>OY979711.1:39633168-40833168 GCA_963855925.1 Inga laurina
GTTTCCTCCCCTTTTCCTCAGTTCCTCTCAGCTCTCTCTCTCTCTCTCTCCCCTCTCTATTTTCTGTATTTTATTCCATGATGAGAGGTCAAAATGAGTGAGGGCAACGTGTTGTTTAAATTTATTAAAGAGAAGAATGTTAAAATTACCTCTAAGGCCCCACCTCATACAAGCTTATTTCACAACCATGATTTTGATGTGGTTCTTTAGTTTTTTTGGTGACTGGAAGTAAGAGAGATCACTGAAAAAGGTTGTTGTCACCAAATAAGTTGAAAAACTATCTTGCATGTCAGTTTTTGGGAATTTTTGGGGGTCACTAAAACAAAGCTTAAGTTTAGGAGTTCTTAGAGCCAAAATTTCTACGGTTCAGAGTCCAAATTCATGGTTGCATGTCATATTCTTCACCTAGTCTTCATCATTAGAAAATAGAGCTGAGCATGCATGTAATGGCAGAGGTTAGAAATTGAGATTTGAGTGGAATTGCTTCATTTTTTTGAGTTTTTGAGAGTTTAAGATGTGTACTAGATAACATAATCAAGGAGAGCTCAGTTTAGGATGAAAATGGTGGAGTTCTTGGGAGATTAAGTCAAAGTGTCAAAATTGTAAGTTCCAGGGGAGTTAGACGGTTTCAGGTACTATTTGGATTAGGAAAATCGTGTCCATTGTTTATGAAATTTAGCAAGAAAATAGTACATATCCAAAGTTTTAAAATGAGTCCTAGATTGTGTCAATTAGATATCTTGAGTAAAACTTATGACTTTTAGAAGTTTGGTCAGAAAACAAATAACATTCTGGGTTTTGAATTTCTGACAGTAGATAAATAGGCAAATTTCACGAGGCTAATTTGGTAATTTGGCCATGTGATTATTTTCCCTTTGCATTATACATTTAGATTTTTCAATTAAGTATTAGAACTTAGGAATTGGATGTGTAAATTATAAGTTATGAATTTTTAAAATTTGGGTAGATAATCTGGAAAATTTTGACTCTCATATTGGACAGTGAGTTTGATCATGGAGTTGGGAAACTTAGGAATATGAGTTGATACTAGAAGATATTTTTCTTTACATAGGACTTCAAGAGATTCACATAAAAACTTGAACTACCTCAATTGGAGTTTCCTAGCCTAAGATATGATTTTTCAAAGTTTCCTAAATTTTGAGTCAGATTTGGGTTTAAGTTGGAATAATTGATCACATTTTAGGAAATTAAGATTTATGATAGTTTGAGAGTTTGGGACAATTTAAGGGCCAATTTTATTAAACTTAGTGCTTAAATCACAAGGGTGAAAGACATATACATGTCTTAAATTAGATATATTCTAGACATAAGCACAAAAGAGTATTAAAGATAACCAACTAATTTGAAATAAAGGACAAGAGTTATGAGAGGATCAAGAATAACATAATCTTTAATATATTGATAAAATTAGAATAAGTAATGACCCATCTCTTTATGAATTTTAAATTATAGGATTCGATATTTGCTCAAGGCCCAAGAGGCAGCTAATTAAAGAAGGTAAAGTATCGAAAAGGCAGTCAGGTGGTAACCCTTCTCTCATATAATATGTATTTGTTCTGCATGTATATGTTTACCATTGATTATATTCATTTCATGAATATATGGTTTGATGTTTGGAATGTGTGTCTTGAAGCCGTAAGACCCGAAAGTGCATTATTGCATGGGGTGTAAGACCTAATATGCATTCAGAGTAAGGTCGTAAGACTCAAAAGTGCATTTGTTGCATGGGGTGTATCCTTGGTCTATAAGCCCTGCTGTGCAATCCGTGTTGTAAGGGACTATGTGCCCTGAGGCTATAAGACCCAAAAGTGCATTTGTTGCATGGGTTGTATCCCTGGGCTGTAAGACCTATTATACCAGTTGTGTTGTATTGGACTATTGAGTCATGTGAATGATGTTTGTACTGCATCTTGATTACCGAATGCTTAACTATAAAATGGTTTGTTTTGCATGCTTTATGAACTTGCATATCTTATAATTAACTACTGTTACTACTGAGATTCTCACGAATCTCACCCATTCCATTAAATGACCTACAGCCAAAGCCAACAACAAGGAGGTAGTTATGGCAAAGAAATAAGAAAGTGGAGAAGAAGAAATTATATTATGTTGGTTATCTGTATATTAATGTTGAGACTTAAGATTTTTGGTAGCCGCATGTGGCTACATGTTTTGTATATATGTGTATATACATAAACATAAAGACATACATAGTGAAGGTAATAGTAACATACTAGAATCACAAGCAAGTGTAGTATAGACGAGAGTAATAATAATCCGCACAATAATTGAATCAGGGATGGACAATTCTATGTTAAAAGCCCATAGGTTAACCATCAATAGACTAGGATAAGAACAGAGTAATACTCTTCATAAAATAAAATGGAGTTTAAGGATTGATGAGTCATAATGAAGTGTTTGAACCACTAAATAACTATTTTAGAAAGTTTTAAATTTTTCAAAAAAGCCCATTCATTCACAAGTTTGAACCCTATGTTTAGGTAGGTTTCTTCTATTTTCAAAGGAGTTTGTCTTCCCAGGATCAAACGTGGCTTAGTGGTTTGAATTTATTATGTATAAAGCTCATCTGAAAACTATAGAAATAGGGTATCACAGGATATGTGAAAATTAAATACAATGATATGAGTAATATAAGTGATTAAATGTGGTAAAATGGGAAATCAATAAAAAAAATTTGCGAATTTTTGTTTGGTAGGATGGAAAGGGGGAGGAAGGCTCAAGAAGCTTAAGTTACTTCTATTGAGAGTAGGGTTTTCATTCTCTTTGGTTTATGCTATATTATTGTAAATTGCCATAATAAAGCTCATCTTGCATACTTTTATTCAATATTAGACTTGATGTATTGACTTTATGCTTTTGTGTTATCTATTATTGAAATGCACATATTGGTTTTAAAGGGTCAGGGGCCCAAGGTTTACATTTAAACTTGTGGATCCACCTTTTGGTTTGACATAGAGTATGTAATGAAGTATTTATTGAATACTTACACTACTACAAAAAAAATAGAAGTTGTAGCACTGCTTTTTTCAATATTTGTGGCGCTTATATGCCATCACTAATTAAAACGAATTGTAGCGCTTCCATAAGCGCTACAGCTTGTATTTCTTTTTTGAAAAAAAAAACACTTGATGTGGTGCTTGTTGCAGGAAGCGCCACAGCACATGCTTATATTTTTTTTAATTAAATTTACTTTTGGTAGCACTTTCCTAAAGAAGTGCTCATAAAGTAATTCTGTGTATTTTTCCTTCAAAGCCCTATATATACAACAAACTTTACACACAAATTTCTCTATCTACAGCAAATTGAAGAAAATCGAACACAATCAAATAACTCCAAAATGATATAAATAAATAATTAATTAACAAACTTGTATCACTACTAAATATAGTTACAATAATTGTGATTGAAATAAAGTTAATTCTAGCTAAACAAACAACATAACGATAGGCAAGAAACATGTAATATCCCAAATTTTAGACTACTAAGCCCCGGTTTAGTAAGAGTCCTAGGGATATAAACTTTGCTGCCAGTATGTTTTTCCTGCATGGCAGTCTGGTTGTGTGATGGTTTTGAATAATCAAATGATTTCCAATGAATGTGACATTTTCTAGAATGAAAGTAGACTTATCAAGTTTTAATTTGATAGGTCATATAAGTCAATTGGAGCTATACACAAAGAGTTATGAATTTTTCAAGTTAGCTCAGTGAAACTAGCAAGCTTCTATGACAACATCCAAAAATAGAAATTTTGAGAATTATGAGCTTCTAGTTGACTAAAGGCTATATTTTTTCTTAAAAATAGACTTAATAAGAATCACATAGCTTTTGAAACCATACCAATTAGACATCTATACAATTAGATATGAATTTTCAAAGTTTGATGAAAATTCTGCTAGATATCCAGCAAAGTGCAAAAATGGAAAAAAAAATGTAAGGGCAAAATGGTTATTTGACCAATAAAACAAGAGGCCATCTATTTTTCCCTTTAATTGGGATAAATTTTGGTTGAAGTAGGGAGCAAGAAAGGAAAATAATTTACTTGGTCCATATTAATTCAAGAGGGATTAATTATAGCCAAGTAAAACATGCACATGTTAATTTGCATTAAACAATAATAAACAAAAAGCAAGAGGAGATATTTCAAGACATATATTCCTCTTTCCTTCCTCATTATTTCAGTTGACCAAGAGAAATAGAGGGAGGGAGGGAGAGAGAGAGAGAGAGAGAACACCAAGAGGTCTTAGGATTCAAGAAGCCAAAATCCAAGGTAAGAGCTTGAAATCAAGGTGCTCATGCCTTCTAATCTACTTAGAACTTCTTCTAACCTCTTCTTATTCTTGAAAATCATGGTTAATAAGCTAAAACAAGAGAGAAGAGAGAGAGGGCAGAGGCGTGTAGAGAGAGAAAGTTGAAGAAATCAAGAGGTAATCTCTAAAACTTTGATCTCTTGCCTTACGTGTTGTTGTTGTTGTTGTCGTTGTTGATTTTAGCCTAGATATGTTGATTTTGTAAATTTAGTAAGATGAAACCCTAAGGGGTTATGCTGCCCAAATTTTGATTGATCATGATTAATATGGTGATTATGAGGTTAAAAGAGGTTTTATGACGATTTTGGAAATTTGTCTTCAAATATGCCTGAATTCATTTTCTGGAGATAGAGAACTTGCAACGTGTTTTTGATAGATCAAACTTGATTCACATACTATGAAATTTTATAGGATTACAATAGACATCCTGGGCTTTAATTTGATAGGTGTTATAAGCCATTTGGACTGATGGATTGAAAGTTATGATTTTTCAAAGTTTGACCCTGAATCTGGAACGAAATCTGTGGCAGACTCGACTTGACAAATTTTCTGGAAATGTGTGGCTGTAATTGATTCTCTGTGATATTTTTTATTGAAAGATGACTTAAAGAAATTTTTATAAAACCTGGAACCAACCCATTTGGATTTTTGTAGAATTAATTATGATTTTCTAAAGTTGGTCAACAAAACTGGCAGATTAGGTCAAACCTACGAAATTATGGCAATTAAAGTAATTTGGGCCAATATGGGCCCAAATATAAGAATTATGTCATAAAGGCCTATGTATCCCCATTAGACACTCATTTATCATGGCTAATGATATGATTATATATCTAGGGTCATGAGGTGACAAAGAAGAAGCATCCTTAATGGTTGAAGAAAAAGGTATAAGAGGAGGACTCAAGACACAAGGTAGTGAACTTACCTCTCCTGCATGTTCTTAATATTTGTGCTTGTATATTGATGCATGTAATTACTTTGCTTGATTATGTGAAACATATATGAATGATTGAAGCCATATTTCTATTTATACTGTAGCCATGAGTATGTTGTTTGAAACATTGAGCACACAGATATATCATTGTGTTAGCACAAGTTTATATAAGGCAAGCATGTCATGCATTAAGCACTTATCTTGCATGCATATTGGTATTGTTTGCCATTGAGATTCCCCTGAATCTTATCCTCCCCCAACCAACTTTAACCCCCACACGGTAATTATATCCGGATTTCGGAATTTAAGTGAAATAGAGACCAATAAAATGAAATCAACAATTTATAATCCCTCAACTCGGGATGAGGTATTTCAAAATCAATTTAAAACGTAATAATTACGGGTCTCACATTCACGTGTGGATATAACTACTTGAGAAATCAAATCACATAAGAAATATCAGAGTGTGGAAACTAAAATCCCAGCAAACCCCGGGTTACTCTATATATCGAATGGGTTTACTATTTTCCAAATGGGGATTACAAATCAAAAATTTACTATGAACAATTTATATACAGAAATCCCAAATCTACAATAGATAACCACCAATCCCAAAATCTTAAATGTCCCTAAGAGATCCTAACCACTCCGGGTTGGTCGCTTCTCCTTCGAGCCACTTGCCCTGTCTGAAAAGGTTAGTCATATGGAAAGAGTGAGATTCTAAAGAATCCCAGTAGCAACAAGTCACTCATACAATATATAAACACAAAGCATGTATGTTCATCATGTTTAGCAGCTTCACAATGATCTCTGGCTCGCGCCACATACGACAGCACTCACGGCTATAATCATAATGCACTACGCCCGCTTTCGCGGTGAACACTATGTAGCAGCAACACGAAGCACAAAGCACCACAAAGCATCTCAAAGCACAATGTATCACTAAACTCCACAAGGTATCTCAATGCACAAGATATCACAAAGCAGTAGCAGCAGCAGCAGCATCCACACAATGAATGACAGACAAACATACAATACATTTACACAAAGTATAAGAGAGGAGTCTCTACATGTATCTTTCCTGACAATCTTTGGCACAATGGGCTCACGCGCTCGGCAGATATCAAATCCTATACCAAATTAGGGACAATTGATCAATCTCTCTTCCAATTACTTATTTCCATAATACACTAAGTTGGTTATCATTTAGGACTCTTAAGAGGCCACAAATGCCTCTAATAAAAGCCCTAAAAGGTTGGGAAACAATAGGTTGAAGGTCACTTTTCAAAAACACAAAGTACTGGAACACAAGGGTTGGCCGCGGCCAGCCCTTCCATAGGCCGCGGCCAAAATATGGTCAGAAGGCCGCTGGCCGCGGCCAGCCACCCATGGGCCGCGACCAAGCAATTTTCTGATTCTTTGCTGAACTTCGAAAAACCATAACTAATTGTAGAAAAATCGAAACGAAGTGATTCCAAAGCCAAATGAAAGGTATTTAAGCCCTCTTCCTAGGAAAAATGTGGCTCATAACTGGAAATCACTACACAAATACAGAATTACCCAAAACTCAACACTACTCCAAAACAGAGTTCTGTTTCCATCCCAAACTTTGGACAATCATATCTCCTAGAATACTAAACAAAATGACACAAAATATATGTTCATTTTGAAGCTTAGGATGTGAACTTTAAGACGAGAAAGTTTCATAATTTTACAACACCATTTGGTCATTCAAAACTTTCGTGTAAACTGATTGCCCATAACAAAGCTCACACAAGACATATTTCCAACTTTCTACCAAAGTGTTCAATGACTCTAAAATCAATAACCAAGCTTATTCTCATAAAATTTTCCATAAGGAACACAATGGCAACCTCTAAAACACCCTAAAACCAATCTAATCACAATCAAACACTATGGTCTCTATCATTCACACAATGTCCAAATTCCAATCAACACAATTCCAAACTTCAAAACTATCTCCAATACTCAAATATCATCATAATGAACCATTTCCAACATCAAACACAATGAAACTCATATATTCAAAAATGGACATAAGCTAGGGCAATTTTCCATATTTTCATAAACTTATCCAAAAATCACAAATAATATATCAAAATGCTCAAATTCACTTTGCCAAATTCAAAATCTTGATTCTCACACTTTCATATTTCTCCAACTCACAAATCAACACCTTTCAAGATTCTACAACCACCACAATGTAGCTCTCAATGAGATACACAACTTTAGAGAAGAGGTTCTGAGCAAAGGAGGAGAATTACTTACTCAAAATCAAGGCTTTTTCTTCTCTATCCAAGCTTGCTTCAGCGAAAAATGGAGGAAGAAAGAGAGAGAAAATGAGTGAGAGAGATGATGAGATGAAATGATGATGAAGAAGCTTTTCTTTCCTTGCCCATTCCTCTTGACCGAATAGGAGAGAGAGAATGAAGGAAAAAGAGAAATTTTGTCCTCTAGTGGCTCATCCAACAATCTCCACAATGCCACATGTCACCATCTCCCCCCTTCCACTATGAGCTCACATAGACCAATGCATAGGATTCCTACCCATAAATAATAAATATCAACCCTTGATCTCAAATACCACACATATTTACACCAAGTTCACATCATATTTCTCTCAAAATATTTAATTACACAAATTATAATCAATCTCAATGCCATTATAATCAATCTCAAAATAATAATGCATGTAAGCAAATCATTAACCACAACAAGCAACTACAACGGCAGTTACAACAGTAATGGTTAGTATGACACATGTCATCCCTTACGATTGCTCACGTTGCATTGCATCACAACAATCCATACAACACATTTCACCACAGCTGGGATTCATATAATGCATTTCATACACAAGCCATACAGGCAAGACACACACAGCCCACAGCTGGATTCACAAATGCCGCCCCACGGGTCGGATTCATAATATCCATGTCGATTACGACGGCAGTTCAACGGCCGACCTAGAGATGACCACCGTCAATCCCTACACGGCTCACGCTGACCTGTTCACGCCGTAATGGACCATGGCACACATTTCACACATTCAACGATAAGTTATGCATGCCAAAACATCATACATAATATGAGAGAAGAGTCACTACCTTGATCCTTTCAGGCGTACTCCGGCACCGATCTCTCCCGCCTAGGACAAATATCGTATCCTAGAATCATGATTAGGGACGAAGAGTTATATTCTATTCCAAAACTTAATTAACTTGAAACACTTAATTTTGGTTATCATAATTGACCCTTAAGAGGCAACAAATGCCTATAATAAAAGCCCTAAAAGGTTGGGAAATAATAGGTTAGAGATCTCCTTTTGAAAACTCAAAGTGTTGGAATACAGGGGTGGGCTGCGGCCCAAATATGGTTAGAAGGTTGTGGGCTGCGGCCCGCCACTCTTGGGCCGCGGCCCGAATCAGGCCAGAAAGTCTTGGGCCGCGGCCAGCCACTCTTGAGCCGCGGCCCAGAAGTTTCCTGACTATGGGCTGAACTTCGAAAAACCATAACTAATTCTAGAAAAATCGAAACGAGGTGATTCCAAAGCCAAATGAAAAGTATATGAGTCATCTTTCAAGGACAAATATAGCCCTTCACTGTAAATCACTAAGAAAATACAGAATCATCAAAAACTACACACTACTCCAAAACAGAGTTCTGTTTCAATCCCAAACTTTGGACAACCATATCTCACAGAATTCTTAACGAAATGACACCAAATATATGTCCATTTTGAAGCTTGGAATGTGAACTTTAGGACTGGAAAGTTTCATAATTTTCCAATACCATTTGGTCACTCAAAAAGCTCATGTAAACGGACTGTGCAAAACAGAGCTCAAACCAAACAACTTTCCAACTTTTCCCAAGTGATTTTAATGAATCCAAAATTAATAACCAAGCTCATTCCCACACAAAATCACTCAAGGAATTCAATGGGAATGCCAAAATCACCAAAATCCTATTCCATTATCATGCTTTGGTTTTGGGTAACATTAAACACTAAACTCCCAAAATCTCCAAACTTAGCAATTTCAAACCCAAATAAATTCTATCTATCCAAGATGCATTCCAAACATACAAATTTCATACCAAACACATATCAAAATCCTAATGGCCCTCATTTTCGAAAATGGCCCCAAAATTCCAGAAAATTCAAAGTATTTCAAATGGTATGAAACTTAGATAGAAAGATAGGTCTCACTCACCTTATCAACTTCTCCAAAGAGAGTTCTTGATTCACCACTTCTCAAAATTTCGTGTGGCCACAAACCACAACCAATGAACAAGCTACAAAAATAGAAATGTAGCTCTTAACTCAAGGATCAACTTTAATGAAGAACATTTTTCCATTAGAGGCCATTAAGAGGGTCAAATGCTCACCTTTTCTCACAAGCTTCTTCCTCTTCTTCTGCAGAAATGGCTGACGAGAGAGAGAGCAAGAATGAGAGAGAGAGATGGTGAGATGGAGAGAGAAGACGTGAGAGATGAGAGGGAGGAGGAGTGAGGAATAAAATAATGATACTCCCTCCAAGACTTCAGCAAAAAGAGAGGAGAGGAAGAGAGAGAAAAATGATATTTTTATCCCCCTTTTGACTTTTCTCCACAACACTCACCATACACACTTTTTTCCACATGTCAACTTGCTATTGGCTTACACCAATTAAGTCACCAATTAGCTACTTTAATCTCTCCATTAACCATTTTAATCACACATCTCATTTTCTCTTAGTTAGTAATTAATTTCTCCATTAATTACCACTTATGGCCAATATTTCTATTCTTCCAATTTCTCAATAATTATGACATATTATCAAAATAGCCATAAAACACATAATAATTCCCATTTAAATTCATAAATATCCACACCAATCCTCATTAGCCCTTAATTAAAAATTGGGATATTACATACCTCAGGCTCAGCTTCTTTCATTTGATTGCTCACCCAATACCGGTGACATGAGATACTCTAAGAAATACATGGTCACCAACATCAAACTCTAGAGGCCTTCTCCTCTTGTCAGCATAACTTTTCTGCTGACTCTGAGCTGCAAGAACCCTCTTACGAATAACACGAATCTGGGCTGAGGTTTGATCAATAAGCTCCGGCCCATATAGCTTCCTCTCAGATAATTCATTCCAACACAGTGGCGATTGGCATTTTCTTCCATACAACGCTTCATACGGTGCCATTTGAATGCTCGCATGATAGCTATTGCTGTAAGCAAATTCAGCAAGTGGAAGAAAACAATCCCAACTCCCTTTGAAGTCAAGAACACATGCCCGCAACATATCCTCTAAGGTCTGAATAGTCCTCTCTGACTGCCCGTCGGTCTGAGGATGATAGGAAGTACTGAATCTCACCTGAGTACCCAGTGCCTCATGCAATGCTTTCCAAAATCTCAAAGTAAATCGGGGATCACGATCAGAAATGATATTCTTCGGTATACCATGAAGTTTCACAATCTCACAAATGTAAATCTCTGCTAGCCTGTCCGGAGAGTAACTAGCATTGATCGGTATGAAGTGTGCTGACTTCGTTAGCCGATCCACAATGACCCAGATCGCATCATAATTCCTGATCCTGGGCAATGCCACCACAAGGTCCATGGTCACATTTTCCCATTTCCATTCCGGAATCTCAAGACTCTGAAGTAAACCTGATGGTCTCTGGTGCTCGATCTTTACCTTCTGACAAGTGAGACACCTTGCTACATATTTGGTCACATCATTCTTCAAACCCGACCACCAATATATAGATTTCAGATTATGGTACATTTTGGTCATACCAGGATGAAGAGTATATCGACTCTTGTGTGCCTCATCCAGAATCTTCTACCTCAACTCCGCCTTAAGTGGAACGCAGAATCTTTTCTGATAGCGAACCAGTCCACGAGCCGATAAGTCATAGCCCATAACTTTTCCCCGTTTGATTCGAGTCAAATTGCGTTTTATCCAGTCATCTTGCCTCTGAGCTTCTTCAATCTCAGCTCTAAGATCACTTTCCTCTTGGGAAACAGTGTAGTTGGCACAGATGATCTGGTTTGTCAAATTCAAATCACGAAAATATTCAATCAATTTCTTCTCTTGTATCATCATAGCTGCAACGAGCACAGTCTTTCGACTAAGAGCATCAGCGACTACATTTGCCTTACCCGGATGATATTTAATTTCCAAGTTGTAGTCTTTAAGCAATTCCATCCAACGACGCTGTCTCATATTCAGTTCTTTCTGATCATACAAATACTTGAGACTCTTGTGGTCGCAATATAGTTCTACCGTCACACCATACAAATAATGCCTCCAAATTTTTAAGGCAAAAACAATAGCCGCAAGCTCCAGATCATGAGTGGGATAGTTCAATTCATGAGGTCTGAGCTGTCGAGAGGCGTAGGCCACCACACGTCCCTGCTGTATAAGGACACACTTTAATCCCTGCCCACTAGCATCAGAATACACAACGTACGTCAAACTGGGATCGGGTAAAATCAACACAGGTGCCGTAGTTAACCTCTCCTTCAGCTCCACAAAACAATTTTCACATTTCTCATCCCACATAAATGGCTGATCCTTTCTCGTGAGCTTAGTCATCGGCAACGCAATACGGGAGAAATTCTGAATGAATCTCTGGTAATAACCAGCAAGACCCAGAAAACTGTGTATCTCAGCAACAGTTTCTGGCCTCTTCCAGTCCAGTACTTCTTCCACTTTACTAGGATCTATAAAGACCCCTTCTTGCGAGATAACATGGCCTAGGAATCTTACTTCTGATAGCCAAAACTCGCACTTACTCAGTTTGGCATAGAGTTGCTTTTCACGCAATATATTTAATACGATTCTCAGATGATGCTCATGCTCCTCCCTACTCTTGGAGTATATCAGAATGTCATCAATAAACACAACAATAAAATGATCCAAATATTGTCAAAAAATACGTTTCATGTAATCCATGAAAACCGCAGGTGCATTGGTTAGCCTAAATGGCATCACCAAGAACTCATAATGACCATACCTAGTCTGGAAAGCAGTCTTTGGAACATCTTCTGCCTTCACTCGCAGCTGATGATACCCCGATCTTAGATCAATTTTTGAAAACACACATGAACCAGATAGTTGATCTAATAGGTCATCGATTCTGGGAAGAGGGTACTTGTTCTTGATAGTAACTTTATTCAGTTCTCTGTAGTCGATACACAATCAAAGACTCCCATCTTTCTTCTTAACGAATAATACTGGAGCTCCCCAAGGCGACACACTGGGTCTAATAAACCCTTTCTCAAGCAAATCTTCAATCTGTTTCTTCAATTCCGCCATTTCATTTGGGGCCATACAATATGGGGCTTTAGATATAGAACCCGTTCCAGACACAATGTCAATCGGAAATTGAACTTCCCTTTCCAGAGGTAATCCACTAAGTTCATCTGGAAATACCTCAAGGAATTCATTCACTATGGGTATACTACTCAATGCTTCATTGGTCTCCCCTTGGATAGAAAAGAAAACCACATATCCCTGACAACCCTTTTTCAAATATTTCTCAGCCTTAGCTGTTGAAAGGAAATTCAAACTAGCAACTGGATTCTCAACACTATGAGTAGTCGGATATACTATCCTCTTGTTCCCACAATCTAATAACACATTGTTAGCTCTCAACCAATCAAATCAAATCTACTACAGATTCATGACCCTCAACAGTTATAACACAGCTTAGACAAGCTTCTGTAGTCACAGCCTTAACACCCATTGGTGTTGACACAATCAAATCGAATGGCAACTTATGCACATTCATTCCCAGACGCTTCACACAAGCATAAGCAATAAAGGAGTGACTTGCACCCGAATCAAATAACGCTTGTAACACAATGCCATGGATAAGGACTTTACCTTGTATCAGCTCTGGGGATTTCCGGGCCTCTTCGTGAGTCATAGCAAATACTCGGCCCTGAGTCCTCTGTCTCTGCTCTGGTCGTGGCTGTCCACACTCAACAGATGTATGCCTCACTTGCTTACAATTGAAGCAAATCACCCGACCATCACAAGTCTTACCATAATGTGGCTTGTTGCAACGAGGACATGTCCATACACTAGGAGCTCTCTGCTGATCACGACTCCCAGACTGATAAGGCTTCTTACTACCCCCTCTATATGAAGAGGATGATCCTGAGCCCTTCCGCTTCTGAAAAGCACCGCCTTTACTAGGCTCACTATGACCACCACCAGCCTTAGCCGGATACAACTCTCTAAGATTGCTCTCAGTGATCCGACATTCTTCAACGGCCTTGTTGAACTTGGAAAACTGATGGGTGGCGAGTCTCTTTCTCATATCACGCCTTAAACCCCGAATTAACATTTCTGAGCTCAACTCCTCATCATCCATTTTCTGAAGATAAGAGGAATATCGGGATAGGCGGGTAAATAGGGACAAATATTCGTCGAAAGACTCTGTGTCCCCTTGCTTGATATTCAGAAACTCGGTTTCCTTCTCAAGCCTTACTGACTTGGAAAAATATTTCTCGTTGAAATGTTGTTGGAACACCTCCCAGGTCAATGGCTCATTCTTAATCCTCAAGGACAACGCAATGTTACGCCACCAGCGGTCTGCATCACCCTCAAGCTTGTACACCGCCAACCTGGCTTTCACTTCGGAGGGACACACTAAGACCTCAAAAATCTTATCAAGATGATGTAGCCAATCTTCAGCCGCCTGAGGATCAAACTTCCCCTTAAATGCCGGAGGTAGTTGCTTACAGAATCTGGAGAACCAAAACTCAAGGTCTCGTTCCTCCCTGACTGGCACTCCATGGGATTCTTGGTTTGGAATCACATGAGGAGGGGATTCAAGGTCGTGCCGACCCTTCAACAGTCTCTTCCCGGGTTTTCTCTCGAGTTTCCTCATGAGTAGGCTGACCTCGACCCTCATTGTTCTTGGCCTTTTCAGCTCTGAGCTCTTCTCTAAGCTCCGCTATCATATCTCGTTGGTCCCTTATCAGGCCCATCAACTCTTGCATTGGGTCCGGTGGATTTTCATTAACCACTTCCACCTCAGGGTCTACTCGCTGTCCACTGGGACGACCCCTTGTCTTCTTCATTCTACAAATCATTCACTAGGTCAGTTCCACAGATAATGTATACACATTATTCACAAATCTCGTATATATCCCAAACACAGAACACATATGTGTATACAACAATCATTCACAGATGATCTATTATTACTAAGACCACAATATGGGAGTTATCCTAGCAAACTCTACCCTTGCCAGGAACTATGCTCTGATACCAAAAATGTAACCCCCTCACGGTAATCACATCCGGATTACGCAGTTCAAGTGAAATAGAGACCAATAAGACAAGATAACATTATTTATAATCCCTCATCTTATAGATGGGGTTTTCTCAAAACAGTTCAAAACACAAAGATCTGGTCTTACATTCACTTACCGGATACAATTACCTGAGCAATTAATTCACATCCATAAATATCAGAGTGCGGAAACTAAAATCCCGGCAAACCCCAGCCACTCATGGACCGCAGCAAAGCAATTTCCTGATTCTTGGCTGAACTTCAAAAAACCATAACTAATTCTAAAAAAATCGAAACGGAGTGATTCCAAAGCCAAATGAAAGGTATTTAAGCCCTCTTCCTAGGAAAAATGTGGCTCATAACTGGAAATCACTACACAAATACAGAATTACCCAAAACTCAACACTACTCCAAAACAGAGTTCTGTTTCCATCCCAAACTTTGGACAATCATATCTCCTAGAATACTAAACAAAATGACACAAAATATATGTTCATTTTGAAGCTTGGGATGTGAACTTTAAGACGAGAAAGTTTCATAATTTTACAACACCATTTGGTCATTCAAAACTTTCGTGTAAACTGATTGCCCATAACAAAGCTCACACAAGACATATTTCCAACTTTCTACCAAAGTGTTCAATGACTCTAAAATCAATAACCAAGCTTATTCTCATAAAATTTTCCATAAGGAACACAATGGCAACCTCTAAAACACCCCAAAACCAATCTAATCACAATCAAACACTATGGTCTCTATCATTCACACAATGTCCAAATTCCAATCAACACAATTCCAAACTTCAAAACTATCTCCAATACTCAAATATCATCATAATGAACCATTTCCAACATCAAACACAATGAAACTCATATATTCAAAAATGGACATAAGCTAGGGCAATTTTCCAGATTTTCATAAACTTATCCAAAAATCACAAATAATATATCAAAATGCTCAAATTCACTTTGCCAAATTCAAAATCTTGATTCTCACACTTTCATATTTCTCCAACTCACAAATCAACACCTTTCAAGATTCTACAACCACCACAATGTAGCTCTCAATGAGATACACAACTTTAGAGAAGAGGTTTTGAGCAAAGGAGGAGCATTACTTACTCAAAAAATCAAGGCTTTTTCTTCTCTATCCAAGCTTGCTTCAGCGAAAAATGGAGGAAGAAAGAGAGAGAAAATGAGTGAGAGAGATGATGAGATGAAATGATGATGAAGAAGCTTTTCTTTCCTTGCTCATTCCTCTTGACCGAATAGGAGAGAGAGAATGAGGGAAAAAGAGAAATTGTGTCCTCTAGTGGCTCATCCAACAATCTCCATAATGCCACATGTCACCATCTCCTCCCTTCCACTATGAGCTCACATAGACACGATGCATAGGATTCCGACCCATTAATAATGAATCTCAACCCTTGATCTCAAATACCACACACATTTACACCAAATTCACATCATATTTCTCTCAAAATATTTAATTACACAAATTATAATCAATCTCAATGCCATTAGCCCGTAATCACAAATTGGGATATTACACCAACCATTTAGACAGGTGATCACAGGAGGCGTGATGAGTACAAAGAAGAGCACTACATGAGAGGAATGTTGTGGTGGAACAAAGACAGAAAGATGTCCGAGTTTTATTAAATGGGTTTAGACACCCTGATAGCCCTATGCGGCTACATTATTTGTAATTGTTATATACAATCCTAGCGAGGAATTACTATAATCAAGTACTTGTTGTCAGCATTTTATGCTATTTTTGTGTGCCCATTTGAATTGCGTGCAAGTACTCTGAAAATGGTGAAAATAAGATAAGGGTGTGACAAAACAAACTACTTATCTAGTAGCTAGCTAGAGCATTGTTTGAGCACATATTCACACCATTCATTAATGGCTTCATTTACTTGATAGTCAGTCAAATTGTCACAACATCTATCTGCATAATACTTCATATACAATGATGCACACAACGAATTAAAATCACTAAAAATTTATTATCAAATACTACTCAATTAAATTTAAAACACAATATGAATTGAAACTAGAATGACTTACTTTTAGAGGAACAAAATGTTGATTTTGAGTAATTACATCCTTCATGAATTTCATAATGTAATACTTGCAATCATTATTATCATGTTGGAAAGGGCATGCAACAATATAATAAAATAGTTAAATCAATTTTTGAATAAAAATTGTTTAATAACAAAATTTGAGTAAATTCATATAAATACTTGTATCTTCTTCTACACATACTTGAAGCTTCTGATGCATTGATAATAATCAATATCCAATGTGCCTTAACTACTCGGGAACTCCCTCGAGTAATGACCCAGAATTACTCGAGGGCTCCCTCGAGTAATGAGAATTCTGATGTACTTTGTTTTCATGCAATAGGATAGAGGTTCGGTATTTTGGTGATATCCTTCTAATCACAGGTCGGATTGAGTTGAAACTAGTGGCATATGAAACTAGACTCCTAACACGAACTATGGACATCAAAATCACATTAAAAAGAGTTCAGATGAGAGAGATATGATCTGTTGAAGTTGACACATAAATCAGCGTCTTTAACCAAAATAGTTTCAGTATTTTGGATATAACTCTCAAACTATACATTAGATTGAGACGAAACTAGTGCCATATGAACTTAGACTTAAAGAAATTTCCATAGATATATAATTTGTCACATTTGAAGCCATATACTAAAAATTATGTCTTCTGAAAGTTGCTGCTCGTGATTTCAGACATTGTCTAAGAATAATAGATACTCTTTGGATCATAACTTTCTATATACAATGAGTTTGGAGCTAATTCTTGTTGCATTGAAATGTAGACAATGAGAGCTTTCTAATGATATATAATTTGTCATGTTTTAAATCAAAATGAAGAGATCACTCGAGGGATTACTCGTGATGTCTAAGGATTACTCGGGCAACCCCTCGAGTAATGAAGTTGGAAATGCTCTCGCCAGATTTTGAAGGGGATTACTCAAGTGATCACTCAAGTAATGACCCAGGATTACTCGAGTGACCACTCAAGTAATGCGATAGACAACATATCCGAAGTTTCTGAAAATCATGGGATTGACTATGAAACTCACTCTTCTTGCTTCCAATCACTCTTACACTTCATTATATTAGTGTTTAATGTGTTTCTCCAGGAATACAATGAAGAGGTGATATGAAGAGACAAAAGTTGAATTTACCAAAGCAGAGCGTCAACATTCATAATGGCTAGTTTTCAAATTCAAGCAACGGACGAACAAAGCAACAGGACTCAATGGATAAGTTGAAATACTCACCACAGTTATATCCTACTCAACTATAAATATAGAAGATTCAAGCAGAGAGAAATAACAACAATGAGAACACAACGACACAAACATGCTTATATCTTGAGTCATCTACTCTGACCCAACTACTCTCTGTTCTTATCTATTTTCTATATCATGTATATTTGAGAGTGTAATTATTTGTATTGTATTTCAGTATTCATCTATTCATTTCTGAGAGAGAAGATTGATTGTAATCCTTCTTTATCAAGTTTGTATCCTTACAGTGTGTAAGGGGGAGTAATCGGAAGTATCCTTACGGTGTGTAAGGGGGAGTAACTCAGTACGAGAATTGCAAAGGCTTCACAAGTGTCCGGATTAAACTTGTGAGATTGTAGTAGTTCTCAAGTACCCAATTAAACTTGAGGAAGATAATGGATTGAAAATCTCAAGAAAAGCTTGGGAACTGGACGTAGGTCATCGTGGATTAGGCCGAACCAAGATAAATCACAGTTTGCATCTTCTATTCTCTAAGCTCTTATATCTCCAGTATACATGTTTTAGATACTTACTTATGGTTTCATGCTTTCATACTTATTTATCTCATAAAATGTGAAAAGAATTTCAAAGTTCTTAATTTCCTATCATACACCCAATTCACCCCCCTCTTGGGTGTCAATTAATTCTAACAATTTGTACCCTTGAAAAGTTCCAAAACTTAAAATATTTTCCCTAGAGCTTGGATATTAAATAAAAAGAGTTTTCCTTAAATTTTGAAAATTTATAACTAAATCAATGTAGATTTGAAGTGCAATTTTAACTACGAAGTTTTTGCTATAAACATCTTATACAAGTAAACTTTGAGTGGTGTAAAAGTAGACACAAACATTTCAAAATATAGAAATTTTCCTACTCCTCTTAATTTGTTCAATGTTGACTGTTATAGAGTTGTGGGGAGGGAAATGTTTGACCAGAAACCATGGTGATGTGGCCAAAGAATCCCTAAAAATCAAGGTTCTGATTCATATTATCTGCAGCAATTCAAACAAAATTTTTTTTATCTCAAGCCATCTCATCCCCTTCCTCTTCTTTGCATCTCTTGCTAAATCGGAAGCATGAAATCAATGCTTCCAACCCAAACGACTCAGTAGTGACCTCGTTTTTTCTACACACACTATTCAATGCCTTCACCTCTAAAACCCTACTAATGCACAAGCTTGGACCATCGCAAGCAAACCGAACACACCGATCATATCATGCAAGAAACTCCAAAACAACATTCATAATTAGATTGGGGTCTATATCACCCATTGAGATATGAGGTTACTGCCATCAGGAACATAGTATATACTCAATTTGGGAGATTGAAATTAGGTACGCACCAAGATATATATTGCAGTGTGCTGATTATCTTGCCAAAGGTAATACACCAAAATAGTGTAGACATGGTTTTGTTGCCAACACCACCACCTAGATGATTGAAATTAGGTATGTTGCATTGAGCCAGAGTCTGCTCTTGTGTAATACATTCAAGCGTTAAGCTTGCCATTTTGATTTCAGAAAAAAAAAAAAAAAAGCATTCATCAGAAGGACAGATGGAATATGGAGAGACTGATAATGTTGAAATTATCATATAAATTCCAGAAATTATTCTTGGGAACTTTATAAAACTTTTTGGCCTTCATTAACTTCTGTACCTCATAAAATAATTTCTTTAGAATTTTCGGAATAAAAATTATCCTCTAGGTATCTTTCTAGATTTTTTTTTGGGAAAATAAGCGATTGATTCCGGAAAAAAAAAATAAACTTTAAAATTAGTAAGTCACTTTTGAGGAACTAAACTTAATAAATTTTCTAAATCCCAAAAATAACACTTCATAATATTTTCTCAATTTTTCTAGGTCATCAAATAATTTTAATAATTATTTTTTATTTTATTTTCTTAAAATAATCACATAAATATCTTGATATTTTGCATGATGTTTGTGTAATTTATATAGGATTTTAAAAAAAATTAAATAACTTCCAGCTAAACAAAGATGAAGAAATACAATTGTCAAAAAGCAATCAAAACATATATCTCTTTTTTCGCACTAACTGAATGGAGGTACATCTCTTAGATGCAAATGAATTCAAACCTTAGTTTTTTATGTGAGAAACTAGCCCTTCGGCTAAATCCAACCCTCATTAATTAAATCAAAACATATACCAAATACAAAATATATAATATGCAGGACCAAAACTCGCCGGCCCAATCCCACGATTCCTAAAGGGTTGTTCCTTAATGGGCTCCATCCGAAAAGGACTGGCCGTTTTGTGGTTGTAATGGAAATCAATTCGTTCCCATGGAAAAATGATATTCGATATGATGGAAATCAGCTTGATAGGTATAATTGTCATTAATTTGTTTATAGATTTTGGAAATTTTGGCATTTATTAGTGGGGCATGATTTTTCTTTTTGCGTGAACTTTTATCAATGGAATTTTATGAGTCTAATTCAAATAGAATTTACCACTACCAGTGTTCAACTGTTTAGAATCTAAGAAACTGTTTCAGGTTAAAAAAAAAAAAAAAGAATCTAAGAAAACTCTATGTACAGTTGTGTGCTTGTACACTGTACACACACACACACCATATTTCATATGACAAACTCATATGCACGCGCCGCACGCAAATGCACTTTCATAATTGTTAGTTTTAATTAAGAGATGACTAAGCCATGTGTAATTAATCTTTATCAGCCATGCCCTTAAATTAAAATTTCATAAAAACGGTTATGAATAATATATTAAAATATTATTAAATGGATGTCCATATCCCTAATATTTCTCCTATCTTCCTATTATCTCTCCTTATTATTTTCCTACGATTATATAATTTTATTTATTCTAGGTTATATAGTTATGTCTATAAATAAAAGGCATATATTATATATTTTACAAATCTTAAATAATGAATAAGAATTCGTGTCCTCTCATATTCCTATTATCTTTCTCTTTATTCATAACAATTATTTCCTACCTAATTTGTCTTCATCTGTAGGATAGATTTGACTTTGATAAGCTTTCAGCTTGAATTTCTAGGTTTTGTGTTAGTATCATTAATTTTTTCAGTTTCATAATTGATTATGCATCATCATTCTTAGGAATTTAACAATGCTAAGTAGTTTTCTCATCTGTAATTATGTTGAATTGTTTATGGGTATTTTTTTTTAAAGAAAAAATTTCATTAAAAGATCATATGATCAAATTTATTTCAGTCAAGACCAAAATATTTTAAAATTTCACTGCAGAAATAATGACCAAAGTGAAGATAAGTTTTATAGGTAAAAAGACAATAATGCCTCTTGATTTTGTAGGTAAAAAAAATGTTTAAAAAGACAATAATGTTTCATTTATACTATTGTTATTTCTTTTTGTTTTTTTTTTTGTTTTTGGTTTCCTCAACTCCGTTATTCAGTTATTCTTACGGATTTTCCCACACTGATTGATGCTGCAGCGGCACAACGTGACAAATTGAAAACGTAGGCCCCACTCCACGACCAATAATTGATCATTCTCCAACTCTTCGCTGTTTCGAAGCTGTCTCAATTGTCTATTTCCTACGTTCCCCTTCTCTTCTGCCCCTATCACTTGCCTTCCTATTCGTCCCGAATCCTAAAACCCTAATTGCAACCACTGGCCGTTTCTGATTTACAATGCGTTGAGAGACCCAATTTCACAACACAAGCCAAAAGAAAATGCTTTCCTTCGCTTGCGTTCGGTTTCTACTGCTTTCTTATCTCTTGTTTATCTCCGTGCTTACTGCAACCTCTGCGTCCAGTTCCAGCTCTGAGAAATCGTCTATCTATGAAGTTCTTCAGGCCCATGGACTCCCCAAGGGTCTGCTTCCGAAGGGTGTGAAGGAATTCGACATCGACGGGGAGGGTCGATTCTGGGTGCATTTGGATCAAGCTTGTAATGCTCAGTTTGAGAACGAATTGCACTTCGAGCGAAACGTTACGGGCAATTTGACTTATGGCCAGATCGGGGAGTTATCTGGAATATCGGCTCAGGATCTGTTTCTTTGGTTCCCAGTGAAAGGTATTCGTGTGGATGTGCCGAATTCTGGGTTAATTTATTTTGATGTGGGTGTTGTGCGCAAGCAATTTTCTATGTCCGTTTTCGAGACGCCACGGGATTGTGTGGCAGTTCGGCATGAGGATGTAGTTGCCTTTCAAGATGGGAAATTCATGGCTGAAGCTGTTTCCAAGGCTTGGTTAACAAATCTGTTTATTTTATTCCCTTGGTTCATATATAAGTTTCAGTGAATTTACGATATATCTGAGAAGCAGCGATCCTTACTTACTTGGATATATTTTGAAGTAGTGTTGTGCTGTATTTTCTGTTCTCGATATAACGAAGGAAGAACTAGGAAAAAAGCTGATTCTAGTCAACTTATATATACGTGGTTTTGTTTGGTGGATGTTCATGATAATAGCTATTCATTCATGTGTTCTGTTTCTTTTTCTTTGTCTTCTTTAGTATGAATATGTATCTTGAAGTGAGAAGTTAATATCCCTGAAGTAGAGAGGTACAGTAAAAAAAGGGAATTGGATGAATACAGGGAAAGTGGGTCGTATACATTCTCTCTCTTTTTTCTTTCGTTCTTTCTTTACTTCAGTGACACTTTAACAAATTTACCAGTTGAGGATCCAATTTACTCAAGTTGAGTTACTTGAAACCATGGAATGTTTGTTTAAAGGAAGCTGTTTGGTACAATTCCAGATATAAAAGAAAGAAGAAAGGAAGAGAAAGGAAACTATTGTTGACATTTGCTAAAATGAAATATTAGAAATGAGGATCAGTGAGTGTATAAGCTATAACAGCTCATTTGGTATACAGATGGAAAAGTGATTCATCCATCCCCACAGTTTTCTGTGATGTTTATTGTGTTGTTATTATTGTTACTCAACAATGTCCGTCTCTTCTTAACAGTTGAGAAATTATAATAATGGTATGGAGGACAAAATAATCATTGTAAGAATGATATGATGATGGACAAAATTCTTTTCCATCACCATACCAACTGAGTGGTCATAGTTTAAGGTTACACTAATTCATTGAGATTTATTTCTGATAATTTTCATTTCAATTTTCAACTGATAAGAATTTTTTTCCCCCTAACTTCCCTTTCATTTACATATAGAATTACATTTCCTCCTTGTGCATTGGGATACTGCTCATTCATCATTTTCTTTACTCTGGAGTAGAGCTTATTTGCTTCTTCAAGTGCATTTCTTCTGGTTTAAGTATTTTATAAGATAAAATTGTTCATATGCTTTCTCTTTGGTACTTGGCCCATAGTTTTTTCCCCCCCGGGAACCACTATGTGCAAAGAGATTGGATAGCTTTTCCACACTAATCAGATAGTGACTTGCGTGATATTTTAAATTTTGTGGTTGACTTGTAATGCCAAGTATTTTTATTCCTTGCCGTTTTAATTTACTTGCTATGGTGAAAAAAGGAATTATGCTGAACAGGTTTTTTGTCTCGTGTAAATTGTCAAACGCAGGGTAAATCTTCTAAACTTCGATATTGGCTTGATGGGGAAAATATTGCAAGAGATTTACTGTAAACCATGCAAGTGAAGGTAAAAACTAAAAGCTGTGATATGCCTCTCATGGTTTTTAAATTACACTGTATATGTTGTTGCAGAGTATAGATTGACGATTTTCCATTTTTCTTCATTGGGTTCTCTTTCATCTGTTGCAGAACTAGTGCAGTAGTGGCAGCCTCTGCGTCTAAGTGATTATTTAAATACTTGGAAAAGGCAACCACAGGATAACTTTGAAGATTCAAGTGTGTTCTGAAATTGAGAAGGCTAGACAGGAGCATTGGTTTCGATGAATGAATTCAGGTGATAAGTCTGCGATGTTGTTGAAAGTTATTGTATTTATAATATATATATCAGTGTATGTCATAGAGGCAATTTTGTAATAGAACTTTGTAATAAACAGTATCATATAGAACTTTGTGATGGAAAGATTCATCCCGAAAATTTTGCATCCTTTATCAAGAATTATACTACATCTTGTCTCTAATATAAGAGCTTGATAAGTGGTTGGATTTGGTCTTAAATATAAGACAATAATCCATTTAGGGCTTGTTTGGTATGAGGGGAGTGGAGGGAAAGTGGACGGAGGGAAAAAACTTTTGAGTTGAATTTAAAAAAAAAATTAGAGAAATGGGGTTAAAATTTTTTAATTAATTTTTCTTATTCTTTTATCTTATATATTCTCTTTATTAAAATTTTATTACCACATTTCTTCAATCTTTTAAAATTCAACTCAAAAATTTCTCCTCCCCTCCAAATCCCTCACACCAAACAGACCCTTAGTCTCTCAAGTCATAATTCATTTTCTAAAGTATTCCTATTGATTATACATATTAAGAGGGTTTCCATATAAGGGTAGTCATGATTAAAAGAAGTTCTTTTGGGAAATCAACTCATATTTATTACAACTAACTAAATTAACTAATTTTTTGAATTTACCTAAATTAGTTAAGTAGCTTTTATATTAAGGAGTTGAGGTAGTATTTATGTGTCATTTGTGTATTCCTTGTCACCCTTCCCTTATCAGTGTCAGTAATTCTTTTGTCTGACCTTTTACTATTCATTAGCATTAGTGGTGCAATACCATTTCTTAATGACAATTGAAGTTTTTTTTTTTTTTTTTTGGACCTGGTTTCTGACTATGTAAATTCAATGAATTAATTGGAGATTTGTAGTCTGGTTTAATTGGCAAACGCCAGGTCCTTGTGCAAGTGTTTACAAACACACGTATATTCTGATCAGCTGCCTCCATGAGGGACTCAGCTTTCTAATAATTTCAATGTGCTTGTTTGGAAGAATGATTGGAGTCTTTAAAAGTAGTAATTGTGATTTACGGTATACGGGGTAAGTATGTGAGAGATGTTTTGTTTCGATTTACATGAATAAACATTTTTAGGAGTCTCAAATGTGATCCCAAGCAAGCTAATGTCATGCACATTTAAGATTCGATGTGTACTTTTAGTATGTGAGCTTCCTTTAAGAAAGGAATGTAATCATAACGAAGTCCCATAATCACATTTAAGATTCGATGTGTACTTTTAGTATGTGAGCTTCCTCTAAGAAAGGATTCGATGTGTACTTTTAGTATGTGAGCTTCCTCTAAGAAAGGAATGTAATCATAGCGAAGTCCCATAATCAGTAAGTATCATGGACATGTTTCCTGCAGCTTGTAAATGTGCATCAAAACTTGTTATTGTATACTGCTTACTTGTTGTAGAATTTAATGGTGATTATGTTCCTTTCTTGAGACCTCGTGGTAATTTCCCTTGTTAAAAATTTAGATGTTATACACATTTTGCTTGTGTATCCTGTAACACATCGCCTCCTCATTGGAGTCATTTCACACTTATTAGAGCCATCCATAGCCCATGTCAGGCCGCAGAATTGATTTTTGCAAGCCATCAATTGCATGGCTAGTTGAAATACCAAAAAGCAAAAAGTGTTCAAGTGTGTGGTGTGTATAAACCCCGAAAGAATCAAAGGGCAGCGTTATTTTATGCTGCCTGCTTTCTGTTTGTTTTTTCTTACCCTTTTTTTTTTTTTGAGCAAACTGTTTTTTCTTACCGTTTAAAGAATCTGACCAGACGGTCAAACCGTTGGCTGATCACTGAGGCGGGTCGAATATATGTATCGGATCGTTTTTAAGGGAGTCATTTTGGACCGTCGTTTATCCGTTTTTGGGCCAGAAATCGTTGTTGGGCCAGAAACCGGACCAATTTTTCAAAAACCGTCCAACCTAATAAAAATGAGGAAAAAAAATTTGCTACAATTTTTTTTTTTAAAAAAAGATTTGATGTTGCAAAAAAAATTTAAAAAATGGCATATAAATTTTAGACATGTTAATTTATTTTATTTATATTATATGTTATTAATTTTAATAGTTTGGTTTATTGCAAACTATTTTATAAAGATGCTTTTGAAGAAAAAGGTGATGAGGCTCATCCTCAAGTTAAGGATGAAATTGGATGCAGTGGGATTAGAGTTGGAGGTCTTGATTTTGGGTCATTTCCTCAAGAAGATGATGACATTTATCACTCTAATCCTATTTATAAATCCATTTTTTAACTAAATCTCACATATCAAAGAGAGGTAATTAACTCAATGATTATGGGGTAAATTTACAACAATACCCTCATTTATGAATGGTTACTTTTCAATTCTTTTTTCTCTATCTATCTTCAAATTATTTCTTCATTTGTACAATAAATAGGGGTAAAATTGTCACAATCTCATTTATTTCACTAAAACTAGACTTATAAATAGGACCAAATTTTTTTTGTAAAAAAGAACTTATAAATAGGATCAGAGTGGTATGGTCCAAATACCTTTCAAGAAACCCATGGTTGAATCAATTAAGAGCCACCAATGTTTAACAAGTTATGAAATCATTATTATTAATGCATTTTGTTAAGTTGATGATTGACTTGATGTTCTTCTTTAAATGACATTTTGTGACTTTATTAACTTCCTATAAAATTAGACTATAGACTAATTGTAATATGTATAAATAATATTTTTAAATTTAATTATTACATCACCGGTCCGGCCGAACGGTTCAACCATTCCAACCGTTTAAACCATAACCCGCTGACCTTTCACTTCGACGTCCGGTCCGACTTTTAAAACATGGGTTATTCTTTATTTCCTTCTTTTAAAATCCTTTTTTACTTAAATCGCGTGCACCCGACTGGACTAAAAAAATTTGAAGTCCATAAAATGAGTAGTCATTTTATACATAAAGTCTATAGTACCAATCTATGATATTTTATGTTAATATATTAATATATGGCATACAAAATAATAGATTAATACTGTATATAAGTGCCCACAATCTCATGTGATGATTGAGCAGTTTAAACTTCAAACAACAGCAACCAAGTTTTTTGGCATTCTTAAAATCACCATAATTGTTGTACAAAACACAAATGGCTAAACATGATCCATGCATAAAAGTGACCTGGTTTGGCAGCCATTTGAATTACTTGTTTTTACGTTTTATGATGACATATAAAAGTAGAAGACAACTTTCCATTCCATCAACGCAACCCGAGGACAAGCAAAATGTTCAGTGACATAAATACTTGTTGATTCGTATACAAAGTTGTTAGTCTTTCATACGGAAACGTTTCTGAATAACATGTTTTGTATTCATTACTCTCTGTCTTTGAATCATAACTTGAGGTTAAGGTTAACTCTGGACTCTGAAGCATATTATTTAACTATGCGGGCAATTTTAAAATCATAATTCCAAAACACCTTTCCGTTTTAGACATTTCTCAAAGACCCCCATTTTAACACTTCGCTTGGCTGTCTTACTCATAAATTTTTTTTTTCTGGTTCTTGGTAGTTTGAAGAGAGGGCCTTTTCTTTATTATTATTCTTTAGTTATAAAATCATAGAACATGATTGATTTACAAGTCAGCGCGAATTTTGTTCCATATATATGTCAAGAACACTGGAGGTCATCACTTCATCTTTCTTTCTCAAATCATAAAGCAGATTCTTCGTTGTCTCAGTAACATTATGGCTTTCAAAATTCTTCCGTTGGCTCTTGTTTTGCTTGAACTGTTGGCATTTCAAGCCTCATCTCGAATTCTTCAAGAAGCTTCAATGCAAGAGAGGCATGAGCAGTGGATGATTCAATATGGCAAAGTGTATAAGGATATCCAGGAGAAGGAGAAACGTTTCAACATATTCAAGCAAAATGTGGAGTACATTGAAGGCTTTAACACTGATGGAACCAAGCCTTATAAGCTAGGCATAAACCAATTTGCAGATCTCACAAATGAAGAATTCACGGCTTCTAGAAACAGATTCAAGGGTCATATGTGCTCCTCAATCTCAAGGACACCCTCTTTCAAATATGCAAATGTGACTGATGTCCCTTCCTCTGTGGATTGGAGACAGCAAGGTGCTGTCACACCTGTCAAGAACCAAGGCGATTGCGGTAAGAATTGTTTTATTACTCCTTAATAGATATAATTCCTTGAATCTTTATTTAACTTTGTCCCATTTTTTATGCATTCTAGGATGTTGCTGGGCATTTTCCGCTGTGGCAGCAACAGAAGGAATCACTAAGTTGAGTACCGGCAAACTAATATCTTTGTCGGAACAAGAGCTAGTTGATTGCGACACAGGAGTGGACCAAGGTTGTGAAGGAGGTTTGATGGATGATGCCTTCAAATTCATCACAAAAAACAATGGTATCAACTCCGAAGCCAACTACCCTTACAAGGGTGTTGATGGAAGTTGCAATGCCAATGAAGAAGGCAATCATGTAGCTACCATTAAGGGGTACGAGGATGTTCCTGCCAATAGTGAACAAGCACTACAAAAAGCAGTAGCTAAGCAACCAGTTTCAGTGGCCATAGATGCAAGTGGATCTGATTTTCAATTTTATAAAAGTGGCATTTTCACAGGTTCTTGTGGCATTGAGTTGGACCATGGTGTTACTGCCATTGGCTATGGTGTGAGTGATAATACTGAATATTGGTTAGTGAAGAACTCATGGGGAACAGAATGGGGCGAAGAAGGATACATTAGAATGCAAAGAAATGTGGATGCTCAAGAAGGTCTTTGTGGTATAGCAATGCAAGCTTCTTATCCCACTGCATAATTGTTAAATTACACACTCCTGTTTGTTTCAATTCTCAATATCTGCTCTTCTTCAATGGTGTTATTATATATTTATGCACCATTTAATAGTTATCAACTACAATGCTTTAAAAAGATACATGTGTTGAAGTTCATTGATGAATAATGTTGTATATTTGTTGTGTATTCGCATATTACAGTGCAATTAAATCAGTGAATCATTGTGACTATGACTTGTTTACGTATCCAGTTTATTATTGTGAAATGTGAATCTATTGAGACTCAGATTGGTTTAAATCTAAGAAAGATTTCCTTCTCCACAATCCCAACGCAAGAAGTTATCATCTGGATGGAGAAAATTATTGATTTTAATAGTTCGGTTGTTCTTCTGAGGCGAACTTGAAATAAAATTTTGCCTAATTATTTCAAACCTTGGACAAACATGTTGCAAGTAGTATTTGGTGCATTTCAATCCTAACGAGACTAATCCACTTTTGTGGAAATTTTTTTTTTAGCATGACAATTTCCAAAAATTCTCGTGATATCCAATGAAAAGCCTTTGAAAAATCAATTTTGAGGGATTCTAATTTCTTTCTCCTAGCCTTAGAGGTGTGTATTTGGCGCATTAAATCAGCCTATAGGAGAATGCTATCAGAAATAAGTCTATTTGGCAATAAAACACTTTGGTGTGGGAAGATAATCAAGTGAAGAACACCCTTAGATCTGGGCCTCAAATCTTTCATTATTTGTTGTTGAGAGAGCATCAATAAGGAGAATGTTATCAGAAATATGACATGTTTTTATTAAAACACCTTAATCGTTTTCCTTAATTCTCTTCATCTCTCTCTTACTTGATTGTTGTTTAGAGAACATCAATAAAATAAATTACGAAAAGATTAACAAATAAAATATGAGAAATAAGTCTTACATTTTGGATCAATATCAACTCCCCAATTAAGTTTTACATTAAGAACTGAAGGAAGTAGAAAAACTCAAGTTGATACTTGGTATTAGAGAAAGAAGACCCAAAAGGAAGAATTAATAGATTTTGATGACATGATACTTTTCCCAAGTGATTTCCTCACTTATACACCTATAATTCTTCATCACCTTCTCTCTTGCGCAACTTCATGCACTCCTTTTCTTTGAGCTCACATGCCTGTATGATTGGTGAGAAAGGGTGAGATTCAGGAGAATCTCAGTAATAAACAATACTAACAATGCATGCAAAATGAATGCTGGTGTATGATATGCTTACCTTACATGGGTTCATATTCACATAATGACATTTCTGCATGCTCAATATTTCATGCAACATATCTATAGCCATAGTATAAATAGAAACAGAGATTCATTCATTCATACATGCTTCACATAATCAAGCAAATCAATACCACACATCAATACACAGCATACACATCAAATGCATGCAAGTTTAGTAAGTTCACTATCTTTTGAACTTATGTTCCTTGTCCCCTTTTCTTCCAACTATTGTAGCTTCTTGGAAATTCTTTCATTCTTCTTGTTTCTTGGCTTCTCATAGCCCTATATATACAACCATATAATTGGTGTCATGATAAATGAATTCTTAATGGGCTACATTAGTCCCATATACTTACTTTCAACCTTGGAGTTCATACTAATTACATTTGGCCATTTCTTTCTTAAATTCGCATGGTAGCTAAAACCTACCAACATTTTGACCAAACTTTGAAAAATCTAGGGTTTGTTTGATTCTGTTCTCTGTTTTTTGTTCTTACAAACACTTTTATAAAACATTTTTTGGAAACAAGTTTTAAAAATAAAAAAACAAAAAAAAAATCTATTTGAATATATTATTTTGAGAAATCTGTTTTTTAAGTGATGTGACGGTGCGGTTGCTGGTGGTGATGTGGCGGTGGTCGTTATTAGTAGTAGAGTATATCGATAGTGGATATGTGGCGGTGTCAAAAAAATAAAAAATAGGAAAACAATTAAAAATTGTTTTTATTTTTTAGTTTTTAAAAACAACTTTTTATTTTTTTTGTTTTCAAAAACAATTTTTTGAAAACAGTTTGCCAAACAGATTTCATTGTTTTTAAAAACAAAATCAAAGAGTCTCAATTTTTTTTCCAAAAGTTGCCCAAGTTTGATTTTGCTCTAATTTTCAATAGCTTGTTACAAAATGATCTGTCAAAATTTTTTGCAGGACTCTGCCATTGCCTTTTATATTGTTAGCCCAAGTGAACTTAGGACCATGTTGTTTAATGCCTGAGTCTAGTTTTATCTAGGCACTCAATGAAATCAGAACAGTCACTGGTACTATTGGATTGGCACTTTGTTTTTCTTTAGAGGAAAAACAAACTTGATTAAAATCACCAATCACCAATTAGCCTAATCCAGTTCCAAAGGATATATCTATCAAACAGATATGGGAGACCATATACAAAAGACAAGTAGAGTAGAGGGATAAGTTCTTTTCAATGCACCAGATTTTCAAATGGGTAACAGAAGAGGTACAAAAAAAAAATAAAAAAACTAATACACATCCCAACAATCCTACCAAGCTACTAGAGCACCACCCTCTTTACATAGTGCATCAGTACCTACATAATTAGCCCACTTAAGGGCACTAATTTAATCAATCTTATGCAGGCTTGTCATAGCTGCATTGATTGATGTTATTAGTACCTACATAATTAGTACTTGCTTCAGTGATAAATATTGGAGCTAGTTAGTTGAGGGATTTGCTTTAATTTTAAATATAATATTTTAAATTTATTTTACCTCCCAAATTTATGAATTTTTCCTGAAATATCATTAAAAGGAGTTTCCATCAATGAGAGTAATTATTAAATATGGTTTTTTTGGGGAAGCCAACAAACTTGTTGCAAATAACTAACTAAATTAAAATTTGCTAATTAAATTTGTAAATTGTTTATTTAGCTTCTATATTTAGGACTAGAGGTAATATAACATGTATACATCTTAGCCAACTGTTATTGTTGTTGTTATATTATTTCCATTGGTTAGATTTCATATTTAGCTTGAAATATGCTAAAATAATTAAATTGCAGTAGGATAAAAAATTAAATATACCAAATGACTATAGTTTTAGAACATAAATCTATAGCACCAACCTATTTTGTTATATTATATGTTAATTAGCCACAAACTAAATGTATATTATAATTAAACAGTTTGATAACATGTATACATCTTAGCCAACTGTTATTGTTGAGGGATTTACTTTGGTTATAAATATAATATCTACTTTAGCCCCCAAATTTATAAATTTTTCCCAAACTATCCTTATCAATTTTATATGTTAAAAGGAGTTTCCATTAATGGGAGTAATTATTAAATATGGTTTTTTAAGGGAAACCAACACACTTGTTACAAATAACTAGCTAAACTAAAATTTGCTGATTTAACTTGTAAATTGTTTATTTAGCTTCTATATTAAGGACCAGAGGTAGAATAACATAGTGCATAGTGTATACATTTTTGAGACAATTGTTCTCCTTCTCCTTCTTCTCGTTATATTATTTAGATTGGTTAGATTTCATATTTAGCTTGAAATATGCCAAAATAATTAAATTGCAGTAGGATCAAAAGTTAAATATACCAAACGACTAAAATAATTTAAGAAAATAAATCTATAGTACCAACCTATTTTATTATATTATATGTTAATTAGCCACACACTAAAACAATGCATATTATGATTAAGCAGTTTGATAACGACAGCAGCCAAATTAATTAGCATGCATAATTATTAAAACCACCGCAATTGTTTTACACAGCACAGAAGGCAAATATAACGTGGTTTATCAATCATTCAAGTTCTTCTTTTTCATATTAAAAAAGTGTAACTAGACGACAACTTTCCATTCCATCTAAATACCATGTTTTGTAGTATTAATTATTATATTGTCTGTATCTCTTTGAATGATGTATTGACGCTAGGCTTTGCATTTTGCAATAATTCTGAAGCATATATTGTTTAGTTATGATGGTAATTTGAAGGCATTTCTCAAAGACCTCCATTTTAACACTTTACCCAGCTGTCTTGTTCATAACATTTTTTCATGCACTCTGAAGAGAAAGAATTTTATTTATTAAATCATATAACATGATTGGTTTTCAATTCAGTGTGAGTTCTGAAGTATAAATACCTCAAAAACATTGGAGATCATCACAGCATAATCTTTCTTTCTCACACTTGACTAGTTATCTCCATTGTGACAGTAACATGGCTTTCAAAATTAAATCACAGAGTCTTGTTCTTCCATTGGCTCTTGTTTTGGTGGGAATGTTGGCATTTCAAGCCTCATCTCGAACTCTTCAAGAAGCTTCAATGAAGGATAGGCATGACCAATGGATGGTTCAGTATGGCAAAGTGTACAAGGACCCTCTGGAGAAGGAGAAGCGTTTCAACATATTTAAGCAAAATGTGGAGTACATTGAAGGCTTTAACACTGCTGGAACCAAGTCTTACAAGTTAGGTGTGAATCAATTTGCAGATCTCACAAATGAAGAATTCACAGCTTCTAGAAATAGATTCAAGGGTCATATGTGCTCCTCAATCACAAGGACACCCTCTTTAAAATATGAAAATGTGACGGAGGTGCCTTCCTCTGTGGATTGGAGACAGCAAGGGGCTGTCACACCCATCAAGAACCAAGGCAATTGTGGTAAGAATTGTTTTATTATTTCTTTGTAAATCCAAAAGTTTTATTTAACTGCCCCTTACTTTTGGTGTATTGTAGGATGTTGTTGGGCATTTTCTGCTGTGGCAGCAACAGAAGGAATCACTAAGTTGAGTACAGGCAAACTAATCTCTTTGTCAGAACAAGAGCTAGTTGATTGCGACACAGGTGTGGACCAAGGTTGTGAAGGAGGTTTGATGGATGATGCCTTCAAATTCATCATAAAAAATAATGGTATCAACTCAGAAGCCAACTACCCTTACAAGGGTGTTGATGGAACATGCAATGCCAATGAAGAAGGCAATCATGTAGCTACCGTTAAGGGGTATGAGGATGTTCCTGCCAATAGTGAGCAAGCGCTACAAAAAGCAGTGGCTAGCCAGCCAATTTCAGTGGCCATAGATGCAAGTGGATCTGATTTTCAGTTTTATAAAAGTGGCATTTTCACTGGTTCTTGTGGCACTGAGTTGGATCATGGTGTTACCGCCGTTGGTTATGGTGTCAGTGGTAATACCGAATATTGGTTAGTGAAAAACTCATGGGGAACTGAATGGGGCGAAGAAGGATACATTAGGATGCAAAGAAATGTGGATGCTCAAGAAGGCCTTTGTGGTATTGCAATGCAAGCTTCATATCCTACTGCATAATTATTAAACTACATGCTCTGGTTTTATCACTTATCAACTGAATATGTTTAGAAAATCGCAACGAATTATGACACACACATGTTTATTGCTACAAAACATGACTATGAAAGTTTGTGACATTATCCTACGTTTAAATCTCTGTACATGCATTGAGTCATTGTTGTATATATGTTGTGTATTTTATACATTATAATGCAATGAAATATGTTGTTATGACTGAATTGTGTACATCTTCTGTTTATCGTAGTGATATGTGAAGCTATATATATTAAGCTCAAACCGGTTCAAATTTAAGAAAGCCATTGCCTTTTACATTGCTAGTCCAAGTGAACTTAGGACCATGTTGTTTAGTGTCTATGAATCTGGCTTGATCTAGGCACTCAATGAGATCAGAACAGCCACTGGTGCTTGGATTAGCACCTAGTTTTTCTCTAGAGGAACAAACCTGATTAAAATCACCGACATTCAAACGGGTAACAAAAGAAACTGCCCTCTTTGTGCATTGCATCAGTACCAACATAATTAGTATAACAAAGAGGGCTTAAAGCTTTGCAAGCTACTGAGGTAGGAAGTTTTTGTTTCAACTAAATAAATGAAATCAGGAAGTTGCCTTGATCTCTGATTTGTCATGGCTTTCCTAATCCCACGAAAACTCAAAAGTAGGCCTTCATGGCTAAGAGGGGAAGCTTTCGGTTGGGTGCTTCTCTGATCCTTTTTTATTAGAGTTAGGAATGAGGGCCCGCCCTGAACGGCTTATGTAACTTGACCCTTATACTATGGGTTAAGGCTAGGCCTACGGGCTTTGGGCTTATTTAACTACAAACACTATTTTTTATCTTTTTACATAAATAAAGTTAAAACAATCAATTCTTAATTTATAACATAAATATTATCAAAATTAAATTACAAAGAAATAAAGTTAAAATAACAAGATAGTATGAATGAAAAGTTTCAACATTTTATACATATATGCTTACACTGTAATGAAAACTAATAGGTGTAGTCGTGGCAGTAGAATTATCTTTCTTTTCTTTTTTTAATGAAAAGACAATCCTTATAGGTATCCACACCTAAGAATTTATTTTGGGTATGAGGGAAGCAGCAATGTAATAATTTAACCAAAACTAAACTCTTTTTTAGGGGGAAAATTAAGATGTATGATATATATTTTAAAATAAAAATCTTAATTATGAAACAATAAATCTTATAACCAAGTAATATAACCTATATAAGGGAGCATATGTTTCTTTAGGATTAACATTGCAACAATTCATTAGAAAGATTAAAGTTCTAGGACTTGTATTTATATTACATACGATCATGTAAGTAGTTATGCTATTGCAATTTCATTTTCATTCAAATAAAATTCACTTTTAAGTTATACAATCTAGTTATTATTTTACTTTAAATTAAGATATATTTATATTAAAAATCATAAATTTCTAGTAAATATCATTATGTAATGTCCAAATTAGCATATTTTTTTTAAAGTTTAAATGAATAAATCATTGTGAAAACCCAAAAAAAAATCAAACTATCTTATAAAATTCAATCAAAAAACATAATAACAATTAAATATTTGCACACTAGTGCAAAAATCACCTTTTAGACGGGGTGAAAATCACTTTTTAGACTGGTTCTAATACATGTATAGATACAGCCGGTCTAAAAAATCTAATACTTGTTACAACCGGTCTAAAAAGTGTGATTTTTAGATCAGTTCACAAAGGTGAGGTATAAAAAGCATGACTTTTTATATCAGTTCACAAAGGCAAGGTCTAAAAAAGTCAAAAGTGACTTTTTAGACCAGTTGTAGTTAGAAGGGGTCTAAAAAGTGCTTTTTACACCGGTTGTATTTCTACAACTGATCTAAAAAGTAACATTTTTTAAAAAAAAATAAATAGGGCCTTTTTTGTATTGAAGATTATTTTTAAAAATAAGCTCCAATACAAAAAAAAAAAGCTTCATACCTTTTTATCATTACATAAATTCTGGGTAAATGGCCAATAATTCCTGCGAACTATCATAATGCAATTTAAGATATTGTGCAAATAAACTTGTAAAACAAAATTTACAAGGCCATAATGACATGGCAATTAACTTGACAATTGGTTTAAGTCAAAATACTTATTAGTGTATACAAATAATTTATAAACACAAAATATTGATAGTGCTCGCAATTCTTGTAAGTCTCAAGGCATTTGTGGCATTAAAATTCGGGATGTTGTCATATGGTTTTTCTGTAAATAATAGAAACATGAATTATATTTATAGTGATATGCTTCCATGCAAACTAACCATCAATACTTGATAAGGTATTAACAGTATAGAAATTTCCAAATGAAGCTTCACAAGCAGTTTATAGAACATATACACGTCTAGTTGAGATATTTGACACAAAGACCATTCCTTGGATGATCCAGAAACTATCAAGAACATTATAAATTAGACAAGTAAAAAATTACCAAATTTATAACATGGAGAAAAGCCTTACAGAAAGCAAAATTTAAGTAGAATCTCAAAGAAGATTAAATCATTTCAAAATTTTCACGATCAAGAAACAAGTTACCATTTCTCATTACTTCAAAAATCATATCACAATAGTATTGGAAATACCCTCCCTAATTTTGCATTTTCTCACAAAAGTCCTTGATAGGGCTTGCTAACAATTAATAATTACAGAACACTTCCCTATATACCAGCAATCTCTTGCAAAAAGCATTATGCAGATTTTGCAAAGATAATCTTCTTTTGATGATAGATAAACTAGGGAGATTGCAAAACAAAGAAAAAGTGTTGTATTTTGTTTTTCTTATAGATATCTCAAGGAGGAGAACTATTGCAGATCTTTCACATGAGAGTTACATATCAAGCTAAAACAGCAAACATATGTAGTACAAATTGCACAATATAGTAATATACTAAATCCAGGGAAAAGTGGAAGTTTGCACACCTCTAATATAAAACTGATCACATATATGCCTCGATGAATAATTGTCTCCAGTTCTAATGACATAGTTATCTTCAAAGACAAGATGCTAAAACCCAACTTTCAGAGATTGCTTAACTCTACTCGTTAATACACATTAAAATAATAGTTAAGTAAAGACAGTTTCAACATAAGAAAAGAAAAAAAAATGGATACAAGTATTCAAAAAGATTCTATAGTATAATTTCTTCCTTCACCTTTCCCTACAAAAAGATTGAAAGATGAGGGGTAAAGGTGTGAGTGTAGACATTACATCTAGGAAGAGGAAAACATTATTAGTATGTTTAATTTGGAATATTAAAGTCATCAGACCAGATAATACTTATAGTTGCAATTAACACTGTGATTATAAGGAACCTCGCTGTACTTAATCAATATGATACAGAGTTAAAAGGATCATTCAATAAAGAATTTATATAAAAGTAAAGCAATATTTTATACACATTATTTCCAAATAGACACACTATTTAACCACTCATTTTGAAATACATCTTAGACGACAACATTTTTAATTGGGGAAAATGATCTAGTTAAAATCTTGAATTGCTAGTCTTGATGCAATCATACTGTTTAGCGACCGAAATGATTTGAAGATAGAGGATACAAAATTTTCTTAATACCAAGATCAAATATAAAATATATAACAAGACGCATTATTCACAAGCAATGAACATCACGGCTCATTCCTCAACTAACGTGCTATGTGCAAAAAAGAATGAATCTAATTTCATTTAATTAGTAAACAGTGAGAATTAGTGAAAATAATAAGGGAGAATCCCCGAAAAGGAACCTAGAAATTAGGAAATGATAAATATGCCATTTTGCAAGAAAAAAGTTAGGAATTCCTTATCACGTTTTGACATTTTCTAATCAACTTTTGGTAAAAAGAAAAACTCATATATCATTTCCCAATTTCCAGGTTCCTTTTTTGGGATTCTCCCAAATAATAATTGCATCAATACAAATTGACTAAATGTATTGTATCAAATTAATAGCTACAGAAAGAAGATAAGTGTGACATCTTAAGGTCAATGTATCAACAGAAAACATACCAGTTTCACAGCAAAATACACCTCCCTGCAAAAGGAAAAGCTGCCATCAATACATAGCCTTGATGTCACATTGCAAAGAAAAAGGTTTTGGACATTCAAAAGGCCTAAGACGGACAACTTATTGAGTGTTTGGGAAACACCCAAACCGTGATTTCAGAGGCTATTTTTCGCAAATCAAGATAAAACTCCTCTCACATACTTACCTCGTAAATCATAAAAACTATTCTCAAAAGCTAATCCAATAGAAAGCATGAGCTTAAAACTATAGCAGTACATACCTTCACATAGGAACAACCTTTCCTAAGATAAAAGAAATGACCTTGGAACCACATAAGCCACATAGTTTTGGGACTCAGTCCCTTTTCTCTTGAACAATGAGAAGATTAAATGAGAAATGGGGAAGTCATATATGTGCATGTCCAGTGAAGTCATAAACCATAAAATAAAAATAAATTAGCCCCATCCAGGGGCTTGTTCAATTAGTGAGATTGTAATTGCAGTACAGTAGCGTTCTACAAGGGCAATATTAACAACATCAGATTATTACCTGTACGTAACCCACGAAAATTTTCTATAGTAAAGGGGGGCTAAGTCATGGAATAACTGGGAGGACAAAAAGAATTCATAAGGTTGCATCTCAATTCTCACAATCAAAGTTGAAAAATTCAGAAAACAAAAGTTTCATCATGTATGATCATTGTAATTCAAAAGTACTGAAACGAAAGGGGTACCTCAAAAGTCATCCTTAAATAAGGAGGTTCATATAAACTGAGATCGATGAAAATAGGGAATTTCTTCATTGTCATTATCGTTTTCCCACAAATGAACTTAAGCCCAAAAAACAGCTATAGTCACACAAGTCAGTCAAGAGAGACCCATTAATTATACCAAAATAAAAGTGATGGGGCAATTTAAGGAAGCTCATCTGGTTCTAACTGAGAGTGTTTAGGTTAAGTTTAGGTTCAAAAAGATCCTGTAAACAGATTCATCCCTAATAAGTCATAATGTGCTCAGTCTCCCAAAATGAACAAGAACAAGGAAGGACACGACAGTAAAGATCAGAACAAGCAAGGTCACTGTAGTAACGAAGAAGTGAATATCAGAGAGCTAGATTGCAGCAGAAGAAATCGATTGAATTTTTAGAGATTGGAGTTTTCTGATGACTGGTTAGGGATTGGAGTTCTAATAGAACAGGTGTTTGAACATAAGTTCTGAGTATCAAAAATTTTACATCAACTGCGTAATCGGAGTGAGCCAATATAGACATGCGAGGGCGATTGAGGAGCAACATGGAACGAAGACTGAGGTGTGAGGCACGACGAAGGAGATGAGAAGAAGCTCACAGTAAATCATGTGATAGTGAATAAAGGGCTATTTTTAGACGGGTTATCCTATGTATTAGGTCTAAAAAATACATCTTTTAAGACCAGTTATTTCAAATATCAGGTCTTAAAAAGGAAAAAAATATTATTTTTTTAATTCTGCATCTTTTATACCGGTTATAAGAAATAACCGGTCTAAAAATGTTTTATCTTTTAGACCTGTTATTAGTGACAACCGGTCAAAAAAGTTTCAAATTTTTTAAATTTTAATTATTTTTATCTTTTTAGACCGGTTGTTTTGGATAACCAGTCTAAATAATATCTTTTAGACTGCATATTTTAGGAACCGGTCTCAAAAGTTCTTTATAATTACAAAACTGCCACCGGTTATACTTTTTAGACCTTATTTGCAATAATCGGTCTAAATATTGCAATCTAAAAGGGCTATTTTGTATAGTGGCAACATCATTAATAATGTAAAAATTCTAGTATCATATAAACCATTTAAAAACAAAAATAATTGGGCATAAATGGGCCGGCTCATGGCCCTAAAAGACTGGCCCTTTTAGGCCCTCGGCCCATCAGTGCTAATAACAGGTTGATCCCATGGCCCTACACGGCTGGCAAATTTTCAAGCTCAATGCTTGTAATAATAGGGCCTAAACAAGCCAATTCAACAGGCTCAGCCCATTTTTCAACTCTATTTTTGACACTAGTATAAGTTGTATCTAGGAGAAAACATCAATGCCTATATATATCATATACACGATAATACTCTTCAGATCCTTAATGTAAAACCTATTTTAATTTATTATTTGAACTATAAAGTAGGTCTAACATTAAGGACCGGAATGAGTATTATTTAAAAGGATACAACTTACAAGAGCTTATTTGATATTACACTAAACTAAACTTATGCTCTCTAGTTTCACAAAGAGTTTGATATGAATCACATTTTTCGTGACAAATAAATATTGGGTCTTGTTTTATTTTATTGGATGAAATCCTATTTGAAGATCTGTTGGGCACTAATGTGGGCATTCCTCTTAGCGAGAATATGAATTTTGGTTTGCCAAATTATGATGAAATAACTTCTTCTGCTAGATCAAATTTTAGTTGGTGCCATTGCCGAACTTATTAAACTATCATCTACTACAATCAATCAACCCACCAAGATTACATTGTTCCATATGGTGGAAGAGTTGGCCACCAAATCAAAATCTAAGCCCAATAAAGACCAGCAAATGATAAAGTACCTTAGAGATCAAAGGAAAAGAGAGAGGAGATTATGAAAATAGAACAAGGAGATGGGTTCAAATTTCAACCTTGTGGGAGAGAACATGTCAATGGTGAGAGACAGAATAGAGTGAAAGAAGGGAAGCATGCCAGTTATGTTTAATTAATGTTGTTAAGCAAGATGGACAATTGAATGATAGTTTTGTAAACTATGACAATTACAAGGGCTAATTGTGCGAATGTAAAAAAAAAAATTATGAGGAGTGTTTCTTTTTTTTTTTTTAAACATGGAGACCAATTTAAAAATTAGTGTAAAATATAGTGACTAATTCATTACTTTTCGCAATGGAAAAATTATATTTAATTATTACTTCTCGCAATAGGAAAATTAGAAATGATAATAAAAATTGTAATTATTTAAAATAATCAAATATTAAAATATAAATTTAAAATTATTAAATTGTCACACCCATTAAACTTTTTATTTCTTAAAATTTTTTGAACTAGTGAAATTTTATTATTTAATTAGCCGATTAAAATTCGATTTTTCATAAATTATGTTTGTAACAAATTTAATCGAGAGGATAACATACCATTGTGTCTCTCACAAAAAAAAGGGTTTTTAATATTACGATAATAAAGAAAACATACATTATTGAAGCAGAGAATGAAAAATAAAATTGTAGACTCGGCTTTCAAAAGAAAAAAGTAGAGAATTAATTGGAGAGAAAAAGCGAAGTGAGCATATTTCTCATTTATTATGGTACTAAATATATAATGGACAAAACTTAGGTCTAGTTCTTCAGGTCCATTAGATCCAGTTTGCCAATCAGAAACTACCACCTAAATGCCTTCCAATGGAACCAAAGAAACCCTCATCTTCTTTATTGTATTCTTCTTCATCTGGAATTAATGGAGGCCTCATTGACTTTGGAGGAGGCCTTTGTTGTGCTGCTACAATTGGTGCACCTGTTCTCATTTTATAAAACGAGCTTGTGCTACCCATGCATTGCACGGGAGCATTTACTTAGTCAGAAACAACAACTCAATAAATAAAAGGAACAAACATGCATCATCCAAACATCAAATTCAATTTCAGATTAAAGATAGACAATTAAAAGTGCACAATCCAATCAGAAAATGCCATTTGAAACTTAACATGAAAAATTAAGGGATACACTGATAGTCATCATTGACATTAATGATACGCTTAGTCTATATTCCAGAAAACCTCCTTGTAAACCACATTTTTGTTGTTACTTTGCCTCCAGACGGTTAGTCTTCCAACACAATCTTCAAACCTTCCAATTAGTACGAAGGAGTTTATAGGAAGGTGATATTTGAGAAATGGGCGGGAAAGGGGGTGGCATTCAAATTTGGGTAGCTCCACAATTAACCTGAGATAATGTGGAGTCTACACCCCATAGTCGATCCTAGTAATTGAGAAGAGAGCATGCGAGGAAATAAAATACAGGATGAAAGAGAGTAGCGTGAGTAAAGAAGGGACTATGTAAAGGGTGACATATATCCTTGTGTATTGTTAGGAACTTTGCACAAAAAATGTAGTAGTCAATTATGATCAGGAAACCATGATAGAAATAGTAGGTTGTAGCTAATATGTATGTAGTAGCTATGGAAAAACAGAAAAGTTAGGAGGGAGAAATAAAGATATGGCAAGATAAATGATACGCTGACATAGGGGGCAAAGTTGCATAGGAAGCATGTGCGTTGGGATAGCAACAACATCAATGGTATTGAACAGATGATAAATGTAGAGGATTGAGTCACTATTGTGATACTCTATATCATATGACGTATGATTTTAATGTTAGTATAGGTCATGTTAACTTACCAAAATCATTGATAGACACATTCATCAACGACTGCAACAACTAAGAAGGTGCATGAAAAAACCTTTTACCTTGGCAAAAAAAGAAAAAGAAAAAACCTTTTACCAAATTATGGCAGGAAGAAGGAGGCGGTGATATGCATGGCGAGGCAATTCTGAACAATGACCTGATAATAACGAAGTCTTCATTTGCACTGATGAGAGAGGTATCTTGGTTTACGATAAGGACGTTTCAAGAAGAGTCAGGATACAAAGGGGTGTAGGTATATGGTATAGTAGCTGTGGGATGGGCAAAGCAAGTACACGTAAGGTAATCCTAACATATTATATGATAGCTGACAATTCGCTTGTAAGGAGGCAGATTGACCAATACCTCATCTCAAAAGCAGTGCCAATGTATTGACTGACAACCTATTAAACTGGGGTGGATATAAATAGGTATACTATGTACATCAAAAGGACAAAAAATAAACCTGTAGAGGAAGAATCTCTGAGGTCAACATACTAATGTTATAGGTAAAATGGCAGTAGCAGATAGTTTTATCGTGTATGGATATAGATAAAGGAATAGGAGAAAGCTTGGTTATCTGTAAGAGAAGGTAAAGCAATATATGCATTCAACAAAATGACTTGACAGCTAAATGACATTAAACAATTACTATTCCCGTGTATATAGGCACAAAGCAGCAATACAAAATGGAGTGAACAGTGGAAATTATTTTGCATGCAAAACAAAAGCTATAATCAACACATACATGTAAAGCAAGAATCTTGGCGGTCAGCTCTATGACTTGCATTAAGTGAATGAACATAAAGCGTCATTTTAAATATTGTGTGCATAATAATGACTTGGTCAGACTACTTTTCTCATATTCCAAGTAATAAGTGTAAAAAAACCAAAAAAATACAAACATGTGGACTTGCAAATCATAAAACTCACCCAGATAACAAACCATTAATTGACAGTATAGTACACATGATGAAAAATTAACTAGTTAAACAGATAAGCAAAGGAACTTGCCATATGATCTGAACTACCTCTCTGTGTCTCTTTGATGTAAGCACTTGTTTTGCTGTCCAAAATGATTATATTCTCAACACCCAAATTATATTGTCTCTCCCATGCCATGTCATCCCCACATATCATGTTCACATGCATGCCTCATCCCTACATAATGATTATCATTCATCCATATAGAAATAACTTCAATAATAATCTGCAATATAAAAAAGTTTTTTTTAATGTAGGGGCTCAGGCTATAGCGTGACCTATATATAGACTATACTCAAAGTCAAAACAACAAAAAAATACAACTTGTAGAACCATTCAAAAATTATAAAACTCACCCAGATATGTGGAGTTTCATAGCGCATCAATGGTCTTAGATTGAGAAATTAAATAGTAGATAACCTCATTTAATAATAAATGTTGTCATTTATTTAAAAGATAAAAATGAATGTTAAGGAATAAATATTTATAAGATTGTGAAGAATAAAAAAAGATTTAATGAGAGCATGTCAGATTTTACATGAAATAAAAACACAATTCTTGAAGTCAATATCCTAATTTATAGGAATTGGTGTCTGTGGGATTATTTGATTTAATATTATTAATATATCCTAGGAAAAAAAAGAGAATCTGATTAAGAAGAACATGCTCCAAAAAAAAAAAGGGAATGAATACATCATAAGAAAAGAGAGGATAATACAGTAAAGGTAAAGCAATATATGCATTCAATAAAATGACTTGACAGGTAAATGACATTACACAATTACTATTCCTGTGTATATAGGCACAAAGCAGCAATACAAAATGGACTAAACAGGGGAAAGTATTCTGTATGCAAAATGAACGCCATTATCAACACGTACATGTATATACATGAAAAGAAACAATCTTGGTGGTCAGCTTAATGACTTTACAACTAAATTGATATAGAGACTTACCATTCTTGTGTGTGGAGGGATTGAAAGCAAAATAACAGTGATTAAACAGGGGAGTATCAAAATGATGGAAAAAAAGGCTTGTTACAGCAATAAAAGTGAAGCCTAGCCGTTTAGATCTAGCTTAGGGTCTATATTGTGATTGTAATTGTTCAATGAGACGTGTAATGAATGAAATTTTAGGCCATTTCATGATAATAAGTAATAATTGCATAAAAATTCAGTCGTCCATACATCTAAATATTTGAGCCAACACAATAGTAGTAAGTAATAATTGCATTTTGCATCGGAAGCCCCATATCCTTGGTATGATCTTTAATTGCAATTTACACCATGCCTGAGGTTTTGATCTCTGCTCATTAGACACAACAACAAACCTTTTCCCAGTATATGGATTCTGCTACACGGAGCACATTTTATCATTATGCTCATTAGATGTCATTGCTGAAAGATTGTAACCTTGTTAGAAATTGTGTCAAAGCTTGTAATTTTGCACGTGTGTTAGTTATTTAGTAGAACTTTTTAGATGAATTTATAGTAACAAACACTACAAAAGTAAATGATACAAAGCTGAGTTTCAATACATTTGTAATTAAAAATGTTGCACATTAGCCAAATGCAAATAAATACTAATAGTGATACCAGAGAAACCGTAAGTCACAAATCATAGTATGGTGATGGATACATTCTTCACTTGTAAAACATGTAAAAAAGTATCACGACTACCAATTCTGTTTCCAGTTTCATAAATTTCATCACCAAAATTAGTTGCAAAGAAAGTCATACATATTCAGGTGTCAGAAGTGAGAACATAATGGAAGATAGAAATAAACTACAACACGCAAAGTAAAGCACCTGCAGATGCCACACTCATCACAATGAAACTGTTGTTTCTCTGTCTGCAAGTATCAGCACCATTCTGAAAAAAAGTTAAAGATTAGCAATCGCGATCCAGGTTTTCATACCATTGTCACTTCTCGGCCTATTTCATGTCTTAAAGAAATAATAAACATAAACAAACAAAGAGTACATCCATCATGTTCAAGAATCTGAAGTTCAAACTTGACGCTTCAGTTTGTGCAAACTTGAGAAACCAAGAAAAGACACCTTAAGAGATAAGCCAAAAGTAGAGTTAAAACCTAACATTACACACAACGTAATAACATTACCAGCAAAAAAAACAAAAGGAAGCATAGAAGATTTAAGGCGAAATAACATACAGGCTGCTCTGTATCATAAACTGAAGAAACAACCTGAAATGAAATAGAATAAGTCTTGGTAGTTCTTATCATGCGGAAAAAGAAAGAAGAAAAACAAAATGAAAAAACCAGATTTTCAAATGTCGATGGAATAGAAATGGAAGACCAGATCAATGCTCTTAAAAATCAAACTGAGTCACAATATTGGAAAACTGAAGTTGACAAAGGAAAGGGTACCATTAGTTGTGCTTTAGCTGCATCAATATGCTAAGGTCTTTCAATAACTTCAATGGCATCCCTGTGAATGTTTTCATTAAAATATTGTAACAAAAAGAAAATAGAACGTAAAAGAAGAAGGGGGAGAGATCAAAGATGAAGGGAAGAATGGCGAAAGAGTACAAACCTTCTTAGCATCAAGAAGCTACAAAAGAAAAGCACCAGAAAAATTCACCGACAACGATGACAGAGAGAACCGGGCGAGTTCAGTGAAGAGATTCCTTACCCTTCGGTGTAGATGACTGAGATGAGATGGCAATGAGAGAAACTGAGGAATAAGAGAAAGAGAGGAGAGAAGGAGGGATTCAAAATTTGAATCCAACCCCTAGGGCTCATAAATGAGGATGTGAAAGAAGGAAAGGCCTCGGGGAAACAAACAGGAGGGAGTAAAAGAGAGAGAGAGGAGAGATATGAAGGGACTTTGAAATTTTAACCAAACCAATTTTAATAGAATTTGTTAAAGGCACACAGCTTGCACGGAGCCCAAAAGACGATAGGATCAGCTTATGAATAGTGATTTGTTTCTTGTTTTGAAGATAAGCCATTTTTAAGGAAGCCAAATGGAAGAGTAATAATATATATATTGATCATGAGAAAAAACATGGTATGTCACTTACTTCAGGAGAAGAAAACATTGCTCTGATCCTCCAAAGTAGCCGAAAACTTCAGCAGCAACCAGTTCTACTATTTCTGCAATGTGATTATGCGAAACTAAGAGACCTCATGGTTGTCATTGCCGTTGTCAAGAACTCCCACACCAACACCGATTTTGCTTCCTCCGGCACTTCTCTCGCAGTAGCTCCTATATATATTTTTTTAGAACTTTCAGTGGGTTAACGACAATTTAAGGGGGTTTAGGGCTGATGTGGAAAAATAATCTAGGTGGCAGTTTTCTGATTGGCAAACTAAACCTAATAGATCTAAAAAAATGGACCTAAGTTTTTTCCATATTTAATACATGTTTTTTTATTTATAATTTAGAACGAAGATGCAAAAATGCCTATGATCTTTTCTTAAAAGAGTATTTGGCACCATAAACCAATTTCAGGTTCAAAAATACCCATGAACTTTTCCAAACAGAGCCAAAATGTCACCTCCGTTAAATATCCCAAGCGCCATTACTTTTTCTTTTTGTGGGTCCCACCTATAGCGTCCATTTGTTTATTATACGCCAACTCACTTCACCCTTGACCAATGGATAAACAACATAATTTTATATGTCCAAGTTTATTTGAAGGGAAGATCCCTTCGGCGGAAACACAAGTATGGTGGTTCTAGCAAATGGGTTATGTATTATCCCTTTGGCGGTAGTGACGCCATTAGCAACTGGAGTGACTCTATCGCCCAATCAACAACCTCAGGTATTAGCTTTCTCTCCAGCAGTACCTCCTGTATTCAAGATGTTAGTAAGACTCATAAAAGCAACAACAAGTATTCCAATTGGCGTATAAGTTTCCAACAGGAGGTTTAACTTAGGGGTGAGCACTAGCACGATGGGGCCAAAGGTGGTGCTGAAGATTTCAACCATGACACCAAGCCTGGGCTCAAGTGGGAGTGTTAGTTGTAGCAAGGCACAGATGTTGAGGGATTTTTCTTTAGAGATTTACAATAAGCAAGAGCTATAGCTAATGGGATGGTGATCAAAGGATGAAGTGGCAAAAGCTTCGAAATAATGACAAAGAGGCAAGCCAATGAAGAAGAAGAAGAAGAAGAAGAAGAAGAAGAAGAAGAAGAAGAAGAAGAAGAAGAAGAAGAAGAAGAAGAAGGCATAGGTGCATATTTGACAATGAAGTTTGAGCAAAGAGACATCTAATGCCATAATGTTTATTTGGGTGAAAAAAATATACATCAAGTATTTTAGAGAGGGAAAAAATAACACACACATAAACTCTCTTAAACGTCTATCACTTTTTCTTCTTGTGGGTCCCAGCTACCACCTTCTTTTTCTTCAACATCATCTTCAACACCTTCTGTCTCTCCTCTCCAAGCCCCAGTCCTCTTCTGCATCCACATCGGCGTCTTGCCCTACGTTCCCGCCAATGATTCACTCCAAACCATGCCCTCGGCTAGGGAAAGACAAGGTTCATCTCTCCCTATTGCTCCTCTCTATTCTCTATTATGAGAAAATGAATTTCAATAGCAGAAGAGATGCATTTTTTTGCATCTGATTCCTCTTATTATTATCATCTTCTGTCTATGAGATTTTGACTTTGGAGTTATTATTGTGTAGATTTTGAATTTGGATTTACTAGATCAGTAATTTTATCGACTATGATATGATTACGGGTGAATTTGGAAGGAATTTTTGAATAAGATGTGTTATGATATTGATAAATTGAAAGATAGGTTTATGAATTCTTCATATTTATTCCTCGTTTGATACATTGAAACACTCTGGTCCTAGAATTTGTCAATAGGAATTGTCTATTTCGAATGAATACCATGTTTGTTTCTCTGTTTTCATTTTTTCCCATTTTCTGCCCTTTCTCACCTTTTATTTGTTTTTCCATCAATATCCATTTTCTAAAATCATCATGTTAGAGGGATGAGGGAGGTTGAAGATGATGTTGAAGAGAGAGAAGGTGGAAGGTGGGACCCACAAGAAGAAGTGACAGACATTTAAGAGAGTTAGTGGTTGTGTTATTTTGCCCTTCCGAAAGACTTGATGTATTTTTTTGCACTCAAATAAACATTATGGTGTTATATGCCCCTTTGCCCTTAAAAGAATTAAGTGAAAGAGATCCATACAATCAATTAATTAATTGGTTGTATGGATTACCTCTATAATTTCAAATGCAGGAGATCCAAGTGTTGTCCAAAAATAACTATTTTTCTAAGAACAATTAATATGCCATGTGGCTAAAAGAAGAGAAGAACATGTTCTTCTCTAATCTTTTATTTGAGTCGGCACGTGAGATGTTGTTGGATTTTGCCAAAGCTTGGAATAGAGGAAAGCTTGAATCCTGTTATTACGAAGGCATTGCAAGTGCCCTTTAGACAACCCAAAGTTGAAGGAGGTTCATAGAGAAACCAGAGGAATTTTGCACATAAAATGTGTTGTTTTTTCATTAGTGAGGGGTGAAGTGAGTTGGTATATAATGGACAACTAGACACTATAAGTGGGATCCACAAAAAGAAAGTAGTAGCATTTGGGATATTTAACGGATATGGCATTTTTATTCCGTTTGGAAAAGTTCATATGTATTTTTGAACCCAAAAATTGTTTATGATGCCATATACTCTTTTCAGATAAGATCACGTGCATTTTTGCATCTACACCCTATAGGTTAAACTGTACAACTTCAAGATTTATTGATTCTACAGATAATATGAGATAACATGTGATAAAGGAAATACTATGGTTAATCGATCTCCAAACAGATACGAGGATTATATTCATAACAACTGAGTGTGCATATAATTTTTATAATTTTCTTCACTAAAATATTGTCCTTTGCCCTAATTTATTCCCCTTTCTCAATCAACATCACTTCTAATCGTTGATGCGCCGAGCTGCAATAAGCCGAGTGAATAATACTTTCTAGGGTTTTTTTTCCTTATGTTTTATTGTTACCAAGAATAGTGATGGCTAGGGTTTTTGCTCAGCTTATATGGCTAGGTCCATAATTTGGGTCAATTTAAGCATTATTTTTATGGAAACACTTTTAACTACAGGTTTGTCCGATTTGTCTCACCAACCCAAAGGTAAGGCACTTCTTGGTTGTGGGCATCAGATAATTACATGCTTATAGACTATAGAAAATTCATGGCTGTGCAAAGAGGAGGACTAACATATATTAATCTTCTTTATGTTCCACCGTAGGGTAGAAGGAGAAGGACTATAGCAATGAGAGTAATAAGGGCATAACGCTTAAGCTTTAGAAAGTGCAAAACACTAGCATGAGTATGTGTATCCTTTTTATTATTATAACATCGTTCTATTCTATTTATTGAAAATCTAATTGCGTTATTTATGGTTTAGCTTTTTAGAGCCCGTTTGGATTAGCGGTGGAGAAGTGACTTTTTTTTCCATCTGACTTTTACAAAAGTAAGGTAGGATTAAAAGTGAAAATGTAAATGTGATTTGTGTTTGGATTAGCGGTGGCAGAAGTGACTTTTTTTTCTAACTTTAAACCTATTTGGATTAGAGTTTAAAAAGCCCATTTAGATAGAAAATGACTGAAAAGGGCATGAATCTTATTGAATACTACATACACACACACACACACACATATATTATGATAATTAAAGTTAAAAAAATATAAATAAAATTTGATAAAATAAAAAAAATAAATTATTATTGGAAACAAGAAAAATACAGGAAAATACTTAATTAAAAATGGATAAAATTAATATTTTGAGGATTAGAGAAAATTATAGAAAAGGACCCAGAAATTTATGAAAATTACAAGTGAAGGAAGAAAAAGGACCGGAAAAATCACAGAAAAGAACCCAAATATTTCATAAATTACAGTAACCCTACAAATATTTCAAAAATTTTCACTTTAATCCTTCTTTGAGAACTTTTGAAATTTACAAACAAGTCCCTGGTCAAAGCCTAATTTGACCAAAGCTCATCTTCTTCATCAAAACAGAGCCCCGAAGCGAAAACAGAGCACCTCCTTCACCAACTGTCCATTGCCACACGTCCACCCAGCACCGTAACTTCCCCTCTCTTCTTCTCTAGCCTCGACCTCGGTGATCTCTCCCCATCCACTGTGAAAGCTTGCAGCGAGAAAAAGCCATGATTTTGGGCTTCTGAAAGAAGCCGCGTTCGCCGCTGAAGCGTAGTGGATTGCAACGTCTTGCCAAACGGGTTCAATCTTACCCACTGTGCTTTTTGCCGCAAAACGCACGGCCACTGCCTCCGGCCGCTTTGCCAAACAGGCTCTTAATGGAGAAGAATACAGTAGGTGAAATACATCAATTGATATTGTTTTAAATTTGAATTTACCCCTATAATATAATATAGTCTCCTTGCATACAAATGCAGATTTTAATTGAGTAATTACGGGCTTAGCCCTCTTTTTTTTTAAAAAAAATGTAGTGCTTTTAAATGTAATTTGCATTTTTTTCCTTTCATTCATAACTATTCAATTAACCACATGGGAAAATGATGTATATAGACCTACCAATATTTAATCACATCCAATTTGCACCTTTGTTTCTTGTACAAGTTAATTCATCATACAAAGTTTTAACATCATGATAAAAATAATATTTGATTATTTTGTCTCAGTTGATGATTAATTTAACACTTTGGTTGGACTTTGACTTAGATAAAGCATCTACTTATGAATTGCCATGGTCGCGATGGCATAATGTTAATTCAAAAATGGTATATCTAAAAACGGACTACCATGACTAATTTGCCATGGGAATGATTTTAGAATCTTATATGCATGTGTTAGTTGTTATACAAAGTATAAACAGTAATTATAAATTATTTCAAACATTTACTCTTACTTATGCATGTTTACATTTTTGGGCTTATCATTATTTTTTTTTTGAATAAGTTAGGATAATTAATTATGAAAATTGAAGTCATTTTATTAAAATTTCAAATCAACTCCAAAAACAACAATCAAAATGAAATAAATAAATCTGAATGAAGAGATAACATTACTTATAATATGAAAAAAGAAAGTCTTTAGATTAAACAAACTGGATAATAAATTAATTATGTGATCAATGTTGTGATAGGTTTTGATCATAACATATAAATCACGGGAGAGTAGAATCCATGCTTTTTGCTCATGTACTTAATATAAATTCATCGACAGAGTCATCACCCCGTCCCCGATAACACACGGCAGATTTTTCTCGTTTGATTTTATAACGTGTTATCTTATGGGCTCTTCTTAAAACCGCCTAAAAAAAAACGATAAACATAAAACACACCTCCAATTCTCACGATTCCATCGTTTTTCACTCTGTTCAAATCGCGTCGTTTAGGAGACAGCCATTCCATCCGATTTGAGGCCGCCGATCTGCTCTGCCTGTGACGGAGACTTGTTTGCCGCCGCCATCGTCATTTCGCCGACTTGATACTGGTGCTGTGTCTATAAGCTTCTTTCTTCTTCCGTTTGCTTCTCATCGAACCTCTGAAGATTTAGGGTACGAGAAAGGCAACATCCCCTTATGGCTATCGAGGAAGATGGACTGAAGAAGCTTGAGTACTTGTCTCTTGTTTCTAAGGTATGCACTGAGTTAGAATCCCACACTGGATCCGGTGATAAAGTCCTCGCTGAGTTTATCACAGAGTTGGGTCGGAATTCTGAGAATGTCGAGGAATTTGATGCCAAATTGAAGGAGAATGGAGCGGAGATGCCGGATTATTTTGTCAAAACACTTATGACTATCATACATGCTATTCTTCCTCCCAAGTCCAAGTCGAAAAAAGAATCGAATAAAGATAGTGCCGCCGATGGGACGAAGACCAAGTTTAAGGCCCTTGCTATTGCGGACGATACGAGTCGAGCAAAGGAACTCGAGAAGGAATTAGAGATGGAGGCTATACAAAACCATGGAGAGAGAGAACGGGAAGATGAGGATAGATACAGAGATAGGAGAGAAAGGCGTAGGGATAGGTACGAAAGAGAGGAAAGGCATAGAGATAGAGACAGAGACTATAAATATGAGGATGAGAGAAGGGATTACAGAAGTAATGGAAGACATGGGGATAGACATGACAGGCGTAGGAGAGATGGGCATGAGGACAATCGGTATGGAAGGGAGAACGGCGATGAAGATAGAGACAGGAAATCTCACAGAGATCGTAGGTATGGCTCTAACGAACCAGAACTGTATCAAGTTTATAAAGGCAGAGTTTCAAGAGTTATGGATACAGGATGCTTTGTCCAGTTTGATGATTTCAGAGGAAAGGAGGGTTTAGTACACGTATCCCAGATGGCAACACGAAGAATTGGTAATGCAAAGGACGTTGTGAAGCGGGACCAGGAGGTATACGTGAAAGTAATATCAATTTCTGGTCAGAAGTTGAGTCTATCAATGAGGGATGTTGATCAGCACACGGGGAAGGATCTTCTTCCTTTGAAGAAGAGCTCAGATGATGATTCTTTACGAATGAATCCTCAAGATTCAAAGGATGGGCCAGTAACCAGGACAGGTCTTTCAGGAATAAAGATAGTGGAAGAGGATGACGTTGGTTCTTCACGCAGACCTTTAAAGAGAATGAGCTCTCCTGAGAAATGGGAAGCAAAGCAGTTAATTGCTTCAGGTGTTTTGGGTGTTACAGAGTATCCAACATATGATGAGGAGGGAGATGGAGTGCTATACCAAGAGGAAGGAGCCGAGGAAGAACTTGAGATTGAAATGAATGATGATGAACCTGCCTTTCTGCAAGGGCAGAGTAGGTATTCAATGGACATGTCACCAGTTAAGATCTTCAAGAATCCTGAAGGTTCTCTGAGTCGTGCTGCTGCGTTACAATCTGCACTAATAAAGGAGCGCAGAGAAGTACGAGAACAACAACAACGCACCATGCTTGACTCTATTCCAAAGGATCTCAATCGTCCTTGGGAAGACCCAATGCCAGAATCTGGTGAACGACATCTAGCACAGGAGCTTAGGGGTGTTGGTTTATCAGCATATGACATGCCTGAATGGAAGAAGGATGCTTATGGGAAGACCATTACTTTTGGACAAAGATCAAAGCTCTCCATTCAGGAACAGAGGCAGAGCTTACCAATCTACAAATTAAAGAAAGAGTTGATTCAAGCAGTGCATGACAATCAGGTACTAGTGGTGATTGGTGAGACAGGTTCAGGCAAAACAACTCAAGTCACCCAGTATCTTGCTGAAGCAGGTTACACTACAAGGGGTAAAATTGGATGCACTCAGCCTCGTAGGGTGGCTGCTATGTCTGTGGCTAAAAGAGTTGCTGAAGAGTTTGGTTGTCGATTAGGTGAGGAAGTTGGTTATGCCATTCGTTTTGAGGATTGCACTGGACCAGATACTGTAATCAAGTACATGACAGATGGTATGCTTCTCAGGGAAATTTTGATTGATGAGAATCTATCCCAATATTCTGTTATAATGCTTGATGAAGCTCATGAAAGAACTATTCATACTGATGTTCTTTTTGGACTATTGAAGAAGCTGGTGAAACGTAGACCTGACTTGCGATTGATTGTCACATCTGCTACCCTAGATGCTGAGAAATTTTCGGGGTATTTCTTTAACTGTAATATTTTCACAATTCCTGGGAGGACTTTTCCTGTGGAGATACTTTATACCAAGCAACCAGAAAGTGATTATTTAGATGCAGCCTTAATCACTGTCTTACAAATTCATTTGACAGAACCAGAAGGAGATGTCCTTCTCTTCTTGACCGGTCAAGAGGAAATTGATTTTGCTTGCCAATCTCTTTACGAGAGAATGAAAGGATTAGGTAAGAATGTTCCGGAGTTGATTATTCTACCTGTCTATAGCGCTCTTCCTAGTGAAATGCAATCTAGGATATTTGATCCTGCGCCTCCCGGGAAGCGAAAAGTGGTTGTGGCAACTAATATTGCTGAGGCTTCTTTGACAATTGATGGGATTTTCTATGTTATTGACCCTGGATTTGCTAAGCAAAATGTATACAACCCAAAACAAGGACTTGATTCTTTGGTGATAACTCCAATTTCACAAGCATCAGCCAAGCAAAGAGCTGGGCGTGCAGGGCGTACTGGGCCTGGGAAGTGCTACCGCCTCTATACTGAGGCAGCATATAGAAATGAGATGTCTCCTACTACTATTCCAGAGATTCAAAGGATAAATCTTGGGATGACTACTCTTACAATGAAAGCTATGGGTATAAATGATCTTCTTAGTTTTGATTTCATGGATCCTCCTTCACCCCAGGCTCTCATTTCTGCCATGGAACAGCTGTACAGTCTTGGGGCATTGGATGAGGAGGGCCTTTTAACTAAATTGGGAAGGAAAATGGCAGAGTTTCCTCTAGATCCACCATTATCCAAGATGCTACTTGCCAGTGTGGACCTTGGTTGTAGTGATGAGATACTGACCATAATTGCCATGATTCAAACTGGAGATATTTTTTACAGGCCTAGGGAAAAACAAGCCCAAGCTGATCAGAAAAGGGCAAAGTTTTTCCAGCCAGAGGGTGACCATCTTACTCTACTTGCTGTGTATGAGGCTTGGAAAGCTAAAAATTTTTCTGGACCCTGGTGTTTTGAGAATTTTGTTCAGTCTCGATCTTTGCGAAGGGCACAGGATGTCAGGAAACAGCTTCTCACCATTATGGATAAGTAGGATATCTAGCTGATCTTTCTAAATGTCTTTCTAAGTATGGATATGTATGGATAACTAATCTTTGCCTGAACGCTTGCTGCATTCTACTTTCATCTGTGTTTATTATTAATTCGCATGGCCGATTGTTTTAAGGCTCTTTCTGTTTATTTATATACCTGCTTTTCAAATTTTAAATTGCATTTTTACCCTAGAAACTGATGATTATTCCCTTCATTTAGGACATTAGACCTCTTGTTTCCATTATTGTGGCTTGTACATATTTTTTGTGGCTTGTAGCTACTATGTTGCCATTTGTATTCCTTTGCTCATTTACGCTGGTTTGATTGAACTAGTTTCTGAGGCATTGGCTCTGTTTCTCAGGTACAAATTGGATGTTGTTAGCGCTGGAAAGAACTTCACAAAGATTAGGAAGGCTATCACTGCAGGATTTTTCTTTCATGCGGCTAGAAAGGATCCTCAAGAGGGTTACAGAACCCTAGTTGAGAACCAGCCTGTGTATATTCATCCCAGTTCTGCTTTGTTCCAGAGGCAGCCGGATTGGGTCATCTACCATGAGCTTGTGATGACAACAAAGGAATATATGCGTGAGGTCACTGTCATAGACCCCAAATGGCTAGTTGAATTGGCTCCAAGATTCTTCAAAGTGGCAGATCCTACAAAAATGAGCAAGCGGAAGCGACAAGAGCGTATTGAACCACTTTATGACAGATACCATGAGCCAAACTCGTGGCGTTTGAGTAAACGTCGTGCTTGATTTGTTTCTTTTGTTTCCTTCAGAAGCTATAGCTGGAGTGCAATCCGATGCTGCATCTTGTTTAAAATGTAACTACATGATAATTTTGAATGTACTAGTTTGAAATCTACTGATAATGCCATAGTTTAGACATTATTTTGATGATTTTTGGTCTTTAAGGCTCTTTGGTGGGAAGGATTTCACGGTACTTTTTTTCTTTCTTTCATGAATCTCATGATGGATAATATGAGCATAGTAGCATCGGCATGTTCCAGCATTAGGTGAATGTCATCGTGGTTCCAGGAAGACCACAACTGCCTTTTAAGTTTCATGGTTTTGGCTGATATGACTGTAGCAAGAAGGTTATATTTTGAAAAGAATTTCTGTTGATGATGAATGGGGTTATTGAATCTTATACATTATGTTACATGTAGGGAATTGCTTTTATTTTGGTGAAAATGGGTTTGTTTTCTTCTTATTCACCCACATCTTTTTGTTAATCTTGCCTTCTTGCCTTTTAAGCCAGACTAGTCACATAATTAGCAAGTTGCGGAAATGAGGGTCATGCCCTTCATCAGTGTTTAACTTCTTCATTATAAATAGGCTTCTTAGGTCTGTGATTTTTTCAAACAGTCTACAGAAAAATGGCTAAGATTAATTGTTTGATGTGCTCTGTGTTATTTCATATTCGATTGAGCTCTGTTTTAACCCGATCAGCACCAGAAAGTGCTCGTCATGCAGATTCCTGGCTCTAACGGCACTGTACCTTCCAAGCACTATGCTGGGTACATTATATGGCATTCTTCTTATATTTACATTTCTGTGGCAGCTGTTCACCGTTCACTGTTGAGTTTTTTCATTAAATGAATTATGTTTTTCCCCTTTAAAAAGTTGGTGCTTATTTTCTGGTTTTACTGTTGGGACTTTTCACAAAGATTACTTGCCCTTCTGCCTCTAGCTTTTGATTGCACTAATTTCTTCTTTTGGTTTTCTCCACCTCTACAATGCCTTATTGTCAGAGTCGCACCTAAAAGGTTGGTTTTTCCTCCTTTAAATTTGTTTCGTACTTATTTTATGATTTGAATGTGGTTTTCATAGATAAAGAAGACTGTTTCTTTATTGAATTAATAAAGAAGACATGACTTGTGTCCTTAGCTTTTGGGTACATTATATCCTTTCTGCTGCTATTCCCATTTCTGCAGTGTCTAACTAGAGTCTCACAGTAAAAATTATGGGTTTTTTTTTATATAAATTTTGATGTGCTTATTTTATGATTTGGAATCTGGGGTTTCTTTGAAAAGAAAAACTTGACCAAATCTGATTCTCTAGCTCTTTTTGCCTTTATTCCCATTTCTGCATTGCTGTTTTCAAATTCTCTCTTAATAAAAAGAAGGACTTGCCTTGTGTCTGATTCTGCGGTTCTTGTAATGGAATGTTGAAGGTATATGACAGTGGATGAAAGTCATGGAAGGAACCTGTACTACTATTCTGTTTTATCAGAAAATAAACCTTCTGAAGATCCTGTGGTTTTGTGGCTTAATGGTGGACCAGGCTGTTCTAGCTTTGATGGCTTCACCTATGAGCATGGTGATCATCAAATTTCTATTTTAGAAATCTCTTTTTCTATAAAATCTCAATTTGTGTTTCAGGTACAGTTGGTCAAAGGTACTAAGTTTGAACCTTTTATGATGTTTCAAATTCTGAAAAGAATATATTTTTTGGGCTAAAGATACCATTGTCGTCTCTAGTTTCAATTTCATTCCTGAACAAAATTTTGCATATAAATTAATTTCTGTGCATTATAGGTCTCCAACATTTTATATTTGGACTTTCTGCTGGTGTGGGTTTTTCTTTGTATTTTTTGGGAACAGGAGAAAATGATATTAAGAAAACAAGAGTTTTACATAATACTCCCTTTGTTCCTTTTTACAAGATATCATTGTTTGAATGGGTATGTTCCTTTGTAAAAGGTACCCTTTGAAGATGTCTAAACATTTAATGCATTTTTTCCATTTTAACCTCAATTAATTATATGTCTTTCTTCTCACTTTCTCATCACTTTTTCCTCTCATTCTCCCCCCTTCTTTATAAACAAGGGTATTTTTGGAAAATGTGTTGCATTTTTTACATATTTATTCTTTACAAATTTGAAAATTTTCACATAAATTGTATGAATAAATAATCCTCCATTAATTTTCTGAGGTTGTTTAATCCAGTGGCCTGAACTTGTCCTCGAGTTCCTGTCCAACCCGTTCTCAATTTCTGGCGAGTCATATGCTGGAATTTATGTGCCTACTCTTGCTTCTGAAATCGTGAAAGCCTGAAAGGTAATAGTTTGTCCTTTGATTGTTGAAATTGTTACAATGCAGGTGCAGTTTCTGAATGTTTATAGGAATTGATGCGGGTGTAAAGCCTAATCTGAATTTTAAGATCTTTATCCTTGATCAATATGTTTTCAAGCCTATGTGGCTGCAATCTGAAGTGATGTCTGTGCAGGGTTATACGGTTGGAAATGGTGTTACAGATGAAAACTATGATGTCAGTGCACTGGTTCCACTTGTAATAAGTTATATTGTTTATAAATTATAAGAAATAAAACTCTTTTAATATATATTTATTTATTTATTCTATTGTAAGGTCAAATGTGTGTAATTCACATTTGTATGAGATGGGTACCCAGAAACACTGCCCCCTAATGCATCACTATATCCCTTTAGTATTAGGACGACATTCATATGGCCTTCTCTTTAGATGGGTGTGTTTTAATTTTCTCAACATTTTGCTTGTGAGTAAAGTAGACGAGAGCGATAGTAGGAGATCTCTGAATTATGAGAAGTCCTTTTGATATTTTCACATTGTATGTGAAAGAAAAGATTTAAAAAAATTGTCAACTAACGTAGCTTAAGTGAGAATAAAGATACATTTGCATGGTCCACAAAGTGACAGATCCTACAAAAATGAGCAAGTGGAAGAGCGTATAGAACCACTTTATGAAAGATACCTTGGAGGCCGTGCTTGATTTGTTTCTTTTGTTTCCTTCAGAATTTGATGCTGCATCTTGTTTTAAATGTAAATACATGATAATTTTGATTATAATAGTTTGAAAGCCGCTGATAATGCATAGTTTAGACATTATTTTGATGATTTCTGGTTTTTAAGGCTCTTTGGTGAAAGGATTTCACGTTGCACCTTTTCTTTTCATCATGAATTTCATGATGGATCTTATGAGCATAGTAGCATTAGTATGTTCCAGCACTAGGGGAATGTCTTCAGGGCTCCAGAAAGACAGCAACTGCTTTTTAAGTTTCATTGTTTTGGCTGATATGACTCTAACAAGGAGGTTAGATTTTGAAAAGAATTTCTGTTGATGATGAATGGGCTTATTGAATCTTATACATTATGTAACATGTAGCGCTGTCGACGGAATGTAGGAACTCTTATAGGATACTTGGGGGGATTTCACTCTAATCCCAAGTATTTTAGTGAAGATGGATTTGCTTGCTTCTCATTTACACACATCGTTTGCTTATCTTGCCTTGTAAGCTAGACTTTGCAAGTTGCAGGAACGAGGGTCACACCCATCATTAGTGTTCAACTTCATTATAAATAGGTTTCTGTTGTGATCTCTTCCACAACCCCCCCCCCCCCCCCCCCCCCCCCCCCCGAAAAAAAAAGGTTCTGTTGAAAGATGGCTAAGATTAATTGTTTGATCTGCTGTGTTATTTCACATTCTATTGAGCTCTGTTTTAACCCAACTAGCACCAGAAAGTGCTCTTGTCACGCAGATTCCTGGCTTCAATGGCACTATACTTTCCATGCACTATGGCTGGGCACATTATATTGCTTTCTTCTTTTATTCACATTTCTGTGGTAGCTGTTCACTGTATAGATTTTCATTTAATGAATTATGTTTTTCCCCTTAAAAAAATTGGTGCTTATTTTCTGGTTTTACCATTGGATTTCTTCATAAAGGGTACTTGCCCTTCTGTCTCTAGCTTTTGATTACACTAATTTCTTCTTTTGGCTTTATCCATCTATGCAATGCCTTTTTGTCAGAGTCTCACCCGAAAGTTTGCGGTTTTTTTTTCCCTTTAAATTTGTTTGGTGCTTTTTGTATGATTTGAATGTGGTTTTCATTGATAAAGAAGACTTGACTTGTGTCTTTAATTACATTAAATTCTTTTTGCAGCTATTCCCATTTCTGCAGTGTCTAATCAGAGTCTCACAGTAAAAATTATGGTTTTATTTTTTTTTTTTCAATTTTATAAATTTTGATGTGCTTATTTTATGGCGTTTCTATGGAAAAAAAAATGAATTGACCAAGTCTGATTCTTTAGCTCGTTTTGCTATTATTCCCATTTCTGCAATTGCTTGTTTCAAATTTTCTCTTAATAAAAAGGACTTGCCTTATGTCTGATTCTGTGGTTCTTGTAATGGAACGTTGAGGGTATGTGACTGTGGATGAAAGTTATGGAAGGAACCTTTACTGCTATTTTGTTGTACCAGACAAACCTTCTGAAGATCCTGTGGTTCAGTGGCTTAATGGTGGACCAGGCTGTTCCAGCTTTGTTGGCTTCATCTATGAGCATGGTCATCATTCAATTTCTATTTCAGAAATCTGTTTCTCTTAAAATGTCAATTTGATCCCCCATAAACAATTTAGCGTCATCTCTTAAATATTTTCATATCACTCGTGTTACATTGTTTTTCAGGTACGGTTGGTCAAGTTTGAACCTTTTATGATGTTTCAGATTCTGAAAATAATACATCTTTTGGGCAAGAGATACCATTTTCGTCTCAGGTTCCAATTTCTTTCCTTAACTAAATTTTGCATATAAATTAATTTCCGTGCATTACAGGTCTCCAACATTTTATAGTAACAAACGAGTTTTACATAGTACAATAGAGAGTGAGTTTTCCTTACTCCAAGAATGAATCTGATTACAGAACTGGAGACCAAAAAAACTGCCTCTGATACGCTTACTTTTTTCCACAAGGTAATGACGGAAAAAATTGGAAAATTTTCACATAAATTGTATGAATCAATAATACTTCATAGGTTTAATCCAGTTGTCTGAACTTTTTCCTGAGTTCATGTCCAACCCATTCTTTGTTTCTGGCGAGTCCATGCTGAAATTTATGTGCCTACTCTCGCTTTTGAAATAGTGAAAGGTTATGTCCAAAAAAAAAAAAGAAAAGAAATAGTGAAAGGTAATAATTTGTACTTTGAGTGTTGCAATTGCTACAACGTAGGTTCAGTTTCTGAATGTTCACAGGGATTGGTAATTTTGTATAGCCCAATCTGAATTTCAAGGTCTTTATCTTTAATTGATTGATATGTTTTAAAGCCTATGTGGCTGCAATCTGAAGTGATCTATGCGCAGGGTTATATGGTATTACAGATGAAAACTATGATTGTGGTAATTATGGGATAATTTGTATTTATTAAATATAGATATTATTATATCAATATAGGAGAGAATATCATATCTATTAGGATTCAAAGTTCAAATTCCTAATCATCCGATCATAGAGGATATTTCGAATCTGTTAGACTAGATTCTGTTGCACTATAGTCTTTACATTCTCCAACCTGAATGAGAATTATTATCGGATTCTTTCATCCTCAAAGCTACATGGTATCAGAGCGCTGTAGCAAAGAGTCCGATACATCCCAGTGTGAGTCTCACCCTTTGGGTTCCTTGTCAATGGAATCGTCACGTGATGGGTCCTCAATGTCATCCATGGTAAACGTCAGAAATCATCTCGAGGTGAGTCCTGGCACCAACTCGTCATCAATCGTCTCCGAGAAACTCACTCTGGACAATTATCATGATTGGGCACAAGCTATTAAGCTTGCCGTAGGAGGACGTGGCAAAATTGCGTTCCATACCGGCGCAGCTCTTGGGGTTGACGTGGAGACTAACTTTTTTTTTGTTTTGCTCAAAATGCAGAGACCAACTGATGAGAAAGTGATTGGTAAAGGAATCAACTTTTTGACTAAGAGGTAGCAGAGCGCCGAAAGTATAACAAGTGGACTAATATTTAAATGATGTTTGCTTTATTCATGTGATATGCTTAAATCCATGTTCAGAGCATAAGCTCAGGCTTAGACGGGATTTCCTAATTTTACAGTATATTAATTCTTTCTTAATCCTTTGAAGGGTGCGTATAGCAATCAGAGTTACCCTACTTTGAGGGAGGAGACGCTGAAAACGTCCTCAAATTACTTGCACGTTCTGAATTTAATGGGGGATTATTCAAAGGACAAGAGTAAGTATTTCAAAACTCTTTTTTTACTTGGCTCGTATCAATGGGAGGTCAAAACGTACTCATTCAATATTTCTCTTGCTATTTTTTTTTTGCCTTCAATATTTCTCTTGCTATTCACCAAAGATAAAAACTCACGGGGCCAATTACCAACAAGCTGTTGGTCAAAATAGTAAGCGGCCTCGTTGAAGAAGAACACAAGTTTAAATTTTAAGAAACACATTTATTGGAAGAGATAAAAATCATTTGCACTTTGAGCCTCGAAAGAAAAAAATCCTTTATATTATAAAACAAAACTCATCGGACCAATTAAAATTAGTGGGTTTATTGACAGTCGCGAATCAAGAATTCGGTAAAAATGTTACCATAATTAATCTTTTTGTTTTTTTTGGGAGTTGTAGATTAACGAGAAGTTTGGTCTACAAAATTTGACCGCAACCATCAAAGGAGCAGAGTTGCTATTTTTTTTTTTTTTTGACTTCGTTTCTGTAAAGAACCGATATTGTGCTTTCCAACACGTGAGACAATACGAAGGGAAAAGCATCAATGAGATTTTAAACATCCAAGTCTAATCAATTATTTAATTTTTGTGTAATATGAAAATGTAATGTATAAATTTATATAGTACATTTTTTACAAAAAATATTTATTAAATCTATAATATATCATATTAAATTATACTAGCGTTAAATCTAATATAGAAATCTTGAAGGATTAAAGTAAAATATTATCACCAATAGCCTAATGGCATGAAAGTTTTTTTTGCAAGTGAATTGCAGGTATCATCCTCCTGCACAACAGTAAGAACATACTCATTAATTCCGATTACTCCATTTTTTCTTCTACTCAATCCCCAAGTCATAAGTATACATAATGGGATTTAATTAACATTATATATATATATATATATATATATATATATATATATATATATATATATATATATATATATATATATATATATATATATATATATATATATATATATATGGGTGTTTTAGAGGATCGGATGGGAGGACCTTAGTCCTGGGTTGCGGCTGAAATTAGTTCAGGCTCCGTATAACTGGTTGTAAGCAAAAGAGAATTACTGTGCTATACTGCATAAGTTACCTATAGTTACTAAAAAATCCCACAAGTCAGCATCATTGAATTAGAATATCTAGTGTAAAAAATAACAACAGGTTATGGTATATTGATAATTGAAGGGAATTTTTTAGTAATTAAATTGCTTATATATGTTGGACTGTATAGTAATTCTCTCAAATTGTATACAAAATAACAAGTTGTTCATAGTTTTAAATCATGATATGCGGGATGGGATTTAGAATTATTTGATTAAACGTGAGTGAACACTAATGCATATGAATAATAGTTGCACGTGATATATTTGACCTTGGAAATATTCACACTTGTGCCCAACCACACATTATAATATCATTGACAAAGTAAAACAAAGCTGCGCAGTTTTAATTAGGTCATGAAAAGAGTCTTGTAAAACAAAGCTGCGCAGTTTTAATTAGGTCATGAAAAGAGTCTTTGTTATGAATTGGATTTCGAATCAGATCATATCCTGGTATTAGGTTAAACTTTGTATTAAAAATCCTGATCCATGCGTTTTAGCATTAATTAATATATAAGAAATGTTTGTTAAGGAACAATAATTAATGTTCTGGGTTTGCCTTTTGTTCCTAGTTTGGAAATCATATTCTTCCATGGCAAAATGCATGGGATAAGGGCAATCTCCATGGTGTTATCCGTTTGGGCTTTGTTTCGTATGTCTTTCAACAGAAACTGGAAGACAGCAAAACCAACAGCGTTATTGAAACGGAAACACCTCACCATCAGATGAGTTTAACAGATGAATAGGGTATATTCTGGATTGAGTAAGATCGTTGCAGTATCATTAAAAGTGTGAAAATCACTCGTGTTGTCACCTGGACTGCCTTTACAAGCTGTTTATCATTGATGATGACAAACCTCGAGATGGGTATCATGTTGAAGCTATATTTATTTAGAAGCAAGCCAGTTGAGTTGAACCACATGAATTTGAATGTTTTGAAGTTAGCCTTCTGCAAATGAATCAACTGTTGGCCTATCTGCTCTTGATAGTCCATTTCAATGATTATGAAATAAGAAAAATAGACACACAATAATAGAAGTGTGTAAAAGGTTGATTTCCCCTATTTTTAATTATTATTTTGCCTATCTCGCTTTAAAAACATTTTATAAATATTTAATTTCAAAATATCCAGGTTTAAAGTCAAATAACCAAGAAATGCAACATTAATTGAATTCAACTAATTAACCAGACTTAAAAATTCTTAACAAAATCATCGATATCAATAAAAATATAAAAGTTATCACAAGCAACACTACTCATAAATAATAGCTTAAACCTTATGCTCCAAGTCATTGCATGGCTTAGTATGCACAGGCAAATTATAGTAACCTTGAATTATAATAATCAATATCTTAACTAAATCAAATAAATAAGCCAAGCCATGAACAGTAACAGCTTCATATTCATTTCCTGTAGCTGTGAACATTGCGGCTAAGTGGCTTTCAAATTGCTTATTCTCTCTCATCCATCTCTTTTGAAGTTTGAAATTGCACTTTCCTCCTAATCATATACCCATCGGTTCATTTCATTCTATTGCAAATCATCCTGCTCCAGCCTTTAAATGTCTACATTTTCTTCCCTCTGCTGCCCCAACAGGATCATATAGAAGTCCCCTATGGAAGACTAATGGAAGAGGGATCATGGTTAATTTCAATATGTCTCCTCGTTTCAGTCAAGTTCAACATTTTCTCCTTCCACTCTCTTTTCTTCATCAGTGATTTGTTCCTTAGCTAGCTAGTGTTATTGGGCCCTTGCCTGCTGTGTTCTGCCCTGGAACATAGGAGAATCATGCTGAGAAATTTATTCATTGGGAAGGTATCAGTCTTGTCAATCCCTTAATATAATCTATCCTCTGTTTAATTCCAGCAACTAACATATCATCTTCTTCGATATATATACATGGATGCCACATCGTAGGGAGCAAGAGACAACCACTTCTTGACACTTTCTGTGTTCCCCTCTCTAGAAATGACACCTAGGTTTTCAAGAAAGCATGTTATCTCTTCTTAACAACCGTATTAATTTCTCTGAGAAAATATATTTTGAATTTATTACCAATACTTTAGCGAGTATTGAATGGGATGCAGTATAAAAGTAAAAGAACGAGCTAATCTACCGGTCAGCAAGTTATCAATCCCCAAAAGAAAGTTGTCATGCCTGATTTTAATCACATGTTAACACTAGATCGAAGGCACATATCCATGCTCCCGGAGAAGCGCAGTCCATGAATTTAGGCCATCACGGATGAAGTCAGTTTTGGGATGGTTCCTATCGCCTGTTACAAAAAAATGCACACCATCTGTGAGCTCAATCCAGCTATACCCAGGTGTCTTTCTCACATTCTCTTGCCTCATTGTATGTCTCACCTCTGATACTTCCTCATATCGACCAGCAACTCCATAGACATTTGACATCAATACATAATTTCCAGAGTGCCCTGGATCAATTTCAATCACCTTCCTTGCGGCAATCTTAGCAAGGTATGTAATCTTAGCCTCAATGGGCATTGTTACCACTAAATCATAAGCTTCCTGGAGCTGGCCTGCTCGACCAAGCATGTCAATCACACAAGTGTAGTGCTCAATGTTTGGAGAAACACCATATTTTGATTCCATTTCTGCCAAAATTTTCCGCCCCTTCTTCACCATGCCAGCATGACTGCATGCAGACAACAAACCAACAAAAGTGATTTCATCAGGAGCCAATTGAATCTGACACAAATGAGAAAAAAATTCTAATGCTTCATTTCCACAACCATGCATTCCATAACCCATGATCATAATGTTCCACGATGCCACATCCTTCACCCTCATATTATTAAAAACCAAGTGTGCATATCTCATATCACCACACTTTGCATACATGTCCATAACAGCATTGTTTACTCGACTATCATCTTTACCAAAACCGTTAACAATCATATGCTCGTGTATCTCCCTACCGTGCACTAATGCTGCAAGGTGAGAGAAAGCAGGCAGTACATTTGTAATTGTAACTAAGTCAGGTTTAACCAATTCACCGAGCACCAAGCGGAAAACCCTCAAAGTTCCATAATGATCACCACAATATTCATGAATTGATAACATTGAGTTCCATGAAAAGTGTTGGAAATCTGCCCATAATCATTTCAGCACTACATCCTATGTGCTTATCATCATACCACTGAGTTCACCTTTACTTTAGGAAATATTGTTTATTTGAATGTTCATTATTTCACATTGTTGTCCAGCGATGATGATTCTGTTTCTAGCCTATATAAACTAGTGTAATCCTTCAATATGAATAAGAGAGTTCAATATATGCTCATACTTCCTATATGGTATCAGAGAGAGTGTGTGAAATGCAGCATCAGAATCTGCATCAGTGAGACCGAGAGAGTGTGCGACGCGAACAGAGAGAGAGAGAGAGAGAGAGAAACAGCATGCAACCCAGATCTGCATAACGGTGGCGCGTGTGAGCACACCGCCACCACAGGAAGAACCGCCAGCCGCCGATCGGCAGAAACCAGAGCGGCGACGGCGATCTGACCGGCGCGTGGCAGCCACGCGCCACCACAGCACCGGCGCGTGACGTCCACGCGCCGCCGGTGACAGCGTTTTTCCGGCGACCTCGTTCCAGAATCATGAGCTCTTCTGATTTCCCTCCTCTTTTCGGCTCAGTTCCGGGAAATATAGCTCCAAACCGGACCTATCCAAGTGCACTCATGTCCGGTACACCCTCCACAATTATCTCAAGCAATTCCTCTTCTTCTTCCTCCACTACCAACAGCACATTAATGGCCTCAGAATTTCCAGAACCTCCGAGTATGGTTATTATCCATAGGTTTAATGGAAAGAATTATCTCCAATGGTCTCAAAGCGTGTTGCGGTATATTCGTGGAAAGCGAAAGGAAAAATACATCAACGGGGCAGCGCCACAACCAGCCCCAGATGATCCTACCTTTGATACTTGGTTTGCTGAAAACAACCAAGTTATGACTTGGCTTTGTAATTCTATGACTGTTGATATCAGTGAAGGTTATCTCCTGGCAAACACTGCAAAAGAGATTTGGGATGCAGCCAGAAGAACCTATTCCGCTCTTGATAATACTGCTGCTTTGATCCATTTGAAGCAACAACTTCGAGACTTGAGACAAGGTACCCTGACTGTAACTGATTACTATAATGCGTTGCTGAAACTCTGGCAACAACAGGACCTATTTGAAGTACACCCGTGGAAGCATGTGGAGGATGCTCAACTATACAAGAAGATAGTAGAAGAAGGTCGAGTCTATGATTTTCTCCTTGGACTCAATGACTCATTTGAGGAGATACGGGGCAGAATCATGGGCATAAAACCTCTACCGCTCCTCTTTGATGTGGTCAATCATGTGCAGTTTGAAGAAAGCAGGAAGCTCTTGAACCGTAGCACCCCAAGTCCAGTTGAAAGCTCAGCACTTGTAGTACGAGGGTCACAGGAGGAACGAAAGAACAAATGGTGTCATTATTGCAAAAAGAAGGGTCACATCAAGGAGGAATGCTGGAAATTGCACGGAAAACCCTCCACCAGCAAACAACAGGGTCATCTTACTTCAACTGAACCAAAGGCCGAGGATACTACTTCATTAAGTCCAGAAGAACTCCAGATGCTTCGTCGGATACTTGAAAAACAGAATAAGTCCAATTCTTTGCCGAACGTTAACTTGGCACAATCAGGTAATTCTATCATAGCCCTCAATACTGTACGGACTAACGACGATACATGGATTGTTGATTCCGGAGCCACGGATCATATGACGGGTAATCGAACCTTATTTACAACTCTTAAATTGTGTCCTGAGCACCTTCGTGTCAAGGTGGCCAATGGGGTATTCACTAAAGTTGAAGGAATTGGCACCGTCACTCTATCCAATTCACTAAGCATTCACCATGTTCTCTTTGTTCCTGCTCTTACTTGTAATCTAATATCTGTGAGCAAGTTAACGAAGGGACGTATATGCCGAGTGCTATTTGACGATGATATGTGTCTGTTTCAGGATTTACACTCGGGAAAGACGATTGGGACTTCTAAAGAGTGGGATGGGCTTTTCTACTTGGAGCGATCGAAGATGGAGAATAAAGGGATTTGGAAGGCACAACATGCTCTAGTCAGTTCAAGTTCTCAAGACAAAGATGTACTTTTATGGCATTGTCGTTCTGGACATCCTAGTTTTGATTATATGAGACATGTGTTTCCAAACTTATTTAATAAAGATTCTGTTCCGTTTCACTGTGAAACTTGTCAACTAGCTAAACAAACACGATCCTCCTATCCAAAACAGTCCTACCGACCCACCACCCCTTTCCACCTCATCCACAGTGACATTTGGGGCCCCGCCAGAACAACCACCCAGAAAAATGAGCGATGGTTTGTTACTTTCATTGATGATCACACCAGACTCACGTGGGTCTACTTGATGAAAGACAAGTCCGAGGTGGCTCAAGTCTTCCAAAGCTTTCACAAGTTTGTTCAAACCCAATTTCAATCCTCTATCAGAATTCTTCGAAGTGATAATGGTCGGGAATACCTCAGTCATACCTTTAAAGCCTTCCTTGATCAACAAGGAATTCACCATCAAACCTCCTGTCCTTACACCCCTCAGCAGAATGGGGTTGCCGAACGAAAGAACCGCCATTTGTTGGAGGTCACCCGCACCCTGCTAATGGAAAGAAACGTACCCACAAACTTCTGGGGCGATGCTATTTTGACTGCGGCCTACCTCATCAATCGTATGCCATCCAAAGTCCTTAATTATACCACCCCTGTCCAAACACTTCTTACCACCTTTCCCAATTGCCATCTTATCAATCCCTTACCTCCAAAAGTGTTTGGATGTGTTGTCTTTGTCCATACCCCTGATGGCAGTAAATTTGCTGCCCGTTCCGAGAAATGCATCTTTCTTGGCTACTCCTCCACACAAAAAGGGTATAAGTGTTACTGCCCGACCTCCAAGAAGCTGTACGTCTCCAAAGACACTGTGTTCTACGAGGAGGACGCATATTATCCCAAATTACCCATTCAGGGGGAGTCCTCAGATATTGAATGGCTAATTTCACATGAATCAACTTCCAAAGCCACTGATGTCTTACCTGTTACTCCAGAAATCCCTGATACTTTACCTAACTTCCTTGATGCCAGTAATACCTTGCCACAAAACCCTGAGCCCTTACCTTCTACACCTCCTAACACCAATCCTAATAACCCAGAAACACAGGTTGAGATCATGACTAGGATGGATGCAGAAGATGGACCAGAGGGAGATGCTAGGCAACAATCTCAGGAGACAGAGAGAAGTGTCAATCCCACTCTAAGGAACAACCATGAATCTGACTTGAGAGTAGATCCTGAAGAGATGGGTTGGCCTATTGCACTAAGAAAAGGGGTAAGATCTTGTACTAAGCATCCAATTCAACGGTTTGTTTCATATGGTAACCTATCTGTCAAGATGCAGAGTTTTGTTGTCAACAGTGCACAGATTGAAATCCCTAACACCTTCCAACAAGCTATGGCTGACCCAAAGTGGAAACAGGCTGCGGAAGAAGAGTTAAAAGCACTTGAGGAAAGTAAAACATGGGAAATCATTCCTTGCCCTCCTGGAAAGAAATCTGTCGGGTGTAAGTGGATCTTTACCCCGAAGTTCAATCCTGATGGCAGCATCAACAAGTACAAAGCAAGACTAGTTGCGAAAGGGTATACACAAACCTATGGAATAGATTACGAGGAGACCTTTGCCCCAGTAGCCAAATTCAACACAATCCAAATACTGTTGTCAATAGCAGCTAACTTAGATTGGTCACTACATCAGTTAGACGTCAAGAACGCTTTTCTGAATGGTGACTTGGACGAAGAGGTCTATATGGAAGTTCCAGACGGAGTCCTAGCTGCAAACGGGTCAGTCTGCAAACTTAACAAGGCAGTGTATGGACTGAAACAATCTCCAAGGGTATGGTTTGGCCGCTTCAACAACGCAATAAAGAAACTTGGGTACAGTCAGGGGCAAGCAGACGACACATTGTTTATCAAGCATGATGAGGAAAGAATCACTATCCTGATCGTCTACGTGGATGATATAGTTATTACTGGAAATGACGAAAGTTCTATTGCCCAGCTAAAAAGGGATTTGTCCACTGAATTCCAGGTTAAGGATCTCGGCCAAATGAGATACTTCTTGGGTATGGAAGTGGCAAGAACAAAGAGGGGCATCAATGTATCCCAGCGGAAGTATACCCTAGACCTGTTACATGAGACGGGAATGTTAGGGGCACAACCTGAGGGAACACCGATGGAAGAAGGTTGTCGTCTAGAAATCAAAGAAAAAGGTGTCCCAGTAGACTCTGAACAGTATCGAAGACTTGTAGGGAAGCTAATATACCTGACCCACACACGCCCAGATATCAGCTATGCTGTTGGAATAGTAAGTCAATTCATGCATCAACCACAGGAAGAACACATGAAAGCTGTCTACAGAATCTTGAGTTATCTGAAATTCAATCCAGGAAGAGGAATCTTCTTCAAGAAGTGCACCGCCAGAAACTTAGAGATCTACACTGATGCAGACCATGCAAAAGATAGAGAAACCAGAAGGTCAACAGGAGGATACTGTACATATGTGTGGGGAAATCTAGTGACATGGAGAAGCAAGAGGCAAACTGTTGTGTCAAAGAGCAGTACAGAAGCAGAATTGAGAGCTGTGAATGACGGAACATGTGAGGGACTCTGGGTTATCCGGTTACTAAAGGAATTGGGAACTCCGTATGAGAGTCCAATGCAAGTTTGGTGCGACAACAAATCTAGCATTGAGATGACGAAAAACCCTGTTTATCATGATCGAACAAAACATGTTGAGGTAGACAGGCACTTTATTAAAGAGAAAGTTGAAGCAGGCATTATGAAATTGTCCTATATACGGTCTGAAGAACAAATTGCAGATGTAATGACCAAACCACTGGGCAGATCTAAATTTGAAAAGTTTCGATGCAAGCTGGGAATGGTTGATATATACTCTCCAGCTTGAGGGGGAGTGTTGGAAATCTGCCCATAATCATTTCAGCACTACATCCTATGTGCTTATCATCATACCACTGAGTTCACCTTTACTTTAGGAAATATTGTTTATTTGAATGTTCATTATTTCACATTGTTGTCCAGCGATGATGATTCTGTTTCTAGCCTATATAAACTAGTGTAATCCTTCAATATGAATAAGAGAGTTCAATATATGCTCATACTTCCTATAAAAAGATATCCTTCTCATCCATTGCCTCAAAAATGTTCAAGGCATCAATTAAGCACCTACACTTTCCATACATATCAATTAGTGCATTAGCAACAGCAACAACCGAATCATAGCCCATTTTAATAACCAATCCATGAACGGCTCTACCATTGTCAAAGTCTCCTGCCATGGCAAAGATAGACAAGACACTGGTAACCGTGTATCTGTTTGGAATAACCCCGTTTAGGAACATCAACCTGAACACCTCTAGAGCCACATCAAACTGCACAATCTGTGCATACCCATTAACCATTGAGTTCCAAAGCACCACATCTCTAACAGTCAATTCATCAAACACTTCATGTGCTTCCTCCATTAACCTAAGTTTCAAGTAAGTATTAACTAAAGCACTGCCAACAAATACGTCCAATTCCAGTCCAAGTTTAAACAACAACCCATGAATCTTCTTAACCTCAAAAGCATCCACAGTATCACCACATGATCTAATGACACACGGAAACGTAAATTTATCTGGCAAAACGCCCACACATCGCATTTGCTTATAAACCTCAAATGCGTCTTGGGAAAACCCATTAGAAATAAAACCAGAAATGATTGCATTGTACGCATAAACATTCTTATCATCCAGGGTCGGGTAATTGAAGACCTTCAGGGCGTAGTTCATAAGGCCGCACTTAGAGTACATGTTGATGAGGCTGGTGATGGAGAGCGGGGAATGGAGGAATCCATTCTTGAGTATGTAAGAATGGATTTCTTTACCTTTGAAGAGGTTGCTACAGAGAGCACACGCTTGGAGAGAGGAAATGCAGGTAGTGAGGTTGTAGTAAGGTTGGGGGTGAAGTAAATCAAAGGTGGGCAAGGTAGAGAAATAGAGAAACAATCGAGGTCGTTTGTGGAGTAAAACTCTGAAGATTGTTCTCCTTCAATTCATCTAACTGTAAAGAAATCGTTTTACAAACTTCACAATTTTGAACTTTCACTCAGCTTCCCTCAATTCTCAATGTTCGAAATCAGTTGTTGGATCGTCCCCCTCACAGGAGCTTGCTTTTCATCTTCATCCCTCCATTCCTCTATGCACAAAGGGAGAAGTAGGTAAAAATGGGGGGAAAATAAAAAATAAAAGGTAAATGCACAACACACTCGTGTAGTGATCAGAAACCACTCACAGTAACAAAACCTAAAAGCAATGCCATGTAATCAGCTAGTTTGATGGAACTCCACAATTGGCAGCTGAAACATAGCTGCATTTCAGGTCCGTGAGTATTGTGAGCCAACTAATTAAGAAAACATTAAATGAGGAGAAACTAGGAGGTAGCAAGCATACGGCCTAGTAATGCATAAATTGTTGAAACATATCCTTGTAACACATGTCAAGTAAAACAGGGAAGAGATCTTTAAGCAATTCACATATTTGACAAACTAAAATATTATGTAGAAGACAAGCATATTCCTTTTGCAGTTAAAATTAAAATAAGTTGTATAATTCATCTGATTCTGTTTCATAATTTTTATGTTCCTCAGCATGAGCATGAAGCAAGATCAAAACACATCAATCAACTACGAATGGATAATTTATATTATTTTTGGATAATTGTTTTTTAAAACCAAGTTTTTTTATTTTTTATATAATTTATATTATTTTTAATAATTATTTAATATGTTATTATATTAATAAATTAATTTAATCAAGAACATTTTGACCAGTTACAAGACAAATAAGGCATTCACAATAACATGTGATATTTACAAGACACTTGAGGAAATTTACAAGACACAAAAGTGAAATGAAAAGAACACTCAGGCCATTTACAATAATACGTAAGAGAAAGTGCATTCAAAGACAAACTATGAAAACATATGAAAACATGAGCCATTGGTTTTAAGTCACCATTCACTGGAAGTTATCACTTCAACACAACCAACTAGAAGTAACAAGATTAAATATATACAACAAAGTCCAAAAACTCAAAAATATCAACACTTCAAAGACTCAAACTTCACTGCAAGTAACAATTAGAAGAAACCCAGAAGATCAACAGAATCAACAACTTGAGGATCAACATTGAACCTCAATTTCATATCCCTAGTCTTCTTCCATCCCTTGACAGAGACGTTTCAGCAGTACTCTCTAATGAATATACATACATGTCTTATTGACGCTTATAAAAGTCTCTTTAATTATCCCCACACTATCTCCTCCTGTCTAGTTTTATTGATCACATTCATTGAAATCAATTATGTCCTCCTTCCATCTTCATCGTCTTCAATTCACAGGTTATATATTCTTCTCTGCTTTTCCAATTTTTGTTTTAATTTTCAAAAGTCACTTACAATGACCGTCTATGTATAGATACAAAATATGCAAAATCAGAATCAGGCAAAGTTAACCAAACCAATGACCAAAAATCAAACAAAATAAGACTTTGATCCTTCACAAAGCAACATCAAACAAAGGAGAGCAATATCTTTTAGATTAGGTGCTTATGATCATACCTATAAGGAAAACAGCAGCCCCAATATGAAGAAAGCTTGAAAGACACTACCGGAGGCTTCAGCAATATACTCTATCAGAAATGCTAATAATCTAGCCAACAGTGTCCCCAAGCCTCTGTTAAGCCCCTTGCATAATGTTTCTCCAGCAAACCCATCACCTCACAACAATAATTAATCATCCGATGCACAAACATTAGATGAGCATCCTCCTAAAGAGGAAATTATATTAGAAAGTAATGACTAGTATTAATTAGATGGCCAACAATTAATGAGCAGAAGATTTTGCAGATATCATCCACAACAAGTATATGAAGATAGTATATGAGGTCCAAGGTCATATGAAAATGGTTCCGATGTACTGTTATGCCACCTGTCTTATAAACAAAACATAGTAAAATCATCCAAATAAAAGCCCCTTCGATACCTATTTTTATCATTCACAAGGAAGACTTGCTTGGGTTATATAAAACAATAGAGAATAGAATTTGCATCAAGTGAAAATTAAGCACTTGTATGAAAGTTCATATACTAGGTGTGTCTTCATTCTCTGCATATCTTTGTAATTTATACGGCAGAATTTGATTCTGTCATTACAAGCAGAATCCTTCTCAACTAAAGGCAACGCCAGCCTTCTCATTTTGCAATTGACTCTCATTGCCTTTCAAAATCCACCTTCTTTTGGAGTTCGAAGCATCTCTCATCTCTGTCTCTGAGTGATTTCATGACAGTGGAGGCGAGCTCCAAATAATCATCATCTTAATTAATTCCTCTGTCTTTGAGTTCTAAAGTTGTTTATATATGAAATTCAACCAAACCAATGATCAGCAATCAAACAAAATAAGACTTTGAAAAGCACATATAGTATTATAAAGTTTTCTTAAGTTATGACCATCATCTAAAAACAAGTCCTTCCCTCTCTCCACATGCATGAGAAACAAGAAAAAAACAGAGAAGGGAGGTTAGTGATGGACCTGCAGTGAATTTGATAGGCACCCAAACACCTTAGAGAACCATACCCCAAAAGCTAGCTATTGAGGTGGGAGAGCCAAGACACTTAAGTACCACATCAAGTAGCCCATACTATTCAATATGGGACTATGGCAACCCATACTACCTTGATCCCTATCAATACACCCTCCCTGGAAAGCTGACGTCTCGACGGCTTCACTCAACGGCAATTCACTCGACTTCCTAGCCAGTCAGAACCCTCCGTCAATAGCCCTCTCCGATCCCCTGGCCACCGGCTTTGATACCAAATGATAGGCATCCAAGCACTTTGGAGAACCACACCCCAAAAGCTAGCTATTAAGGTGGAAGAGTCAAGACACTTAAGTACCCCATCAAACAGCCCATACTACTCAATGTTGGACTGTGGCAGCCCATACAACCTTGGTCCCTATCAGAATTCAGTCCCTATTAGAATTCAATCACAATAAGAATGTTTTAATATGTGAAGAGGTTGCTGCAAAACTCTTAACTGTTTTAGATTGATAATAAAGAGCTTGCTAAAATGCTTAAGTGAAGCTGAAAAACAAAAGTTAAATCAAAGGTACTTAACAATTTGCAGAGCAGTAGGGTTGCAACACCAAAATGCGCAGCAGCCATTCTAGGTTTGCACATGTCTTAAATAACATAAGAATGCTGACTTCTTTATAAACATCACATTAAACTTTTGATAAATAGATCTTCAAGCCTCTAGGAAACAAAATGACAAACAAACACAATTCAACTAAAGCTTTGCTACCATAAAAATGAATGAGCATATTACAATATTCCAAGATCTTAAACAAAGCTAAAATTAAATTCCAGTGCTTCAATCAAGGGCACCCTAATAGTAATACTCATAATCATAAGTCCTGGCTGCATTCCTAACCAAGTGGAAAGCGTGAGGACAAAAATTGTTTGAAAGCCATACTCTATACAAGATTTTATCAAAAGAAGACATACTATACACCTAGGAGTCTAGGACAAAGCTCTATCACCAAAATATGAATAGGCCCATCGCATTGGAAAATTCATTCCCCATCCTAAGACCAGGAATTAGCGACACCATACAAAGTAGGAAAAGAAGCAAAAGTAAAAGATTCAATTACCCACATCGTCGCACATTATTAGTTCAACTCATGAAAACGTAGATGGGATGTCAGAATGTCATTGATTAATATATGTTCGTTAGCTTGGCTTTATCATGCGGGTTTTCAGAAAGAAAGCTAAATCAACCAGAATACTCACCGATTGAGGACTGGGGAGAGAGGAAGGAGAGATTGGAGATGACAACCACTGGGCAGAGAAGACGGCGAGCACCAAGCACTGAGAAGGGAGGGTGAGAAAACGACGAGCAAGCATATAAGATGGCGAGAAGAGGGTGAAGCTTTGGCGGAAACTATTTTAGGCTCTCTCATGGCCATAGAAGCTTCAGCGGCAACTATTTTAGGCGCTCTCACTTTATTGAGTTTGTTGGTTACTAAGTGGTCCATGTGAGGCATGTGGTCCACTTGGTATTTGAGTCATGGGCAAATGATATTCTTCTTCTGTTTCACCATGACTAGTCCATACATAATAGTCTGGCATGAGTCCCTTGCTATAAAGGTGTGTCTTAACCTCATCAAAAGTTCGATAGGGCCTACACTCACATTTCACACATGGACACCTAAGCTTTCCCACTCTTTGAGAATAAGGAGCTTTATTTGCATAGTCAAGAAACTCCTCAACACCTCGCTCGAAATCTGTTGTAATCCATTTAGTACTCCGATTGATTCTATTATACATCCATCTTCGATTTTCTAGGATTTCCATTCTAAGTAAGGGGAATCCTATGTAATTACTATGTAAAAAGTACAACAAACAAGCATTACATATGTTGTATGTGATGCATATAATCACAATTACATAATCTAAATAATTGCCAATAAAAAATTCAAAAGTGGGCAAGTTAAATCACAACACATCTAAAATCATTGTGAAACAGGTTTATGTAAGTGTTAAAAATGCAATATTAACCAAACGATTCTCAATTAGGAGCTTTAAGAAGAACACTTTGACATTCTGCAGGAAGCAAAAGGAAATCATTTTCATTCAAGAAGCAAAAGGAAACCATGAACAGGAAAATCAGTTTTTCCACGCATGAAAACACAAAGTAAAATGTTTGAATATAGATCTTTGTCTTAATCTCTTAAGTCAATCATCAGGCAAAAACATTCAAAAGTTAGGAATGCAATAAGTATAGGACTAACTTAAATATTAACAAAAGATGCAAATATTGATCATCACCTTTAGATTTAAGGTGATCAATAGTTATATTGGTAAGGTCACTGATGGAGATTCTAGATGTCAATCCGACTGTGAAATTCTTCCACGTCAAGGTAAAAATTTGATCCTTAAACATTTGGCAAGCTAAGGGAGCAGCCCCACAAGTAACCTGAAAAAGCATAAAAATGAAATCTTTAATATGAACTATAGTTTACCAGACAATTCAAAACAGAAATGTACTCACTGTAGCACGTTGATGTTTATGAAATCATGTAAACTATAGTAAACTAATCATAGGAAAGGTACATGAGTTGCACTTGTCCAAATTAGTTCTGCAGAAACTTTTTTTTTTTTGTTTGGACTGTATCATTAATAAAACGCTCAAAGGTATATTCTTTGTTCTAAATTATATAAAAAAACATTGGACTGTTATTTACAGAAGAATATAAATTATGGCACCTCTAGAACCTCCATTGAAAGAAAGTTGTTTAGAATAAAGTAAATGGATATAGAACAACTTAAGGAAAAGAAAAAACAGATAGAGGAAGAAGTTAGGAGGGAATGGTATAAAATTTAGGAAAAGAAAGAAACATAAGACAGAGAAACGTTCAAATTGAAGAAGGGTTGGAGAAAAAGCTATTGAACTTGCAGATTTCAAACTTTGGCACACATGTCAAATTAGTACAAGAAACAGGGTTGGTATCATCATTGATAAAAAGTTGAAGAAGAATGCAGTGGAAGTTGAAAGGAATGGAGACATAATCATATTCGGCCAACCAAAAAGGAAACTGATGCCAAGTATGAAATTTGGCATATTGAGAATTACATGGAAGACTAGGTTGATTATAAAATGACCGCTGATGGGAAATTTTCCCAACACAAGACAACTACAGTCATGGGAGGCAATTGAAAAATACATGATGCTATTGAAAAACTAATCAAAAGTACTATATGCTCTTTTTTTCCCTTTAAAAAAGTGTTTTCATTGCTTCATTTACTCTAAAAGAACGTAGTTTTTGGGTAAATGATGAGAGCAAATAGAGCAGGGGGCAAAAAAGAGAGAGAGAGAGAGAGAAGCGAAATCAGTATGAAGGCATAAAAAATTGACAGGCATTTTATAAGAATAAAAACAAATGAAAGGTGGGAGGAAAGAAACAGAAGAGAAAGTGGCACAAGGGGAAGAAGGAGAATAATGGGGTAAGAGAGAAGAGAGGGGCATAATATTATGAAATGACAGTAATTGGTAATAACTGTGTAAACCAAATGGGATTATTTTGGCTCTGTAACGTCTCTCACCGACGGCCTTGTTTGAAACTGTTTAGGTAAAAAATTGATCCAATTTCTAAACACTTAACCCTGCTTTATATGTTAAAAAATTCAGAGCTTAGTTTGTTTCCTAAATAGTAATGCTCTTTAATAACTTTTCCTTTCAAGTAATGAAGATACTTTTACTATAAAATTTATAATAATGTAACATGTTAAAATAACAGGGCTCTGTTTTGCTAAGTGAAAGCACCGATGACTCTACCTAATTACCTAGAAATATCAAATCAGCCACTCACCCCTAAAATAATTATATAAAATATTAAATCATTTTATAAAAACATAAACTTATCATTATAAATGTGTGGAATGTAAGTAGCTAAAGTACCACTACTGTGTAAATTAAACTGTGAGGATATAAACGTTATGGATATAAACTTGAAGAGTGTATATTAGCATGATGATGCTTGTTATAGTTTTAAAAGTAATCTCTTAGCTAGAGGGATCTACGCTTCTTAGTCTTCTATATATGCACACAGCTCTATCAAATCCAAATTCAAAGTCTAATTAAAACAAGAATTTCTACAAACTAAGAGAGCAACATAAATTCTTATAAAAAACAAAAAGAACATCATAAATTGCTTAAATTAATTGAATACCTAAATTGAATAACAGCATGTTGCTTGCTGCAGGAAGGATGATCTGTTGGGATATCTGCAACCCTTCTTTCCCTTCCAAAAAGATAACAAATTTTTCGATGTACATAAAGGGGCTCTGCAAATCATATGCAATTTGTAAGCAAAAATAAGAAGTTGGTCTTTGCTAGGGAGATTTTCATTCTATTTTTTCCACTGAGAGTAAGAATTGGAGGTTTTAAATAAAACAGTTTTCACATCAACAAAAATTGGCAAAACAGAAAATTAAATGAAGATATGGAAGTTATAGCAAGATAGGGAACAACAAAATTGCAGGCGTCACATCAAACAAGGAATACTCTTGACAAACAATATTGGCGAACCACAGTGCACTTCCTCTGATTATTCAAAAAGAGAAACCAATGTTTATTAATAAAGAAATAAAATCAAGCGAGTTGAAGAATCAAAAGCATCCACACATCAGAAAATCAGGTTCGGTCATCACAAGTAGAACCACCCAAACACACATAACTCCGATTTTTATCACAATCCCACACAAAGCAACAAATTTAACACCAACAAGAAAAAAAAAAAAAGGAGAAAACAGCGAAGTCACCGCATTCAAATTGAAGGTTAAAGGAGATTTGGTAGACTCACCTCACTCATATTCTAGTAGAGGAGGAAAGCGAGCCAAGACCAGTCCACCACGAGAGCGAGCCACGACCACTGCGCCTGATTCTGTCTGCTTTCTCCTTTCTCCGTTCTGTTCTCGCTCCTAGAAAGATCCCAGGACTGCCGCTTCCCCAATCGCTCAGTTCCCTCCGGCGACGGTGGCGCTGGAGTCACCTTCCAGATTCTCGCCTCACCGAGCTCTCACAGTGAATATGCTCCCAGTCCCGCGCTGCTCTGGTTCTCGAATGCCAGCCACCTCCTGTAGCTCGTCTGCCTCTTTTCGTTAGGGCTTCCAATTCCAGCTCCAAAAACGGTGCCGTCCTTGTAATTCATTGGCTCCAAAAATTTCCCCCTCTTCATAAAATTTCCCCGTTCAGTTACCAAACTCCTTCCAATGTCTCTTTTCATTCCCACATAATCTGCACCTTTTTTTATATTTTTTTTAATGTTAAAATTGTAAAGAAAAATTTCATATAAAGTTATTTAAAATAGAATAATTCTAAATCAGGTTGGTAAATTTAATAAATCTTTAAATGAGTCATCAATCTTATTTAAGATTTTAAAATATGGGTAAAATGATTTTAATGTCCTCTCATCTCTTCTCTTTAAAGAATTTCATTACTTTGTGACTTATATTTTTCTATTTATGTGTCAATATTAATATTTAATAAAATAAAATATGATTCATCTATAGTTTAAATATATTAATTATCTTTGTAAAAACAAAAGCTTACTATATTTTTAAGCAAGGAATTCATTTTATTAACAAGAACAAAGATTTCAAAAAAAAAAAAGAATATATGTCATAATAAAAAATTATTTTTTCAATAAATATATTAATTATAAATTTTAATATATTTATTTCATATATAAAGTTTTTCTTAGAAATTTCTATATTTCAATAAGCATTTTATGAAATTTTAAGTGTATTTAATATTTTTATCAAAAATATATTTATAAATTATTTTTAAGAAATTAAAATTTATACATTAGGAAAAATTATTTAGAATTTGTTTAGATTACTGTGGGTAAAAGTAGTTTTTATTTCAATTGATTTTTACGAACTGAAGTTGGCAAGTATTATCCTTTTCTTTTTCTTTTGTCTCACTTGATAAAAATAACTACATTATTTTTTTTAAGAAAACTCAATTTTTTGTTTTTAATATCAATTGAATGATTTTTGATTGAAAAAATCAATTTTTTTAATTGATTTTTAATATCTATTAAATGATTTTTAGTGGGTATGTATCATGGTTCCTTTTTTTTTTTGAATTATTTTTTATGATCCTTTTAGAGCATAAAAAATTCTTTTGATTTAGAAAAATTGTATTTTGTTTGATTATATATTAATGCTGATATATATAGAGGAATAAAGTCATATAGCAATAAAATTCTTTTAAGAGGGGAGAGAAGAAAGGGGAAGGCATTAAAATTCTTTTACCCATATTTTAAAATCCTAAATTGGGTTAATAACTTAATTAAGGATTTGTTGAATTTACTAACCTAATTTAGAATTTTCCTATTTTAAGTAGCTTTATATGGGATTTTCCCAAATTGTAAACTATTATTATTATTATTATTATTATTATTATTATTATTATTATTATTATTATTATTATTATTATTATTATTAAGACTAAACTATTTCTATTTCATTTTTAATCTAAGGTATTTACAATCAAAATTTGCCTAGATAACCCTCCACTCTAATTTAAAGATTTGTTGAATTTATCAACCTGATTTAGAACTTTCATATTTCAAACAACTTTATATGGTATAAGAAAAATCTCATTAAAAGACAATTGAATTACCTAACTTTAAAAATAGGTTGCTGGATTTAATAAATTATAGATAAGGATATGTAGCGCAATCAAGGATTTTAAAATCTTCTGAAATATCCAAAATGCCCCTATATAAATGGGAAGAAAAGAGAATTAATTTGAATTTCAAAATTTATCCCCATTTAACATAATGAATTTCCATAGGAACTTCAGTTTTAAAACATAATTATGGGTTTACTTGTTCAATTTTCAAACATAATTGCACTAAACTTGAAGATTAGTTGCTTATGGCTGGTTGGAACAAGGATAATCCCTTCATATACCAAGATGGGTCAGCCAAGAATGGGATGCAACTGTTCATGAATGAGTTAGCCATTCTTGGAGTATTCCTAGGGGTTTGTGTTTTTCTACTCCCTTCCTTTTCTATTGAATATTCTTAGATCAGATTTAGGTGGTTAGAACTTTGTGCTCCGCTTCTGTTCAATCGAAAAATTAATTGCACTAAACCCATTAATTACCCTATAGCTATATAGCCCGAGTCATTTGTAGAATTGGAGAAAATATCAAGTATGTTTAAAAATGGAAGTGAAGTGTTAAAAAAAATTACTATGTTAAATGCGCACAAATTTTGAGTTCAAATTAATTCTATTTTTTTCCCATTTACATAAGGGCATTTTGGACATTTCATAAGATTTTAAAATCACTAACTGTGCTACATAACTTTATCTATAATTTGTTTAGTTTAGTGACCTATTTTATAATATAAGTAATTCAACTGTGTTTTAATAGGATTTTTCCTAATGATTAATCAAATAAAGCATAATAAAAAATAAAATAAAAATTAAAGCACATTTCCAATGGAATTTCCGATGGAAATTCTGTCAGAAAAAAAAATTTGTGATGAAATTGTTCCGTCGGAATTTTTGACGAACATTGGACAAATTTTGCAACGAAATTATTTTTCATCTCAAAATCCATCGAAAATGGACAGTTTTTTTGTAGTGTAAGCAATTCACATATTTGACAAACTAAAATATTATGTAGAAGACAAACATATTGCTTTTGCAGTTAAAATTAAATTAAGTTGTATAATTCATCTGATTCTGTTTCATAATTTTTATATTCCTTGGCATGAACATGAAGCAAGATCAAAACACATCAATCAACTAGGAATAGATAATTTATATTATTTTTTGGATAATTGTTTTTTAAAACCAAGTTTTTTTTATATAATTTATATTATTTTTAATAATTATTTAATATGTTATTATATTAATAAATTAGTTTAATCAAGAATATTTTAATCATTTACAAGACAAATAAGGCATTCACAGTAACAAATGTGATATTTACAAGACAATTGAGAAAATTTATAAGATATAAAAGTGAAATGAAAAAGAACACTCAGGCCATTTACAATAATACGTAAGACAAAGTACATTCAAAGACAAACTATGAAAAAATATGAAAACATGAGCCATTGGTTTTAAGTCACCATTCATTGGAAGTTATCACTTCAACACAACCAACTAGAAGCAACAAGATTAAATATATACAACGAAGTCCAAAAACTCAAAAATTTCAACACTTCAAATACTTAAAAACTTCACTGCAAGTAACAATTGAAAGAAACCCAGAAGATCAACAGAGTCAACAACTTGAGGATCAACATTGAACCTCGGTTTCATATCCCTAGTCGTCTTACATCCCTTGACAGAGACGTTTTAGCAGTACTCTCTAATGAATATACATACATGTCGTATTGACACTTATAAAAATCTCTTTAATTATCCCCACACTATCTCCTCCTGTCTAGTTTTATTGATCACATTCATTGAAATCAATTATGTCCTCGTTCCAGCTTCATGGTCTTCAATTCACAGGTTAGATATTCTTCTTTCCTTTTCCAATTTTTTTTTTAATTTTTAAAAGTCACTTACAATGAACATCTATGTATAGATACAAAATAAGTAAAATCAGAATCAAGCAAAGCCAACCAAACCAATGACCAGAAATCAAACAAAATAAGACTTCGATCCTTAACAAAGCAACATCAAACAAAGGAGAGCAATATCTTTTGGATTAGGTGCTTAAGATCATACCTATAAGGAAAACAGCAGCCCCAATATTAAGAAAGCTTGAAAGACACTATCGGAGGCTTCAGCAATATACTCTATCAGAAATGTTAATAATCTAGCCAACAATGTCCCCAAGCCTCTGTTAAGCCCCTTGCATAATGTTTCACCAGCAAACCCATCACCTCACAACAATCATTAATCATCCGATGCACAAACATTAGATGAGCATCCTCCTAAAGAGGAAATTATATTAGAAAGTAATGACTAGTATTAATTACATGGCCAAAAATTAATGGGCAGAAGATTTTGCAGATATCATCCACAACAAGTATATGAAGATAGTATATGAGCTCCAAGGTCATATGAAAATGGTTCCAATGTACTGTTATGCCACCTGTCTTATAAACAAAACATAGTAAAATCATCCAAATAAAAGCCCCTTCGATACCTATTTTTATCATTCACAAGGAAGACTTGCTTGGGTTATATAAAACAATAGAGAATAGAATTTGCATCAAGTGAAAATTAAGCACTTGTATGAAAGTTCATATACTAGGTGTGTCTTCATTCTCTGCATATCTTTGTAATTTATATGACAGAATTTGATTATGTCATTACAAGCATAACCCTTCTCAACTAAAGGCAACGCCAGCCTTCTCATTTTGCAATTGACTCTCATTGCCTTTCAAAATCCACCTTCTTTTGGAGTTCGAAGCATCTCTCATCTCTGTCTCTAATTTCATGACAGTGGAGGCGAGCTCCAAATAATCATCATCTTAATTAATTCCTCTGTCTCTGAGTTCTAAAGTTGTTTATATATGAAATTCAACTAAACCAATGACCAGCAATCAAACAAAATAAGACTTTGAAAAGCACATACTATACAATTATAATTTAGATTCTAGACTCAATGCCTATGGGGAATTTCCATCTTATCTAAAATATAGAATTTTGTTCATAAATTATGAATAATATAATTCGGTCCTCGAAACATAACATATGGGAAATATGTTAAGTCATATATGACTCTTAAATTGTCCAAAAAAGAATATATGACTCTTAAAAAATGTTAAAACATTCATGAATTCATTTTTTCCCCAACCATTCATCTATATACCCTTTGTAACATGCATAAATGGGGGGGGGGGGGGGCGGGGTCGTCTTTTTATGGTTTAAAAAAAATAGGTTGAAGTACTTGTTTAATTATCTAAATTTACATCAAATTTTAGTTTAGTTGTTACAGCTAAGACAGGGTGTAGTTTTAGTCCTATAATATTTAAATTGTTAATTTCAATAACAAAAGTGTTGGGAATTCATTGTGCTTGTTTCCAAGAAATTCAAGATTTAGTTACTAGTTGATATACTGCAGTACATCATTTGTGAGGGTAAAGGAAATATGTATTTTTATTTGGCAAGTGTACATCTTTGTCACAACAATTGCGCTACTGTTTCAATGAAGAGGAGGGAGAGCAGAGGATGGTAAAGTCATTTCTTAAATAAAATCTAAAATTGGGTTTACTACATAATCAGGGAACAACATTTTATAATTAAAAACCCCACCTCCTCTAGGTTATTATCTTGTTTGCATATCTAGGGCTCAAACACAAGACTACTGATTAAGTAGGAACAACCTCAACCCATCTTTCGAAATGCTTGAGGGTTAAATAGGGGATATATTTTTTTAAAAAATTTTGTTGGGTAAGAATTATTTGATAAGAAATAATAATAAAAAATATTTGACCAAATGATTCATGAAAAAACAAGTCGTGGATGAGTAGAGTAGGGGGTGAAAGATCATAATTAAAAACGAGTACACAGTTACCTTGGACAAAGTAACCATTTTGAGAGGTTGTTATCTTAAAAGCTTGACATAGAACTTAGCATACTACGACAAGCCAATAATATTTGTACTACATATTAGCTCAGTACCAACATATAGTTGGTCTAGTAGTGTAAAGTCTCACTAGAACCCTTTAGATCTTAAATTCAAATCTCAAAAGAAATACTTGTATTAAGAGGGGTAATCATGAACTCCGAACCGAATACTGGATGATAATATAAAAATATATATATTCAGTATATAAATGGTCTCTTCAAAATATTACATGATATCCTAATACTGTAATAAAAAGAAGGAAAATAAATAGATAAGATGGGGAATGAAGAAAGACAAGAGAAAATTGTAGAAATGAAGAGTGAAGAAGAACTCTCATTCATAAAGCATTTCCATGTATATCCAACTCTTTGTGTTGAGCCTCTATTCATAGGCCTCAAACCCTTGTAAGAGTTACAACATCATAAATACAGGAATTAATCTACATTATGATACAATATGAATTATGGCTATTACTCACACTAGTTCAAAACACTAATTTAACTACATGATTTTGCATCAGTTACTTGAAGAACATAAGCAATAATTCATGTGTCATAATTTTGCTTTTGTCTTATGTGTAACTAGCGCCGTAATATACAATATGACGTCAGTTACTTGAAAAACAGAAGTGATAATGTACAATATGACATCAGTTACTTGAAGAACAAAAGCGATAATTCATGTGATATAAATTTGCTTCTGTTTTAAGTAGAACTGACTATACAATATAGCATCGGTTGTATATTCAACTGATGCTATAATTAAGATGTTATAACAATAATAAGTATGGAATTAGTTTAGTAAGCATCAGAAGCCATAATTAATATAAAGTTTTGAAATTTAATTATGAAATAAATAAATTTGAAATATAACATGCCATAATTGTAATTAAATACTATAAACAAAATTTTAAAAATAATTTTTCCCAAAACATAATTATATTATAGTTATATTATAAATGACTTTTTTAAAGTATGTCATTTATAGCTCAGAACCAGAGATTATTGAATTTCTTTTAACTATTGAATTAAACCTAGTTAATTATAAAAAAAATAGAATGATTAATTTATGGGTGGAACCTAACCTATAATTTATAATTTATTTATTGAGCTTACTTATAAAGTCGGATCCTATAAGCACCTAAGGCCTTAATCATAACCCACGGTTACTCTAAGGAGGTCTTAGCAATATGTTAACTATTTCTTTTCCTTGAAAAAAAGGAAATATTATGTTGTTTCCCACTCCACCCGACGGTCTTATACCTTCAACAAAAACCTCCATTACTCTGCTAGCTTCGCGGCTTCTCTCTGTATGAATTTCGTTCCAGCTCTGCTAACTTTGCAACCTTCATTTATCGTTGTTGACGGGTCGCAGCTTCCAGATAGGGCTTCCTGATATTTGCCTAAATCACCGTTCATCTCACCATTGTCTTTAATGCCAGAATCAACCTTAATCAAAGAGCTCTATCGGCCCCTTTATTATCTGCTTTGGAGTTGATTGGATTGTGCATTGTGATTTCCCTTTTGTTCCTTGGAGATCGAGTGTGAGACAACTGGAATGGTTAGCTCAAGAACGTTACCTACACTGCCAAGGTACTTCTCATTCGTAGTGTAATTCTACCACATTTAATTACTCGTCTTTGCAATTTCTTTTTTGAATGTGTAGGTTTTGTGTTTTGTTCAAATTGCGTAGAGCTTGGATTTCTGATTAGCAAATTTTGATTTTAGTTGTAAATTTCATTTCAAGTTTTCTGAACCCTATGAGATGCCGTCGTTGAAGAAACTCATCAGGTTGACACACATGCACATTACCTTGGAAAGAGGGATCAGGAAGGAAAGATATGGAGTAATTGAGAAGTTTCTAGTCTTTTGTCTCCTTCTAGAGGCTTGTGAGCTATCTTACTCTGTTTCTGCAAGCTTAAAGGCTTACTCAGTACCTTTTGATGAGAGATATTCTATGTACAGGATAATTCAACTTATGTGCTCTTGATCCAATCTTCTGCTAGTATTTAAATCAGATGAGTACAAGTTTATATTTTAAAGGCTAGAGTTAATCCAGCTTAGACAATAAACATGGTTAAATTGAGATGAACCCATATTTAAATTGTGTAAGGTTGATCATGGACATGTTCATTTGTTAGGCATTTTGCACTTTCCTTGTCTTGGATATGACTGTTAAATATGATTAGTTTTGATAATGTCAAATATAGATGTTAAATATTGAAAGCAAAAAAGTTTACTTATTGTATTTATCTCCTACATTGACTAACTACTGTGTTTAATGTAAAATATCTTGTAGATTAGTCAAGCAAAGAAAGAAGATATAAATTTAGGTTGAAAAGATTCATGTGATTTAATACTGCATATTATTTGAATAGTCAAATTATTATTCGAATAGTAAAACTTGTTTTCAGTTAAGATATATTCAAATAACTCTCAGTTTATCTGAATAAACAAAGTATTATTCGAATAATGAATATGCTATTCGAATAGAGAAGAACTGTTAAAAGTTGAAATATTCGGATAAGCACATTAGTATTCGAATAGTATGCCTAACAAATTTTTCTGAAAATAATTCAAGTGAAAAAATATTCGAATAGTCAAGGCACTATCTAAATAGTCATTGTAATTTCAAACTCAGTTTCTAAATATGTTATCCGGATAATAGGATAACTATTCGAATAGTGTGATAATTATCCGAATAAGTTTTTGATGAATTTCAGCATCCAATATCACAAGACTATCAGGATAGTAAGGTTACTATCAGGATAGTAAGGTTACTATCAGGATAGTAAGGAGACTATCAAAATAGTATTTGACATATTTCAAAAAGACTATCAAAATAGTAATGGAACTATCAGAATAGTCTCAGTGCAAAATAATCAAATACTATTCGAATAGTAAAGTGACTATTCGAATATCACAAGACTATCAGCATAGTAAGGTGACTATCAGGATAGTAAAGTTACTATCAGGATAGTAATGAAACTATCAAAATAGTCTTAGTACAAAATAATCAAATACTATTCGAATATTCCATAACTAAAAAAAGGTGATTCTATTCGAATAGAAGCAATGCTATTTGAATAATAGCAGCAGACTTTGTTTCTTTCAGCATGGGCGACGTTCAGTAATTTGGTCATATCGATATGCTTCTGGAAGTTAGTAATCGAAATCAAGCTCTGTTCTGTTCCAGACCAATCGATACACGTTAAATCATAACTTTTGAAATACAAAGTATTTGTGATTAATTCCAGTTGCTGTGCAAAGAATATATCCAAAGAGTTATACCCTCAGAAGTTTATTCAAATATAGTGGTTGCAAGAATATGAAGATTCATTATCAAAGTGCATTATTCGAATACAGCAAGTTGTATTCGAATAGTATGTCATATCTTGTGGAAAGGCTATTCGAATAAGGGTTGGTCTATTCGAATATGAAAGTTCATTATGAGAGAATATTATTCGAATACAAATGGCACTATTCGAATAAGATAATTTGTTTTACAGGGCAACTATTCGAATAAGGAATTCACTATTCGAATACACTTCAAGTTCTAAAAGTTTATTCGAATAGAGGATAAAATATTCGAATAAGGATTACTCATTATCAAAGAAGGCTATTCGAATACAACAGATGTTATCCGAATAACTGATTTTCTAGAAAATTGAGTATCACCTCGAAATTCGTGAAAAACATTGAAATTTTGTGTGACTTGTTCTTATTGATTCTAATCACTCTAACATTTCATTATATTAGTGATTAAGCATTTTCCAGGTAATCAAACAAGGATTAACACACAAGACGGAGAAAGCACTTTTGTGTCAGAAGCTTCCAACGACTAGTTTAACAGTAATATTTTAAGCCTCAACGGGAAGAAGAAAAGCTCAAATGGTCAAATGCCCTTCATCAACTATAAAAGGAGAGTCATTCAAAATGAACAGAGATGAGAGACCATGCCTACAATGTTGATATGTTGTTACTTTGAATCTAACCTGATCGAAGCTCTATAATGATACTGCCACTATATACTTTAGTTTTATTCATTATCTACTTCATATAGAGAGAAGTAATCACTCATTGTAATCATTCTATATTTGTGAGAGTTACTCAAGATGGGGGAATCTTGAGTGGGAAATAGATTGTATCCTTACAGTATGTAAAGGGGAGTCCTTGTCTTAGTACGAGAATTGTAAAAGCTTCACAAGTGTCTGGATTAAACTTATGGGAATGTAGTGGTGGTTCTCAAGTACCCTATTAAACTTGAGGGAGATAGTTGATTGAAATCTCAGGAGGAGCCTGGGGACTAGACGTAGGTCATCGTGGATTGGACCAAATCAGGATAAATCACAATTTACATCTTCTCTTCCCAAAACTCTTATATTTCCATCATATATGATTTCAACAACTGATTATGATTTTATATTTCATTACTTACATACTTATTGATTTCATAATATGTGAAAAAAGTTGTTAAGTTTTTATAATACACCCAATTCACTCCTTTCTTAGGTGTCAGCTGGTTCTAACAATGGCTAGAAGCCAAGTTCCTATTTTCTGAAAGTCTAGATGTGAATTTTATTATTTTAAGTTTCACCAATTTAAATATCAGCATGTGCAGAATTCAAAAAGCAAGTGAAAATGACACATTAGTTTCATTTAGTCAGGTTTAAATAGAATGGAGCCAATGAATCAAACAAATAACATGAGCACTACTATTACTTATTGCAAGAGTAGATATGACAGTAAACACTTCTCTGCATAATTTATTCAAATGTAGGAAATATATCACTACACACATACTACATGGCAATCATCTACACTTGAGTCCATGGTATTCTCCCATTTGCAATTCCTCATACACCTATAGTAAAGAAAAATGAGTTTGATAAGTCCATTAAGAAGACTGACAGGGTAGCCTCAAGCAACCATAATAAACAAGTTCTACCCATACCTATAGCGGTGTCTTCATATAATTAATGACACTGGGTCCCATTGGTCTATCATCAGTCACAAGATCTTATTTCTATATCTGTTAAATAGCGTAGAACCACATACCTTGCAACTTCCAATAGGATGTCTTCTTTCAATTAATGTACACAACCTGATTACAAGAAAAGGAAAAAGAAGTAAACTTTTAGAAAAGAATTACCATTTGTTCAGAATATAAGTTCACATAATGCGATGATTGTAAATTATTAATTAAGCATAAGCAGAGTTTGAATGCCAGCAGCTAATCCTCAGTTTCTTATCTTTGTTCTTTGGATCTCTCAATTTTTCTCCCTCCTCTCCTTTTTCCCATTTCTAACTAACTCTTACTGATTAGTCTTTTATTATTATTATTATTATTATTATTATTATTATTATTATTATTATTATTATTATTATTATTATTATTATTATTCCTATTTTTAATATATGGAGTAATCTGGAGCACACACTATTTCTCTCATATATGCTTTGAGATAAAACAAAAGAAATGATGGAGAATTAAAGGGACGTAGGATGAGTGGGTAATAGAATTGCCAAGTTTATAGTGACCATAAACTTACTTGGGGGTAACTTGTGAGTGTATAATATAGTCATATATATTGGCTACCATTGAATTTTCGGTGTACATATCTAAGACAAGACCTTTGTAAATCAATCATTTTGCTTCTTATCTCATATCGGTGGAGCGGATGATTAAGATGAACCATAAAAGGTCATATTCTTCATAGAAGTGTAAAAGAAGAAATGCAAGATGATATAGAGCATGAGTTTCCTTAGTGATGTTAACAACCTAAACTTAGTTTCAATTAACACAGCTAGTATCTAGAGTAATGTTTTTAGTCTCAACAGATACTCTTACTCATAGATTGTATAGTGGACAATATAATGCAATAAGGCTATTTGTGCGTGCTATATTGCTATTAGAGTAGAAGAAAGAAGAAAGGGAAGAGAGCAAGAGGAGGAAATATTTGCAGCTGAGAATGCTCTAATCTAACATGTCCTTAACTTGAACAAGTTGTTTCTACTGTGCTTAAACTTTAATGAGTCTATTGGAATTGGAATTATTGGATGCTGCAACTTAATTGAGCTAGCTTTACACTTGTAAATTAGTTGGAATTGCATGTTTCTCTGTATCTATCTGTTGGACTTTGGGTCCAAGTCCGCCCTTGATGGGCCAGACTATTTGATTAGGAAATAAGTAGCCTAATCAAATAAGAATAAAATCAGCATAAGATGCAGATTTGGGAATATTTCAGCAATAATTATGGATTTGTTAAAAGAGGAACAAATCACCATAATTAGGGAATTAATTGAGAGACAATTAATTGCTGTCTTGGAGGGCAAGTAGGAGTGCACACGTTTCCTAATTAGTGGCCTCCATAAACCACTATAAATAGGGTGTGCCTCCTTAATTGCAACTCACCCCGCCATTGAGTTTTCTGGCAATTCCCTTCTCTCCTACCATCTTTCTGGTTCTGGTGATCTGCTGTGCAAATCACAATTAGGCTCTAGTAGTCTAATAATTGTGTGGGCACGAGTATGGAGTATTGGAGCCTTGACCCGGATCCGAACATGGATTCGTCCAGGTACGCCTAATCTCCTTTTAGTTAATATTTTTTCCTACATTGGCATCAGAGCCATTTGATCCTTGAGGCTGTGATTTATTCTATGTGAATAATAGTATGATATAATTTGTTTATATCTCAATTAATATTTCTGCTGTGCTACTGTGTGTGTGTGTGTGTATATATATATATGAAAGTATATATTGTATATATTGTTCATACATATATAATCTGTATATAGATTATTCACGCAATTCTCTTTATTTTGTTGCGCTGAGCTACAATATCTGAACATGCTTGAATATTTTTTTTTTGCCTCATTTTTTGATAATATGTGTATGTGTTATATGCATGTCTGTGTGTGCTTCCCAGATTTGTTATTTGAGTTGAGCTTAATGAGCACACATATATGCTAGGTTCTTGATAATTTCCTCCTCTGGTTGTTTTATATATATACATATAATAAGTGTGTGTGTGTGTATCTCATGGCACAATTCCTTCGTCCTCTTCCTCAAATCTTTGATTTCTTAAAGTTGTGTTTTTGGAACCTATGTGGAACTAAAAACGAAAAAGACTTAACCCCTCAAAGGTTTGAAGAGCCTTTGAAACACAGAGACATACATCTGGTCGAATTACGTCGCACCGACAATGTCGAGAAAAATTGGGTGTTTGAAACTTGGCATTTTTGCCCAAAGTAAGGACATGGATGTGTAGATCTCGAAGAGACGATTCCAACGATGCTTAGAACGTGTCAAACGGAGTCCGGATGAGGGAGAAACAAAGGAAAGAAGTTTGCGGGTTGTTAGTCACCGCCGCAACTTCACTCATGATTTGATCAATGAAACAGAGGTTTTAAGATCAAATAAATGCCATGGATTTGTAGTTCGCTGAACTACGATTCTAATGACACTAAGAACGCAAAAAACGGAGCTAAAACGAGGGAGATATGACCTCCCAAAGTAGGCGGCTTGTGATGACCCGTCGGAGCTCCAACCGGGTCTGTTTGACCCGGCTGGAGGTTGAAGACGATGATGTGGCAGTCAATGCCACGTCATCGGTCAACCAATGACACGTGGCGCCAATGAGTGGTCACCACGTCAGCGCCAAACACCACGTCAGTATCGGTCAACGAGGCCACGTCATCCATTGACCAGCCACGTTGACCGAGACACGTTAGCGCCACGTTAGCAGTGACGGGTCACGGTTGACCAGTCAACGTTTGACCAGTCAACGGTCAACAGTCATTCGTTGACTGTTGACCCAAAAAAAAAGGAACATGCCGCGTGGGGCCCATTGGGGTCTCCGTTTGACACGTGGCAAGCACCGTCGGAGAGAGGACGGCGCGTGGAGTCTTGGGAGCCGGCGCGTGTCGCCAGCGGACGGCTGCAAGGCGGCGCGTGGAGGTCACGCGCCACCATGGAGACTGGCCAACGCTGGAATTTTCCAATTTTTCAAGATTTTTGGATCCTGACACCTTCTAGGGGCGCATGAGGGCGTATTGGGCCTCCGATTGAGGCGTGGTTGGTTCCTTAAAATCCCTAAATTCAAGAGCTTCAATTTGATATATAATTTGCATATATTTGAAGCAAGTTTGGATATGTTTTGACTCAAAAAGGTGCTTATGTGAACTTAGAAGGTCCCAAAAACCGTTGGAATTGAATCAATGTTAGTTCTATTATTTTTTTGGGATATGTTGGCTTATTTTTTTAAGAGTATTTTCAGTTGCAACATAAGGTTAAATACTGAAATGATTCTTTAAAAGTAAGGGATTATTCAAATGAGTTTTTGAATGTAAAATCCTATCCAACCTTGACTCAAACTCTTAGAGATAAAAAACCTAAAAACTTGCAGCAACTTAAAATTATTCAATAATTATTGAATAGTAATAAGTCTTCCCATGCTTCTAACCATATTGATCCACCTGGATTGAAGCAATGACTTCTAAAAGTTAACCTTTTATCACATATGTTGTGACAAAGGACAAGACAGATAGAGATGTGAGAATCATCTCATCAAGTGGGAGGTATGCTGCAAATACATCCAAATGAGTGGATGTACGTGTGTATTTGGAAGAGCTTATTTTTTGCCAATAAGTGCTTATAATTCGTGATTCACGGTATACGAGATAAGTATGTGAGAGGAGTTTTTTCTCGGCTTGCGTAATAAGGGCTTATTTCTCAAAATTAAGCTCTTCCAAAGTAGACATGGCAAAGAGGAGCTGGACATTGTAGCTAGAAGCTACATGAGTTAATGTGGTCAAAAGGGCTTATGAGAAGGAGAATCTGTTAAGAGACAACAATATGAGGCTTAAATTTTTTGAATGTTCTTGTTTTTTCCATTGAATTTAAGATTAAATTCTCTGTTTGTTTTTTGGAATTGAATTCAGTATATTCTCTTCTTGTTTTCTTGAACATTCATGCTAGTTAGATGATATTGTGTTATTATCTTGTTAATATAACTGCTCTTTGATTGAGTGGGAGTTTTCTGGAATGCATCTAGAAATCCAAAGGGGAAAGTGTTCAAATGAAGACTGTGGTTAAAAGGGTGATGAGCTAACTAGTATGATTGGGATGGGAGTCAACATAGTTGTCTCCTGAACATGAAACTAGTGAACTTATTATCTAATTATCCTTTGTCTTATTTGAACAAATAAGATTTGTATACCATAATCGTCTGAGTGACCAATTATGACCAAGTCTATTTGACTGAGCTTATGAAGACAAGCTCAATAGAGATATCTGTGGAGTTAGAAACTCTCAAATCTCTTTCATTCAAGAAGAATGAGATGTCAGGGACATCCTACCAAATAGTCTTCAGCATTTAAAGGTTGAAGCAACCGAAGGATATAAAAGTTTTTTGCTATCAAGTATAGAAAGAACAACATTGCTTAAACTTATGTTGTTATGAGCAATGTAACCTTATCCAAGCCGTGTGGATAGTGTTGGAAGATAGTGAAATAGGTGATCTTCTTCCAAAAAGGTAAAACTAAGTTAAGTTTTAACATAGTGTACTAAGTCCTAACATGTTGTTTAGGCAACACTTGAGGCAGATGTCAAACTAAGAAGTTGAGACAAAACTAAATGCCAAGTTCTTTCTAACAAACAACAAGTGTATGTTGTAATAAGACATCTCCCAGTGAGTGGGAGGAAGCTATGTCTCCCAGTGAGTGGGAGTGAGCCATGTCTTCCATTGAGTGGGCGTATACGAAAGTAAAGATTGCCTCTGATATGTATATTGTAACCTTCAGCAATGTGATTCACGACATTGAACTTGAATGTGAAAGACTGAAGGATTCAAGATCCATCAGTCAGATGAACTTAGCTAAAGAGTGGGAGGATTCATCCTCCATGCCTAAGGGTAAGGAACATATGAGGTAAACTTGATCTTGAGGAGGTCAAATGGATTCTGCAAAAGATGAAATGCTATATTGATAAACCTTTAAAGGTTGTAACAGTAGCAATCCACATGAGTTGTGGATATTTCAGAGAAGCATATGGCTTCATGTCAAATGCAAAGCAACAAAGAGATAGAATCAAGGGATTGAAACTTGCACGTTAACTCTACATAGATAAACCACCATGATTCACTCCATGCAATTGCAATTGACAGAATCACATCTTTGCTATCTCTTTAGTTAAGGATCGATGGGACTATGATTCTCAAAATCCTTTGTTGGATTTTGATGTTTCTTTCTAGGGATAAAATATTCCATTTCTTGCCACATGTACACCTTGATCAAAGGGAATGATTAAACTAGCAAAAGAGTATTTGCTAAATAACGTGTACTAAAGGGTTAATACTCTTATGAATAAGTTGAAAACTTATTCTACCTGGCAAGAAAGACAGAGAAACATTTTTTGAGAATATCCACTGCAATTGGCAAATTATGACGTTAGTGAACCAATGAACATGAGGGCAAAACACAAACAGCTTGGTGTTTCGTTGACATTGTGGATGTTTACTCGAAATACAGTAATATTTACTTGATTTTTGGCAAGTATAAAGCTGTTAGATAATGGCTGATCTAGTCGAGAATCAGTGAAACTGAAAGGATAAGACCTTTTGAACTAACAAGGGTTAAAGACACCCATGTGCTTAGTTCAAGCTGTTTTGTGTACAAGAAAGGCATTGTTAGGCAACTATCAATACCTAGAACCCTTCAACATAATAGAGTTGTTGAAATGGAGAGATCGACCTCTCCTTATTTGGTTATGAATATAATGGCACCAATGAGGCTATCAGCCATATGTTGGTAGGTGGACTCATAGCTATTATATTCACACTTAACCAAATGCCCTCTATGTCAGTCACGACCTTACCCTATGAATCGTGGATGGGTCTTAGACCAGGGCCAAGTTCGTTAAGACCATAAGGGTCATCAACTTTATATTCACACTTCTTCCTATGAGTAAGGAAGATTAGGGCTAAGGTATACAAGGTATCTCTTTGTGAGATGACATGAGAATTTGACATGGCACATCTTCATTAGTGAAAATGATGGCGGTTCAGTGCTTGAGAGAAAACCGTGGGACACAACGTTTATAAAAACCCAGATTTCCTAGCAGGAAATGAGCATTAATCACAATAAATCTCTTTAAGAGGTTCACAAGTAACAAGGAATAACCAAGTGTTCCTAAGTCCACTAATCCGAGTGGGAGGATTGAGACCATTTTCACAATGAAAGAGGTTAGAGGTAAGTTACGAGAGAATTATCTCACTCATACATAGGAAAAGAATCCTATGAAATCCACCTCGGAGCAAATTGTCATCTAGCGAATGACTATAAGAGATAGATTCCCTAATGGATTGAATGCTCCCTTCATCATTTAGAAGGTGATGATAAGTACCTATAAGTGTCTGAAAGACATTAGAAGGAGCCGCTAAGATGAATTGCAAAGTCTCATGCAGGAGGATTTGGATTCCTTTTAAGCCAAATACGTGTTTGGGTAATTTGTCACCTAGCCAAGAGGCGATTGGGAACAAGTAGATTCTCAAATCTGTTGGGGGCATGTAGAACCTAAAACACTTAGTGGCTAGGGGTAATATAATAGAAGGTTGTCCATTGTGCGCTTTAACTCTAAACTTTGGCTATAACAACAAGCTTAGTCTTGAAAATTGCATCAAGATGATGTAAAGACCACCTTCCAATTTAGGATTTTTGAAATTGGTTGATGAACTCTACATGAAGCAGCTTAAGGGCTTCGTAGAAACAATCACCTAAATAGTAGTATATGAGATTTTCACAAGGTGAAAGCCTCACCAACTTCGAAATAATCGAAGAACACTACATAAGTTCCAAATGGTCTAGTGATGATTCTTTGTGAAGTCATCCTTTGTCAAATGACATATAAAACAAGTGTCAAGGGAGTCAAAGGAATAAAAGATCAGAGAATCCTTAAATTCTGAGTTTAAGAAAGTCATGGGTTGAACAAATATCTTAAATGACAAGATAAACGGGGATTGCACAAGAAAGATACAGTCTTTTCCATCTAAGGCATGTACAAGTGTAATCCTTAGACATCTTAGGATGTCAAAGTGCAAACCCATGAACACCCCTGAAGTCAAGGGCATAAACCTAAAGAGGATTACATGCCCTATGAGAAATCCAACATAAGAAAGGTGATAGAGTCCCATGTGAGACTATAGTTGGTAATATGAATATGCACATTGGTGTACATAAGACCAAATGTTTTTTTGGTCAGACTTGTAAGTTGTTTTTGGTCCTGCTGTGAAATGGGTTATGAGATTAACTATGGATTAAGTTGTCAAGACAATAACTTTCCTTTTTGAAAGGATACTCCAATACAAGACCTAGGTAAATAGTGATGGAGTAAGGAAATATACATAGTATTTTTTCCTGTTATCCATGGAAATAGAACGCAGGGCGTGTTCTGCCATCATTCAAAGTGCCATATGGCTAAAGTAATTCCTATGAGAGATTGGGAATGAATGGTGGATAGAAGGATCCAAACGATAACATCTTATTATGAGGATCCTAAGTATTACAGCAAGGCCAAACATACCTTTTTGTTACATCTCTATGAGAGATATGCTTTCATAGAGGGAAAACAATAGTTCAATGACCTTTTACTGACAGAATGTTGGTAGATCCCCTTATTGAGCCCATAGCTTGATTTTCATTGAGTTAGTGAAAATCTAGGGGCGCAAATAAAATATAAGGTCGTGAACTTCTTTTATATGAAGATAAAAGAAATGGTATGTATGTTATGAGTAAATACATAAAGGTATACAATTTTGTATGTCGTACAGGTCAAAAGAGGTTGGTTCACTCACATGAACAATCGTCTTCCCATGTTTTTACGGGGGCATGGGAAGGTAAGACGAGCAAATGATCACCATGAGATGGTTGAGAAGAATCTTTGCATTTGAGTCGCCTCAGTTAGACTGAGATGAGATCCACATGTGTGTATATACACAGAAAAAGGATCGAAGCAAGAATATAGACCTATAGCCAGGCAAAGAACTCTTTTTCACAAACGAGATTGTAAAAGAGATATTGTGAAAAAGAAAGTTCTGGTTCGAATGTTGAGTATATTTTGGAACTAATGTCTGTACGGTGAAAGATAAAGAAATCGACGTACACCTCAAACCATTCACCGTAGCATGCAATTCATACTGCATGTGCTTGAGAGTTAAACTGCAACACGGGATGTGGGTGAAAGATCCCTAGTTCATCACAGTGTGAGTCCCAGGAAGGAAGAATACTTCCACAATGCCCTTAAGACTTAGGCGACATTATGAAAGCTTGGTTTGGTGACAGCTACTTTAGCTGAAGCTCCATGATCACACTCGATTCGGTTAGACGAGTGAAAACTAGGAAAGCGACCAAGTCAAGATGGACTGATGTTTAGTCAAAAAGGAAGATTTACTCCTAGATATATAAGATGTACTAGTATCTGTGGTCGACCCCTTACTAGCTCTATGTGTAGCTAGTAAGTGCGGATACTATGTGCGTGGAAGGCAATCTGAGTTAATCAACATATTAACTCGAGAGGGATTAGATATGCCATGAGTAATATGTATGGGAGAATCTGGGGCATATGAGGCGATGAACATATAGCTTACGGTTATATATAAAGGGTGTCCTTAGGTGCTGGTCCGATATAAAGGATTTCTAGTATCACAAGCACCAAATCTGAAAGACGTTTTTGCCCACGCAGTCACGGCAGACGCCAAGTATGAAACAAGAAAGAGTAATGCACGCACGATGGGAAGCCCATCAAGTGCGAGTGGGAGATGTTGGACTTTGGGTCCAAGTCTGCCCTTGATGGGCCGGACTATTTGATTAGGAAATAAGTAGCCTAATCAAATAAGAATAAAATCAGCATAAGATGCAGATTTGAGAATATTTCAGCAATAATTATGGATTTGTTAAAAGAGGAACAAATCACCATAATTAGGGAATTAATTGAGAGACAATTAATTGTTGTCTTGGAGGGCAAGTAGGAGTGCACATGTTTCCTAATTAGTGGCCTCCATAAACCACTATAAATAGGGTGTGCCTCCTCAATTGCAACTCACCCCGTCATTGAGTTTTCTGGCCATTCCCTTCTCTCCTACCATCTTTCTGGTTCTAGTGATCTGCTGTGCAAATCACAATTAGGCTCTAGTAGTCTAATAATTGAGTGGGCACGAGTATGGAGTATTGGAGCCTTAACCCGGATCCGAACATGGATTCGTCCAGGTACGCCTAATCTCCTTTTAGTTAATATTTTTTCCTACACTATCTAATGTAGAGAAATATTTGAGATGAAATAGGAAGTAGAATAATATACAATTTATTAAACTTTTTTTTAAATGAATTTGAGCCATTGAACTTTATTTTGTTGAGAAGTTGTTGTTTTTTGAATTCAAGTTGCATATTCCCTGAATTTATTTTGAAATTGTCTAGTTTTGGATTTGTTTGGTTTTGCATATCTTTAGGTTCTATTGTTGTATGAACCATTGGATTACGTAATCTTGTATTTGCAACTACTGCTTTTGTAAACATTCCCCTGCATTCAATTGAGTTAAGCTCTTTCTCTGATTGAAATTGAATTAATGTAAGTAACTGACTGTGTGCCTGTGAACTTTTTTAAAAAAAATCAAATTAATTGCCAGCTTGCCTGAAACTAAATTTTTGGGAACTTGAATCATTGGGTATAATACCATCCATTAATTCCTTAGAAGAGCATGGTCTCATAGGATAGCTCATTTTCCCTTGGATGCATTTGAATTCTCCTATTATTGCACTTGTCTCACTACTAAATTTGGTGTGTGTTTGGATTAGCTTTTGAGAGTAACTTTTATGATTTACGAGGTAAGTATTTGAAAATAGTTTTGTCTCAACTTGCGGAAAATAGCTTCTGAAACCATAATTTGGGTGTTTCCCAAGCACTCACTTGCAAGTTAAAAAGAAGGAGATTCCTCTTCCTCAAGTGCCTTGTTTAGATTTGAGCTGCTAAGATAACGTGGTGTTTGTTTTTTTGTTCCAAATTGCAAGAGGTTGGGTTGAACTAAGCTTGTTCATACATTTGTTTCCTATTAGTAGCTGTTACTACTTAGCTTAACCTAAGAACTGAACATTTTGATGGAAAGTTTTGCATATGACAATTCTCCAAAAAAAAAAATATTTTGTCCAATTTTGTTGTTGTCTACTACATGGTATTCTAGCCAGCAAACTTCATATCTATTATTACTCTGATTTGTACATCCCTGCCATATTAACTTCTGTGTTTGAATTTGATTGGGTATCAAAATTTCTGATTTACTATACTAGAAGATTTTAAATGACTGAATTTTTGGACGTTAACTTAAAGTAATAGAATTCTAAGCTCTATGTTGGTATGTGCATTTCATTTAGTGAATTTTTGGTTATGAAATTGTTGGAATTTGCAACAACTAACACAGTTCATATCATTTCAGACTTAATTATTTGATCACTTGTTGACTTCTTTTTTTTTTTATTTTCATCATTCGGTATCCTAGGGCCGATAGCCCCAGACTAATTCGAACCGCCAATTGTGGGCATCTCGATGGGTGGAATGGCTGGCCAGGAGATTTAACATTTTTCCATACCCATGGCGAGGATCGAACCCTCGACCGATGGTTAAGGGAGGAGGAGCCCCTACCGCTCCACCCCATGCCCCTGGTTTGATCACTTGTTGACTTCTTGGTGATACTTTTTTATACATTTTTTGGTGATCTCTTTTCCTGCAAGTTAGATTTAGCCACTGATATGGTTGGCTTCATTTGTTGTTGATATGGATGACCTCATTGGATTAAATGTGAGTAAGGAGATTGTAGGTCACCCTTTTGAATTAAAGATCTTCAAGCGGGATATTCTTGACCTCATTTCTTTTGATTGGTTGAACATATCAATTATTTAACTTTTTCTTAAGTAAGTCTGCACTTTTATTTTCGAATTTGACATTTGAGTTGTTTTATTTCTTCACTAACTTATTTCCCAATTTCATTGGTATCTCCACAATCTTTGCAAAGAATTGGGGAGGATTAATAATTATGGATTCTTATGCCCACATTCTATTCAGTCATTTGGAAACAATAATGTAAGTGAGATAACCTCATATATTGGAAGGACAATTAAAGAAGGGTATAAAAAGTGTTGGTTTGCACTATTTATAGAAAGGTATTTATTTCTAATTCATCTATCACTGAAGTAAGAACTTTCTTAACGACATAATATTAATATGAATTCATATTGTAGTAATCATTGGAGGCTTGCTGTTATTTACCCTCGTGAACTTACTATATATTGGTTATGTTCTTTACAATGGGTAGTGAGTGAAGATACGAAGTGGGTGTTTGAAACGTAAGTTTTCTGTAAAGCTCTATTCTATAATATTTGAATATATCATTTTCTTACAATTCCTTAATAATAGATATTTGAAGATGCATTCTATTTCTATGTTGGTGGGAAAAAATGGTCAAAGTGATGTCAATTGGGTCCTTTTGAAGGTAAATACCTTAAGTTTAAATAATGGATTGATGAATTATATTACTGGTTTACTGAATTTGATTGTTCTTATTTGTGTACATTCAAGTGTCATAAACAACTCAAAATTTTTGAGTGCGGATATTATGTGATGGTGATATATGTATGAAATCATCACTGAGGGAATCACTAACTCATTTAATAAAGTAATAATATATATATAGGTCATAATTTTAGTTTAGACTTTAGTTTTTCTCATAATATTGCTTACATGCAGAATTTTTGAATTTGCAATATTTTTGAAGTTTGGAGTCATATTCTGAAGCACAAATAAGAGAGATATACGATATTTGGTATGAATACTTACTACATTTGACAAAATTAGAGTAGAATGATAAGTTGTACATGGTTCTCTTTTGTAATTTGATAATATTATATACACACTTTTGTTTTGACCATTTATTTATATTATATATTGGTTGCAAGACTTACATTGTTGTATATTTTTTTAATCAACATTGCATTGTTGTACATTGACACTATATGATAGCAAGTTCTTCAAAAAGGAGTTAATATATATAAGTTTAGCTCTTTTTTTTTAAAAAAAATATATAACAATTATGATGTCAGTTATGACTATAACTGATGTCGTAATTGGTAATTATGACATTAGTTTAGATAAGAACAGATACCGTAAACAACCAAATTACATCTCTATTACGGAGTCGGTTGAGCATATGCGAGATGTCATAATAATCTATTACGGCGTCGGTTTAGTTATAATGCGATGCCGTAATATATTCATTTATAGCGTCATATCTTAAGTAACTGACTTCATAATATATTCATTTACGGCGACATATCTTAAGCAAGTGACGCCGTAATATATATTTTTCGCTACGGCTAATTTCGTTACACCCTAAATGTTGTGGCGAAAATGCAATTTTAACATGCTTCTGGAATGAGCCATGTGTATGGGCTCTATTGTATAATAGATCCATAGTTTTATTTTCATACGCTGCCAAAATAGTAATATTTGCAAAATTATTGCATCCACCACAAAATAATACACCTCATTATAGTCTTCATTAGCCTTTGTAAAAATATTTATTTTCACTTAAATATTTGTATATTTCATATTTTAGATGTTGTAACTGCATGTCTATAACTTTCATATCGAAATAATGTAATCATATTTTCATTGTGTATTTTCCCTTTAACCAATCGCCATTTCACCGCGCAGCAGTTTTGTGAATTTTCTGCTTATCAATGTTTTATATGGAACGTGTATGCATTATCATGTTTTTTTTTACTATATGTTAACGCGACTCGTATTTTTTGGAGAGAAAGAATATGTGTGCTTTTAAAAAATATGAATATTTATGCATGTATATTCGGAGCCAAGACTATCTTAATATACTTTTAATTAGTATAAAAAATGAACAAACATTACATATTTATGAGTTACGATAAGTCGATACAATATATAGAATCAGTCAATTAGATAAGCAAAGGGCACGCTTTTTCTACAAAGTATGTAATTTTATTTAGATGAACTTATTTTTAATTATTTTAAAAAAATTCGTGTAATACACAACACTAATTAATATAATTCAATGGAGTTTAAAGGAATGAATTGAATTCAAGCTTGAAATTAAAAAAGTCATGTGTATGAAAACAAGGCAGATCAACCAAAGTGAGACTCACTTTGATTCCCTATGGCTCTTACACATGATCCATAAAAATTCTATTTTTCTGGCAAAAGATTTTAAAAAATATCGTGTAAAGTGTAAATGATCATTTTTTACCAAAAAAAAGAAAGAAAGTGTAAACGATCATTATCCAGCGATATGTTTGACTGGTCATAGAGGTTGCTGGATGTTCAAAGTGAATCAGTTCTGATTTTACTACTTATCAATATATTATATACAGTTAATTATTAACATTAACTTAGATATGTCAGAGATTAGTATCAGTACATATTGTTAACAAGTCAATAACAGTGGTTGAATGTGAATTAACAAGTAATGAATAAAGATAATCGAGCAAGATTCATAACTAAAAACTGAGTAAAAGGCAAGTGAAGATAATTTACGGTGATTCACTTTGATCACAAAAATGTTGATTAGGAGAATTTTTTTTTTGTTTAAGAATTTGATGAGGAATAATTGCCGAAATAATTCAGGCAAAAATAATAAGGAGAGATCGAATAGAGTACATAGGGGTAAAAAGTCATAATTAAAAACTCAGTATACTAGCACAAGCCGATAGTATTTGTACTACATTAGTCAGAATACATCATTAATGAAAATTTAATCATCAAATAATTGAAAGGGATCATTGTGTTGTGGATGCATAAATAAAATGGGTAAAATCATTAATAAGAATTTAATCAGCAAATAATTGTAAGGGATCATCGTGTTGTTTTTTTTTGGTCGAAGGAAACTCTGAATATTACTTCAAGATGAAACTAGTACAAAGAGTTTAGATTAAGGAAAATCAAACAGCAACAAAATAGAAATAAAACTCACAAATGGAAATAGCATCGAACAACAAATTAGCCAACACCCATCCTCCTATTTGGTGAGAGAGGAGTAACAGAAAAATCATTCAAACCCTGAGCATCTGAGATTAGAATAGGTAATAAAGAGAGTGGTGGTGAGAACACCCACCCCGTAGGGCTCACTCCCTTAAAAGCTTCAGCCGCAAGAGTATCAGCTGCAACATTACCCCGTCTAGGAGTAAATGAGAGGGAAAACCCAACCTTAGATGCAATGAGATTAATGATATCCTGAACGATTCCCCTGCACTTCCAATCAACAAGACTTGGTTGACTCACATCAACACATTTTTTCAGTAGCAAATAGTCAGATTCAAAGACCACATTATCCAAAGATAAATCTACAGCTACCATTAAAGCTCGATGTAGCGCAAGGGCTTCAGTCATAAATGCAGAAATAGATTTAATTTTATCTATGAAGCCCCATTGAAAGCCACCAAATTCATCCCTGCAAACAATCCCCACCGCTGCAGCTTTTGTGTCTAACTTAAAAGCACCATCAGTATTGATCTTTAGACAACTTGTGGGTGGAGGAGACCAAAGCTCATTTGGTATTGATTGATTCATATCAGATAATTGTGCCGTGATGGAGGGACCATTTTCCATTGCTGCCCAAAATTCTCGATTGGCTATTTTGGATGATTCAATTACCTGTACAGGGTCCGGATGAGCATGGTTGAAAACCTGCGCGTTACGTTGCTTCCAAATGTGCCATAGTATCCAACAAATTAAGGAGATATCTGACTCTAGAAATTCAGATTTATCAGCTACAATTTTTAGCCACCAGGTATTAAAATTGTAAACAGACATCACATCTGTTTTTACTCCCAGATAGCATCCAAACCATACACATCTCGTCCATGGGCACCCAAAGAACATATGTTCTAGAGTCTCTTTAGTTGCATGAAAAATAGGGCATACTTTATTTATAGATCTTCGGCATTGAAAAAGAGCTCCATTAGTTGCCACCGAGCCTGTTAGAACACGCCACAAAAACTGCTGCACACGAGGGACAACTTTTATCTTCCACAGATGCTGCCATATAGAGGATGAGAGGACACATGAGGTGCTGGCCTTCTGTCTGTGTCTGAGGACTAGATCTTTTTCATGCTTGTAACTTAATTTGACAGTAAATTTTCCATCAGTCGCTGGGGTCCAGACTAAAACATCATCCACGCCGTTAGTTGGGATAGGTATTTAAGCAATGGCAAAAAGTGTTGCGTCAGGTACCAAGAGTCGGATTGGATCAAGATTCCATGCCCCATTTACAATTAGATCACTAACCTTCCCATGTTCAACAATATAATCTTGGTTATCCTCTGGCTTTGAAGGAAATTGAATGTGAGGCACCCAATTGACACCCCAAATTTTGATATTGGAGCCATTACCGAGATCCCAAAAAAGATCTTTCATAAGAACATCCCGACCGTCAATGATACTAGATCAACACAAAGAAGCTTTGTGACCTTTCTTGGCTTTAGTAAAATCGTTTCTAGGGAAGCAAACACTCTTCAAAACTTGCACCCACAGTTCCTCTGGGTTATTAAGTATCCGCCATGCTGTCTTGGCTAGCAGTGAATTATTCATTGTAATGAAATCCTTAAAACCCATCCCTCCACTAGTCTTTAGCCCTGTGAGGAAATCCCATGCCTTCCAGTGAGTTTTTCCACCTTCAACATGTCCATCCCACCAATAATTGGAAATAAGACTATTGAGTTCCTGGCACAGCTTAGCAGGAAACTTGAAACAGTTCATAGGGTATATTGGGATAGCATTAATAACAGATTTGATCATTACCTCCCGTCCTGCATAGGAAAGTGTTGATTTACTCCACCCAGTAATTTTGGTACGTACCCGTTCCCTGATAAAGGACAAGGTTTGGTGCTTTGTTTTGCCCCTTATGCTTGGGATGCCTAGATACTTTCCAGGATCTTCTACAAACTGAATTCTCAGAATCTGACCCACTTTGATTTTCACGTCCACCGGCGTATTGGATGAAAAGAGAATGCTTGACTTGTCTAAATTAGCCAGTTGACCCGAAGCTACACAATATTCGTGTATAATTTTAGCAAGTGTAACACAATTGCTTTCATTAGCATTCATGAAGAAGAGTTCATCGTCAGCAAAGAAGCTGTGGGAGAGCTCAGGGCAAGAGTTGCTCAATTTGACTCCTTTAAGCTGATGATTCTGCTGGTGCTTAATAATCATGCAAGACAAAACCTCAGCCATTAAAATAAAGAGATAAGGAAGGAGTGGGTCCCCTTGGCGCAGGCCTCTACCAGGTGTGATAGCACCAATTTTGTCCCCTGATATGCAAAGATTAAGTTTAACAGAATTCACACACTTCATAATTAGGTTGACCCAATCAGCACAGAAGCCAAACTTCAGCAAGACCATTTCAAGAAAATCCCATTCAACTCTATCGTAAGCCTTACTCATATCCATTTTAACAGCAAATTCATACTTTTTCCCCGTTTTCTTCCTACGCAGGTAGTGATATACTTCATGAGCAATAATGATATTGTCATGTATTAGGCGTCCTGAGACAAAAGCACTTTGATTCTTGGAGATACAACAATCAAGTAAAGGCCGCATACGATTGGCTATGACTTTAGCAATAATCTTATAAGAGAAATTACATAGGCCAATTGGGCGAAAATGAGACACATGCTCCAGTTTATGAATCTTTGGGATCAAAGTGATGTTGGTGTCATTTAGAGCATGCAAAGATGAGTGACCAGTAAAAAAATTCAAAACCATGTTACAGACAGTATCACCAACTTCCGGCCAGGCAGAATGATAAAATTTACCTGAGAAACCATCTGGGCCAGGAGCCTTTGTGCTTCCAAGATTAAATGCAGCTAGACGGATTTCCTCTCGTGTGACTGGTAGCATTAATCTTTCATTCATTTGATCTGTAATCTTTGGTTCTACATGACATAATGCTGCATCCATAGATCATTGGCCAGAGGGTAGAAACAACTGTTGGAAAAAGGTTGTTACATTTTGGGAAATCTCATCTGGATCCGATAGCCACTGCCCTGTATCATTTCTTATACGTAGAATTCTATTCCTTTGTCGGTGCTGAATCGCTGATAAGTGAAAGAACCGTGTGTTTCTATCCCTGCCTGTAGCCAATTAATTCTGGAGTGTTGCCACCAATATTGTTCTTCTTGATCAATGGCACGTTCTATAGCAGTGGCCAAAGCCTTCATTGTCAGACTGTTTTTCTTAGTAATATTTTCCCGAGCACATTCCGCAAGCTCCATCCTCAGCTTGGCAATTACCTTCTGATTGTTGGGGAATTCTTTACCAGACCACCTAGATAACTCTCGCTGGCAGGAAGATAGTCTAGTGAGGAAAATATTCAGATATGAAAGATTACTTACAGAAGGTTGGGACCACCCATTCTTGACAGTTGAAATGAATTCCGTATGCCCAGTCCATCGAGATTCAAATTTAAATGATTTGCGACACTTCTTTCTTTGATAGCAGCAGTCCACCAGCAGTAAGTGATGATCCGAACCCAAGGGACCAATGTTAAACACTTCTAGGTTAGGAAATTGTTGTCTGAGCTGCACATTTCCGAAGGCCCTGTCTAAGCGTTCTCTGATTGTGGCATTACCTTCCCGCCTATTACACCAAGTAAATTGAAATCCATTGAACCCCAAATCCATGAAGCCACAATCAGAGATGAAATTTTGGAAATAATGTATCTTCCTAATAGCCCGGGTATTACCACCCTCTTTTTCAAAAGGAGAGGCAATATCATTAAAGTTACCCAAGCATAACCAAGGCTCATTAACACCACTCGCAATCCGTTTAATTTCTTCCCAACACAAATGCCTATCATTCTCATTGGGCGGGCCGTACACAAATGTTATATATCTAGGTACCTCAAAGGATGGAGACACAATACTGGCATGGATTATATTGACCGAGGAAAATAGGACATTCACAACAACCTCTTCTGACCACCAAATCGCTAACCCACCACTGCGGCCCACAGGCTTAACTAACCACTCTTCCAAAAATTTGCACCTCCTTCGAATCTTCTTCAAATACTGCATTCTCTGTTTTGTCTCCATGAGAAACACTATTTGGGGTTTATTTTTTGAACATTCCGCTTTCAGATTTTTAACTGTCAAGGGAACCCCAAGACCTTGACAGTTCCAAGCTAAGATTTTCATTGTGAACTGGTGGTTAGTCCCATCCAACCACTGGCGTTCTGAGGATCAAAAACAGGGGAACCATACCTAGAGCCATTTCCGTTTGAGGATGAAATCTGGGCTTTGCTTACTGCAGTTGCCTTCCTCCTCCGCAAGTGTTGCTTCAGAGCACGGAAGGATTTCTTGGATTTGGGGCTCTCAGACTGCTGCAGCTTCTCTGATTGTGAATTGGTTATTGCCTCCTCAAAGATAAGTCATTTCTGTCGTTTAGGCTCAGTAAGAATATCCTCGTCATTTAATGGCCTCTTGAGGTTGATGCTTCCAAGTCCAGCAACGACACTAGAGACCAGGGAAAGCCCATTAATTGGTGTAATAGCAGGGAGGGAATTGTTCTCCTCAATTGGGCTCTTACCTCCAGATGTTTCCTCAATCTCGACTGGAAAATCTGTTAAGTAATTATGTTTGGGTTTTCGGCCCAACATTATTATGCAACGGTCCACATAGGTGTCTTGGATCAGTAAACGCATAGTTTTACAAGAGTCTTTTTGGCGTATATTAGCCACAGAGTCAACTTTTCAAATTCCCTGTTCTATATCTTGAGAAACCGATTTTGGCACAACCTTTTCTACTTCAGATCCACTAATCACGGCATCACATGTTTGACTTTCCATAATAGTCTCCACGTGCTTTCTTTCTTTAGACATATTCAATTCATTCTTCCCCAGGCTGCGGCTATTATTGCACATGGTAGCTATTCCTTGATTCTTGCAAATCAAACTTAGATGGCAATCTGATTCGGGATTCCCTTTGACTGCAATGTCGGACCTCCAGGATTGACTATATTGGTGGCGACTCTCTCCCGCCAGTGAAGTTTTATCCGTCCTGCAAGCTTCAATCCAACCCTCCTTTTGCACCACCAAGACCTCCTCCATGGTTTTAGTAGGTGCAGTGCCTAACCATGGGCCATATTCATCGGTTCCTTCATCCTCTCTAGTACTGTTCTCCTCAATTTTACAAGCTTTATTTTCATGTCCTATCCTTCCACATTTATAACAATAATTTTGAAGATGCTCATAATGAATAGACACCCAGGCTGGGTCCTTATTCTGCCTTGGTACCCGAAATCTAGTAATTAGAGGGTTTCCCAGGTTGACAAGAACCTGGACCCTGATATAACTTCTGGTTAACCTGCTATCTATCTGAGGATCTTCAAACATCAAAACTTCTCCTACCGTTTTTCCAAGTGTAATAGCATTTTCCTTGTTAAAAGCTTCAAGTGGTAGTCCGTGGAACTGAACCCAGAAGGGAGAAGAGTCAAAATTCACCTCTTTCAAGACCATACATTCTTCCCAGATCTGCAAGTTCAGAAGGTGTCCTTGAATTGGCCATGGTCGCCCTCTGATGATACGTATGTAATCCTCTTTCTTCCTGAATCTGAATAAAAAAGTGAGTTTATTTTTATCCAGATCATGTATTTCAACCTCCTCATTGAGTTGCCAACCTTTCTTAATCATCGAAACGACCGTTGGCTTGTGAAGATTCTTCCTTGTTATCAACTTACCCACCAGAGCTCCACCTTGTGTCCCCTTACTCAGATCAAGGTTCAGGATAACCTCTTTTTTACCTTTTTCTTACTACTATATTGACTGACCTCCATACTTCCAAACACCGTACTCAAACAAAACACACGCACACAGACTCACACTCTCAGCAAACTGAAAGAAAAAGGGGGGGAGGAAGAAGATAAAGATACAACACTAGCGCCGTTCAAATAACGTCGCCGACGAGGCTACAAAGAACCTTTAAAACTCTCACAGAGGAGAGAAAAGCTCTCACGGAGGAGAGAGAATAGTAGGGGATCATTGTGTTGTGGATGCATCTATAAGATAAAATGGGTATTGCCACTCTGTCGATCACTATAATTACCAGGAATATTAATAATAATATGCAAGGAAAAAGTATTAGGTAGGGAAAAGCAATACGGTGGCATGATTCAGTTTCTTTTCAAGATAGTGTGTTAGGGGAAGACGGGTGCCAATTCCTGAATAGTGTCGCCGACAGAGCAATTAAGTGGACCAACCATACGAAAAAGCATATGATGATGATTGCTCCACCTTTAAGAACCTCCTATAAAAGCCTCAAGGGGATCGAAAAAAAAAGAGGGTAGGGATCATCCGCCTAGGAGTATCCGCAACGCTGCTTGAGATGTCTTGAATCACAGGTGTCCTCCCCCTCCTCCTGCACAACAGTAACAACATGCTCATTAAATCCAATTATTCCATCATTTTTTCTTTTACTCAATCACCAAGTCATAAGTATGCATAATGGGATATAATTAACATTATATAGATATGGGTGTTTTAGAGGATCAGATCAGAGGACCTTATTTCTAGGCCTGTCGCAGGCTCCGCAAACTGGATGTGAGCGTGCTAGTTTCTGATGAAACTTGATCTTGCTCCCATGGTTCCTGCAACAAACATAGATAATAGAAACCCTTAATTACAACAACGATCAAAACTCTAATAACATTATTCATATTGGATTTGACCACCTACATCGACATCTGTGAAAGACGACGATGAAGGATCTTCCTCTTGTCCGTCCCAATCTAATAAGCTTAACATGCTTTCCTCTGAAACTGAATCCTGTCCATCATTTCTTGGGGAATATGGATGCATCTATATGATTCATTAATAGATTAAAACGTGTTCACTCATACATCTAGTATGAGACCAGACAAGTATATATAATATATCGGGAAACTGAGAATATATATGTACATTCTGTCCAAAAAAGCAAGAATATACATGTACATTCCGATGAGGTCACTTACAGGTTCAGGGGTATTTTGCTGACTGTTGGTAGATGATGACGGGCTTTTCCCTGGAACTTCTCCCCTCCTTGGAGAATCATGCCTCTGCAAAATACAAAAGTCTACAAGCATAAAATAAATGCGTGCTTGTTCAATTCCTTCAATATGTTACTGCAAATTAGAACTCAATTAATAGCACCTCCTCATTCGTGTCTGAGATCACACACATAACAACAAATATTAGAAGTCCCACAACACCTCGGTATTTCTGTGGAACTCCAAATCTCTTGACCTGCTAGATGAGGTACAGCATAATTGAACTCATCAATACATAAAGAAGGAGACCGCAGATACCAAACTTTCCAAATGGTATTTTGTAGGTGAAGCTGAGACCAAAGCAAACCAGGCCATTTATGGCTGACACACCTACAAATTTCCAGATCGTGCATTCATTTGTAAGATAACTCATTCTGTTCTTTTCCAGGTATCACAAACATGCTAAACGTTTTTTTTAAAAAAACACTGGCTAATTAAGCCCAGCTAAAGCATAATAGAGGATCACAAATGGGAAAAAGATCAAATGCATTTAATTCCTTGCAAATAATGGTTCAAATTCCAAAAGCACAGTATGTCCTCAGATTTCTTTGTTACAGGCCAAAGCAAAAAAAAAACAAACAAACAAAAATCATCAAAATACTCTGTATAAAAAAAATCATCAAAATACTAACCTCAAACAAATTCCCCCTCCATATACACTGCCCAAAATCGTCGCTAGCACAAGATGGTCGTCGATCGGAATAAGGCTCTTGGGGTTGGCGCCTAGACTAATTTTTTATTTTTTTGGCTCAAAATGCAGAAGCCAACTGATGAGAAAGTGATTGGTAAAGGAATCAACTTTTTGACTGAGAGTTAGCAGAACGCCGAAAGAGTAACAAGTGGACTAATATTTAAATGATACTTGCTTTATTCATGTGATATGCTTAAATCCATGTTCAGAGCATAAGCTCAGGCATAGACAGGATTTCCTAATTTTACATGTGAAGACAAACCATACAAAGCCCAAGTTATTAGAACTATAAGCCCATATGAGATTTAGCCCACATAGATTATTCTTTCCTGTAGATATTTATTATTCATTGTAGTATACATGACAGCTGTCCAGTAATTGTACAATTCTAGGGTTTGCAACCCTACTATAAATATCAATGAAATACACCGGCTCCATATGCCACTATTATACATTTCTACTGTTCTATATAATTTTTCTTGGTATCAGAGCGTAAAAGGCCAATAGCCATGGTAGACAAGACTCCTACTACTGCTGCTTCCTCTCATGCAACATCTATACCTACCTCTAGAAATGGGTCTGAGTCATCAGCCCTTTTGTCCGCTGAGCTTTACCTAAAGGGTCATCTAGTAATGGAATCAATCAAGTTTGCTCCATCAAGTTGGATGGAACTAACTATATGATATGGCAGCTTCATGTACTACCCATCATCAAAGGGCAAAAGCTGGAAGGATTTCTCTATGGAACAAAACCATGTCCTTCACAGTTCATCACCGAAAATGACAAGGCAATACTTAATCCAGCATTTGAAGATTGGGTTGCTGCAGATCAACTAGTATTTGGTTGGCTTTTGAACACAATGACATTTGAAGTGTCTTCTCAAATGATTTCTGTGTCTACAGCTGCTGGACTTTGGGAAGCAGCTCGTCAAGTCGCTGGTACACAAACAAAATCCAGAGTGTTAATGCTGAAATCAGATTTTCAACGTTCCAGAAAAGGAAACATGAGAATGGTTGAATATCTCTCTAAGATGAAAAACTTTTCTGAGCAATTAACTCTTGCTGGCTGTTCTGTTTCTCTACCTAATCTGTTCATTTAGGTGCTTGCAGGTCTAGATGTTGATTACAATCCTATTATTGTGCAACTCAGTAAAGAAGTTGATGAGCTGAGCTGGATTGAGTTTCAGTCCTCATTACTCACCTATGAAAATCTCATGGATCAGTTGAACCAATTTTATCAGTTGTCTGTTAACACCAATTTTGTCAATTATGCTAGAGCTGAGCAATCTTACCCACGTAATAACTAGCGTGGCAATCGAGGATCTCGTGGCTATCGTGGAAGAGGTCGACGAAATCAATGGAGAGGTGCTGGTCGTAACAAGGATAATGATGATGAAGTTCCTCAATGTCAACTGTGTGATCTTTTGGGACACACTGTTGAAACTTGTTTTCACATATTTGACAAAACATTTGTCAATTCTAGCAAGAAGAAAGGCTCTTTCGGTGCATCAGGCTCAAACAACAGCTCTGGTTTTGCTTACTGGGCCTTACCTGAATGTGTGAATAATGATTCTTGGTACCTAAATAGTGGAGCAACAAGTCATGTCACCAATATTCTCAATCAAATTGAAAATCCAACAAATCCTAAGGGTAAGATGAATATTATAGTTGGAAATGGTAACAGAATCAAAGTTGAAAAAATAGGATCATCTACAATATCTAACATTCCTGATAAAACAGTTCAGTTGAACAGCATTCTCTATTCTCCTGGAATTCAAAAGAACTTGCTGAGTGTTTACAGAGTAGCTAATGACAATAATGCAGATGTTGTGTTTAATAAACATGGATTTTTTGTGAAGGAATAGGAAACGGGGGAGACAATGTTGCAAGGGACACCAACTAAAGGAGGCATGTTTAGAGTTTTAAAGGTTAAAGAAGGTGGCAGTAGTGACAGTAGAAATGCAAACTTAGTTTTTGCTGCTCAAGAAGCTGTTAATTTAGCATCTACAATTTCTAACGTTGATAGAGTTTTGTTACATTATAGACTTGGACATCCTAGTGATAGGGTGTTAAATCAAATCATTAGTGATTGTAATATGAAAGTTAGTATGAATGAAGCCACCTTCTGTGAATCTTGCAAGTATGGAAAGTCTCATTCTCTTCCATTTAAAGCATCTAACTCACATGCCTCTAAACCACTTGAGCTAATTCATACAGACCTATGGGGGGTCCTTCTCCTATAGCTTCTGTTAATGGATTTCGATATTATATATTGTTTCTTGATGATTTTAGTCATTTCTCATGGATTTTTCCCTTAAAAATGAAAGATGAAGCATTAAGTATGTTTATTCAGTTTAAAACCTTTGCTGAAAATCAGTTTGATAGCAAGATAAAGGTTGTTCAAAGTGATTGGGGAGGAGAATATAGAAGTTTTTCAAAGGTTTTACAAGAAGCAGGGATTCATTTCAGGCATTCATGTCCTCATACATCCTCTCAGAATGGCAGAGCTGAGAGAAAACACAGACACATAGTTGAAATGGGGTTAACCTTATTAGCTCAAGCCAAAATGCCTCTTCACTATTGGTGGGAGGCATTTCACACATCTGCAGCATTAATTAATCAACTACCATCTCCTGTTCTAAGTGGTTTGTCACCATACTTTAAGTTATTTCATAAACATCTAGACTATGAAAGGCTTAAGGTGTTTGGTTCAGCTTGTTATCCATGTCTAAGACCGTACAACCAGCACAAACTTCAGTTTCGAACTACAAAGTGTGTGTTTTTGGGATACAGTAATTCTCACAAGGGCTATAAATGCCTAAGTCCAACAGGAAAAATATATATGTCTAGACATGTTGTTTTTAATGAGATGGAACTTCCTTTTGCTACAGGATTTATAAACAAAAGGAACATACCAGAGGAGCAAGTCTATCCTGGAGCCTTCTTCAAGCCAGCTCTGTCCAGTGCTATCACATCTTCACAAACCATAGCTGTTACCTCATCAAATACATCACAAACTCATGAGAAGGAGAATTCACCTTCTGATTCTCCAGCTACTGTTTCTTCACAACCCTTTCCAGAAATACAAGCCCCATTAACATCATCAAGCAATAGTAACAAGCAATAGTAATCCTGAAAGCCAAAAAGAGCAAAGTAATGGGATCCAAAGTGACACTTTAATTTATTCTTCATCTCAACAATCTGATGATAAACAATCAGAGGATACAAGCTCAGGGAATCAACAAATTGTAGTAAAGAATCAGCACTCGATGATAACTAGAAGCAAAACAGGGATTTCTAAATCCAAAACTCCTTATGTTGGTGTTGCTACAACTGAGAATGTTGAGAATGATGTACCCTACACAATACAAGAAGCATTGAAAAATGCAGATTGGAAGCTAGCTATGCAAGATGAGTTTGATGCATTAATCAAAAACAGAACATGGAGATTGGTGCCCTATAATGGTCAAAGTAACTTAGTTGACTGTAAGTGGGTGCTAAAGAAGAAATTTAATGCTGATGGAACATTTCAAAAACATAAAGCCAGGCTTGTAGCTAAAGGCTTTCAGCAGAGTCCAGGCATCGATTTCAATGAAACATTCAGTCTTGTTTTGAAGGCTTCCATACTTCATTTTATTCTCAACATTGTAGTTACATTTAACTGGCAAATTAGGCAAATGGATATAAATAATGCCTTTCTAAATGGAGAACTAGAAGAAACAGTTTTCATGAAGCAACCTGAAGGTTTTTTGGACTCGAGATTTCCTAATCATATCTGTCTACTCAACAAAGCTCTTTATGGTCTTAAACAAGCACCAAGAGCATGGTTTGAAAAGCTGAAATCTACCTTACAGAATTGGGGCTTCCTACATTCAAGGTGTGATTCATCTCTCTTTTATCTTAAATTTGAGAGATATGTCTTATTTGTTCTCGTATACGTTGATGACATTATTGTGACGAGAAACTAAAATCAGATGATAGATTTATTTGTCAAACAACTGAACAATCAGTTTGCTCTAAAAGATCTAGGGCAGTTGCATCATTTTTTGGGAATAGAAACATATAGAGATGACACTGGGCTCTATTTGAAACAAGAAACCTACATACGGAATATTCTGCTGAAAAGTGAATGCACAACTCCTCTCCAGTTCCTACTCCAATGGTAGTGAACAAATATATTTCTAAAGATGGAGGCACACCAATCAAAGATCCTACTAGCTACAGGAAAATTGTTGGAGCATTACAATATCTAACCAACACACGTCTCGACATCATGTTCGCAGTGAACAAATTAAGTCAGTTTTTAAGCTGTCAGACCAGTTTTCACTGGCAAGCCCTAAAAAGTGTTCTCAGGTATTTAAAGGGGACAATGGATCTAGCTTTACACATCAAACCTAGCACTCATCTTACCTTGCAAGGGTTCTCAGATGCAGACTAGGCTGTTTGTCCAGACGATAGAAGATCCATGGGTGGCTATTGTGTCTACTTTGGTGATTCTTTGATCTCATGGTCAGCTAGAAAACAGAGAGTGGTTGCACGCTCGAGCGCTGAGTCAGAATATCGATCCCTTTTTGATCTTTCATCAGAACTTGCTTGGATTCAGTCGTTTATGCAAGAAATTGGTCTCTATCTCAAGGAAATACCGATTGCGTGGTGTGACAATCTCAGTGCCGCCGCTCTCGCTTCCAACGCTGTCTTTCATGCCCAATCTAAGCATATAGAACTTGATGTGCACTTTGTTAGAGATAGGGTACTTAAGAAACAACTGTTGGTCAAATATATACCTTCGTCTGAATAAATTGCTGATCTCTTTACTAAGGCTTTGTCTCATTCATGGTTCTGGGCATTCAGAGACAAACTCGGAATAATCAGATCTCTCATTCCTCGTTTGCGAGTGTAACCCCCTGCCGTAATTAATATTCGAATTACACAATAAAGTGAAATGAGACCAGTAAGAAACAAAACTATTTCAAAATCCCATCTTCATGATAGGTTTTTCACAAATAACTTTCGGAATATAATATACCTGGTCTCAAATTCAAATCTCGACTACAATTATTATGCAAAGATAAATCACATTTATACCAATATTAGAGTGCACAATATAATCATCCCGGTATCCCGGGTTTTATATCTTCGCCAAACAATCTTAGGGCACATTAGCCCATATAACTCCTCAAATAGGGATTACACAAACCCATTCGAATACATACTCAATACTCATCCAAATATACAAATACACATCCTAACTATAATGATAACCAACTACCGAATCTTCAACCCGAAGGAAGTCCTCTTCGCCCTTGGCTGCTTACTCCATCATCGATCTACTACCCTGTCTGAAAGGTTAGTAGGGGAGGGTGAGATTCGAGAGAATCTCAGTAGGAAACAGATACCTATATGCATGTATGATATGTGTATAATGCATGACATGCTTGCAATACATAACTCATGCTCACATAATGACATATATGCGTGCTCAATGTTTCAACAACACACTCATGGCCATAGCATAACTAGAAACAGAGCTGCAATCATTCATACATGTTTCACATAATCAAGCAAAGCAATACATGCATCATCACATTAACACAATATCATATACAGGCAAAAGAGGTAAGTTCCCTACCCTCTTTCCACGTATGCTCCAGCCCCGCTTACTCACGATCAGAACGAACATCCAACCACGTTCAGGGCGAACATCAACCCTATAACCAAAACAAGGACATAGGGTTATTTTCTATTCCAAACTCTTACTTCCATATCACTTAAAGTTGGTTACCATTCATGACCTTTAGGTGGTTATTAGAGGCCTAAACATATACCCAAAGGGTTGGGAAAGGCTATACCAAAAACCACCTTTAAAAGTGTAAAATACTGATTTTTGGGGGTGGGCCGTGGCCCACAATCCACTGGCTGCGGCCCAAAACTGCTCAGAAACATTTGAGCCGCGGCCCAGAATCCGCTGGCCGCGGCCAAGAAAATCCAGTTTCTTGGCTGAACTTCCAAAAATCATAACTAATTCAAGAAAAATCGAAATAAGGTGATTCCAAAGCCAAATGAAAGCTATTTAAGTCCTCTTTCTAGGAAAAATATTGGCCATTACTAGAAATCACCACAAAAGTCCAGATTTACCAAAAACCTAACGTTGTGCCAAAACAGGGTCCAGTTTTGATGCCAAACTTTAGACAGTTCAAACTCCCAGCTCAAAAGGCGAAATGACACAAACTTTATGTCCATTTTGAAGCTTGAGATGTGAAATTTAAGACTGGAAAGTTTCATAATTTTTCAACATCATTTGCCCAGTCACAACATCCACACCATCTGACTGTCCAGAACAGACTTACATTGGCCAGATTTTCCAGATTTTCACATTTGATCCCAAATGATTCCCATTCCAACCCAAACACCATTCTCACACAATTTTACTCAAGAAAACCATTGAAATCATCAAAATGACCAAATTCAACTCCCATTGACATATTGCTCAACAACTACAACATGTCTCACAATGTCACAACACAATTCACACATTGCCACACTTTCCAATCCAAGTTCCCAAATCAATTCCAATGGCCAAAATGTTCAACAAAAGACCAAATCCTACACAACACATAACCCAATTCATTCCATTCGGAAATTGCACAAAATTAGGGGAAATTCATAAATTCCTAATACTCAACCAATGATTACAACAACTATACCAAAATGCTTCTAATTCTTACCTCTTCTTCTTCCTAAAGCCAATTCTTCAATTCTCCAACTTCCAAATTTCCACAAGTTCTCAAACTTCACCAACCAAAATTCTGAAATCATAGGAATATAGCTCTCAACCTCATGAACAACATTAATGAAAGACACTTGAGCATATGAAGGCATTAACTTACCAAAAACTCAAGCTTTTCCCTTTCTCTTTCCTTAGCTTGTTCAGCGAAAAAAATGGAGGAGGATGAGAGAGAAAAATGAGATATTGATGATGATGATTTCCCTCACACATACACACATAAACCGACTAGGAAAAGAGGAGAAAGAGAAAATGGTTTGAAAGCTTGACTTTAATCCAAGGGTCCTTGTTTTGCCACTTGGCACCATCCTATTCTTCCTACCATGATTTCATATAAACTTGCATGCATAGGATTCCACCTCTTGGTCTTTCAATCTTAGCCATTAATCTTGATTACTAAGAAGTGTTCTCAATGGTATCTAACCAGTCGATCGGTAAATTTACCGTTTTGCCCCTGATTATCACAATGCACGATATATACTTCAAAAGTACTCAATTAATATTAATTACATTACTTTGAAGTTGCTAATCCTTGGTCACAATCTGGGATATTACAGCGGGGGCCTGTGAAGACAAACCATACAAAGCCCAAGTTATTAGAACTATAAGCCCATATGAGATTTAGCCCACATAGATTATTCTTTCCTGTAGATATTTATTATTCATTGTAGTACACATGACAACTGTCCAGTAATTGTACAATTCTAGGGTTTGCAACCTTACTATAAATATCAATGAAATACACCGGCTCCATACGCCACTATTATACATTTCTACTGTTCTATATAATTTTTCTTTACAGAATATTAATTCTTTCTTAATCCTTTGAAGGGTGCATATAGCAATATATTATATATTCATGTAAACGATTATTATGTATTCAGCGATATGTTTAACTGGTCAAAGAGGTTGCTGGATGTTCAAAATGAATCAGTTCTGAGTTTTCTATTTATCAATATATTATACACAGTTAATTTTTAACATTAATTTAGGTACGTCGGAGATTAGTATTAGGTCATATTGTTAACAAGTCAATGGTGATTGAATGTAAATTTACATGTAATGAATATAAAGATAATCTTTGTCCAAAAAAAATATAAAGATAATCAGACTGTCGCAATAAAGCTCTACTCTAGATTTTGAGAAGTGGCGAAACTAGCCAAATTACTTGCATGTTTTAGATTTAATGGGGGATTATTCAGAGTACAAGAGTGAAAGCATATTTGGAATCACGATTGAGATTCCAAAAGTACTTATGCACGTAAGTCGAAACAACACTCCTCTCACATATTTATCTCTCCTTGCACTATCGGTTTGCTCTCATTGTGGCCACCGTCGTCCTCTCTCTCACCACTATGGGTTGTCTCCTTCTAAAGCATCCTCTACAGGTTTGCTTCCAACCACGCCTTCATCATCTTCATTCTATATCTCTCACACCAACCATAGTCCTGTTTAGTTATAAATGCAGTCTTTTAGATTTTCTTGTTAGTTGTGAAACTTTAAAATTGTGCTTGTTATAAGGAAATTATTGCCTAATACCATCCTATCCCCTTGGTATTTTATTGTACATGATAACTTTACAGATTATGTGAGACGGGCAGCTGAATTTCCTCCCAACAATCGCAGAACAGACCATTTAAACCAAACAATTCCTAATTCTGATCCATACATAGGATTTGAAGGTAGTGCTAGTTCTCAGGTATGAGAATATTTTGAATTATGTCAGACTTCATTTCCATCATATGATTGTTTTTTCTTAATTTAGTATTTCTTTTGATTTATTGATGGGTTACGATATAATTGAGCTTGTTAACTTGTATTGTTATTATTATTGCTGTGGTTGGTAATTGGATGTGCTTTATCATGCAAGACGTTGGAAGTTATGTGTATAAAGGCTTAAACTACTTTGTAGAAACATGAAAAGAGAAGTAAGATGTTACAAACCCAAGTCCAAAAAGAAAGCTCAGTCGTCTCAAAATACTAGTATATTGAGTAGAAGAGCCCCTTGAACTCTTAAACTTCATTTTCATGTGAAGCTCTCCAATGTGAGACTCATAATACTAAGTCATTAAGGAGGGCATTTATACCAACATAATATGTAGAAGTTAAAGAGGGCATTTATACCATGGTGGTGTTCTTTTTAGGAGAATTAGAGGCTAGGGGTTATTCCCTTGTATTGATAAAAATTTGACTTGATGAGAAAATAAACATAAATTGACAAAATTGACCTCTTTCTTGTATGTACCAATTAACATATTTTTCCTCTTTTGATAAGTTAGTGGTATAAGCTTTTTCATGTCTATAGGCTGTAGCAATTTTTTAGAAGACAAAAACATAATTAGAAATTGAAGTTGTTATTTGTTTAATTATTATTGTTTAATTTTTTCTATTTAGTTTCAAATGAAAAACATGTATAATTTGACTTCAAAGTCTCATTGGTTTAATGAATTTGTTGGATTTGAGGTGCTAACATTGTCCTGAATATGAACTGCCTTAATTAGTTTAGTTTCATTTAAATTAAGTTGAGATGATTTGTTATTTTAATTTTGGGATGTCTTACTTTTAAGGGGAAATGCTGCCAAAATTTTGAAAAACAAAATAGTAAAAGGCAATCCAAGTGTTGACACTTATTTTAAACTTGATTTTTATTGGGAATAGCGTAGGTGGTAATGAAATAGATCATAGTTGGATGAATACGAGAATAGAGCAAGTGAAGAATATGAGAATGGAGTTGAAGAGTTTATTGAATTTGCTAGAAGAAATGCTCCAGGAAAAAAAGGGATGTATTTTTATCCTTGTGTCAATTGTTTAAATGAGAGAAGATGAGATATTGAAGTTATAAGGGATCATCTACTTTGTGATGGAATAAATCTTCGATACACAAGGTGGAAATGGCATGGTGAGGAAGTAACTGATTGTCCGTCGCACAAGAAGGAAGCTGTGGATGTCATAGATAAAGATAGAATGGAGAGAATAATTCATGATGTTGAGGTAGAATCCTTTGCGCAGTCGCATGAATATGACAGCTTGTGAAGTAATACAGAGACACTATTGTACCCTGGGAGTAAGTACACATGACTGACAGGAACATTACATTTGGTTAACTTAAAAGCAAATTGTGGGTGGACCTATAGTAGTTTCACATTGTTGCTTGAATTGTTATGTAATATGTTTCTAGACGATAATGTACTTCCAAATCGTATGTATAAGGCCAAGAAAATCCTTTCTAAGATGGGTATGTAGTATAAAAAGATACGTGCTTGCCCTAATGACTGTGTACTGTACAGAAAGGAGCATGCAGATCTGAGTGAGTGCCCTAAGTGTCAAACTGCACGATATAAAGTAAAGAAAGATGGAGGTTGTAGCGATGAGACAACTAAAAGGCAATCTTTAAAGGTTTTATGATATATTCCAATAATACCGTATTTTAAGTGTTTGTTTGGAACTGAAAAAAAAGCGCAGAAGTTAAGATGACATTCAGATGAGAGAATATCCGACAGAAAATATCTTCAGCACCCGGTTGACTCTCCATAGTGGAAGGAAATAGATGAAATGTTCCTTGAATTTGGCAGAGAGCCGAGAAACCTACGGATTGGGCTTTGTACAGATGGCATCAATCCGTATAGAACTCTTAACAACACACACAGTGCGTTGCCAGTACTCCTTGTAATATACAACTTGCCTCCCTAGCTTTGTATGAAACACAAGTATGTAATGCTTTCAATGATGATTTCTATACCAAAACAGCCAGGGAATAATATCGATGTCTACTTTGCGCCTTTGATTGAGGACTTGAAGAAGTTGTGGGAGGAAGGAATATATGTGTTTGATGCATATAAGAAAGAGTCCTTCAAGCTACGTGCAATGATTTTCACTATGATAAATGACCTCCCTGCGTACGGAAACTTGTCAAGGTACAGTGTGAAGGGGCATAAAGCATGTCTGATCTGTGAAGCAGATACTCACTTCCATTAACTTAAGCATGGAAGAAAAACAGTCTACCTTGATTACAGGAGGTTCCTTTATAGGTTCCACCTGTATCATAGGTTAAGAAAGCGTTTTAACGGCTTGCCGGAGCATGAAATGGCTCCAAAGGCATTAACCGGAGAAGAAGTTTACAGTTGGATCGAACGCATCAATATCTTATCTAGTAAGAATCAGAAGACTACGTGTGAGAAGAACATATGGAAGAAGAGATCAATTTTCTTTGATCTTCCATATTGGCAAAATTTTGATGTGAGACACAGTATTGATATGATGTATATAGAGAAAAATGTTTGTGATAGCCTTGTCAATATGCTTTTGCACATACTAAGGAAGACTAAAGATGGGATTAGTGTGAGACTAGACCTTGTTGATATGGGAATAAGAGAACGGTTACATCCACAGCTAAGAAATGATGGTAGGAGGGCATACATGGAGCCAGCAGCGCATACACTATCAAAAGCGGAGAAAAGAAGTTTGCATGAAATTAAGGTGCCATAAGGGTATTCTTCGAATGTGAGAAGGTGTGTGTCAATGGACGATTTGAAGTTAATAGAAATGAAGTCCTATGATTATCATGTGTTGATGCAACAACTATTACCAGTAGCTATTAGAGGCATTATGAAAAATGAAGTTTGAAACCACTATAACAAGATTGTGTGTTTTCTTTAATGCTATATGTAATAAAGTCATTGACACTGAAAAGTTGGATGAACTGGAAGCTGAGGGTTATATTATATTGTCCCAATTAGAGATACACTTTCCTCCTTCAGTTTTTGATATAATGGTGCATTTGATAGTTCATTTGGTAAGGGACGTAAGGCTCTGGAGTCCAATTTACTTGAGGTAGATGTACCCTTTTGAGCGATACATGAAGATCTTAAAAGGGTATTCTAAAAATCACTATCGACCAAAAGCCTCAATAGTTGAAAGATAAGTAGTTGAAGAGGCTATGGACTTTTGTAGCAATTATCTATCAGGGAAGAAAGAACAATCTTGGCATGAAGAGGGGAGAAGCAAAGGAACACGAGGACTAAAAGTGAAGAATATGCCTCGTGCAGAGGTGTTGCAAGTACACTTGTATATCCTGAATAACATAGAAGAAGTTCAACCGTACATAGATGAACACATAAAGAGATTGAAGAACATGAATCCAAGGAAGAATGACATGCAGATTGCTATTGAGCAAAACAAGACATTCATAGAGTGGTTTGAGGAAAAGGTTTTGCATGAGATCGATGGTCTGAGACAATAGAGTGGCTAGCTTGGGGGCCTTCGTTTCAGATTATTACTTGGATTGGTTATGATATAAACGAGTATTCTTTCTACATAAAAGACCAAGATGACAGAAGTACTATGCAAAATAGTTGGGTGATGGTAGAAACTGAAGCCATGTACTTTTCCAGTTCAAAAGACAAAAAACCCCATATTAGCATCCATGGCCTATTATGGAGTAATAGAAGAAATATGGAAAATTACTTACAACAAGTTCAAAGTTGTTTTATTCAAATGTAAGTGGGTTAGCAATAATGTTGTGGTAATAGATCAAAAATTTGGATTTGTCTCAGTTGATCTTCAAAGAGCAGGTTACAGGGATGAGCCCTTCATTCTAGCAAGCCAGGTGAAACAAGTATTTATGTCACAGATCTTGCAAATAAAAAAATTTCCATTGTACTTTAAAGTAAAAAATAGAAGCATGGTGATCCGGCCTTTAACCTTGATGACACACCACCTTTCACAATTAATCCACCTACAACAAGTAAAGTAGAATTGGTAGACAGTGAAGAATATGCTGTAAGAAATGATCATGGTGAAGGAATATGGGAAACAATATAGAGTAAGAGCTTAACTTAGAAAATAGTAATGTGTGTTGTTTGTTTTATAACTAGTTAGTTTATTCATTTAATTACAATTTATTCACTTATCTGACAATTATTTTTGTACTTACAGGAATATGGACAATTCTAGTGACTTACAAAGTGGTAGGGATAATAAAATGGATAGGCGTGAACCCATTAGAGAAGAAGGGTTAGAGGCAACACAAAAATGGGAGCATTAGTAGCACATCATTAACATCAACATGAGAGGCTGTATATTAACTTTGATGACAATATGAAACCAATTGGTCTGGAGGAAGACCATTTCATTAGCTATTTAGGTTATTTGGGTCGAAGCAAAGTTCACATTATCTATGATAATTGGAAGTTGGTTCCACAAAAAATGAAAGACATGATTTGGAAACAACTTTTGGTATATAAGTTTTGATACATCTACGTTTATAGTTTTATTCCTATTGCTTCAAATATAATTATCGTATGTTTTTACCTTGCAGCAAACCTTTGATGTCCCTGACATCGAGGTGATATACAAGGAGTGGATGAGAGAGGTTCGTCTATGATGGAAAGATTTCAAGAACAAGCTTACATAAAAGTACATTCGAGGGGACCTAAGGGGTGAGGATCCATGTCAGCATTATTCGTATTTGTCTCCATAGGACTGGAGATTGTTTATGGCATCACGAGAAGATCCTAACTTTTTGGTAAAATTTCTTTTATCATAGTGTTTTTTTTAATATAGTTGACATTATTGATTCAGTGTTCATTGTTTTCCTTTCACATGAATTAAGTGGAGCGAATACAGAGAGGAAAGTTGCTAATAAGTATCAGCATTGCATGTCTCACGGAGGTTATCGGAAGCTTGGGCGAAGGATGATGGCAGAAGAGTTGGAGAAAATAAAGAAAGCGGCTACATCAGATCCTAGTATTGTGGTCCAGGCCCCGCCACCACTTCCACGTCACAAAAAATGGAAAGAAGGGAGGATTAAGGGTGGGAAGTATATAAATATGACTGTTGTTGAGATTACCGCAAGGATTATAAGTAGTTAGAGCATAAGTAAAAAGTTGTTTTCATATTGGAAGTGCTTAATTTTCATTTACGATAACTTTTATGCTGCAGAATGAACTGGAAGATCATAGTAGCCAAGGATTATTCACCCCAAGTGCATGGATAGACATCTTGTCAACGACGATTGGGAAAGCAGATCACCCCGGTCATGTTCGAGGGGAGGCAGGGGGAGTTCTTATCGTGAAGTATTTTGACCGAGCCTCACATTCTTATTTGTCACAAGTTGAACCCAGTAGGGAGCTTGTGGCAAAGATTCTTCAGAAAGTATCACAAGAGCTCAAGGCCAACCTTCGCGACAAGCTCTAACAAGAGCTGTTGCCAGAGCTACGTCTTGAGTTGTTGATTGAGCTACAAGCTGAAATGACAGATGTTTGTATCACAGATGGCAACTTCTGAGCATAGAACCCATTCATCCCCGGCCTTCCACAACACTAAAGGAAGTTACAATCCATTGGAGGAACTACTTGGTGAACCTTCTCCTACTCCAGCGCGGGAGAACCTTCCATCCTCTATTTGGATGCCCCACTGTTGCGTGTAGTTGCAGATGCTCTCATTCACACACAGTAAATTCCACAACATTTATATAGGGTGACTGTGATGGGTGTTCAAGAAGGGGAAGAAGGTACAGTCATCACTATTCCTGATGATGAGGTTGCCACGATAGGTCAGGCGCGAGGATCTGTCATCCTTTGGCCTATAAATCTTATTGGCTCAGCAGCAACACCTCCAATGGTAGGAGCTACCTCACTTTTACTTGAGATCTGTTCGCATCCTACTAACAACATGTTTTTATATGTTCTAAAATAACAAGTAGAAAGCAGGAAAATGGTCCTTCCTAGCATGACTATAGCATATCTATAAAGGCATTCGCCAGAATGATTTGCATATGCCTTTAGGGATTGTGGGCCTAAAATTAGAGTATCCCTTCACATTTGATAAAGAAGACCTTAAACAGTTCATTAAGTTGGAGGAGATAGATGTATGATGAGTTAAATTTTCAATCCTGTAAGTTTTTTATTTCCCATTTTTTCCTTCATTTAGTGAAGTGATTTTTTGGTTTCATATATTCACTAGCTAATACATTCATCATTTTAATTCTATTATAGCTCCTTCCGTCATATATGCATTGACATGCAAAGACATGATTTATATGGATTCTTGTGCCCTGTAAATACGACAAGGGATAAGAATACAGTGCAAGCAAGGACTCACTATGAGAGCCACAAAATGGGAGACAACAACTATCGTTGTTATCTAACACCGATTGTTCATGGGTACGTATTTTAATTTTGTCTATTTAAGATTTTTAATAAATAATTGCCTTGCCATCTAACTTCATTTTAATCTGTATATATTTTTCATTTTAATCTGTATATATTATTATAGTTACCACTGGAGTTTGTGTGTTCTCTATCCTCGGTTCAACATAGTTTACTGGTTTGATTCCTTGCGTAAAAGGCCAGATATAGAAACAAAAAAACGTCTTCAACACGTAAGTTATTTTGTTTGTATTTCATTGATTATTGAATCTTGACTTAAATAAATTGTTCTAATTTATGTTGATTTTCATTTTAATGATAGGGCAACCCAGACATATCGAATACTTGGCGGGCCACACGATTGTAGAGGTGGCAGAGACCCGAAATGGTTGTATCTAAAGGTATCACTAGTGCAAAAAGCGAATTTAACTACATGATTTTACATCAGTTACTTAAAGAACATAAGTGATAATTCATGTGATGTAATTTTGCTTTTGTTTTATGTGTGACTGATGCCGTAATGTACAATATGACATCAGTTACTTGAAGAACTGAAGTGATAAATCATGTGACACAAATTTAACTTCTATTTTTAGTGTAACTGACGCCGTGAAGTATAATATGACATCAAATGTATATTCAACTGATGTCGTAATTAAGATATTATAACAATAATAATTATAGAATCAGTTTAGTAAGCACTAAAAGTTATAATTAATATGGAGGTTTGGAATTTAATTGTGAAATAAATAAATTGAAATATAACATATCATAATTGTAATTAAATACTATAAATAAATTTTTAAAAATAATTTTCCCAAAATATAATTATATTATAGTTGTATTATAAAATGACTTTTTTTAAGTGGGTCATTTATAGCTCAGAAACTAAACCTAGTTAATTATAAAAAAAATTAGATGATGGATTATTTTTGGGTGTAACTTGACCCATAATTTATAATTTATTTACCCATCTTGCTTATAATGTTGTGTCTTATCAAAAATTAAAGCCTTAATTATCACTCATGTTATTCTAAGAAAGTCTTAGAAATATGTTAATTTTATTTGGCAAAAAAATGTTTTTTTAAAACAGGGGATATATGGCGTCAAAGCAACTCCACCCGACGCCATAGACAAATTCACTCAGTGAGAAGGCAATTCCTTCACTCAGTTCTCTATGGCATCAGTTTCAAATCAACCGACGCCTTAATTCCATTCAAAGAAAGAGAGTCGCTCAGCTGAGAAGGCAACTTCACTCAGTTCTCTATGACGTCGGTTTCAAATCAACTGACGGCCTAATTTCATTCAAAGAAATAGATATGGCGTCAGTTTCCAACCCGTTCGACGCCCTAATTCATTCAACAAAAAACCCTCTGCTAACTTCAAATTTGCGGCTTCTCAAATTCACGCCCTAATCCCTTCATCGTTGTTGCATCGTGGCTTCCAAATTGTTGTAGGAGTCTTTATCGCGAACTCATTCAACTTGACGTTTGTCTTCTCTGAGCTGTCGTAGATCTTGATTTTCCTCCAATTTGTAAGGCCGTAAGGGACTGGTAAGTATTTGTTGCACACATGATTGCACACAATATGTGTTTCCAAGAGTAGTTCTCATATTGTTCTGTTTTGTTTCTTGAAATATAACATGTTTTTGTTTCATTCTATAAGCATTACACTAGGTTCTGGTTTTCATTGCGTTTTGAAGAGTTCTTTTGTGATGCTTTCTGTTAGAATAACCTTGATTTCTGGTTTCCTTTTAGTTTCCAAGATTCCTTTATGATGCTATGTTTCGTTTCTGGTTTTGGGGTCCTCTCAATGTGTTAGACTTTGTTACTGGAATCATATAGTCAAATGCACAAACCTTAATCAAGTCGTCCATGATTCAGCCTGTGGGGGAGTGTGTCAAGACTTGTGTAAGTTAGTGAATTTATATTATTGTTGATGTTTGAAGGGATTAATCCAGGATGGAGATCTAATAATATGTTCTCTGACCGTAGTCATCTTCTTGGTATGAACCCCAATTAATTTGTCATATTAGCATTGAGTCTAAATAATGGAGGTTAGAGTCCCCACGTTTAACATTATAAATCTCACAATGAATCAAAGAAAATATATATTAGTGGGGTTGGATATATATTTCACAATATATGAATTGAAGAAAATAATCTCACAGTAAATATAAATTTCATGACCCTCGTTTAACATTATATAAATCTCACATTATAAAAATTAGTGGTAAGAAGAAAATATATATAGTCTTAACATTAGAGATTCCCCTCATTTCTTAATTTGTTCTATTCATACTAACTTTGTCTTCTTCTTCTTACCAGTAATTTTTATATAAATCTCATCGTTATTTGGTCCTATTCATTCTAATTTTCTTCTTAATATGCTCTTATGCATTCCGTAACTTAAAAAGCAAGGTGTTTAACTTTACCTTTTTTTAAATTTCTGAATCCAAACAGAGGTTAGAGTCTGTTGTCTTAAAAGAAAAAACATTGGTTAGGGACTCTAACATGAAGGATGGGTTTGGCTCTAATCCTGAATTCTATTTGTAATCTTGATTTTCAGAAACAGAATTTGTAGTGCTGGGATTTCTTGAGACATTCATTTTCCTTTTTTTGCACTGTTATGCCACCTGTCTTATAAACAAAACATGGAAAAATCATCCAATAAAAGCCCCTTCGATACCTGTTTTTATCATTCACAAGGAAGACTTGCTTGGGTTGCATCAAGTGAAAATTAAGCACTTGTATGAAAGCTCATATACTAGGTGTGTCTTTATTCTCTGCATATCTTTGTAATTTCTATGGCAGAATTTGATTCTGTCATTACAAGTAGAATCCTTCTCAACTAAAGGCAAGGCCAACCTTCTCATTTTGCAATTTATTCTCATTGCCTTTCAAAATCCACCTTCTTTTGGAATTCGAAGCATCTCTCATCTCTATCTCTGATTGATCTCATGACAGTGAAGGCAAGCTCCAAATAATCATCTTCTTAATTAATTCTTGTCTCTAAGTTCTAAAGTTGTTTATATATGAAATTTAACCAAACTAATAACCAGTAATCAAACAAAATAAGACTTTGAAATCCACATATAGTACTATAAAGTTTCCTTAAATTAGGATCATCATCTAAAAAAAGTCCCTCCCTCTCTACACATGCATGAGAGATAGGAAAAAAATAGAGAAGGGAGGTCAGTGTTGGACCTGAATTAATTCAATCACAACAATAATGTTTTAATATGTGAAGAGGTTGCTAAAAAACTCTTAACTATTTTAGATTGATATAAAGAGCTTGCTAAAATGCTTAAGTGAAGCTGAAAAATGAAAGTTAAACCAAAGGTACTTAACGACTTGCAGAGCAGCAGGGTTGCAACACCAAAATGCACGGAGGCCATTCCAGGTTTGCACATGTCTTAAATAACATAAGAATGTTGACTTCTTTATGAACATCACATTAAACTTCTAATAAATAGATCTTCAAGCCTCTAGGAAACAAAATGACAAACAAACACCATTCAACTAAAGCTTTGCTACCAAAAGAATGAGCATATTACACTATTCCAAGATCTTATGCAAAGCTAAAATCAAATTCCAAGGCTTCAATCAAGGGAACTCTAATAGTAATACTCGTAATCACAAGTCCTGGCTACATTCCTAGCAAAGTGGAAAGCGTGAGGACAAAAATTGTTTGAAGGCCATACTCTATACAAGATTTTATCAAAAGAAGACATACTATACACCAAGGAGTCTAAGACAGAGCTCTGTCACTAAAATATGAATAGGCCCATCGCATTGGATTATTTGTTCCACAGCCTAAGACCAGGAATCAGTGACGCAGTACAAAGAAGTAGGAAAAGAAGCAAAAGTAAAAGATTCAGTTACCCATTTTGTCGCACATTATTAGTTCAACTCATGAAAACATAGATGGGATGTCAGAACGTCATTGATTAATATATGTTCCCTAGCTTGGATTTATCATCCAGGCTTTTAGAAAGAAAGCTAAATCAACCAGAATACTCACGGATTGAGGACTGGGGAGAGAGGAAGGACATATTGGAGATGGCAACCACTGGGTGGAGAAGACGGCGAGCACCAAGCACTAAGACTGTAGGGTGAGTAGATGGTGAGCAAGCAGAGAAAAGGATGAAGCTTTGGCGGCAACTACTGTAGGCGCTCTCACGGCCATCGAAGAAACATCAGGGTCAAAGAATTGTGGAGGGTGGGGTTTGTGATTTTTGGAAACAGAAGGAAAAAGAAACAAAAGACATATTAAATTTAAAACACTTCTTTGATTTTTTTTTTTTTAAAAAATCATTGTTTTTTGTTTTTTAAAACAGCTAGATAAAAATAATTCACCAAGCAGCTGAGTAATAAGCCATACCATAATTTTACTAAATCTAACTAATTAACACAAGTCAATTTTTCCCTTAAAAATAGAGCAATACTATACAATTACAATTTAGATTCTAGACTCAATGCCTATGGGGAATTTCCATCTTATAATATAAAAGACAACATGGTGCAGTTATCATATTTGAATCAAAGTCTTAAATGTATTAACCAAGAAAATAAAGAAATAAGAATAATTAAAATTTATCTAAAATATAGAATTTTGTTCATAAATTATGAATAATATAATTCGGTCCTCAAAACATAACGTATGGGAAATATGTTAAGTCATATATGACTCTTAAAAATGTTAAAACATTCATGAATTCAATTTTTTCCCAACCATTCATCTATACCCTTTGTAATCTGCATAATTTAAGGGGGGGTGTTTTTGTTTTGTCTTTTTATGGTTAAAATAATATAGGTTGAAGTACATGTTTAATTATCTAAATTTATATCAAATTTCAGTTTAGTTGTTATGGCTTATGTAAGGTGTAGATTTAGTCATATAATATTTAATTGCTAATTTCATTAACAAAAATGTTGATTCAACAAATATAAATAGTAACTTTTAAAATTACATGCTGACACATGTTTAAATGTTGATATTTTTTGTGTGTTTTTTTACCATGAATTTAAATGTCGATATAGAAAGTTTAAATGAGCGGCCATATCCATTAAGTTTTATTTAATTTTTTTTTTCAATTTATAAATTTAAATTAAGGATTAATATATCAGCATTTAATTGTTTGGTCAACATTTTCTGTTAATAAGACTTAGTGTGAATACTAAAGAATTTAAAATATACTTTATAAATTTATAGACAAAAATATTCAAGTAAAAAAGGGGACTAAACATAAATTTAGATGATTAAGCATATATTCTAACCAATAAAATCTTTTTTTGGGCCAATTTTAACCAATCAAATCATGATTAAAAAAACCAATAAAATAACATGGACGGTATTAACATTGGGCTTTTAAGCAACATGGGAGACATTAAAACGACAGAATAATTGTAACAAAAATGTAAGCAAGAACATTCCTGACATGAATGAGGTGTGTGATAGGAGCAATCTTGCTGATGCAGTTTTCGTTGAGGAGGCGGATGCCTTAGCACGTAGTTTAAAGAAGGTTAGGACGGGTGATGTTGTCACTTCAAATGATCGAGCACCTATACCGAAGGTGGAGGATGGGATGACGGATGATGATGAGATGAGGTAAGAACCGGCTGTGCCCCCTAAGAAGTCATATAAGGATGCTTGTGTAGATAAGAATGCGACTGTTGCTGAATCTGATAAAGATGGTAGATGGGTGATGGGTGGAAGTCAAGACTCAAGGTAGAAATGACTGAGCATGAACTAAATATCATTATTTTACCTGAATTTAGACAGAAACTTGCATGAAAGTGGGCGACGTCACTTATTGTTCATCTGCTAGGACGAATGGTATGTGAGGATCAACTTAGAAGAAAGCTTTTGCAGTTGTGGGGCCGTAGGGAGGAGGTTGAAACTATTGAGATTGGTTCTGGATATTTTACTACATTTGAGAAATGAAGAAGATTATGAATTTGCACTGATTGGAGGTCCTTGGCTATACATGGATCACTACCTCACAATGCAACCATAGAAGTCTGACTTTGATCACGATGCAGATGAAGTGTCTAAGATAGCAGCCTAAGTAACAATACCTAAATTTCCTGTTGATTTTTATGACAAAGGAATTTTGTATGTGGTTGGAAACTAGATTAGCAAAGTTATTAAGGTGGATACAACACTCTTCGTCAAACTAAGTGTCAGTTCAAAAGGTTATGTGTCGAGATCGATTTGAATTCTCCATTATTACCTTCCTTAATGATTAACGGGGAAGAAAAGAAGAACATTTTTTGAAGGTTTGCACTTAATTTGTTTTTCCTGTGCTAAGTATGGACATGATTCTGAATATTGTCCCAATAACAAGTCTTATTATTCCTTCACGGTCTCAAACACGGTTGACCCTAAGCAAGGAAAATATGAATTTGTATCAATATTGAATTCTTCTTCAAACTAGATGTATGGTAAGTAGATGGTAGCCCTGCTGTGGCACCAGATGCAACGAGGATTAGGGGTGTGTGAGTGAACCCTGTTTGGGACTCTTGGCGTGTTTCTCATAATAGTCAAAATGTTGGTTTGTGAGGGTCAAAATTTTTGGCTCTAACTAAGATTAATCATGATGATGGTGATGATAATATATTGGAGAGCATACCTTATGATTCCCTTTATGATAATAATACTCAATCAAGCCAACAATCAAGCCTCCTTAAAATCACGTGAGAATACCATAGGAAAGAAGAAGTAAATAAATTTAAAAGTTAGGTCAAAAAGTGAAGTGGTGGGCCACAAGACTAATGTTGGAAGCCCAATAAAAGCTTATCTTTAAACTAAAAGTCAAATGGCTACTCAGGGGATTATCAAAGAAAGATCTCAAGCTTGGCAATTGAAAAAAATTGTGGGGACCACATCTAACTTTAGAAATAATTCAATGCTCTGGACCATCTAATCAAGTTGTGAAGACTCATATCACACATTATAACAAGAGACAACTAGGCATAAGTTCTCATCCTTTGCTTCTTTGTTCAAGTGCATTAGACCTGCTAGACCCAGGTGCAAGAGAAAGTAGGGTGTTCATAATGCGTACAAATTTGTTGGTCAAGGATGGTGATGTAGACATGCCAAGAGTTGTAGACAAGGCTCACATGGATAGCCCCAGTAACTGTGGGTTGTTGTCCTTGTTCTTACCTTTGAACATCTTTAATGATTATTATGACATGGAATACAAGAGGGGTGGGTGGCGACTCATTTTTTCGTTTACTTGGTGATCTCACTATGAGGAATAATGTTAATTTCTTTGCACTTTTAGAACCAAGAAAAACTGGGAATAAAGCAAGATTAATTGCTAAAAAACTTGGATGACCTAACATGTTTGTCATGCATTGTGATGCTTTGAGATTATGGTGAAAGCTGTCATAGTAATTACAGCGTAAGCTATTGCATTGAGATTGCAGCGAAAACTGATGCATAGTGTTTATAGCCATGAGTGCTGTCGTATGTGGCGTGAGCCATATATCATTGTGATGCTGCTAAACATGATCATATATGCTATGTGTTTATACACTGTATGAGTGACTTGTTACTACTGAGATTCTCTTGAATCTCATTCTTTCCATTGACTAATCGTTAGACAGGGCAAGTGGTTCCAAGGAGAAGCGAACTACCAGGAGCGGCTAGAACCTAATAAGGATAATTGCTTTTGGGTTGTTGGTTATCCATTTGGATCTGGGATTATTGTATATTATTTTTGGGATGTAAATAATATTTTGGAATGATATTGTAATCCCCTATATAGGAAACTTTAAACCCTTAGTGAATGAATGAATCTCGGGATTTGCTGGGACTTTGTTATACACTCTGATATATTTGAGTGTGACTAACTGCACAGGTAATTATATTCAAAAATTGAAAATTGAGACCAGGGAAGGGATGAAGTTTTGAAAGAATTTGTGAAAACCCTACCGAAAAGAAGGGATTAGAAATGAAATTTAATTATTCACTGGTCTCTGATTTATCTAAACTAAGCATTTTTGAATTATAATTATGGATTTCAAGGCAGGGGGTTACAACAGAAACACATTGCCTTACTGGCTTTCACATAGTCACATCCCTTGTAACTCTATCGCCCCGCAGGCACAGTCCTTCCACCGGAACCACTGATGGGCCACAGGTGAAGAGCTCATAAATAGCCATACGATTTTCACATAGTCACATCTCCGGTAACCCTACTGCATCACAGGCACGGTCCTCCTACCAGAACCACCAATGGGCCGTAGGTGAAGAATCACAAATAGCCTTTCGGATTTCACATTCATAAGCTTTGCAGCATCCGCAATCATCAGAAACAATAATAAATCAAATATACAATACATCACATATAGTATAAGGGAAAGTGTCACTATCTTGCTCTTTCCGAGTGTGCTCTGGCACAGATTGCTCAAGAGCAGGGCAAATATCAACTCCTATAATCCAAAATCAAGGACGACGGATTAATCTCTATTAAAAGTTCTTGATTTCATAATACTTAAAGTAGGTTATTATTTGAGACCTTTAGGTAGCTACAAATGTCACTAACAAAAGCCCTAAATGGTTGGGAGAACTATACCAAAGATCCCTTTTTAGAAGTAAAAACATTGATTTTTGACCCATCCACTTGAGTGAAAAAGGCCTCACTCGAGTGATAATGAGATTTGCACTTGAGCATGAAAGCTCACTCGTGCGAGTGCTTGACAGAAAGCACAGATAAAGATAAGAAATGCTCATTGCACTCGAGTATAAGAATCAATACTCTAGTGATAGCCTCATGCTTACTCGAGTCCCACAAGGTGTGGTACATGAAGTATTTACCCGAGAGAAAAGGAAAACCCTAAAGTGATGTGGTTGAAGCACATGGGTTTAGTAGAGGCATTTGGTTATTCTGGGACTCAAATTTTCAATTCCCTATTTTATTGTTTAGGGATCAATATATCATGGTATTGTGAACAAAGGTACAAATGCTGAATGGTTTCTTATTGTGGTGTATGGAAACCAAAATATAATTGCTCGCTGGCACCTTTGGTCTTCTCTTTTTGATATACGTAAATCTATAGGGGTGGCTGGGTTGTAATTGGTAACTTTAATGCAGTATCTTGTCTTGACAACCGTTGGAGTCGCAATCCATGAAACTCTGCTAGCGTGGACAAGTCTTTTAGGGATTGGATTTTGGAGAACAACATGATTGATATTGGATTAAGTGGTCCGTGATTTACATGGGGAGAAGAGCAAGTAAAGTAGGATTAACAAAGTACTAGTAAATAATTGATGGCACAATGACTTTTCTCATGCTTCAGTGGTTCACTTCCCCAAATATAAATCTGATTATTGCCCAATATTACTGAATAATGCGAATTTGGGTCATTTAGAGAAAAGGAAGCTTCCTTTTAGATTTTTTGCACCTTGGGTCATACATGGAGATTTTTTGCAATTTGTTAAGTCCAACTAGAAGGTGGTGGGCAATTGGTGTGATTCCGTTAGTAACTCCATAGAAAATTTGAAGAAGTAGAATTAGGATATTTTGGGTAATATTTCCTACATGAGGAAAAACTATATCACAAATTTGATGGTGTTATAGCAAAGATTGCCTCTATGGGACCATCAAAGAGTTTGGAAAAATAAAGAAGTGATTTATGGTGTGAATTGGAGAAAGTTTTGGCTCAAAAGGAGGTTATGTGGGTGCAATATTCATGTACAACATGGTATGAGCAGGGGGACCATAATATGCGATTTTTCATGCTATAGCCAATGGAAGGAGGCGTCAAAATAAAATTGAGGCACTAAGACTTGAATCTGGTGATTGGTCTTATAATGCGACTGAAATCATGAGGATAGGGAGTAAGTTCTGTGAAGATCTTTATACTGAGAAAGTTTCATCATCATGTTCACTTATTTTGGTTGTTCATACCCAGATATTGATAGTGTTCATTTGCAGATGATGTGCCCTGTTTAATATGAGGCCATAGTAAGCACCTAGTTTATGTTAGAACTGGCTATCACCCAAGAGGGGGGTGAATTGGGTGTACAATAAAAACTTAAGAACTTTGGAAATCTTTTCGTATCTTAACAAAAGTGGTAAGTATGAAGGTTTATAAATCAACAGTTAGATTAAATAATATATGCTGGAAATATAAGAGTTTAGGGAAGAGAATATGCAAACTGTGATTTATCCTGGTTCGGTCCAATCTGTGATGGCCCACGTCCCACAAGTTTAGCCGGGTACTTGTGAAACCTTTTACAAATCTCTCACTGAAATACTCCCCCTTACGGCAAATCTTACGAGCAGAGCAATCCCGAAGATCTTCCTCTTCTGCTTACTCATGCAAGTCTTACGAGCAGCAACGTTCTCTTCTGCTTACACCCCGGTAAGTCTTATGAGCAGCAACGTTCTCTACTGCTTGCACCTTGTAAGTCTTACGAGCAGAATGTCTTTCTGGCAATTCTCTCTACAGCTTCTCCCGTAAGGAAATCAACCCTCTTAAGGTCCCTCTACCTTGAGATCAACTTAGAAATACAGTTGAAAGTGTTTACAGACTCTCTCACAGAGTAGATATAATACTCACTGAAGTACAATACAAACAATCACTCTCTCAATGATAAGTAATACAGAAACTGGAAAACAGAGAGTGTTTGGGTAGAAGCAGAGGATTCATGTTATTTGCATGTTGGTGTCGTTGCTCTGTTTTTTCTGTCTCCCATCGAGGTTGAATGCTCTCTCATTTATAGTTGATGAAGATGATGACCGTTGTGAGCAATCGTCCGTTGGAGTCATTTTGTCCGTTGAGCATATTTGAAAATTGAGCTACCATGAGATTTCCGTTGCAAAGCAGAGCGTAACGTTGAGGAGCGTTATGTCTCATTATGAGCTGTACATCACGTTGTGGAGCGGGATGAATACGTTTGAGTTTCCAGACAATCTCTCATGGTGGGTCAAACTTTTGTCGTGGTAGGTAGCTGATGCTCGGTGTGTAATGATGTCGTCCGCCATACTTGACTCTTTCATTTGAATCTGTAAGCTCACCGTTAAATTTCCTGTTTCACACTGTAAAATGCTTAATCACTAATATGATGAAGTATTGGTCATGGGTATGTTGGATCATTGGTCAAAAGCTGAATTTCTGGCTTCTGTGACTCATCACGTTGAGTGAATATATTCGCTGTGACCTCCGTTCTTGAAGATACAATCCAAATATTTAATCTTCTGTTTTACACTTGAAATATATGTTAGTTAATGTTTAGGAACAATAACAAGTGAAAACATAATGATTGTATAACATTTAACCATGTTTGGATTGATGGTTGTGAGGCTCTGTTTTGTTTCTGCATTCTACCACGTTCTGTCAGGACCTCACTTCGAGTGCAATATGGCTCACTCGAGTGATCTTGATAATTTCATGTTCTGACTTCCTCTCGGGCAAGTACTTGCTGCACTTCACTCGCATCTGCTCGAGTGAATTCTCGAATCACTCGAGCACAACCAGTCATGCTCGAGTGCGTTTCATGCTTTCACTTACAAGCTTCTTCTCGGGTTATCACTTCCATGTCAAAACTTCCATGTGCTCGAGTGAGAAATCATTCAATGCTCAAGCATGGATCCTAGTGCTCGAGTGATGCAATTTTCTTCACGTTTCAGCTGCTTCTGGACATCACTGGCACAATATTTTCAGAGAGAAAGTTTTTGCACTCGTGGGTGATGTGGGGCCACTTTAGAAAAATTTTGTCCATTTGATTCAAATGATGTATCATAAGAAAGCTCTTGCCATATGCATTCCAATGCAAAAAGAATCAGCTCCAAACTCCTTGTATTCTGCAAGTTATGATCGAAAGAGTGTATATTTTGCTATACTGCACAAGCGTCAACTTCCAGAAGGCATAGCTCCTAGAATATACGTTCAAATTAGGCAAAGTACCTAACCATGGAAAGCTCTTTGAGTCTACTTTCATTTGGCACTGGTCTCGTCTCAATCCGATGTGTAGTTTGTGAGTTATACTCAAAATACCGAACCTGTGTCAAAAAGTGACGGTGATTTCAGTTTCATTTTCCACAATTCATATCTCCTTCATTTGATCTTCTTTCAATGTTATCCTGGTTCCCATTTTACGTGTTGGAAGTATTCTTTCATATTCCACCAGCTTCGGGTCAATCCGATGTGTGGTTTGAGAGATATGACCAAAATATCAGACCTCGCTCAGGCTGAACGTAAAACAGAGTAGAACAGAGTTTTCACCCCGTGCTCGAGTGAATTCATCCGTGCTCGAGTGAGTTCTTCCTGTGCTCGAGTGAAACACCTCGTGCTCGAGCATAACACCTCTAGAAGTGCCAAAACTCATATATAAGTCATCTTAGCTTCGTATTAACCTATTCCAACCATTATTTGATCATAGAAACCTCCGGTATTATCATAGAAACCTCCAGTATCATTTCTAACAACTTGAATCTTGATATTCATGATAGATCTTCCAAGTTCTTCATTCTTTAATATCTTTCTTCTTGGTTTTTCTCTTGATAATAATTCTTCATAATCCGAGTAGGCATCTCCTTGACTATCTTCAATTTCTCTTCTTCTTCTTCCTCTCGTTCATTTTCATTAATTCAATCTTCTTCATTCTTTGCTTGACTAATATACAAAATATATAACATCAAATATAGTAGTTAGTCAAAGAAATACATTATATAAACTTTTTGCTCTTATCACTTAATATCTATATTTGACATCATCAAAACTAATCATATCTAACAGTTTATATGGTCTTAATCCTCTTATCTACCAGAGTTAGTAGGATACGGTGGGAGCTTTTGTGATTGTTTTGATTAAATGAGTGTCTAATGATCCATAATGGGTGAGTAATATTAATGGTACTCAAATTGTTCTCATACCAAAAATTGATTCACCCCAAACAATTCGTGATTTTTGAACCATTAGATTATGCAATGTAATCTATAAAGTGGTTACGAAGGTCATCTCAAATGGACTCAAACCAATTATGCCTATAGTAGTGGCATAAAATCAGTGTAGTTTTTGAAAAGGCTTTAGAGTACAGACAATATTATCTTAGTTCAGGACATCATTCATTCAATGAAGAATCTTAAGAAGAAAGAGGTTATACTTCTATTACAATTGATTTAGAAAAGGCTTATGACTGTGTTTGTTGGAGTTTCATTTATGAGTGTATAAAGGAACTTAATATTCCAGATTATCTTCTTCAAGTAATTGGTAATTATGTTTCTACCCCCCAAATGCAATTGTGTTGGAATGGTTCTATAGCTAATACTTTCTATCCTTCTCATGGAGTACGACAAGGGGACCCTATTTCACCCTACCTATTTGTTCTTATGATTGAAATATTGGGCCATTTAATTTAAACTATAGTAGAGGATAAAGATTGGCATCCATTTAAGCTATCCAAAAAAGGTACCATTATCTCTCATGTTTTTTTATTGATGACCTTATTTTATTTGTAAAGGCAGATATGGAACAGGCAGGCATGGTGAAGGCCATTTTAGATGACCTTTGTGAAGTTTTTTGGTAGAAAGTAAATGCTACAAAATCAAGCATTTATTTATCAAAGAATGTCTGTCACAACAGAGGCAAGGAAATTAGTGATTTTCTGAATTTTGTTCCAAAGACAAATCTAGGGAAATATCTTGGTATGCTTATCTTGCATGAGCGTCTCTCGAAATCTAAATATAACTTTATTCTGAAAAAGATGGATGCCCGTTTAGCCAGTTGGAGGTCAAATATGCTTTCTTTGGCTGCTAGACACACCCTAGCGTCATCAGTGGCATCTGCTATGTAATATCCTGGATTGTAATCAAGGATTAATAACTTCAAAGTGATGTAATTAATATTAATTGAGCACTTTTGAAGTATATGTTGTGCAATATGATATAAAGATGTTTAGTGATGGCTTAATGAGTATTGTGACAATCAGGGGCGAAATGGTAAATTTACCGACCGATTGGTTAGTTACCGATGAGAAAACTCTTTAGTAATCAAGATCAATGGCTCGGATTGAAAGAACAAGAGGTGGAATCAAGTGTGGATGGGAATAGGTGAGTTCATGTAAGGGTGAAGGGAGATCATGACAAGTGGAAAACTAAGGACCATAGATGAAGTCAACATTTTCAAACTCATCCTCTCTCCCTCTCAAGTTGGCTAAGTGCATGGGGAGTGAGGAAAATTTGCTTCTTCACCAACATCTCACTTTCTCTCTCCATTCTCTCCATTTTCGCTGAGCTAGCCAAGAAAGAGAAAGAGAAAGAGAAAAAAAACTTAAGTTTTGGTAAGTACATGCTTGTATATGCTCAAACACTCTTCATTGATGTTGTTCAAGAGGTTGAGAGCTTAACTTCTATGGTTTCAGAGTTTCCATTGGTGGTGTTTGAAGGATTGTGAGGTCTGAGAAGTTGAGGAATCAAGGGTTTGATCTTGGCAAGTTAAAAAGGTAAGCATTGGTGACCTTTTGGTATAAATGTTATGGCTTTTAGTTTAGTTTAGCAAATTCTAGATTTTTGCCTTGATTTCTTGTGATTTCAGAAGATATGAATTAAGTGATGTAATGTAGTGGAATAGATGCTAAATAGTGTATAGGAGATTGTGGTTTTGGTTTGGATTTGAAAGGAGGAAATTGACAAATTGTGGTTTTGAGTGGTTTTGTGAGTTAGAGTTGAGATTTGTGTTGTTTGAGTGCAAGTTTAGTTGTTTTGGGTAACCAATGGGTTCTTTGTGTTAAACTAGGTAAGAATGAGTATTGGTATGAGTTTTGGAACCATTGGAGCTTAATTGGTCAACTCTGGAAAACCATATCAGTTGCTGCGATTTGGCATCTGATAGACATCACTCGAGTGAGGGAGGAACTCACTCGAGCACGATGTGAAATTCCGGGTATTTTGTTAAGGTTTTCAGGCAGAAACCGCGAGCACGCTTCCTAACTTGCGAGTGAGATATGATTCTGCTCGAGTGAACATGGGCATGCTTGAGTGAGGGAATCAGTTTAAGACTTGGGAATTTGTGGTTGCTCTCGGGTAGTCACTTGCTGGGTCTCACTTCCTAGTGCTCGAGTGCACCTAAGGTCATTGCTCGAGTACAGCCTCTTGTGCTCGAGTGAGGGTGTATGATATAACAGGGTTTGCTCTCGGGCAAACACTTTCTGAGGACCACTAACTGGTGCTCGAGTGAGAGTCCTGTCACTCGAGTTAGCGAGCCCAAAATTTATAAATTCTTCCAAGAAGGAGGGTTTTCAGGGTAGTTTCTCCTAACCCTTTAGGCATATGTTTAGACCTAAAATAGTCACCTAAAGAGTTCAAATGATAACCAACTTAAAGTATTATAGAGATAAGAATTTGGGAAAGAGATTGACGGGTTGTCCCTAACTTGGTTTACAGGATTTGATATTTGCCGTCCTCGTGAGCCCGCAGTGCCAAGAAATGTCAGGAAAGGATCATGTAGTGACTCTCTCTCTTATACTTTGTGTAATGCATTGTATGTGTGTTGTATCATTGTTTTATGGTGATTTCTGATGCTGCTGCGGTTACAGCTGGTGATAGCTGTCGTTTACAGCGCAAGTTGTTGTTTACAGCGTAAGCTGTCGTTATTGTGATTACAGTGTAAGCTGTCGTGATGATTATGATTACAACGAGAGATGTCGTATTTTGTATACAGCCGTGAGTGCTGTCGTTTGTGGTGAAAATCATGTATCTTGAGATTGCTGCTGCTGATGCTGTTTGTGATTTATGTACATGCTTTGTGTTTATGTATTGTGTGAGTGGTTTGTTACTACTGGGATTCTCTCGAATCTTATTCTTTCCTATGACTAACATTTCAGACAGGGCGTGTGGCTCAAAAGAGAAGAGGCCAACCCGGAGCAATTAGGACCTTTAGGGGTATATTTGATATTGGAGATATTGGTTATCCATTTTGAACTTGGGATGACTGTATATTTTGAGATATGAATATTATATTCGATTTTGGTTGTGTAATCCCCTAGTGGATACCTATAAACCCTCAGGTTATATATGTATAGAACCCGGGAGTTGCCGGGGATTTGGTTATACACTCTGATATGAATGAATGTATATTAACTGCGCAGGTAATTATATTCGAACATTGGAACTGAGACCGGGATGGGAAAAAGATTTTGAAAGATTTTTGTGAAAATCCTACTGTAAGGTAGGTAGTTAAAATGAGTTTAAAACATCTGATGGTTTCTAATCCGATTTAATTATGCGTTATCGAATTATAATTACGTGTTTAAAGTCAGGGGGTTACATGCTATGTCTCCTACGTAATACAGATGGTGCCATTACTGATAGAAACTTGTAATGAAATTGATAAGTGCTGTTGGAGTTTTCTTTAGGAGCGTGCATCTTCTTCCTATAAACCGCATTTAGTATCTTGGGATACAGTATGTAATCGAAAGGAGGATGGTAGTTTAGGTCTCTGACAAGCACGCTACCAAAACTGGGCTTTCATGACTAAACTAGGTTGAGCATTGATCAATAAATGAAAGCTGCCTTGGGTTAAGCTTCTTCGAGAGAAATATACAGTAGAAAATGACCTTATGCTAAAGGTTGAGAAACAACGGTCAGAGTTGTCTACTTGGCGAGAAATTCGTACTTGTTGGGAGATAGTCAAAGAGAGTGTCTTATGGCACGTGACAAATGGTTTGAGTACACCCTTTTGGAAACCTGTATGGGTCCCACATTTAGACAAATTGGAGAGCTTGACTTTATGTGATCTTTTGGTAGAGGTTATAGAATGGAAAGTAGCTGATTCCATCACTTCCTCGAGGGAGTGGGACTGGCAAAAATTCCAGTAGTACTTACCTTTATATGTTTTCAAATCAATTTGGTGTGTCCGAAATAACTTGTTTAGTGGAAACGATTTTCCTGTATGGCACTGAACATCTGATGTTTTGTTAAGAACTGCGTATAAATATATAGTCGGTTTATCTCAGTTGTATGCTTGTTGCCGATAGAAACTCCTTTGGAAGCTGAAGGTTCCTCAACGTTACCGCCTATTTCTCTAGCTTTGCTATCATGGCAGATTATTCATTAACATGGTGAGGTTTCAACGTAGAATACATTCCATGGAATTCTTCATGGTCTTAGAGATTGTCCTGGAACACATGTGCTTTAGAGGCAGTTCATTCCAAGGGATTGGCATATTTCCTTCTTTGAGGAAACTGACTGAAATGAATGGTTTAATTAGTGCTTGAAGAAATGTGACCTTATGCATGGATATGAGTTCAGGTTATGGTTTGCAATATTATGCCGACACATTTGGTTGGCACGTAATGATCGTCTATTCAATAATCACAGCTGGAGTGAGGAGGCAACAATTGCTTGATCTTGTGCTTGCTTATCTTGGGGATACCCGAGTTTGGTTAAGTTAAAGAGTTTTCATTTACCTCACGTTGTTTGGCTGCCACCGCCACCATTTATGGTGAAAATCAATGTTGACGGGTTGCAAAAGGAGTCATATAGGTTGTGCTTTTGTGGGGGACTATTGAAGGATCATGATGGTGAGTTTCTCCAAGGTTTCATGTACCAAGTTGGAAAAGGATCCACTATTACACCTGAAGCTTGGGGAATCATTTGGGGCATCAAGCTTGCATGGGATAGGCACATACGTCATGTCATTATGGAGAGTGATTGTGCTTAAGTGATCTAATTGATCCAATCATGTGTTTCTTTGGAGCATCCAGATCACACTATGCTTACTAAAATCCAACAAATGCTGGAGAGAGAATGGGATATGGAGTTGGTGCACTATGATCAGGAGGCTAATTCAGTGGCGGATGCAATGACTAATGAAGCTGGGAATATGGCAGTCGATTTGCTAATTATGGATGCACCTTTAGATCATATTAGGCATTTCCTATTGATGGATAATGAGCATTGGCATTTGCATGCAAGGACGACGATCTAGTACTTGAGTTTTCTCTATTACTATTAAAAAAAAACCGGCAAAGACATCTATTAAAGCGTTATGCCCTACTTTCTTCCTTGTAAACCAACTTGGTTCTATGATGATTATAAAAATCAAAACATCTTTTTCTTCAATATTTTACCACTCAATACCATGTATAAGTCACTTGTCTTTGTCATGTGAGTAAATGATTTATTAAAAAGTGCAAGTATATACTGTCATAAACAAATAATATAGAGGTGAGTAGAATATCATTTTCACGAGGATTGATCACTAAATACCAAAATTGGTAATTTTAATTCAATTTAGTCAATTGATTAGTTGGTGATTGAGATTACAAAATTAAAAATGATTAAATATTAATGCAATTGATATGAAAATAACTATGAGAAAAAGCTCTAAGAATTAAATTTCACTAAGCAAGTTTCGGATTGAATCATCTATCTATTCAAGTCCAATTTATTCCACATGATTGATAGCCGAGTTTCTCTAATTTAATTACTTGCCTCTTTCAAGGTCAAACAATTCTATAATTAATTGTTAATCCAATATAGCTCTATATGAATTAAAACAATTAATCATGCATTAAGGTATATAGAGCTCATTAAGACTATACAACCCATATGAATATATTTCTATTTCATATGCAAGTTATGATTTTAATTAAATGATCTATACACATGCATCTCCTTCCGGTCTCAACATACATATTGAAATCATTCAAAAGATGATCAATCAATTGAAAGCATTAAGAACAATAATCAAAACTCAATCATGAAAGAAAAATTAAAATTATATTTAATAAGTTAAGATTCAATCTGTCATTAGTAAACTACATTATCACCCTATAAAACTGAAAATTTAACTCATGATGAAATTAAAAACAAAACCAAAATAAATTGAAAACTTTATAAACATTGCATAAAACTTAATTATTAAATTCTAAAGCATAAAGATATAACTACAAGATGCATGAAAATGGAAAAATCTAGCCTTCCTTATCAAAGGTAAACTTTCCATGTATGTGACAACCTATATCATCCATGAAGGAGGTCTATCTAAGTTTTCCAAGAAGGAGGCATGTAAGAAACAATACAATGCATGAAATTAAACTTTAAGATTGTTTGTCTTCTTGTATCTTCCACTCCTTTATTTATAGATGAATGTGGTGCAAAGATTTCCACTTGTTAGGTATGAATCTTGACTTTAAACCACCAATGTTGACCTTGTGACAACCATGCTTCTTGATTATAGCCAAATTTTGATAGTCAATACGGTGGATTCTCATTTTTTTATCTTCATAAAAGTTGTAGATCTAGATCTTAGCTTGAAAACTCATGTGAGAGATCCTCATTTCAACATTTCCAGCTAAGTTATGGTCAAATTAGTGGGCAAATGTCAAACTTGGATAAATCTATGTTCTCAACTTCTAAACAAAATTTGAAACTCTTAAAGACAGAACCGGGTTTTGACCTCAACATAAAAGTTGTGTGGATTTTTCTTAGATTTTTATTCATATAAAGAACATCCCAATCCAACATCTAAAGCTCCAGATATTGCCTGAAAACCGAAACAAGGTTAAAATTTAGTATTTTTCAATAAATTCTATTTTATGTCAAAATAATTATTTATTTATCAATTACACCCAAATTCATTAAATTAAGCTCAAATATCATTCAAAAAATGATCATATAAGGGAAAATAATATGTAAATAGTTTACTTATCAATCTTTTAAAAATTTTGTTCAAAATATAAGTCATTTGGTAGGGTATTAAATGAGGTTTTACCAATTTTACCCATGTTGACTATTGGTTTCATTTTTTCCCCAACATTTCTTCTTATTTAGCTCCCCCTCCGTTTTTCTTTCTATTGTTACTAATTATGTATGTCCATATTACGAAGGTACCCGGTAAACTTATTGTTTCCTAATATCATTTTGGCTTTTATTCCCAAAAAGAGAAAAAGAAAAAGGATACCTACAAACTGTGCCCCCTAATACATCGCTTTATCCGTTAGTATTAAGACCATATTCAAATGGCTATTACTTGAGATGGGTGTGTTTTAACTTTAATTTTCTACACCATTTTGCTTGTGACTAAAGTAGGGGAGAGGGATAGTAGGGGATCTTTAAATTATGGAAAGTCCATATGATATTGTGACATCATATGTAAAAGAAATGATCAAAAGCACTCGTCAACTAATGCTAGCTTAATTGATAAGGATGAGACAATGTGCAGTGTGTAAATAGAGGTTAAAGATCCAAACTTTCCTGGCTCTTGAGGTAGCATTTTGCTTCACTTCATATGATGCTGAAATTTTTTCCCTACAAAACAAATTTGATTTTGAGAAAACCACACGGAGTCTAATTAATCTACATGCTTTTATCAATGGGTAAAGGTGTAAATTTGGTAATGAATAATTTCGCCCGGAGCATCCATAAGACTTATTTATTTTCAGGTGCAAAAGTAGCAATAAACTATTTTTTTGGAGCAGATTTAACAATGCCGTTAAAAAACACTTAACTGTCGTTAGTTTTTGAAATGTGGGTCCCAACAAGCTTTTCTCTCTGTATTATTTTAATTTTTTTAATAGAAAAATATCACTTAGGCCACATGAAAAAAATTTCAACTTGTTAAAAAAATTCCTAAACCCTAACTTAAAAATGCCATTTATGGCAAACTAGCTAGATGTCAACTTGTCAAAATCAGCTTACATTATTATTAGTTGTAAAATTTTTACTTAGTTAATTTTTTGGCTAATTTAGAACTATATTTTACTTGATTTTTTTAAGATTAAGAAAAATAAATAAATAATTTTTTTTTAAAATATTTATATTAATGATTTTTTTCAAACGAATTTGTTTGGCTTATAAATTGATATATAATTTAATAGTGGACAACATATGCTATGATCAGATAATTTATTTAGCTTCTTTAATCTTATTAAAAAAAGGTCAATTATATCTTATATTAAGTATTAGAGACCTTTGTTTTTTTAGATCAACATAACATTTTGAGTAAACCATGACATTGAAAAAAATTTCTTAGGAAAAAATTACTTATCAAAATTGTTTATGGGGTTTTGTGGATAAAATTAAATTAATATATGCTTTTATAACCGAGGCACTTGCGTTAAAAAGAGCTCTTTTGCTGGCCATTGATTTGGGAAATGATAAGGTTGTGTTGGAAACCGATTCCAAACTTTTGCAATCTTGTGTCGAAATTCAACTATAGGGATCTTTATGACTAGAAAAGTAGGGGTATTGTGCATGATATCATTAATCTCATTTCATCCGAAGTTGGGTTCTCTATTACTTTTACTCCTAGATTTGAAAATGCTGTAGCTGATTTACTAGCAGCAAAGACTTTTAAGGGAGTGTGTCTGATAGAGTGGGTATCAAAACCGTCACTCTCTTTGTCTTCAATTCTAACTTCGGATGTTCATGAAATGTAATGGTTTCCTACAGGAAATGCGTAACTAGATCATGAGTTGGCTAAAGCGCTAAAAATTTACTTTGTCTCTACGTTGCTTTGTTATCTTGATTGGTTACAAGGCCTTGATTAGGCTTTATTTTTTCTTATTTATAATAAAAGTGCATTTGTCCCCAAAAAAAGAAACCTTTGCATAGATATATGCGCTGTACAAGATCTTATATTTGCACAAAGTATTGTAGTGTTTGTTTGGAATAGTTTATTTTTAGGTAATAAATACTTATAAATCGTGATTCACGATATATAAAATAATTATGTGAGAAAATTTTATTTTAATTTACGTAATAAAAATTTATTATTTAAATATAAACCCAATTAAATACACACGTAAACATTTTACATCAAAACATATTTTTCTACTCAACCCAAAATAAATTTCGGAGTCACATGTCTCTGTGTCAAGTGTGTCACCAATCCAATCTGGCAATAATATTAGTTTATTCAACCCCAAGCCAGATTCGAAGCAAAGAGTTTGTGATTACGATTTACGAGGGACCTTTTGAGCAAAAGAAAAAAAAAAAAAAAAAAAATTACGAGGGACCGAGGATCAAACTTTCGATCCCCACATCAGGCAGCGCCAAAGTCTGAAACTCCAGTACTCAACAGTTCAGACTCCTAGTAGAGTGGATACAGTCGCAACTAGCAGGTGAAGACAATGGCTCTAGCTTCAATATTTTACCCCAACACTTTTCATACGCATAACATCGATACTCTCTCTTTGTGTACTACTCGCTATTCTGGTTTCGCCTCGAAGTCGAGCTTGTTTGGCTCTAAACTTCTCCCAAGATCCTCTGCGGTAAAATCACGCCCCAATCGATTACGTGAAATCAGACCAATCTCTGCATCTCACGAAGCTTTTGATGTTGTGGTAATCGGAGCTGGAATCATCGGGTTGAGTATCGCTCGCCAGCTGCTGATCGAGTCGGACCTATCAGTCGCCGTAGTTGATAAGGCCGTTCCTTGTTCTGGTGCAACTGGCGCAGGTGATAAATGCCTCCTCTATCTTCTCTATTCTTTATGTTTCGTTCGCTGCAGTAGAGCTTGGACTGGTCGCAGTTCTGATATTTGATATTTTAGATGAATGGAGCTTTAGTTTATTTTTGGGTGCTATCCATTTCTCTAATGCATTCTACATGTCATTTTTTGCTTGCAGAACAAGAAACTTCACCCAAATCTTTTCCGTTTTATACACAAGAATTTCAATTCGTTGTATTTTTTAGATTTTGAGGCTTGTTGAATTAATGGGGTTGTTTTACTGTGGAGGCCTTCTCGCTTTGGCCTTCAGATTTAGGTGTCGACTATCAATAAACTGTAGCGTGCGAACAATCTTTCTAACTTAGCACTGTGTTATTTGATCTCTTTAAAAAATGTTTTTACGCATATTATAATTTTATTTATGAAAACACCCAAGGTTGTTTCATACAAAAATGAGCTAAAATGAGTACAGCTTCGCTGAAAGAGTGGATTTGTTCTGATGAAGGAAAGCTTCAAAACTTTATTTTCGACTTTCTTCTTGTAAAATGGTATTTTTACTCTCAATGGGAGATTGTTCGATGCAAATTTGAGTTATGAAATTACATTGATGGTTTGACTCGTTTTTTTTTTTTTAAAACAATTTTTTCAACTAATTTTTTGTTTTTCATTCAGAATGTAATTTAACATCATTGACCTGAGAAAAAAAACAAAGGAAAGCTACTGTGATCTTTTTTTACTAGTTTCTCTGTGATACTCTGAAATCTTTATTTTTTTTCAGTAACGAGGGACACTGGGTTGATGTGAGGTCAATTCTTTTTGTTGGGCCCAACTAAGTTGAGTATTCTCTGAACTTCAATTGACTGTAAGATTTCTTCTCTTTTCTTTTGGAATTTGTACTGGTTCTAGGGCAGGGATATCTTTGGATGGTGCACAAAACACCCGGGAGTGAAAAATGGGATCTTGCAATGAGAAGCTATAAACTGTGGAATATGTTGGCAGAAAGCCTACAGAAGCAAGGCTTGAATCCTTTGGAGGAATCAGGTTGGAAAAAGACTGGTATGACAGCTTTGGATCCTTTTTCCCAAATTTCTCTGTTTTTGTCTCATTTTGAAGGGTGTCAATTCAATGGTTTAAATATCTGAAGCTGCAGATAGAGTTGGATTTGCAATTATGTGAATTCTTGACAACTTTGTCCATCTGTCTAATTTAAATTATAATTATAGAGGACAACTAATGGTTAGAATATTGAACGTTATAATGATTTGACAATGAGAGATTGGGTATTTTCTTATTTATTATTTGCATTCCATATTATTTCAGTCTGTATTCATGGGGAGCAAGATATTAAGAAACTTTGATACTGTTCCAAAGGTGTATATTTTGAACTCGTACTTCCATGGGAAGAAAGTCTGTGGTCTTTTTTTGTAGGTTTTTATGCTGTCTTTACACCTTTAAAAGATTGCTCCTATTGATTTGACATTGTGCTTAGATATTCCACTGAAATTATGAATTTTATTTTTCAATGCTACGCTCCAAACCTCATCTGGGCAACCAACAACAGACAACAATAGTGCCAGACTCTTTAACATGCAACTCCCTTGTTCTCCATTCTTTAGGACTTCCTAAATTGTTGCTTACTAAAGTAAGGATAAAGACACAAATATGATAAAATATTTTTTAGTAAAATGGTACAAGTTATCCTTTAAGTTTGATTTGAGTTCACCTTAGAAAGAGACAAGTGATATGAGTTTGATTTTACTACCTCTTTTCTCCTAACTTTAGTAAATTTTTATCATAAAGTAAGGATAACTTGTACCTTTTTCATGTTTCAAGCTCAAAGGATTTTCATATGAGGGGTTATGTTGGAGATTAAACTCATTCCTTGTCCTTCATATACCTTTTATGCTCTTTCTTTGATTTTTTTTTGTGCGCAGAACTAATAGTTTTGGGTACACCTATTTTGAGAGTAAGGTGCTAGGGTGGCAATGGGAGCGGGGTCAATGAACAACACAGACATCTGGTTGCACTTCAAGCTTGCAGTCTCATGATGAGATACTCCCATAGCCACACTTTATATCATTTTATAAAAGAAACTGAAAAAGTCAACAAGTCATATAGCTTTTCAAGAACAGAACTTTCAGTGTCTTTCAATATTTCTTGAATGACAAAGTGTTGATTCTCAAGGAAAAATATTTCTATCTTTTTACTTCTAATGCAGATTACATCATAATATATACACCAAAGAGAGAGAGTTAAGAGAATAAAGTCTCATAAATGCTATTACTATCTAACTACTACTGTCTAACTAACCCTAATAAATGAGAATAAAACACTGTAAAATAATAGGATATTTCCACACTCCTCCTCACATTGGATCATAGATATTAATCTTGTCCAACTTGCTTATGCATTCATCAAAACTATCTCTTTGAAGTCCCTTGGTAAGAACATCTGCAACTTGCTTCTTTGATGGAACATATATTAGGCAAACTACTCCATTTGCAATCTTGTCCTTGATGAAGTGTTTGTCTATTTCAACATGTTTGGTTTTATCATGCTGAACTAGATTGTAGGACATACTTATTATGGCTGCCTTGCTATCCGAATAGAGCTTGATGGGCAATTCCACCTCAACTTGTATATTATTGAGGAGTTTCTGCAACCTCAAGCCCTCACAAATCCCATGCACTATGGCTCTGAGCTTAGCTTCCGCTGCACTTCTGGATACCACAATTTGTTTCTTGCTCCTCCAAGTTACTAGGTTGCCCCATACGAAGGTACAATACCCAGATGTAGATCTTCTATCTTTAGGGTCTCCCCTGTGATCAACATCAATATATATCCCAATCTTGGGTTGTTCACCCCTTTTAAAGAATAAGCCCTTTCCCGGTGTTCCCTTTAAGTACTTCAAAATTCTGTACATAGCTCGTAAGTAAATTTCTTTTGGTGAGTGCATATGTTGGCTTACAAAACTTACAGCAAAGGCAATATCCGGTCTTGTATGTGGCAAGTAAATTAGTTTTCCTACCAAACTCTGATATCTTTCCATCTTTCCTTGTTAACAATTATACCTTCTTCTTCTTCCTCATTCTCCACCTCTTCTGTATCATCTTTGCTTTCCTCTCCCTGTACTGCAATGGGATTATCAATTGGCTTGCAACCAAGCATTCCGGTTTCTGTCAAAAGATCAAGGATATATTTCCTTTTTGAGATGCATATCCCTTTCCTTGACCTAGCAACTTCCATGCCAAGTAATAAGCGCATTTGGCCTAGATACTTTACTTTGAATTTAGAAGCTAGGATTTTCTTTAGTCTCTCTATTTCCTCAATTTCATCTCTAGTTAGGACCATATCATCCACATAGACACTTAGTATGGTCCTCTTTCCTTCACAATGTTTAACAAACAGTGTACGATCAAATTGTCCCTGCAGATAGTGCTCCTTCTTCAGCACCTTTGAGAATCTGTCAAACCATGCTCTAGGAGATTGCTTCAACCCATAAAGGGATCTCTTTAGTTTGCAAACTTGGTTAGCTTTTCCTCTGTATTCAAAATTGGGGAGGTAGGGTCATGTAAACTTCTTCTAAGTCACCATTGAGAAATGCATTCTTGATGTTCAGTTGATGAAGTGGCCAATCAAGATTTGCAGCTAATGATAACAACACCCTAACTGTATTGAGCTTTGCAACTGAGACAAATGTTTTAGTGTAATATATGCCATAGGTTTGCGTGAACCCTTTAGCCACTAGTCGCACCTTATATTTGTCCAAGGAACCGTCAACCTTATACTTTGATGTAAATACCCATTTGCATCCTACAGTTTTCTTTCCTCGTGGTAAATCAATTACTTCCCAGGTATTATATTTCTCTAGAGCTCCCATCTCTTCCATAATATCATTCCTCCATTTTGGGATTTCAAGGGCTTCATGGATGTTGCTAGGAGTTTTTAGCTTGTCAAGATTAGAAGTGAAATCACGAAATCTCGGAGCAAGACCCTTGTAAGATACGCGTCTTTTTATAGGATGATGAGTACATGAATGTGGTTGCTTTCTAAGAGCAATAGGAAAATCAAGATCAGTCCTTTCACTTATTGAAACACCTGGTTCATTCGAAGAATCCACATTTAGAGCCACAAATTCTGATTCGCTTGTTGCCCTCATTTCAGGAGCTACCCCTGGTCCCGACTCTCTTGATGCCTCTAGTACAAGTTGGTTACTATTTTCTGATTTCTTCCTTCGTGAGAAAATTGACAACTCTCCCTTTTGTGGTTGTTCTGCATCTCCCCCCTGTTTTCATGTTATCCTCAATTTCTGGCATAAAAGTAGAGGCTGGTTTTGGTATAGGTGACAATAGGTCCGGTGTAGTTGAATTTAGTTTAAGTGGTTCAAGAAATGTTAAAGTATGTGGAGAGAGGTCGTCATGGTTGTAACCCTCTCACGGTAATTATATCCAGATTATGAAATTTAAGTAAAATAGAGACCAATAAGACAAAAATCACATTTATAATCACTCATCTCCAAGAGATGGGGTGTCCAAACAAAACATTTAAAACGGAACTCATCTGGTCTCACATTCACTTTCGAATACAATTACCTGTGCAGTTATATCACATAATAAATATCAGAGTGCGTAACCAAAATCCCGGCAACCCCGGGTTACTTGTATATATAGAATGGGTTTAAAGCTTCCCAAAAAGGGGATTACATATCCAAAAATCCATATTTACAATTCATATACAAAGTAATCCCAAACCCAAATATAGATAACCAATGGTCCAAAATCTAACATGTCCCTACTAGCCCTAACCACTCCTTGTTGGTCGCTTCCCTTTCGAGCCACTTGCCTTGTTTGAAAATGTCAGTCATTTGGAAAGAGTGAGATTCTAAAGAATCCCAGTAGTAACAAATCACTCATACAATATATAAACACAAAGCATGTAATGTTATCATGTTCACCAGCATCATCAGCAACACAATGATCCATGACTAGCGCCACAGACGACAACACTCATGGCTGTATCACAATGCACTATGCCCGCTTTCGCGATAATCACTATGCCAGCTTTCGCTGTAATGCAATACCCGCTTACGCGGTAATCACTATGTAGCAGCATCACAAAGCACAAAGTATTTCAATGCACAACGTATCACAAGGCACAAAGTTCCACAATGCACAAAGCTTCACAAGGTATCTCAATGCATCTTAAAGCAGCAGTAGCAGCACACAATGCATGATAGGCAAACATACAATACATTTACACAGAGTATAAGAGAGAAGTCACTACCTGAATCTTTCCTGACGTTCTTCGGCACAGTGGGCTCATGAGTCTGACAGATATCAAATCCTATACCAATTTAGGGATAATTGATTAATCTCTTTTCCAAATGCATATTTCCATAATACTTTAAGTTGGTTATCATTTATGACTCTTTAGGTGACTATTAGAGGCCTAAACATATGCCTAAAGGGTTGGAAGAAACTACCCTGAAGACCCCTTTTTCGAAGCCAAAACACAGATTTTTGGCTGACTCACTCGAGTGATGAAAGACTTGTGCTCGAGTGAGAACGACTCTCACTCGCGAGTGTTTGACAGTGAGCAGCCATCACGACCAGAAAGTGCTCACATCACTCGAGCATAAGGCTTTTCACTCGGGTGATGACTCTAAATCCACCCGAGTCCCCGAAAGTGCAACACAAAGAGTGACAACCCGAGAGCACATGCAACATCAAAGGGACAAGCTCACTCGAGCATACCCCCCAGTGCTCGAGTGAGAAGGTTTCACTTGCGAGTGTCGGAACACACTCTTGAACATCAACCAGTGAGTGACAACCCGAGAGCAATCCAAACTTTTGAAGACACGCCATCACTCGAGTGATCCCATGCTCACTCTAGTGATCACCAACATCACTCGCAGTGAAGGAAGTGCACTCGAGTCCCCTTCATGAGAACCCAGGCGAAACACAAAGCAGAAAGACAAAACATGAGTCAGCACTCGAGTGAGTTCCTCCCTCACTCGAGTGAGGCTATCAGATTGCCAGATCGCAGCAACTGACAGAATTTTCCAGATTGGTCAAAATCACACTCAATGGTTCCCAAACTCCACACAAAGCTCATACTCACTCAAAATGACATAGGGAACCCATTGGTAACCTCCAAAACACCCAAATACCATTTTAACCACAATCTATGCCCTTGGGTCTCTATGACACACAACACCCAAATTTCGTTCAACTTAATTCTAAACTCCAAAACCATATCCAATACTCAAAAAATTTCACAATAAACTAATTCCAACATCATCCACTATGAAATTCATTCATCCAAAAATGGACATAAACCAGGGCAAATTTCTAGAATTTCTCAAACTTATCCAAAACTCATAACATATATATCAAAAAGCATCAAATGCTTACCTCTTCACTTTGCCAAATCCAGAATCTTGATTCTACAACTTTCAATTTCGTCCAACACTCAAATCACCACCTTTCAAGATTCTGAAATTACCATAATGGAGCTCTTAACACTATGAACACATTTAGTGAAGAGGATTTGAGCATAAGGGGATCATTACTCACCAAAGATTCAAGCTTTCTCTTTTATCTTCCCTTGCTTGTGTCCGCCGGAAATGGGAGAAAGAGAGAAGATGAGAGATGGAGTAGATGATGATGATTTGTTTCCTTGCCCATACTCCCCTCAACCGCATAGGAGAGAGAAGAGAGAGAAAAAGTGGACTTTTGTCCTTTGTGCCACATCCAATGGTCCACACAATGCCACATGTCACCATCTTCTCACTTTCACCATGAGCTCACACAAGCTTAATGCATAGGATTCCGACCCATATACAACAAATCTCAACCATTGATCTTTAATCTCCAAATACACTTATATCAAATTTACATCACATTTCTACAAAAGTGTTTAATTACACTAATTACAATCAACATCAGTCATTAGCCTTTAATCCTAAATTGGGTCATTACAATGGTTGGGTTCCTTACTGCTTTCCCAAGAAGTTGAATTTAGTTTAAGTAGTTCAAGAAATGTTGAAGTATGTGGAGTGAGGTTGTTGTGGTTGGGTTCCTTACTACTCTCCCAAGTCTGAGATTCACTCGTGTTCTCCCCCTAAATTGAAGGCTTGGGATAGGAGGTATCCTCAAAGAAGGTAATATTGAGGCTCACAAAGAGGCATTTAGAAATAGGGTCATAACACTTGTAACCTTTTTGTGTTGGTGAGTACTCTAGGAAGATACATTTAGTAGCATGGGGCTCAAGTTTAGGACTCTGGTGAAGATGAACAAAAGCTGTGCAACTGAAGACACGAAGAGGAAGGTTGGTTGTAATATCTGAAGTAGGGTATATGGTTTGGAGTGTCTTCAGAGGTGATTCAAAGTCCAATACTCGACTTGGCATTCTATCTATGAGATATATTGTAGTAAGAACATCATCCCCCCAAAAGTATTTTGGAACATTGGAAGTGATCATGAGGGCTCTTGCTACCTCTAGAATATGCCTATTTTTTCTCTTAGCTATCCCATTTTGTTGAGGGGTATGAAAACAAGTGCTTTTATGGATGATGCCATGTTCCTGAAGAAACATACTTAGAGACCGATTAGAGTACTCAGTGCCATTATCGATGTGTAAGATCTGAATACTAGAATGAAATTGGTTTTCAATCATAGCATAAAATTTGGGGAACATAGATGAAACCTCGGACTTGTCCTTTAAAAGGAAAGCCCAATAAAGGCGAGTATGGCCATCTATAAAGGTAATAAACGACTTATTATTTGTGCGATTGGCAACACGGGCTGGTCCCTACAAGTCACTATGGCTTGTTGTGAAAGGTTTTGTGGGTGTATATTTGGTTCTAGGGAAGGAAGTTCGGTGGTGTTTAGCAAGTTCACACACATCACACTAAATGTCACTGATATTCTAGTTTGGAAAAAGATTGGGAAACACTCGTTGCAGGTACTGGAAATTAAGGTGGCCCATCCCCTAATGCCTTAACATAGCATCATTAGATCTTGATGAAGATGCATAATGACTCACAATTGGTGCGTGTGAACTTCTCACTTGGGTGGCTTCAAAATAGCATAGCCCCTTGTACTCTTTGGCACTTCCAATTGTCGCACCGGAGGATAGGTCCTGAAAAACATAATGAGATTGGAGAAATTTAGCAAAACAATTTGACTGCTTTGTCAATTTACTAATTGAAAGCAGGTTACAATCAAGCTTGGCCACATGAAGAATTGACTCTAAAACTATATAATCTGAGATGCGAATGCTCCCTTTTGCTGGCAACCGGTGCTAGTGAACCATCTGCAATCTTTACTCTAAAATTCCATGCACATGGAGTGTAGGCAAGGAAGAGCTGATGACAACTAGTCATATGTTTAGATGCTCCTGAATCAACAATCCACATAGGTTTATTTTGTGAAGTCCTTAGGGCTTGGAGAAAGTTACCCCTCTTTGCTAATAACACTAGAGATACTAGCTGTGAAATGTATCCCACAACAGTTACTGTTTCAGTTGATGAATGGGTCATCCGATTTGCTACAACTGTTAGAAGAATATATGTTGTAGCATTGAGACTTGTGACCACCAAAATCATCATTGCTGAAGCTTCAAACGAGAAGACACTCCCAAAATACAAACAGATTAGTAACCCCACAATCCAAACATTACACAGAATGTCATGCCACTTACTGTTTTGACTAGGGAACTTCAGAAACTGAGTTCCTAGGCTTTGAAATAGCAAGGATCTTAGTGTTGTCTCTGGAAAATATCGTTGCCACCGGGAAAAAATTGTGCATGTGCTCAGAACAGAGAGATGAAGATTCCGGGCAGAACAAGCTTGACTGGTGCTGGAAAATAGGCCGGACGCGCTCTCACGAGCTGGCTTGTGAAAATGTAGCCAGAAAGGGTGATTTGCTCGTGGCTGGCCGGAAAACACTCTGGCGACAAGGGTTTGGCCTTGACGTCCTTTGAACACCTTGGTGGGGTGCGTGTCTCGAGATATAGTCGGGATAGTGGTGATATGTTAGAGGCAGTGACGTTTTTGAAGGAAAATAGGGTTCTTCTTTTAGGATAGAATGATCAAAAAGCTAGAAGTTAGGGTTTAGAGGTAACCATGCTTTGATACCATGTTGATTCTCAGCGAAAAATATTTCTATCCTTTTATTTCTAATGCAGATTACACATAATATATACACCAAGACAGAGATAAGAGAATAAAGTTTCGTAAATGCTATTACTATCTAACCACTACGGTCTAACTAACCCTAATAAATGAGACTAAAAAACTCTAAACTAATAGGATATTTCCACACAAAGTAAAAGGCATATGTAACTATTGTAATTAGGTGCCTTCAAAAGACAAATCTTAATGTTCCTATAATTAAATATTTTTCTTTTATCTGAAAGTAAATATATAAAGGAAGATTTGAAATCTATTAACAAGAATGATGCTTATATCATAGTCCATGACAAAATTCTACCTCTGATTAGTCAAATGGATAGAGCAATCAGTTGTATTACTGCAATAAATGGAAACAATTGATCAGCTGCATACTGTTGCATTTTGAATTTGAGTTGTGGTCAATAAATTTGCATGTAGATGTCTGAGCTTGAAGGGAAATCTCAAACTAGAAAATGCTGATTATATTTTATAATGTTAGAATGTTTAGCAGACCAAAATTATACATGCTCTTATTTTATGCATTCATTGGTCTGTAGTCAGTTGTGTGACTGTGTCTGAGCTTCCATGATATGCCCAAGTGGTAATTACATTCAGGAGCAGGAGGCATTGATATTCTTAATGTGAAAAATTAAATTTCTATTCTTTGTAACAACAAGGCTGAGGCTGGTATGATATGACTTCTGATCTGTAGGAAGCATATTAGTTGGCAGAACTCATGCAGAGACAGATGTGCTGAAAAAGAGGATTAAACATCTCACTGAGGCTGGGTTGAAAGCAGAGTATTTGTGTAGCAGTGATTTATTCAACAAGGAACCTGCTCTTTTGGTGGATGAAGACAGTGGAGCCGTTTTTCTACCTGATGACTGTCAATTGGATGCTCATCGTACTGTTGCATATATTGAGAAGGTTATTATTATCACTTTTATTATACACACACACACACACACACACACACACACACTCACATCTTACTTTCAAGTAATTATCATTTCTTTTGTTCCTTCCAACATACTCTCATAACTGGTTATCATGCACTTCATGGCACAAACTTAGTCACAAAGTTATGGTTGATATGTAGGCTAACAAAAATTTTATGTCAAAAGGACGATATGCAGAGTTCTACAATGAACCTGTGAAATGCTTAATCAGGTTTCATTTTGATTTAGGTCATGTTTGATTCATTTCTGTTTCACTACAGTAGAAATAAATGGAACATGTTGAAAGAACATGTACATTTTTGGGTAAAGGCTATGTTTCAATGTGTTCAGAGGGGGCAGCAATGGAGAGGTTGAAGGTGTTGAGACTACCAAAAAGAGATTGTATAGCAAGAAGGCAATTATAGTTGCGACTGGCTGTTGGACTGGTTCTGTGATGCATGATTTGGTTAGAAACTGGGGAATGCAGTTGAATATTCCTGTAAGGCCCAGAAAGGTGTGTATATATCCATCATGAAATGACCTGTTCTTGCTAGTCATGGGATTCCTTTGTCCTTTTGCCATTTATGCTGCAATTTCGTACCTTTTTTGTTTAATGTAATACCAAAACAAGCGCTACAAAACAACAAATACGTTATTACTTTGGTTTCTGAATTAGCAACTATTCTTTTTTTTTTTAATTATTTTTGTTATTGAAAGATGATTGCTTTTTAAGAAGTGTGATAGTTAATTTATTTACACTTTTTTCCTTTGAATATTTTCCGAAATAATAAATATATCAACAATAACAAATGATGATACAAGTGTAACTAAATTAAGAGAATCACACTTTAGAAAATAAACTCAACAATCTTTTATTGACAAAGAATTAAAGTAATTTTGTATTTGTTATATTTTGGCCTTTTCTGGGCATTACATTAAACATATATTTTCTTTCACACGACCATATTGCAGTTGGTGGGAATTGATCCCTAACTGACATGTTGGATTACATATTAGAGATTTCTAATCAAAATTCTGAGACCTCAACTAGAATTAGACTCCTTTGAACAGCTGAGAACCCTAACCTTGCTGCTGTCAGGACCTCTCTTGGAACCTTGGTAGATCATTGAATTTCTGGAACAGTTTGCAGGCTTTCCATTTTGTAGCAGGTCCCAGATTCCCTGCTGCTAACCTCTAATCATATCTTCCAGACTCTTCTCTCTAGAATTTTTCTCTCATGCCCCTATTATTTTTCCTTAAAGACTGAATTTCTTCTCAGAACGCTTATTATCTCTCTTTCTGAGATAATTTACATCCTGTACTTATTGAACATTGGATAAAATTATCAAAATTTCGGGATGTGTGCTAAAAAAACTCTTTGTAATGAAATACGGAGTATTAAAATTAAATGTGTATCTTTATCCTCTAAAATTTATTGTATTAGTTAAAAAGTAAATGTTAATGCAAAGTAAGGATAATACACACAACTGGAGAATAAGATATTGTCCACTAGTAAAAGCTAGAACATAATACTAACGTGCAATGATATCACCTGCTAACTTTTTTCTTGGATATTCATATCTGTTACTGTGGTAAATACAGGAATAATAATTATTTAATTATTCCTATTTCTGCAGTTACGGGATCCTACAATTATGGGATTCAAACTTCCTAATATATTGATTTTGTTATTCTTTCAATTATGGCTCATCTCTAGCAATAGCCTCATGTATCTATAGAATACCTCAGGTGTAAATAATAGTATCAGACTGTTTGAGCTTTGTTTATTCCAAATGGTATCAGAGCCGGCAGGTTCACGCTGTGATTCTTCTGCTCCAGCCGATTAGTCTGACATCGTCAGCGCTGAGTCACACCCTCGGGGAGGTTCTACCACATCAATGGAGTCTCCTCATGTTGGGTCCTTTGTATCTGAATTGTGTAAGTCCGATGGTCCCTTTGGGTTGATCGCAGGCCTCGAGAACTCTTCTGCTTCAATTGTATCTGAGAAACTCACGAAGACCAACTTTCAAGACTGGTTCCAGGCTGTTCGATTGGCCATTGGAGGACGTGGAAAGCTGAGTTATATCACTGGTGCAACCAAAGCTCCCGAAGATGCTTCCTCTCCAGAGATTCAGCAGTGGATCACCAAAACCAAAAACTCTTTGGTGTCTTCTTGGTTGATTAATTCGATGTCTCCCAATCTGAAGCGCAGTTTCATGTACCTTCCCACTGCTCGAGAGATATATGGGAGGCTGTTCTAGAATGTTACTTGGATGGAGCAGATGTTTCACTCCTCTTCGATATTAAAAACAAAATCTGGAAACTGAAACAAGGTGATCTTGATGTTACTGACTATTGGTTGGAACTTAGTGCACTATGGCAGGAACTCGACCTCTTCGATGATGATGTACCCACCACACCAGCTGGGGCTGCCCATCACAAGACACGTGTGGAACAGGAAACAGTGTTCTATTTTCTCGCCGGCCTCAACTCCAAATTTGATGACCTCCGGAGCCGCATTCTTGGCCGTTCACCTCTGTCATCTCGGCGTGAGGTATATTCTGAAGTTCGCAGAGAGGCTTCTTGACGTCATGTCATGATGCCACCTGATTCCCCACCTATTCTCGAGACCTCTACCTTCGTTAGGAGAGGAGCTGGAGCTAACTTTAAAGCAAAAAGACAGGTCACACTCAGGACCGTTGTTGGAAGCTTCACGGAAAGCCTGCTGATTGGAAACCTTGGAAACCAAAATCAAGGGGTTATCATACACAACCAGAAGCTGCAGCTTCTCCTCAAGACGTCCCCATTCCTCCTATCAGCATTGAACAACTTTCTCAAATGCTGGATTGGATGAAAACTCATCAGAATTCATCTAAGTCTCCCACTGCACTTGCTTCAGTTGTGACTCAAGGTAGTTCTTCTGCTGCCTTACATACTACTTGCTTGCTTACATGAATTGTTGATACAGGTGCCTCTGATCACATGACTTTTGAGGCACGGATGTTTATATCTTACTGTCCTTGTGCTGGAAACATTTAATAACATATAAGAGTGGAGCTGCCAAGACACAGATTGACTTCTTTTTGGTAAGGAACTCGGATAGAAGACTTTGTACTAACTGCAAAGTGATTCCTGGGGATGGCGTGACAACACAACATAGGGTTTTGGTCCTTGATGTGATTATTAAGTGTGTAAAACAAAAGCACCGGCAAGTTTTAAATCCAAGGGTCAGGTGGTGGCAGTTAAAGGGGGAGAAGAGAGAGGTTTTTAAGAGAGCTCTTTTGGAGGAGGGGGTGTGGGAGTTACAAGGAAGTGCTAACATCATGTGGGAGAATATGTCTAAAAAGGTCCAGAAGGTTGCTAAAGTAATTTTGGGAGAATCAAAAGGTTTTGGGCGGCAAGATAAGGAGACTTGGTGGTGGGATGAGACTGTTCAAGAGAAAACCAAGCATAAGAAAGATTGTTTTAGAGCAATACACTTGTGTAATAATGATGTCAATTGGGAAAGGTATCGTTTGGCTAAAAAGGAGACTAAGAAGGCAGTGAGTGAAGCTCGTAATAAAGCATATGAGGAGTTTTATAAGGAGTTAGGAACAAAGGCGGGAGAGCGTAAGATTTACAAGATTGCAGAGAACAAGGAGAGAAAATCGAGAGACTTGGACCAAGTGAGGTGTATAAAGGATGAAGAAGGCAAAGTATTGGTTACTGATGGAGATATTAAGAATAGGTGGGAAACCTATTTTCATAAGTTGTTCAATGAGGGAGGGGGAGGGCCTTGTGATTACGAAGATTTGACAACTCGAGAAGGTGATCTCAATTTGTCTTTTTACCGCAGGATTCGAGTTGGTGAGGTTAGAGAAGCTCTTAAGAAAATGGAGAATGGTAAAGCTGTTGGGCCTGATGGGATTCCTATTGAAGTTTGGAAATGTTTGGGTGAAGAAGGTGTTTTGTGGCTCACAAAATTATTTAATGAGATTTTACGATTCAAGAAAATGCCGGATGAGTGGAGGAAAAGTACTTTGATTCCTATTTATAAGAATAAAGGAGATATTCAAAATTGTGCAAACTATAGAGGAATTAAGCTTATGAGTCATACAATGAAATTATGGGAAAAGGTGATTGAACGGAGGTTGAGGTTGGAGACTGAAATTGCTGAAAACCAATTTGGATTTATGCCAGGAAGGTCTACAACAGAGGCGATTTATTTATTGAGGGGGTTTATGGAAAAGTATAGAAGCAAAGGAAGAGATTTGCATATGGTTTTCATTGATTTGGAAAAAGCATATGATCGTGTGCCAAGAGATTTACTATGGAAAGCCTTGGAAAAGAAGAGGGTGCGGTTTGCATATATCAAAGCCATACAGGACATGTATGAGGGGATTACTACCAATGTTAGAACACCTGGAGGTGTAACAAAGGACTTTCCTATAAGGATTGGCCTACATCAGGGATCAGCTTTGAGCCCTTATTTGTTTAACCTAGTGGTAGATGTTCTAACTGAGCCTATAAGAGAGGAAATCCCTAAATGCATGCTTTTTGCGGATGATATAGTTCTGTTGGCTGAGTCCAGGGAGGAAATTAATTCTAAGCTTGAGATATGGAGACGGATTTTGGAAGTGAAGGGTTTTCGTTTGAGTAGGAGCAAAACTGAATATATGCATTGTAATTGTAAGTATGATAAGAGACAAGGTCGAAATGAAGTGGAAGTTATATTGGAGGGGCAAGTTATTCCGCAAGTGACAAAATTTCGGTATTTGGGATCAATTATTCAACAAGATGGTGAAATTGATGGAGATGTCGATCACAGAATCCAAGCTGGATGGTATAAATGGAGAAAAGCCACTGGGGTTATTTGTGACCGGAAAGTACCTAATAAAGTAAAAGGGAAGTTCTACCGCACTGCTATAAGACCAGCAATGCTATATGGTAGTGAGTGTTGGGCTTTAAAGGGATTGCATGAGCATAAAATGGGGGTGGCCGAGATGAGAATGTTGAGATGGATGTGTGGTCATACAAGAAAGGATAAGATTCGTAACAATGATATACGTGAACGAGTTGGAGTGGCCTCTATTGAAGGAAAAATGGTAGAAAATCGTTTGAGGTGGTTTGGTCATGTTCAACGAAGGCCGTTGAATGCACCGGTGAGGAGGGTTGATCAAGCCGTATGGAGCCCTGTAAAACGAGGTCGCGGAAGGCCGAAACGAACGCTAAATGAGGTCATTGAGAGAGACCTTTTGATTAATAATATACCTAAGGATATGGTTTTCGACAGAGCACAATGGCGTCGTGCGATCCATGTAGCCGACCCCACCTAGTGGGATAAAGGCTTTGTTGTTGTTGTTGTTGTTGTTGTTGTTGTCCTTGTGCTGGAAATAAAAAAATCCGCGCTGCCAATTGCACCGTACATATTTTTGATTCGCTTCATCTTGATTTTTTCTTACATGTTCCACATTTAGCCTGCAGTTTCCTCTCCATTAGCAAGCTAACTAAACAAGCAAATTGTTCCGCTCATTTTTATCCTACTTATTGTACATTTTAGGATCTCTCATTGGGGAGGACGATTGGCACTGCTAAGGAAATTGATGGGCTCTACTATCTTTCTGAACCTACTGTGAAGGCTCTGTGTTGTAGAAATTTGAGTGGTTTACTTTCCAATTCTGATATTTTGTTATGGCATAAAAGAATGGGTCATCCTAGTATTTCCTATTTGAACCATATGTTTCCTAAACTCATTGAATAAAAATATTATGTTTCATTGTGAAGTCTGTGAACTTGCCAAGCACCATTATGCCACTTTTTCCCCAACATCTACCTGTCCGTTCTCAATTATTCATAGTGATGTTTGGGGTCCTGCGCGTATCCCTAATCATACATGTGCCAAGTGGTTTGTTACATTCATTGATGATCACACACGCATGTATTGGGTCTATTTACTAAAAGAAAAATCTGATGTCTCCGCTTTGTTTCTTGAATTTTTCAAATATATCTCTACTCAGTTTAACACCACCATTCAGGTTCTTTACACCGACAACGGCATTGAGTACTTTACTCAATCCTTGACAAACTTCTAAGTCACAGGGTGTTGTCCATAATAGCACATGTCCCTATAGCCTGCAACAAAATGGAGTTTCAGAATGTAGAAATAGACACCTTCTGGAAACAGCAAGGTCCCTCCTATTGACTAGTCATGTCCCCAAATATTTCTGGGGTGATGCTATTCTCACCGCCACCCACTTAATTAATCGGTTACATAGTCGTGTACTGAACTATCTTTCCACAATTGACAAGCTTCGAGAAACTCACTCCATTTCTCATCTTGATCATATGCTTCTGCTCCATGTCTTTGGTTGCTCTGCCTCTGTTCATTTACATCATCCCTTCTCAAAGTTTGACCCTCGTGCACTCAAGTGTATTTTGTTAGGCTATTCCAACTCAAAAAAGGGGTATAGGTGCTATGATCCTCTCTCTAAATGCTTATTTACTAGCCGTGATGTCACGTTCTCTGAAGACACCCTTTATTTCACCCAGTCTTTAATTAAGGGGGAGAATTGGAGTGAATTTCAGCCTATAACACCCATACCTGAACCCATACCTCCATCTGTAGCCATCCGCACTCCCATGCCTACCATCACAAATAGAGGAAACCCTATGACAAATAATAAACCATCAAGGGGAAACGAAATCACTCAAAATCAACAATACAAAGTCTATCCCCGGAGGAACAAACAAGGTAAGGAGACTATCATATTTGAAGCAGCGCTAGAATCTAACCCGTGACATATTCTGTTCCTGAGAAAACAAGGGATCAAACCAAGAAGGCTAATAATCTGGATCTGCCTATAGCCCTGAGAAAGAAGACTCGATCATGTACAATGCATCCCATTGAAAAGTATGTATCGTATGCAACTCTATCTCCAAATTATTCCTACTTTGTGATCAATCTTGATAATATTCGAATACCTAGTAATGTTTATGAGGCACTTGAGATTCCTAAGTGGAAAAATGTAGTATTAGAGGAAATGAGAGCCCTAGAGAAAAATGGTACGTGGGATGTTGTAGGGTTGCCACATGGAAAGAAACCAGTGGGATGTTAGTGGGTATTCACCCCAAAATATAACGTAGATGGTACTTTGAATAAATACAAGGCACGGTTGGTTGCGAAGGGCTTCACTTAGACATACGGCATCAATTATAATGAAACATTTACCCCGGTGGCGAAGGTAAATACCATAAGAGTTCTCCTCTCAGTTGCTGCCAATCTTGATTGGCCTCTTCAACAACTTGATATCAAAAATGCATTCCTAAATGGTGAATTACAAGAAGTATACATGTCACTACCACTAGGTTTCAATAATGACAAGCACAATCAAGTATGCAAACTAAAAATATCTCTTTATGGTTTAAAGCAATCTTCTCGAGCATGGTTTGATAGATTCTCTACTGCACTTAAAATTGAAGGATACAAGCAGAGTCTATTCAATCACACTATGTTTGTCTCTAAGAATGAAGAAGCAATGATAACCATCCTCATTGTATATGTAGACGATATTATTCTCACTGGAAATGATATCAAGGTGATGGAACGAATTAAGGCAGCACTAAATAAAGAATTCGAAGTCAAAGACCTTGGAAAATTAAAATACTTCCTAGGTATAGAAGTGGCAAGAACAAAGGAAGGAATTTGTGTGTCCCAACGAAAGTATGTCATTGATTTACTCAAAGAAACTGGTATGCTTGGCTGTAAACCTGGTAAAGTTCCAATTAGCACTATAAAGATAGAGATAGAAGCTGCAATAAGAAAAAAACAGCAAAAAGATGAAATGGCAATTGACAAAGGACAATATCAATGGGTGGTGTGGAAACTCATTTATCTCTCACATACTTGACCTGACATTGGATTCGCAGTTAGTATAGCAAGCCAACACATGCACTACTCTCCAAAGAAGAAGCACATGGATGCAGCCTATACGATTCTCAGGTATCTTAAAGGGACTCCTGGTTTAGGACTCTTCTTCAAGAAGAATGATCAGAGAACTATTGAGATCTATACAGATGCTGATTGGGCAGCCTCTCAGGAGGATAGCAGATCTACATCAGGTTACTGTACTTTTGTTTGGGGGAACTTAGTTACCTGGCAAAGCCAAAAGCAAAGAGTTGTTGCTAAAAGCAGTGCAGAGTTAGAACTAAGAGCATTGTCCCAAGGTATCATGGAAGGATTATGGCTAAAGAGAGTGGTTGAAGAAGCTCAAATACAACTTAGTTCACCACTAAAACTCTATGGTGACAATAAAGCAGCCTTGAACATAGCTCTAAACCCTGTACAACACAGCAGGACCAAACATGTCGAGGTAGATCGACACTTCATTAGAGAGAGTAGAAGCTGCAATTATCTGCATATCCTACGTACCTACAAAGTCCCAACTTGCAGATATTCTCACAAAAGGTCTACCAGAAGACAGCTTCAAAGGATTGGTAAGCAAGTTGGACATGATAAATATCTATAATCCAACTTGAGGGGGAGTGTGGTAAATACAGGAATAATAATTATTTAATTATTCCTATTTCTGCAGTTACGGGATCCTACAATTATGGGATTCAAACTTCCTAATATGTCGATTCTGTTATTCTTTTGAATATGGCGCATCTCTAGCAATAGCCTCTTGTATATATAGAATACCTCAGGTGTAAATAATAGTATCGGACTGTTTGAGCTCTGTTTATTCCACAGTTACATTTGATTTGACGGGCTTCCTTGCTTATTGTTCCATTATGTTTAACCAAGGAGCTCTTTCTTTTGATGTCAAGTAGTTCGTTTATCTTGAGGGACTGCTGAATGTTCTTATCTAAGATAATTGAATTGAATTATTCTTGGGGCGAAAATTGGTCTCTTGCCTTTTATTGCATTTTCTGGACTTTCAATGATTGAATTTGACACCAAGGAATCTGGAATGGCTTTGAAGCAAGGTCACTCTAGTTTGTCCAGTGCGAAACAAGAAACTTTTTGACAACAGAATTGATTTTTATTCATGTGAAGATAATGATGCCATTTCTTGAGTAAATTCCTTTATAATGCATGAGATGATTCAAACTGATTTTTCCTTTGATTGATTGACTAATTTACATTCCTTTAATTCTTTTTTGTGATTCTTGTGAAGGGTCACTTGCTTGTGCTTGAAAATTTCAATTCCCTACCAGTGAATCACGGTCTGATGGAGTCAGGTTATGTTGATCATCAAACTGCTTCTTCACCTCCTATGGTTTCAGGGTCGGAAAGATATGATCATGGGAGAACTTTATCTGTTTCAATGACGGCAACTGTTGATGCAGTGGGGAATATTCTTTTAGGTAATTTCTATTGCCTATGTGATTGTCCCCGTGGGATATTATATATGGTTTAGTTTGAATGGCCAATATGTAATGTTGATAGTTGAATGTTAAGTGTTAGCTATAGTGACTGCATGTTACTGATTAAAATGAAGGCTCTTCCTTTGAAGAGGGTTTTCTAAAGACCAAGCAATTATGGTGGTTTTATTTAATAAATTCATAATGATATTCACAGATCTTTTTGTAATGCAGACCTCCCAGTTGAGTTATAAATTATTTTATTTATTGGAACATGCTTGCTGCCCACATTATGTTTACCATTCAGTGTAATCTCACCCTTTATTGAGAAAATAACTTGAAAATGCATGAGGTGTTCCTAATTTGAGTAAACATGAGGTGAAATAAAAAGAGAAGAAAGAGAGAAAAACCACGTGATTTTGACATTGTTTTATAGTTGCGTGTGATGTGAAAATATTAGATGCTTAAAAAGAACTATATTAAATTGTTGTGTGATCATGATGCTTTTTAGTATATCTTTGGCTATCAAAACACTGGGAAAGGTTTTTGGATTGAAGTTATCTTCCATCCAGACTTTATTGAAAGTTTCATCCGTCATTATCTTTCTAGTCGTAAATAAATTTTGAGATAAATTAATATTGGCAGTGGTGCATATGCATTGCTTTTTTGGGTTTTTCCTTGTTTGTTTTAACACTATTCTTATTATTTGGGGTGACAACCAAAATACCAACAATCAAGGAAGTAGCCGAGAATTTGTTGGGTTCAGCACTGATTTGGACGAGTCCATTGTCAATCACATATGGGAGCGAGCTGGAGATTTCTTTCCTACATTAAAAACACTTTCCCTTTCTGATCTCAGTACAAGTAGTGATCTCAGTACAAGTAGAAATGTCAGAGTTGGATTACGACCCTATAGTGAGTTCTAATTTCTTTCAATTCTCCTACGGTTGAAAATTTATTTTGTTAGCTATTAAAGGTTATTTGCATATACTTTCTATTTCATAAAAAGAAGTTATCTGAATGTATTTTCCTCACTGCCTGGGAAGTATTTGACTTATAACGAATTTTACCACGTCAGTGCCTGATGGGAAGCCAGTGATTGGGCCTGTGCCTGGCTTGTCTAACCTGTACCTTGCAGCTGGGCATGAAGGGGAAGGGCTTGCGCTGGTGAGTTTGCGAAGACTCTCCTAGTGTTAGTTAAATTAAAGGACTTTGAAAATCAACATTGACTGTGTATTTTAAAATGTTAGTGAGCATGTGTTGACTCTTTACAATTATCTAGAAAATAAAATGCTTTCTTTTTAGTTAGAAATGGATTGAAAGATCCTTCCTAATTTTGGAGCGGTTTCCAGGCTTTAGGGACTGCTGAACTGGTCACTGATATGGTGTTGGGTCGTCCTACAAAAGTTGATGATGGACCCTTTTCTGTGCATCGGTTCTGTTGATGAAATGCATGCCACTAAGAAGAATTGTTATTCATGCATTTGAAAAAATCTTGGTTATGGTTTACAATTTTCAAGATATGAGGCCATCCTGTAACTTCCTTAAATGACTGATTTTCAGGTACGATGATATGATGTTGTAACGAAAGAAGTTAGGGGTTAGTTGGGCTAATTACAAGAGATGACCGCAGTAGCTAATGGCTATAAATAAGTGGCCTAGGGACTAGTTGTAATCAGGCTTTTGATTAATGGAAATGTGATTCCACTGTTTCTCTCTCTGATCTCTCTTGTGTATCTCTCTTTCCTCTCTTCTCTCCCTTTTCATCTCCTTCCTCTTCATTATTGTATATCATATGGCTTCCCATATTGATTAAAATAGTTTAATTGTAGCCATAATCGTTTCCCTTTTACTTAAATATACTATTTTTTAGGGAGAATTATGACTAAGAACCAAATCCACAGACTTTTTATTTCTAAATACCACTAATGGTAAATACTCATTGTTTCACTTGTAAATTTGTATTGGTTTAATGATAAATAGTGTTAAATATTTTTTAGTTGTGAATTTATGTTATTTAAATGGTAAATACTAGTAATCTAACTAGAATTTGCTTTATGTGAGTGGTAAATTTAAGAGCCTTCATAATAATTAATTTGTGAATAAAGTCCTTCATTATAATTCTCCATGTTTTTTATTGTTTTTATCCTGCGAAAAGAATTGCTAAAATGGTGATTACTTTGATTAGTAAATAATTTATCTTTTCCTGTGATAGGCAGTAATTAATCTGATTCCTTGATTTCGTTTTCCATTTTGACATCTTAGCTAGCCTGCTGCTGCTACCGCTTCCAATTGTAGCTCTTTCTATGGTGACTATCAGGTAATATAACAAGTAACTTCCCCTTTATCCAACTCTTATTGATGATTTATGAGACAAAATCAAGCATATGCTGCTACCAGGCTTGTGTGATTTGAACTTTCTGCTACCAATGGTTTTTGCTGGGTGTAAATTTTATGAAAGAAGGGAAAAAAACAAATGAAAAGTACCATACTAGAAGGCAATAGTCAGTCATCCTGTCCTTGGGTACTTCTGTTGGGTATCTTGCATTTCCCAACTCCTTTTTTTGCTTTTTCTAGCCGTTAGTCAATGAGGCACAATTGTTGTTCTACAGAAATTTACAAATAATCCAGACAGTTAAATTGATATGCTGTTAGGTATCCCTCTTCCCATGACTCCTTTTGATCCAGAACTTGTTGTATTAGGGTACAAAAGATTGTATGTCATTATTGCAGGGCCACGTCTGTTTTTTAGCCTGGGCTCATTATTTCTACTTAAGATCCTTGTCTGAATCCTCTTTAATTCTTCACCGAATTGCGCAAATCTCTTCCGAACCTCTTCATTGTCTATCCACTCAGGAGAGGGTTGGCAACCCAAGTACACTTCATCACATGTGTGTTGTGAAAGGACCTCTACTAATGCTACACCCAAACTCATTTCAAATCTTCCAGGCAACATCTCGAGGAAGAATTTATCTGGGTCCTTGAGAAACTCGCCGAATTCATATGTTCCTTCAGCAGGAATAAATTGTCTGCATAGTGTTGGACGACCTGGTGGGTAACCAGAGTATGCATATTGCCCATAGTTAAGTGATGCGTGCATAGCTGAAGCTATCCAAATGAGTGTTGTCAATGCTTCTACAAGGTTTGAGAGAGTAGTCATTTGTTTCCACCAGGTCTCGTTGCGCTTATCACCATGGCCGACATTTTGAATCTCTGTCCACCAAGCTTGGAGTTCGACATCAGACTGGACAGCGTCATCATCTTTGTAGAAGAAGGAACAGAAGTCCTTGACCCATTGCTTGATAGCAACCCATATTTCAAGTCCATCAGTGGCATAGGGATAATCCTCCAAGAGAAGTTGAATCCCCACAGGGTTATTCACATCTGGGTCTTCTATGGCCAAACCCCTGAAAGGCCACAATCAGAATAAAAAATGCCCAATGAAACTTCACAGACTTTGTAGTCGAAAGAGTAAACTAACAATTTACTGTGAGTTTTGGAACCTTCTAGCTTTAGTTTTGAAAAATTAGTGACAAGTTAATCTCTAAAAATAATAAACTTGAATGTTAGTTAATAAGGATCTTATTATCTTGGATGATTAACTGATATAGTTGAAAACTAAAATTTCATAGGTCTAATACTCACAGTTGAAATTCTTTTGTCTTTCTTGTTACTGAAGGTGCAATTTACCTTTTGAGTAGATCAGCAGGAAGTCCTTGTTCATTGAATCTCCACTGTTTGTAGAGCTCAGATGATATTTCCATGGATTTTTCGCCTGAAAATAATGTTTTTTCAAGAATTCCTTCTGCATTTACAAGTATACATCTTGCTAAAGCATTTATGTGAATGGTGTCTCTAAAATGAGAGTTCAATATCCGGTGGATTGGATGCATAACACTTAGTTGTCTTCTGGTGGCAATGATAAATGGTTCAACAACTGCGTGTGTATGTAACCTGCAAAAAACTTCGTTGCAGATAGTTTAATAATATAACAATCATAATCAATGTTATTTATTGATATGTTACATCATGTGCATGAAGAATTTCAGAAAAACTTGGACTTTTTGTGGGGTAGGGTGCTTGTTTACTGCTAAATGCTCATTCCTCTCCTTTTATTTTATTGGCTTGTTCTTTGTATTGCTTCTGAATTACTGAACTTAACAATAAGAATTAGTCTCTGTAATCTCTTATTCCTTCACCTTTTCACAGGAAGAATTTTTTATAACTAGATACATTTCCACATGCATTGCACGAATTTGACGAATGAGTTACACTACTCATGGTTTGTGAGTGCTGCAACAACGACACTAACAAACCTTAAAATAAATTTTTAGATAGATTATTAACCAAAAGGTATTATTCAATGACTTTATCGAATAATCTCTTTGGTTTTTCTCTACTCCTTTTCAGAAGACTTCATATTGTTTGATTTACCTGCTTCATTAGAGCCTCCCAACGACTTTCTTTGTATATGTTCAAATCAACTCAAATGATTTTCTAGTATTTTTCTTTCAATAGGCACCACTGAAAACCAACTAGTTTCTACCATTTAGTGCAACTTAGAATAAATTTTATATTTTATATTGAAAGAACCTGATTGGTTTTTAGTAGTTCATATTCAAATAACCCTTGTATAAGTGTGTAATGTTCAATATGCTAAACTTCAATATGCGTACCTACTTAGTGCATGCTTGCTTTTGGTGGAAGCACTACTTACCTATTTCCACCAAAATCATGGTTGTAGTAGTTTCTTACGCGAAACCAAACATGTTTTTATTGAAAGATATTGAGCTCACCAATGGCTAATGAGCTGATGGTAAAGATTGTCATTAGCAGCAACATGTGCTTTAGCAAGTTGCCAAAGAGCAGCTTCTGCTTCTGCTTCTGCTGGAACAAAGACTCTGTGCTCTTCATTTCCCACAGGAAATGAAGGAAGGCTCAGTTCTATTGCTAATGGCTTCAACATGCCATCACTTCTCAGGAACAGAAGTGTTCTTGATGCATAGGCACACACTCCATTTGTGTTGATTCTGTTCAAATATGGAATGAGATAGTCATGGTGGTCCACTATGAATATTCTCCCCTCTTGCTGTGCCTGACACACAAATCAATCAATTAATACACTATAGTCTTTCATTGGGGTAAAATGTAAGAGCTATATAACTAACTTGCAGAGATTAAGAAAATTAGTTTAATTGTTGGTTTCCTTAAGGTACCTCTTTTAATTATTTGCAGTGAAAACTACTCACTTGACAGAAAGTGAATATGAAAGAAAAAGTAAATTGTGATCTTACATTTAGCACCAAGGAAAATCTCTATATTAGCTTTTATATTTGGGACTAGGCAGAATACTAAAATATGTTATGAAAGATTGATGTTGTTTATGAGATTTTGTACAATACTTTTTCCAATTTTTAATATAAGACATTTTATTGACCAATTTCCTTATTAAAATGTGTTTTATATTAAGGATTAGAGGAGTATATGATTGTTTTTGTAGTTGTAAATATTCTAAAATATGAAGAGTGCTTTTACATACCTGCAGAATTGTCAACCCTTCAAGGTTGTGTTCTATGTGTTCTGATTCTATAGAACTGTTCACTCCATTTTGGCTTTGAGGTGGGAATCTCTGAAAAGTTATCATGAAGTTTTTTTTTAATCATTAAATAAAATAAAACATGAAATTTCATTTAAAATTTATAGCAAGTGATCTTATGATTCTGAATTTGACAATAATGTTTAATATTTGAACTTGTAAAAAGTTTATTTTCTAATTTTAAAAATTAAATATAAAACTATCATTCTTATTTTCATCCACATTTAAAAAAAATTAAAATTTAATTTAAAAATATTAAAATTATTAATCTAGAAATTATTCAATCATGGCATGATAAATAATTTGGAAAAGAGAGAAAATAAAAATTACCCTCAAGCGTTGGATTCTCAATGGGTGCATTCCTGCTATCATTTGTCTTGCAAATTCCATATCGTCCATCCATGCCCATTCATTTTCTAAAAAATATACATAACCATTAGACTAGCCTAACACTATAATTTTGGAATTCAGATTTCAAAACACACCACTCAATTTTCTCCAATTATCAGAAATTATTAAAATATTAAATAGCAGTTATATTAACGCCAAAAAGTCATAGGACAAGTACAGAACTTTTAGATTTTAATTTTAAAGGATAAAAAGATATATAAAAGTGCCCAAATTTTGTAAATTTTAGGTTAAATTGGCATTATAACTACCTTTAAAAAACTAAAAATAGCACTAAAATCATCATTATTGATAAATCTCTTAAATTTAAGAGACTCCATGTAATTTTCTAAAAAAATTCAAATCTCTCAATTGAAGGTAGTTCTCTTAATGCGCTTTCCATATTCACACATTCGAAACAGAGACTTTGTACTTAAGCAACTAGAAAGCCTTCTTCTAGGATCAACTATTGTTAGTTAAATTTAATTTTCTAACTGTAAGTGATAAGTGAGATTACCAGATAATTTAAGAGAGTGAATTCAATTTTCTGACAAAATTCAAATCTTTAAATTTGATTGCATTTTTCTTCTTTTTCACATGATTACATATCTATGTCAAATTTGAGTATATTATCGGGTCCAATTGGGTAACTCTCAAATATATTTTTGGCCTTTACATAAAGTTAAAACTTGAGATTTCATGCTTTAGCAACCATAACTCCTTTCATTAGGACCAATACTAGTCGGTTAAATTTAATTTTCTAACGGTAAGTGAAGTGAGAACTGACGAGATTACCAGATATGATTTGACGAAGAGGATAACGCAGAGGAATCTTGAGGGAAGCATGGTGAGTGATTGCATTGGCAAACTGAGGCACAAGTGTATTCTTTTTTGTGTCTTTGAAGCTTCCTGTGATTTTGCGATCTCTATTAGGAGAGAACAAGTCAAGTATCTCTTGGAAAGAGTGAAATGTATCATTATCTGATGAATCTGATTCAAGTAGTGACTTTAATTCTGGAATCACAAAGTACACAAAAGCTTGCACGGCTTTTGATTGCAACTCTTTTAGTTTCTTGGGGCTGCATCTTTCATCTGCAGGAACATATATACTCCAAAGCATTGATTCTGGTCTGCTCTCACTTGACATGCCTATCATTATTCATATCAAGGTTTTAGGTCTTTAGAATAGTAATACTTGTGGTGTATGAATTTGATGATATGCATTTCATGGGGTTTAATCAAATCATGTTCAAATTATGCAAAAATTGCCGAAAAATCCTTCATTATAAAATTTATTAAATTTAGGGGTATCTAAAGATCAAGGTCGTTGAGCGGATGTAACTCTTCTTCGGTGAGTGTAATTCTTTTTCAGTTATGTGCAACCTATTTTCAATTATGTATAACTGTTGCACACAACTAAAAAATGGTTGTACCAATTGAAGATAGGTTGCATATAAATCCTTAAAAAAATGTTAAATAATAAATTTTGCAATGAGGGATTCTTGAAAGTTTTTCTACAAAAGATTATGGCTATAAATTTTGATCTGTTCATTCAAAGTGTCACATCATTTGTTATATTAAGTCAAGTGATATCACTAAAGAAACTTTGGTTGAATGATGTGGGTTAAATTGCATTTAGCTCATTGAATTTTTTTTTTCAGAAGAACTTAATATCCTAATCTAATTTTTTGTCATCATCCTAATTTTTTTTTTCAGTAACACTCAATATCTTAAAGTAAATTTTTATGCATAAAATACCCAAGAGTATTTTTTTAGTAGCACTTAATATTCTAAGTTTAGGGTGCTTATTGATAGTTCAAAAAATACTTTAAGAACAAAATTATACCAAAAATCAGTTTAGGATGCTAGAGGGTGGTGATGCAACTTAACCCAACAATGTGACATGATAATATGTGAAGAATCAAATCAAAATTACATTCAAAACAGATTAAGATTAAAATAAAAGGAAGAAACTATAATAATTAATGACATACTTGATGAAGAAACTTTTCGTCCAGTTCTGAGTCTGCGCGGATATGGATACCACCTGGAACGACCCAACACAGGTCTGGGGTTTTGAGGATCACTAAGATCATTGTACACTTCATATTCATATATTCTCTCCCATTCCTTTCTCTCTCCTGATTCTCCATTCCCTCTCATCCTTTCAATTTCTTCATTCCTTAGCCCTGCCAATCCTCTTGGTGTTTCCCTTGGAATATAACACTAAATATCTCCGCAACATATATGATTGTTATGTAATTGTATTCAAAAGTACTAACACCAGTTATTAATATAAGAGCTTATTGGAGATTAAATTTGAGTCTAAATATAAGATTTCAACCCACTCTGCCTTCTAAATTTATAAATTTTTCCTCCTAAAGTATCCCTATCAATTATACACATTAAGGAGTATTTATCAAGAGCAGTCATGATGAATGATACTTCCTCCGGTTCTTAATATAAAACATAATTTAAGGAATTGATCTTGGTTCTAAACATAAGATATAGTTTTCATATTTATCAATCTTTTCTTAATTTACCTATATTGATACTCCTTCAACAATAATCAAGGAGGAGAGGAAATGAGAGAAGTAAGGAAGATGACTTGGGTGTTTTAGAAAATACATGTTATATTAACTAACTCAATTAACTTTCTTAATCTAATCAAATTAGGTAAATATGTTTTATATTAAGGACCAGAAGAGTAGTATTTTAAGAAAATCAACTTATATTTGTTACAAATAAATAACACAACTAACTTTTTTAATCTATTCAAATTAGTCAAATAGCTTTTATATTAAGGATTGGATGTAGTATACTTGTAAGTATTAAAGTTAGAGAAAGAGGTAAAAAGAAATAGGTTAGCCTCACTCGATCGTGTAAGACTCACATGTATATAAATAGGGCATACCATTTTATTCTTAGCTCTTTCTAATTCTATTCTTCTAAAGTAATTCTGAGGATCCAAATTCATACTTTTACAGATGAAAAAAAAAATACTATAGACGATGAAGAAAAAGAATAAACTACATAAATTAAAGACTTCCAAGTTTGAAGTTTTATTTAAGAGTAGCATGTAAATATTTTGAAAAAAAAAAAAATAAATCTGTATAACTATAGCATGAATTAAGGGAGGAAAAAAAAATCAGTATCACTCCTCTTGAACTAATTACATGGCGTTTTAACAGTAGATTAATTAAAAGATTTAGTTAGTAGTTACTTGGTATGGAACTTTTTAAATGCCTATACTATTTTTCTAGTTAATTACTTATGTTCTTATAAAAAAGAAAAAGTAAAACAGTGGATTAAAATGATAGGGTTTTGAAACTTACAGTGTTGGAGAAGAAAATGCGGGGAGATTTGATGTTCTTGAAAGGATATATCCAAGAATTACAAGGGAAGTGAATAATCTGTTTGGTTGGGGTTTCAATGGTGGCATGTTGAAGATAGAATCTGTTCTTGTTGTGTTGGTTTTTTATCAGAAAAGCTAATGGAATCCCAAAATTTAAGTCTACACGTATTCTGATTCTGTATGTTATTAGGGTTTCTGTTGTGCCTTCTTGTTTCTTCCTCTTTCCTCCTTTAAAATGAGCCACATCGCTTAGCTTCCCTTTGCCTGTTTCTGTTCAGTGCAATTCATCAAAGTTAAAAACCATTAATTTATTAATATAACTGTTTAATTAATAAACTCTAGTTCTTGATTACAAATAACTTAAGGAACCAAAAAAAAAAGGGAAAAAGATAATCTGTGTTTAAAAAATCAGACCAGATCAGTTGGTTGGAATGAAAAACCAGCTTATCAATCACTTGCTTGGCTTAATTCGGAGTACACAATCAACTGCTTAATTTTATTTTATTTTTTTAAAAAAATACTGATTAAGAATCAACCACACAATCAGGAAAATTTATGGTTCAACCGTTTCGTCAACGCCAATTAATTTATTTTATTCTATTAGTTTTAATCATGGATCAGTCTGACCTTAAGCTGTGATTATAGAACTATATATAATAAATATTCTCAGATGAAACATCTTGACCAAATATTCTCAGAAATTAATAGTAACATTTCAAGCTTTTGCCCCTTTGTATCTGAAATATTTACTAACATGCCACAGATTACTCATCAAATAAAAAGCATGAGAGAATTTTATTCGGATTTAACCGGTAAAGGAACGACTCATTTTCTTCTTCGTCTTCTTTTCTGATCCTAACTATTGGATCAAAATTTCAACAGAATTTTGTTCTTAAACATATTATTAAATCCCAACAATGTTGACTGGCCAACACATGCTCAAACTTGTAAATTGTAATTACAAATATTACAGAACTTGTCTTAACATATTAATGGTGAGGAAAACGAGCTTACTATACTGCATGAAGCCAGAGAAAGGAAAGCAACTTACTTGGATCTAATTCAGTGCCACTATAAATCTGAACACAAGCTGATGTTCCTGCTGCTCCTCCTGATTGGCCTTCATGTTGAACCGCTTCAAACGTTCCCTTCAGTATCATTGCTTTCTGATGATTATGACCAGAAACATCACAACGTTTTCGAGACAAACGACTAGAAATCATGCGTTTCAAACGCACTGTTGCTCTACCAGGAGCCTCCTCCGTTAATATTTTCCTTTCTTAATATGTTTTCCTATTAATTTATTTGTCTCTCTCCTTCCCTCATCAACATTAATCAAATCTGTATACAGTGATTGCTTTATATAGATATCAGCTATGGATGCTAGCTCAAATGTTGCTGAGGCATATTTATGAATCCTAATCAATGATCGATAAGAGAACTTCATTACCTTGCTTTGTTTGCTTTGCATCTGATACCTTGCTTCCCTTGAGGTTTTGATCATCTTCTCTGTACGTAGTTGTAGGGTATATGTTGCAATATTCTTACCCTTTGGTTATTCCAAAGTGGAGTAATGTAATTAACTATTGCAAAAAGGTGAAATGAAGAAAGAAAAAGAATTAAACAGCTTGGTTTTTTGTCATGTTCTTTCCTGTCTTTTAAAACAATCCCCATGAACTGATGTATACATCTATCTATGATCTGCTAACTATTTGATCAACCTTTTATTTCCTTTTTTTTGGTTTTGAAGGAACGTTTTATTTCTTCCTATATACAGTAATGGAGCTTGAACTATATTAATGCGCGCGCGCGCGCACTAGAGGCAAGCCCTTTTCTTGTGGGAGAATACCTAATCTATGCTTTTGACATATATATAACGAGAGCTTCATATAACACATGATTTTAGCATTCTTGTACTTTGCGTGTATGGACATGTGTTTTTCTATATAACTACTGTGAAGATACAAAATTAGATGGTCTTATATAACATGAAATTTAAGAATGTGCTACAATAATAATGTTCATATCTTCATTATCCACAATTTTATTACTTGCTACAAGTTTGAACTTTGGAAGTGATTCAACATGCCCATCATCAAAATTAAGGAGACGGTCTTCATTAACTTTATCTAAAAATTCAAAAAAAAAAAAAATCTAAACTGATTCATATTTAATACCGAACTAGCAAAACAAGTCAAGTCTGTTGGACCAACCCCTTTAAGATGACGTTTATAAAATCGTGAAGGGTTAATATAACTTTTGGTCCCTGAAGTTTGATCCAATTTTGGTTTTGGTCCTCAAGTTTGAAATCGGTGGTTTAGGTCCCTGAAATTTCACCCAATTTTGGTTTTAGTCCCTCAAGTTTGAAATCGGTGGTTTTGGTCCCTGAAGTTTCACTCGATTTTGGTTTTAGTCCCTCAAGTTTGAAAAAGATTTGGCGACCCGTTTTTTAAACCCGACCAGACCCGGGAAAAAACCAAGAACTTCAGGGACCCAAACCACCGATTTCAAACTTGAGGGACCAAAACCAAAATTTGGTAAAACTTCAGGGACCAAAACCACCAATTTCAAACTTAAAGAACCAAAACCAAAATTATATCAAACTTCAAGGACCAAAAGTTATATTAACCCAATAACGAAACTCGGTGGAAGTGTTATAAATGTTGTTGGTAGTGTAGTACATTATTTTTAAAAATTGACCCTCTTATATTTTTTTCAAGTGTAGAAATTGTAAAAAAGTAATTGCAAATGACGCCGATGAAATAATAAAGCTCGGTAGAAGTGTTGTAAATGCGGTTGGTAGTGTAGTAAATAATTTAACGTGAAACCCTCTTTTTTATTCGTATTTTCCCAAGTTTTGAAATTGTAAAAAAGTTATTATAAATGGCTTTATAAAATGGTGAAACTCGGTAAAAGTTTTGTAAATGCCGCTACTAGTGTAGTAAATGATTTAAAATAGAGCATTTTACTTTAATAGTTATTCTATATATATTATTTTGCAATATTATATCAAATTGGTTTGATGGTTGATCAATGATTAGTAGTCACTAAATTTTTTGAAATCCAAGGGATGGTAACATCAAATACCATCTTGGTCCAAAAGATGTTTTTTTTTTTAAGTGAGGAACAATATTGTAAAATCACTAATATTTCAAATTGGAATAATTTTTTGGCATTTGAAATTTGGAAAATCCCAACTAAATCTATTTGAAATAACAAAATCCAAATTCAGGCCTACACTTTTAGGGCGTACGTGTTTGGTTCAAGGGGAGGGGTCATTATTCTCTCATTTGGTTTGAATTTTTAAGTGGGAGGGAAGCTAAAATTTTGGCTCTTGTTCCCTTCCCTTCATTTAATTTTGGCTCTCATTACAAAAGATCTCTTCCCCGTACTACTAACAAATCAAATAAGGTAACATGCTCCCTCCCCTCCCCTCAAACAAAACACACCCTTTTAACAAACTCTTAATCAGGCCAAGATGTCTAATTAAAGATTTTTGAATATTATTGAAAGACCAAAATGCCCATATATATTTAAAAAGGAAAATTGATGAGCTTTTATTGGAACTAAATCCTATCTCCCCCCCCGGGCCGAACTCTGTCCGTTCAAATGATTTAAAAGATCACACCACGCGATCAAACGGTTGATAATGAATCTTCTCTTGGTACGTCCCACGAAAATTTCATATTGCGCCTTCCACCTTTCGGCTTTTCTCCACTGATTTTAACGGAATGATCTCAGAGAAGCATCAAGTGATTGAAGTTTAAATGGGAGGGATTGAGAATAGCCAGAGGGAATTGCTGACGCTTTTGAAAAATGTGCTGAGCTGTTGTGAGAAAATGTAGCAAACGGGATGCTTTTCAAGTTATATGTTAACGTTGGGCTATGATCTTTGAATTTTTTTACGTTGAGAATTTGAATCAACTATTATAGAAAAGGCTTTTTATGACGGTTCGAAACCATCATATATACAGGAGCTTTAAATGTTCCACATAGATAAATAACCGTTCCAAACTGGAACATATTGAGGGTATAGATAATGGTTCTTTGTTACTAACTGTAATGTATTATGTATATTTTTTAGGGTGAAGGTGCAAAAATACCCATATATATGTGTCACATGTACGCCTGGCACCATATACATGTTAGGATCGGCAGTCACAGAGGAAGAATTTTAAAATTTTGCCAATCCTAATCTAGAATCTATCAACGACGTTTAAATCGAGTTAGAAAGATTCGTACCTTTTTCAACTTAGGGTTTTCACGATCTCTAGCAGCCAACACCTCAGGTCCGCTCCCTCTACCGGTATCCACATGAATGCTCTCCAGCAGAGACTGTGTGCTAGCGCCTCCAAATGTCTCCTAGGGTTTCCCTTGCGGCTTTGAATTCTCATGCGTGTATGAGTGTATCTGCCCTATCAAGTTTATAACCTATGAGGGCTATATTCGAATTTCAAAATTAATCTTCATTAATTTTGAAATTAATAAAAAAATTAATTATCTTGATAAGCTAATTAAATAAATTCAGTTTAAATTAAATATGTCCAACAGTTTTAATTTAACCTATTTATTTAATCAAAATAAAGAGCCATTAGATTTAATTCATCTTCATAAATTAAATCTGAGATATTATATCTCTATCATGTTAGTTATAAAATTTAATATATCTTAATAGATTAAATTTAAAACTAACACAATATAATAATATCATATAATACACACACACACACACACAAGATATGTATTTCGAAAATATATATCTATATAATATTATTAACGAATTTTATATTATATATATATATATGTATGTATAAATATAATTTGTCCACCCTAAATTAAACATTATCTTGTGTTGGGCCATTCTTGTGTATGACCATGTAGGTCCATATGAAGTTGGCAGTGGGCCAATAACTGTACTAACCCAAAAGTCACAAGCGGCCTCTAGCAAAGAGGGAGTGGAGAGGGAGTCGAAAAAGAAACAATGCATACTGAGGAACAAGACGTAATTGATGAGATTTAATGGCTAGGCAATTTAGATATGAGAGATGAAGATTATATTGCTAGTGACATAAATGAAATTGGGGGTCCTCTTATAAATGGAAATGAAGATAACAACACACTTGTTGATATAAATGAAGTTGTTGACCCGGCCCTGTTATAAATGCGAATGAAGTAGGTGATGGAAATGCAATAAGGGACACAGGTGGAAATGAGAGTGGGAGAATAAATTTGATGAGGATGAGCAGCAAAATTTAGAGGATTTGATAGTGGAAGCTCTAACATTGAGGAGAGCTTTTGAATCAGAATTTGAAGTAGCATGCAGTGATGGAAATAAGCAGGAGGAGGAGGAGGATATGGGCCTATAGTATGAGGATGGGCCTCCCAAAGAAGTGAGAGGGGCTACTCAGTTGGTGGACTCGGCTAACAAGCCCTTTTTCATGGTGGGTATGACTTTTAAGGACAAGGTGGAGCTAAAAAGGGCTTTGGATACTTATGCAATAACAACAGGGGTGAAGCTTAGAATGGCTAAGAGTAATAAGAAGCTAATTAAAGCAGCGTGCCAAGAGGGTTGCCCATTTGTATTATATGCTTCTAGATATGGGCAACAAGTAGGGTTCATGGTGAAGACAGTGTATTTAGAGCATAGTTGTGCAAGGGTGTATAATAACCTTAGAGCTTCTATAAACTGATTAGTTTACCATTACAAGGACAAAGTGCAAGAAAGCCCTCAATTTAAGGTAAGTTAGATGAAAAATGATGTCCAATGTCAATTGAAATTTGTGTTAGCATACATAAGTGTAAGAGGGCAAAGAGGGAGATAGTGGAAGACATGGAAGGCAGTTTCAAGGATGAGTTTGCCAAGATTGAGGCTTATTACAATGAACTTTGCATCTCTAATTCTGGTTTAGATGTTTTTGTGGAATTATGTGCAATAAGGCATTAGAACATGGGAGAAGGGTGTTTAGTAGATTGTACCTTTGTTTCAAAGCTTCGAAGGTATGGATATGAATTTTAAGTTAGTATTGGAATAACTTTGCTTGAATATGAATTTCTTAGTTTAAGTTTTACTGGATAGAATCTGAATTTGTATTTTAACTTGATTTTGTCTAGGTTGGGTGGTCACAAGGATGCATGCCATTGATTGGTGTTGATGACACTTTTCTGAAAGGGAAATCAAAGGGCATCTTTCTCACAGCTGTGGGTGTGGATGCAAATGACTCATTATGTCCCTTGGCGTTCTATTTGACTCAGAAATAGAAAGGCCATTAATAGGGATAGTTTCTTGAATGTCTTCGAAGCTTTATGAATCCAGGTAATAGGTCAATTATAACCTTCATATCTGACATTCAGAAGGTGAATTATTTATGTTGTGCCTTAATACTGTCTTGTCTTCTGTGGATTGTTATTGTAACAATGACTTATCCGAATTTTTGTATTATAGGGTTTAGGGCAAGCTATAAATGAGGTACTACGACTAGCTGAGCATAGATATTGTGCAAGACATATATACACCAATTGGAGCAAAGTATGGAGGGGCAATGAATTGAAGAAAGCATTATTTCAACGCTCTTAGAGTTCATTTCAGCAAGAGTTTAAAGATAATGGAAGTTCTTGGTGCACTTAGTAGACAAGAAGTTGAGGCAGCCATGTTATACAATCCAAAAACGTGGGTAAGAGCTTTCTTTACCACTAGATGTAAGTCATGGATGGTAGACAATAATATTAGTGAAAGCCTAAACTCTTGGATTGATAAGTATAGGTATCTTCCTGTCATTAGAATATTTGATGGCATTAGATTAAAAATGATAGGAAAATGGGCAAAAAGTGAAGATAATGTTAGAAATTGGAAGAGTGATTATAGCCCAAGTTGCAAGGAGTTATTTGAGACTAACTGGTTTTTAGCTAATAATTGTATAGTGTTTTTTAATGGTGACAATGGGTATGAGGTGCTGAGGGTCAAGATAGATACAATGTGTATTTGAATTGTGAAATGTGTACCTGCAAGGCATGGGACTTAATTGAAACCCTATGCCAAAATGCTATCTGTGCTATGTATCATGCAAAAGTAGACCTATTAATGAAGATATATCATTATTACCACAAAGACATGTACTTAGCTAGTTATAGGACAAAGTTCCAATCGGTTAAGGGGAGGCAGTTTTGGGACACTGCCAATTGCCTCCCAATGCGACCTCCACCTGTTCCAACCTTACCTGGAAGGCCTAGGAAAAAGAGAAAGAGGATTGATGAATTCGAAAGAAGATTGAGAAACGAAAAATCTATCCAGAATTGAGTGCAAGGTGAACAACAAACTTCTCAACCTGAGAGATTAAGCAAATGTGGCCGGATTGTTAGATGCACCTTTTGCAAACAAGAAGAACACTATAGATCCACTTGTACAGAGGTAGTATCTTGTCACTAATACATTGCATTTGATGATGCAAGCTCATTAATCAAGCAACCCGCAACCTCCAAGGAAGAGTAGACGTGCACAACCATCAACACAGCCATCGCCATCATCTACCCAACTTTCTAGACCTACTAAATAGGTAAAACCACAAAAGAAAAAGGTGTCCAAATCGTGGGATGGGTGTAATCTATAATGAACATACTGGGCGAACTGTATTTAATGTGAGTTATATTGTTGTCTTTTATATGAATGTGCTCTAAATCTAAATTTGTAGTGTCATTGACTTTGTTCCAATTATGATGAAGCCTGGGATGTCATCAGAGGTTATGGTATAGGAGGGTTGTGCTCAACAATTATTGCAAAACAATGATAATGCCCAAACTAAATTCCCAATACCTAATGAGAAGGCAATTAGGAAATTAAGAGGTTGAACTTCAACTGCCACAAAGGGTTCTAGAAGGATTCAATTCTCAGATTAGGGTGAACCAATTCTTGATCAACTTCCATTCAAGCCCCCAGGTTTGCAGTGGAAAGGCAACCCAAGTATTTCAACATCACAACTCTTAGCAAAGAAACAATCCATGATTGCAAAGACTAGGGTAAGGACAAATACCTCTGATATTTAGCTCCTAGTACAATCACTTTTGGGATTTATTACTAGGGATTTGTATTACGAAGCACTTTTTTGCATTTTTATGTAGTTATGGCCTCTTTTGATTTTTGTTCATCAGATACTTGTTCCTTTAGTGTGATTGACTTATATTGCTAGAGCCTATAATGTTATGATAACTTTCACATTTGGGATAATTTTTGTATCAATTTATTAGTAACATCAATTAATTAAAGTAATTATAAGACCTTTTCCAGTTTTGACTTTGTCCACTGTTTACATTTGCTTCCATTAAATTCATTATATGTTTATCATGTTATTTAGTTGGAATAAAATGTACTCTTCATTCCCAATAGCTACAAGTAAGATCCTCAAACACTATAATTAACTTATTTTCAATTACAATTTAAAATTGGTACACTACAACTAAACTTCATAACGAACACAACTTATTTAATCACAAATGCCTTCAATCCCATATTAACATGTCAATTACATGACAATTATCCAAACCCACATCATTATAAAAGCAGCCACAACAATCTTGAACTTTAAATCACTTCCCCTTGCTTACTTCTTCATTTCAGATTCCTCAACTCTCCATGGATTGCATCAAGCTCCTGAAACATCCTCCCACCATCATTGTCTCTTCAAATCTTGGTGTTCTCATCATACAATTTGTCTATGACATCCAATAGTTGCTTTATCACAACATTAGCCTTCTCACCAAAGTTTTCATCATGCTAAGCAAAACACCCACAACCTCCATCCTATTCAGAGTTCAACACCAACATTTAACCATTTGGACATGCATCAACCATCCCAAAAACATTAAATCTCATACCTGATAGTAGAATCGACAACCATAGAACCTTCACCCAGGGTTGCCATTCATCCATGCCATCCAATGATGAGCAACTAACCTGTGGTGGCATAACCTTATCGGACTATCATACTCATCTTCTCAACTCAGTGGCCTCAACAACACGACTCGTCGTTTACTTCTAATGCTTGTTGAAGATGAGACTAACACCATTTATATTCCTCAGTCTCCCTTCTTGTAACACCCCAACTTTTGATTAAGGGCTAATGAGGATTATTGAGAAAGTAATTGTGATTTAGAGTGGATTAAAGTTGAATTAATGTATATTGGTGACAATATTATTTAATATGTCATAATTGTTGGAAAATTGAAAGAATGGAATTATTGGAATAAGTTGGTAATTAATGGGGAAATTAATTACTAACTAAGAGAAAATGAGAAGTGTAATTAAAATGGCTAATGGAAGGATTAGAGAGGTTAATTAGTGACTAAGTATGTGAGAACCAATGGAAAAGTGACATGTGTTGAGATGTAAGGATGTGAGAGTGTAGGAGAAAAGTCAAAATGGGATATTTTAAACATTCTTTCTCTCTCCTTCATCCCTCCTTTTCGCTGAATGAGGCATGGTAAGAGGGAAATAATCATCATTCTTCATCTCTACACTCCATCCTCATCTCTCATCTCTCTCGTTCTCTCTCTTCTCTCCTTGGGTGGCACCATTGTTGCAGAAAATAGAAGAAGAAAAGCTTGAGAAAAGGTAAGGAAAATGTCTCCAAATGCTCAAACTTCCTTCTCTAATATTGATCCTTGAATGAAGAGCTTCATTTTGATGGTTGTAATGGGTTCATTAGTGTTAGTTTGTGACCTCAAGAGATTGTGAAAGTTGAAGAATCAAGAAAACTCTTTGGCAAAGTGAAAGAGGTGAGTGTTAACTCCCTTTTGATATATATATATATTGTGGTTGTTGGTGAGCATTGATTTTTCTGGAATTTTCTGCCCTATTTTCAAAAATTAGGGTCTTAGTGAGTTTGGCATGTTGTGATCATGGAAATGGTATATTATGATGTCTTTTGGACAAATGGATTGGTTTGAATCATTAAAAGTAAAGTTTGGGATCTTTGTGTATGTTTTGGTGTGTTGATCAAAATAGGGCATGTGGTTAGATTGGGAATTTGGTCATTTTGAGGTTACCATTGTGTTCCTTGTGGAAAATTGTATGAGAATATGTGTGGTTAATGATTTTGGAGTCATTGGACACTTTGGTAGAAAAGTTGGAAAATGCTGTCATTGTGAACTCTGTCTGGGCAGTTTATTTGTGTGGACGTTTTGAGTGACCAAATGATTTCAGAAAATTGTGAAAATTTCCAGTCTTAAATTTCACATCCCAAGATTCAAAATGGATATATATTTTGTGTCATTTCGTTTGGTATTCTGAGAGTTATGCTTTGCCAAAGTTTGATACAAAAACAGAACTCTGTTTTTGGAGTAATGTTGGGTTTTGGGTGATTCTGTATTTTTTTGATTATTTGAAGTTATAAGCCATATTTTTCCTTGAAATAGGACTTAAATACCTTTCATTTGGATTTGGAATCACTCCGTTTCGATTTTTCTACAATTAGATATGATTTTTCAAAGTTCAGCCAAGAATCAGGAAATTACTTGGCTGCGGCCCATGAGTGGCTGGCCGTGGCCCATGGGTGGCTGGCCGCAGCCCACGGCCTTCTGACCATATTTTGGCCGCGGCCCAAGGAAGGGCTGGCCGTGGCCAACCCCTGTGTTCCAGTACTTTAAGTTTTTGAAAAGAGATCTTCAACCTATTGTTTCCCAACCTTTTAGGGGTTTTATTAGAGGCATTTGGGGCTTCTTAAGGGTCATTATTGATAACCAAATCTAAGTATTGAAGAGTTAATTGAGTATTGGAATAGAGAATAATATTTCATCCTTAATTATGACTTTAGGATTTGATATCTGCCCGGAGCATAGAAGGCCTGTGCCTGCTCAAGGAAGGAAAGACAAAGGTAGTGACACTTTATCCTATATCATGTGTATTGCATTGCTTGTTTGCATTAGTCATTGAATACAGTGAAAGTGAAGGAGACGTGGCGAAAGCCCGGACTCGAATATTGATAAAGTGATGGGGCGTGGCGTAAGCCCGACCTCGTATATAGTGAAGGGAACGTGGCGAAAGTCCGGTCTCGAATATTGATTGCTGCATTGTGATATATGTGACTTGCTTTGTATATATGCATCATATAAATAAACTGTTGCTATTGAGATTCTCTAGAATCTCATTCTTTCCAAATAACATTTTTAGACAGGGCAAGTGGATCAAAAAGCAAGCAAGTGACAAAGGACGATTAGGACTGCCGGCGATAGTCTTAGTTAAATATTTTAGTTTTATAACAAATTGGTTATCATTTTGGATCATTGTAAATATATTGTATAGATCATAGTACTATAGTTTTGTGTTATCCTCGGTATAGATACTGAGATGGGCAATGATGCCCTGTATAAACCTTTGGATTAATATTATTATCCCGGGTGAACGTCGGGAATTGTGCTTACTCTGATATTGTATATGTAACAGACCAAACAGGCCATTTGTTTTAATGAATGAAATGAATGGAGATCCATTTGTACAGTTTCCGCAAAAAGTTTTTAATTGTCCTGGATTTCTCATTCGATAATTAAATGTGCTTAAACGCTAATCCCGGCCTGATTACCGAAGGGGGTTACACTTCTCGTCTTGTTGACTATCCCTTCCTCCAAGCTCTCCGTCAGGTTTCAAGGTTGAAGAAGCAAAGTCGGGTCTGGGTTTTAATGCCAAACAAATGGGTTGGTGTCGTGTTGGTGTTGGTATTAAAGGATGGGAGATGGATGTTCATGTAGTGAGGAATGTGTGGGTCTTTAATTCATCCACATTAGAGTCCTAGTCAGCTAAATGGGGTCAAACAATGGTCAATATAGACATGGTGGATGACACATGTACAAAAAATTAGGGCCCACAATTCAAAATGGAAGGATGTTTGAGGGAACTAACGGACCTGGCATTTTTGTACCCATTTACAATGATGATAGGTAGTTTTGCACCAAAAGAATTGATATGGGGCAAGGCACACATGTGACATATGTAAATAGGCATCTTGCATCTTCGCCCTATTTTTTATTATATATATTTATTTTTATTATTTGTTCTTATTTATTTATACTATTAATATTTATTATATAAAATGAAACTAAAAATGTTAACTAAAAAAAATGAAAGCTTATACAAGGAAGAAACACGAGGAAGCAACCACAAAGTGAAAACCCATGGTAGTGGTGGAGGACAAGTCTTGCAGCTTCAAGACAAAATCTATGGAAAAAAGAGTGTGAGACCCACTAGGAAAGCTTAAAATACATTTGAGAAGAAGTTGAAAGAGTTGCGTCAAATAAAATTTTTTAGAGTCCAGCCTCCTTATAATTGATATTTTTAGGAATCCCACCTTTTTATATTAAAGAATACTTAATGGTTCTTAGGGAAGAAACGTAACGTATTGTCATATAATTTTTTTTTAGAATACCGTCCTTCTATATTTGATATATTTCAGAATTCCGCCTTTGTTTATATTTGTAGAATACTTAATGGTTCTTAGTAAAGAACTGTAATGTACTGTTAAATAATTTTTTTTATATTTTGCCTTCTTATATTTGATATCTTTCATAATCTCACCTTTATTTAAAAAAAAAAAAAAAAACTTAGCGTTCTTTGTAAAGAAGCATCACTACGTAGACAAACGACTTGAAATCATGCGTTTCAAATGCACTGTTGATCTACCAGGAACCTCCCCCATTAATATTTTCCTTTCTTAATATGTCTTCCTTCTAATTTATTTGTCTCTCCCCTTCCCTCGTCAACATTAATCAAAATCTATATACAGTGATTTCTTTATATATATATCAGCTATGGATGCTAGCTCAAATGTTGCTGATGCATATTTATGAATCCTAATTAATGATCGATAAGAGAACTTCATTACCTTGCTTTGTTTGCTTTGCATCTGATACCTTGCTTCCCTTGAGGTTTTGATAATCTTCTCTGTACGTAGTTGTACTGTATATGTTGCAATATTCTTACCCTTTGGTTATTCCAAAGTGGAGTAATGTAATTAACTATTTCAAAAAGGTGAAATGGAGAAAGAAAAAGAATTAAACAGCTTGGTTTTTTATCATGTTCTTTCCTGTCTTTTAAACCAATCCCCATGAACTGATGTATACATCTATATATGATCTGCTAACTATTTGATCAACCTTTTATTTCTTTTTTTTTTTGTTTGTTTGAAGGAACCTGTTTTTTCTTCATTTATACACTAATGGAGCTTGAACTATATATATTATTAGCGCGCGCGCACGCACACACACTCCTGAGGCAAGCCTCTTTTTCTTGTGGGAGAATACCTAATCTATTCTTTTGATATATTTATAACGCGAGCTTCAAATAACACATGATTTTAGCATTCATGAAGTACTTTGCGTGTATGGACATGTGTTCTTCTATATAATTACTGTGAAGATACAAAATCAGGTGGGCTTGTATGACATGAAGTTTAAGAATGTGCTGCAATAATAATGTTCATATGTTCATTATCAACAATTTTATTACTTGCTATTTGTTTGATCTTTGGAAGTGATTCAACGGTGAGCGCATCATCAAAATTAAGGAGAGGGACTTCATTAACTTCTTTATCTAAAAATTAAAAAAAATCTAAATTGATTCAAATTTTATGCTGAGCTAGCAAAACATGTCAAGCCTATTGGGCTAACCCATTTAAGATGACGTGTATAAAATGGCGAAACTTGGTGGAAGTGTTATAAATGCTGTTGGTAGTGTAGTACATTATTTTTAAAAAATGACGCTCTTATATTTTTTTTCAAATGTAGAAATTGTGAAAATGCAATTGTAAATGAAGTTGATGAAATAATGAAACTCGGTCGAAGTGTTGTAAATGCGTTTGGTAGTGTGGTAAATAATTTAAAGAATAACCCTCTTATTCGTGTTTTCCCAAGTGTTCAAATCGTGAGAAAGTTATTATAAATGTCTTTGAAAAAATGGTGAAACTCAGTAAAAGTTTTGTAAATGCGGCTAATAGTATAGTAAATGATTTAAAATAGAGCATTTTACTCGATCATATACGACAGTTCAAAACTGTGATACATACATGCGTTTTATATGTTTCGCATAGATAAATAACGGTTCCGAATAGTACGTAATATATTAAGGACAAATATAATGGGGTTTTTGTTGTTGTTAATAACCGTAATGTATGTCTATATTTTTTTTATTATTATATAGTTATTGTTATTATTTGTTCTTATTTATTTATACTATTAATATTTATTATATAAAATGAAACCAAAATTGTTAAGTGAAAAAAAATAAAAGCTTATACGAAGAAGAATCACAAGAGGAAGGAGTTACAGAGTGAAGTCCTATGATAGTAGTGGAGGATAAGACCTGAAGTGCCAGAACCAAATCTTTGTAAAAAAGATTGTGGGACTCACTAAGGAAACTCAAAAAACGTTTGAGAAGGAGTTGGAAGAGTTATGTCAAATAAAATTTTCAAAATCCCGCCTCCTTATATTTGATATTTTTCAGAATCCCCCCTTTCTATATTAAAAAATACTTAATGATTATTAGGGAAGAACTGTAATGTATTGTCACATTTTTTTTCAGAAGCTTGTCTTTCTATATTTGATATATTTCAAAATCCTGCCTCTGTTTATATTTTTGGAATATTTAACGGTTCTTAGTGAAGAACAGTAATGTACTGTTAAATAATTTTTTTTTCATATCCCTCCTTCTTGTATTTAATATCTTTTAGAATCTCCCCTTTATTTATAGAGCTAAGGTGCAAATTTAGCAACGAAATTTTATCCGAGGGGCATTTGGAACAAATAAATTTTAGAAGGGGCAAAAATAACAATGAACAATTAAAAAATATGAAAATTTAACAATTTTGTTAAATTTGCACCCTTTTTAATTGTTCATTATTATTTTTGCCCTTTCTAAAACTTGTTTGTCCCAGACGCCCCTTGGAGAAAACTTTGTTGCTAAATTTGCACCTGAACTCTTATTTATATTAAATAATACTTAATGGTTCTTTGTAAAGAACCTTAATGTATTATCAATTTTTTTTAGGATTCTACTTCTTTATATATGATATCTTTCAAAATTGCACTTTTATTTATATTAAAGAATACTTAACAATTCTTTGTGAAGAACCATAATGTATTGTCAAATTATATTTTTTAGGATCATGCTCCCTTATATATGATATCTTTTAGGGTGTGTTTGGTTTGAGAGGAGGGGAGGGAGGGGAGGGTGGGGAAGGAGGGATAAATTATAATTTTGCACAGGAGAAACCCAAAATTTATGCTTTCATTCTTTTAATTTTGGATTTCCGCCTAAAATTTATCCTCTTATTCATTTAAATTTTGGGTTCTCGCCAAAATTTAAATACATTTAACCTAAAAAGGTAATTTAACTCTCCTCCCCTTCTCTCCCCTCAAACCAAACACACCCTTAGAATCCTACCTTTATTTATGGTAAATAATACTTAATGGTTATTTGTGAAGATACGTAATGGATGTATTGTCAAATAATTTTTATTATTATTAAGTATTCTTAAAGAAAATGTAACGGTTTATTGTGAAACATTATCGAATATTATCAAGTAATGTTCTTTTCAAAATCCTGCCATTTTACATATGAAGGTTATTTCGTAAGAACTGTCATTTTTGTCAGTAAATACATCATGGTTAATAATTACAACTGTTATATTTTCATTTTCGTGAATTCTGGCTCTTAATACTTGATGATATGCATATTTAACCATTAAGTTTTAGCATTATATATTATTGCTCGACCTCCGCCTCAACATATATAACGTTTATTTATTATAACCGTTATTTATTATAAGTGTTATATTTATATGAATATCACTACAAAACAAATAGGAAATTAGAGATGGAAATTAGAGGCAGAATTAATTACGAAGCTATTCCATCTTTAAACCGTCAATAAATCCGTCACTAATTTTAGAGATGGAATCAGAGACGGAATCGGAAATGGATTAGAGACGGAATAATTCCGTCGCTAATTTCCATCTCTAAAATTTTAGAGACGGAATAGGAGACGGATTAGAGAAGGAATTTAGAGTCGGAATAATTCCGTCTCTAATTTCCGTCTCTAAAGATTTAGAGACGGAAGTTAGAGACAGAATTATTCCGTCTCTAAATTCCGTCTATGATTTTGTTTTTACATTCTGTCACTATTCCGTCGATATTCCGTCACTATTACTTCATTTTGTGTTTTTATAAGCATATCAAGATTGTTGAATACTAAATCAAAGGTAGTGCTAGTATGTGCAATTATTGTGCGCACTTAGTTTGCCATGTCATATGTGGTATAATTAGTTAAAATACAACAATTCAACTAATATTAATCTTAGTTGGCTGCTCATTTGATTCACATTTTTATTTTTCTTAAAAATTCAAATTGTTTAATTAAAATTTCACAAATAAAGAAAAAATAAATATTGTGAAAATATTTTAATTTTTTAAATATACCAACTAATATTCTTTTAATTTTTTAATCATAGGAGTTAATTTAGGATGTAGAATTATCACATTTAATACTCCTCTTGTATATTTTCTGTACAAATCCTTATCTAGTATACAAGTTATTAAGATTATATTTCTCATTGTGCTTACATCATAAAATGCAAATTTAAATATATTATTTAATATGTGAGAACCATGATTCTTCTTCTTCTTCTTTTTTTTTTATTCCTTTAAGAAACCATTATTCTTTCAAAAGATTCACCTATTCTCTCTAATGCAAAGGTAAACTTATTGTCACACCAAAAATTTCGCAGCTTCACTCCATTTAACTTTATTTGACATTTTATTGCCTCCATTTAATTGACTTGGCAAAATGGAAAAAAAAAATCCATTCCCTACCATCTCCTTTACTTCTTTCTCCCCTAACCCTAAATCTAACTCTTCAATCTTCAATATTCTTTATTTGTTTAGACTTCAAAGTTGAATGTTCTGAGCGCCTATGCCGATTGCCGTCGCTGAGACAAAAAGTGTCGACTCCATAGCCACAGACCACAGCTCCACTTTGTCCAACTCCGTCCAAGCGTCCGAGTTCTGAGTTCCGACTCCATAACCTCCCTCTGCCTCCTAATCTTTTCAACACCGTTTCTTCCATCTATCACGGCGCTGAAGATGCTTCCAGTGATGGCCATGAATGTGAGGTCCCTGATGGGAGTGGGGATGGAGCCGGATCTGAGAAGAAACAGGTGGATGCCCATGCTGACAAGGTTTTGATAGGAGTTTTACCTGAATTTTTTGTTTAATTTTGTGTTGTGGTATCTAATTTTTGTGGTAATTGGTGTAGTTTATGAGGCTAGGGATGTTTTGGTGTGATGGGTTCTTGTCAAGTTTTGGTTTTTTCCAGGAATTCTCTGTGAATCGGGAAAATTTATGAGTTCTTGGTGCTTTGAATTGGTTGTGGGCATGCTATTTGTAGCTTAGGTTGAACTTTAGGCTTAATTTGTGTGAAATTAGCCTATATTTCACAATTTTGTTATCTAGACTAATTCTCTGTTACAATTCTTGTTTAGTTATACCCCATCACGACTTTCCTTTTTCTTTTCTCGATAAAGCTTCTAACTTTTATCAAATTTGTGCAATTGTTTTTTTTTTTTTTGCATTGTTCAGGATAATACAGGAAATTCTAGAGAAGATTTGTTGACGGATCTTGAAGATGCACTATTGAAACAACGACCAAGTTGTGTGTCAGGTTACAAATTGAAGGAAGAAAGGGAAAGCCATTATAAAAGTTAGATTCAGCATTAGTTAAATGAACTAGTAGGTGAATAATTATAGTAAAAAAGAAGCACCATCTTCTCTCTTGCAAATTTTTCACCTGTTTAACCATGCAAACATGGTAGAGGGTGTGTTTTATTTCTTAGCAATGTTTTCAGTGTGTGAATTCATTCAAACAATACTGTTATGATTCCTTTCAATTTTTCATAGTATTGATAGATAAATCATTCTATTTTCTCTAATTCTCTAATTTTTCAGTATGTGAATTCATTCAATCTGGTTACTGCTACTGAATTCTTTCTCTAATTCTCTGAAACTTTGTTGCATTTTTGAAATTTTGCTGAGAAAAGTTCATTGTCTTGAACTTGTGAATTTTGCTATAGCAGCTTGTTAAGCCTTTTAAGGGTGAGTTCATGGTACATTTCGTTGTTATGGTTGCTGCTTTGTGTTGTACTTGTGAATTGCTGATATAAAGGGCATTAAGGTTGTCCTTTGGCTTAACGAAATTGAATATATGGGAAGCTTTATTCATTGAAATTCTTGTTGATATTGGCATCAAGTTCTCTGCTGGATTTTCTTGGTACTTGACTTTGCATACTGCAAACATCCAATTACTGTCTCTTTGGGTGTTCTGGCACAATCTTTCTATGAATTTTTGCAAACCATAGCCAATTTGCTTGATGTTGCTTTCATTACTAAAGATTGAATTGTTGTGGTGTAAGGAAATTGAACTTTGATATATTTCATGCGTCAGTTAGAGCCACATAACTCATTGCTGATTGGAATTATACTTATTTTTCTTCAAATATGGTATGTTATATGTTGCATATGTTCTTGAGAAGATTTAATTTTTCATAGATGAACTATTCATTAACTCTTGGGCTAGATTGATTTGTGGCTGGAATTTGTAACTATCCATATTTGAGCCCAGAAAAGTCTTCCAAATATGCCAAATCTTCTTCTAGTTGTGCCAGATTTTGAATTGAAAATCCTTATTCCAAATATGTTGGTGCGTTGCTAGCCATTGAGTGCTCATTCTCTCTCTTTGAACTACAAACTTGACTGAGCATATGCCTTCAAAATCCATTTCAGTTTGCTCTGAGTGCATGATCTGAATTGTGCTGCACATTCCATTGTTTGATCTGCTGTTAACATAGTCTGAAGTCATTCGTATGTGTTTTCCCTGTTTCTAGCCTTTGCTTGAAGTGGATATTGTTTGAGACTTTGGTGAATTCCTCAACTTGCATCCAAGTGTTAGTTGCTGGAATTTGAACTTGACTTGTCCATATTTGTGCTAAATTGATGGTCTAAAATGTTTTCATCTATTTGGAGCAAAAGAAACATTTATCTAGTACAATAGATGTTATTCTGTGTGTTTTTCTTGTACCTTTTTTAGTACAATGGATGCTTGGGTAGATGTGTAGTTCATATGCATATATATATATATATATAAAACAAAAAAGATGTGTAGTTCATATGCTCTATCTTTGAATTTCAAATATGGTAAACTTTTTTTCATGGACTGTTAAGTTTAATTTATTGAATTTTTTTAGTTGATTTCTATGATTGTATTGAGCTTGTAACATTTCACTACTTTACTAAAAAAAATTTCTTTGAAGGCTATATATGCTTATTTAAGAAGATTCAAATGTTTGTATTTATTGCCTCTATGTTCTTGCTGCATCAGTTGTTAATAAATGTTTATGTTGATTGCTTAAGGGTAATATATATAGACTTTTTGTCAACAGTTAAAGCTATTGAGCTTGAATTTTAACTAAATATATCTGAATGGTAAAGTTAGAAGTTAAGTTTCAAAACTTTTTTATTTCCTCTTGTTCACTTAGATACTGGCAAGCATTTATTTGAATGGTAAGGTTAGAAGCTAAGTTTTTCCGTTTACATTGTGATTTAGGTATAAAGCCTAGGGTTGCTTTTTCGGACTCCACTTGGTAGAAAGAGATATTATAGTGGCAAGCATTGATTATAGGTATGTGGTTTTAGTTCTACATTCGAGCTTTTGATAATGTGGCTGCTTGAGAAAAGGTATTGACATGTTAAATTGGTATTGGTGAAAGATAAATTGTGTAGTATTGAAAAGGCATAGGTGTGGAGTTTTTACATTGCCACACATGAAAATGAAGGCCACATTAAGTGATACACTAGTATTTTTTGTTATTATGACTTGGTATGTTCTTTCAAGTGTACTCTAAACCATGTATCTATATTTCATCATGGTCTTGTGATTTAGTAGTGTGGTTTAGTCATTTTTGGTAATTATCAAATTGAGCATTTTGTTTTGTTGTATTCTTATTCTATCAACACTCATGAGTATTGCTTATCTTTATGCTTGTGCACTTTAATTTTGCAAAGGAGTAAACCATAAACTTTTTTTTTTTTGGGACCTAGTGTCTAGTTGTAATTCCTACCTCTGCAATATTGTACACACGAACTTATTCCTTAGTTCAATTAAACATTAAAATGTGAAATTTCTCAAAGATTCTTTGGCAGTTGGCCTACTTGTTGCGATTTTTGTGAGACCATAATTACCAATTGACAAGTGTGGAGCAGAGTGGTGTCAATATAGCTAGGGAATTAACAGAAAAGAAAGAGGAAACCAGACAAAAAAGGTACATGTGTATATACTGTTGTATTTTGCATTATGCACATTTTTAATTATGCAAATGGGCTAATCTAGATTTTAGATGCTAATTTCATTTATGTTATGTGTTAATATTTTTTTCAAGTTCAAGCAATTGTGACAAACAATATATAATTCATGCTGGAATTTTTGTTGTCACATATTAAGTTGTTCTATTTTGTATCTCTAGAACTGTATAAAAGTGTTTTTCCCATTACATTGAATAGAATAATAAGTAAAGTAAATGAGAAAGTATTCTATTATTATTGTTGTTGTTGTTTTTAATCCCGTAGACAAATATTTCCATACTTATAAACAATACTTACAAGGTTTAATGAACATATATTTGGCGAATATACATATATATATTTTTTTATTTCATAACAATATGTTGATTAAAATAAATTAAAGTTTTATAGAATAGTTTCAAAATTAAAAGTGGATTAATTTGAGATCAAGACTTTATGTTTAAATAGATGGGAGAATTTTATTATAGTCCCACAAAAGGGACTTAACAACAAATCATATTCGATACAATATGAAATAAATCTGCAGGACCAAGTTTCAACGAAAATAAAATAGCACTATGACTCCGAATGAAATGAAAATATGTTTTGGTAAAAAGAGGAAATGAAAATATGTTGAACTTTTTGGATGGATATACCCGGTTTCGGACCTGCTCATCCAGATCTGGACCGTCCAGATTTAATTTTTTTAAATGGGTGATTGTGGAATAAAATAATCATTTTTTGGGAAATTGTTAGTTAAGAAATTATCTTTATTTTAGATTCTGTATTTATTAAACTAATTTTTTTAAAAAAATTAAAAAACAAAAAAAATTAAATCTGAACCGTCCAGGGAAATCTGGACGGTCTAGATTTCCCTGCTCATCCTTGGGATGAGCAGGGAAACTGAATCCTATATTTTTTTACAGATGTTCATTGAATTTGTCAGCCATTTCTTTTGTCAATCCCAAATCTGTTTGGTGCCCTAACAACTGTTCAAGTCCCAGGTTTAATTTCAGGTTTTGACTAGTTGGCATTTCAATATTATAGCCTAGTCGGACAAAATTGCACCATATAATATTTTAGGATGTTAGATGTATTTATAAAAATTTTTCAGAGTGACAGATGCACCTTAACCCTAAATTAAAAGGAATTTAACACACTAAAAACTTGATAAAAAGTTCCTTTAAAATTTTATTGTGTAGAAAGTTTGGGCACCTATACTTTTCATATATGAAAATTTACCAAGTATTTGTATGTTCTGTGTATAAAAAAAATATCATATGCTTTTAGATATGAGGTAAATATGTGAAAGCAATTTTGTTTCGATTTATATGAATAAATATTTTTGGAGTCCTAAAGATGATCCCAAACAAGCACAAATTTGTAAAGAAGTGTGCCTAATTCCTCTTTACACACTTGTCTATTTTCCGGAACCAGTTTCGGTGCCTATCTAAAGGATAGGGATTGAGAATTTATCCAGATTTGATTTTTTTATTTTAAATCATGTACCTATTAAAATAATTTTTTTTTGTAAAAAAAATTATTTAGACCGTCTAAATCCTATCGAATAATACAGATTTTGGTGCCCATCCAAAAAGATAGGAACCGGAACTCATTCCTCTATTTTTCCGTTCATAATAAAAAATAGGGAAAAAAGTGACAAGCTGAGAAAAATACAAAAAAAGGCCTCCTGTGTTTTCCATTGTCTCATCCTTGACTGGTCTTAGAGACTTCGCATACTTTAAATTTTAAAACAATCCCAAAAGCAATATACACGGCAAAGCTTCTCCTTCCTTCCCAAGGAAGCAGAGCAAAACCCACTCTAAGCAATTCAAGTCCAGAACCCAAAAACATTAAATAAATAAATATTCAATCCTCAGAATTCCAAACCCAATATATCTACGTTAATTCCTCCATGGAAGAAGAGTCTCTCTCTCTCTCCCCCCCTCTCTCTTTACTCTACATTTCTTAATCTGATCTTCAAGTTCATATGTTGTTTGTCTGATATTTTGTGTTTCCTTTTGTTATTTCAGATTAGAGCAATACCCAAAAGAGTATGATTACAACCAACAAGGTCAAAACTCAAGAAGGGTCCCTCCTTCTTCGTCTTCTTCTTCTCCGGCAAATATTCAGGTCACCGCTCTCGACGGTATCGTCAACGTCAACTCCCTCTTCACCATCGCCGTCTTCGTTGGCCTCTCTCTTACCACTCCAGGTGATGATGAGACCACAAAAATTAAAACTTACCTTTGTCAATTTCTCATTCACTATCTCAATAAGATATCAATGATCCATTCAGGTCAGCGAAGCCTGGAGAACCGGTCTTCATGTGACGCCGGAACCGACGTGGCTAGGAAGCTTCTGGTTTTCGAGGTGGTGTCATTCAGCTTCTTTTTGTTCTCGTCGCTGGTGGCTCAGGGGCTGAAGCTGGCGATCAATCTGCTGAACAGCAAGGGCGTGGACGAGGAGTTCAGATCGCACCTGAACGTGAAGATGTTGAGGCTGGGAATGTTGGCCTCCGCCGTGGGCTCCGTCTTGGGCTGCTTGTTCTTGATGCTGTCGATGATCAATGTGATTCAGATCAGATTGGGATTGTTGTCTTGTGGAAGTGAATCGGCGATTCATTCCGTTATTGCCCTCGTCGTGCTCGTTTCTTCGGCTCTTTTGACTTATATTTCAACTGCTATATATGCTTTTACACATTAATTTAGTTACGTTGTGAGCTCATTATTAAGACCCTTGTTTTGAACATCATTTTCATTGTTCTTGTGTGTGTTTTGTTTTTTGTTTTATTTTATTCTGGGTTATAGTACTATGGCAAAGAGGTGTTTGTTTGTATCTAAATGCATAAGTGTATCTAAATGCATAAGTGAACTGCACCGAGCATAAGTCTTTGAGAGAATCACACTTTAAAAGTTAGCTATTAAAGTTGGGGAACTCAAGGCTTTCTAAGGCCCTTTTTTTAAGAAAACCCACTTGATGTCGTCCGGGCTCCACTCTACAGTCCATTCTGCCAACCGAGATGACGTTTCCCCTCTAGTCAAAACTCTCCACAGGTAGTCCTTTTCAGTCGGCTGTCCTTTGGAGAATCACGCCAACGCCATCGCCAATGCTATTGTAAAGGACACAAGTCATTGAAAGAACCACACTCTAAAAGCTAACTGTTGGAGTTGGGTAACCCAAGACCTTATAAGGCCCCTCTTTCAAGGAAAACTACCCGATGTGAAACTTGTTATAATGCACCCCCCTCGAGAGCCAGCTGCTTTACAATAAAGTACTTCACTTGGCGCTTCATTCGACCTTCTGTTGGTCAACCCCTCCAGCCATAAACCTCCGCAGGTAGCTATCTTCGATCAATCATCTCTTAATAAAAGCACTATTATAATGGGCATAAGTCATTAGGAGAATCATATTCTAAAAGTTAGCTATTAGAGTTGAGAAACCTAAGGCTTTTTAAAGCCCCTATTTCAAGGAAACATTCCCAGTATGGGACTCGTTACATGTACATGTTGTTGCACTCAATTATAGATTTATTTTCAGATTGTGCATGAGCTATTTGGTTACCACCCGCGTTAGGTGGTTTTGCCATTAGCTTATGTGTGTCCAAAAAATTATAAATTTATTTTATTGGTTTTTTTTATTTGAAAATTTTGAATTTTTAAAAAATTCTTTTTATTTCATCAAATCTAACCACCGTTTGTAGCATATAAAACATTGTTAAACATGCACCTTTGATCCTTTAACGCCGCACAATGTTTATTTTGGTTGTTTAATTTTATAACCTATTTTTTTTTTATGAATAATGGTTTAGCTGAATTTTGAAATTTTGTCAAAAAATATGAATTTTCATTTTTTAGAAAATTCCACGCGGTAAAATTTGATTAAAAAATTGGAGCTCATAAATATAAGCAAATCAACCTAACTTTCATGATTTCATCCATATTTTTCTGCGTCTTAAGTCAAATATCTGAAGTGGTCTATTTCAGTCCCAAATAAATAATTAGAAACAGCTCTTCTAGCATATATGTTTTCAATGACAAAATTTGAAGTCAAAATGTTCTTCCTTGAATATCTAGTAAAAAAAACATAGCCTCGTACGTAAGTTATGCAATACTTTGCGTTTTGAAATTGTCATGCTTTAATAAAAATATTTAAATAAAAAATATATAAAAATTTTGTACCTTGATAAATAATAGTATTAATATTTTTTTTGAAAATATTTTTAAAAAGCTCGATTCATTTTACTTTTTTTGAACATATACACCATATAAAACCACTTTCATATATTATCTTTTTTTTAATGCAAGAGTTTGATATATTATCTTAAACACCGATCTCTTGTGCTTTTTGTGTGTGGTAGCTAGCGTTCAAAGTAGGTTCAATTTACCTTATCAGATGAGTGAATAAAATTTTAAACAGAAGTGTCTAGACAAAAAGGTTACACCTCATGGTTGTTTTAGAAATTTCCTATATGATATTGTTGTTATGTTTCTTTGATTTTTCATTAAAAATTTATCAGTTTTTGTTCAAATTTAATAACAAAATATGTTAAATTTTGATCTTAATTTTATTTTCTAGCTTCAATAGTAATCTTTTTTACTGGAAAATTAACATCAAATTTACTTTTTCAATTTTTGTGTCCTTTAGGGTCTGTTTGGTGTGAGGGATTTGGAGGGGAAGGGAGGGGAGGGAAAATTTTTATGAGTTGAATTTTAAAAGATTGAAAAAATAAGGTAATAAAATTTTAATAAAGATAATAGACAAGATAAAAGAGTAAGAAAAATTAATTAAAAATTTTTAACCCCACTTCTTTAATTTTTTTAAATTTAACTCAAAAAATTTTTTTCCTTCCACCCACTTTCCCTTCCCTCCCCTCCGACCAAACAAGCCCTTAAAGTAAAGAGGTGATTTAGGTGAATTATTTTTTAGGTTTTAGGCAGTTGCGTGGAACATGTGGTGTCCGGTTAGGCCATATTTTATTGGTGTTATTAGTCCAAATTTGATGTCTCTTGGTTAATTAATTTCTTTAGACTAAGATATCACTTTAGTTCGTATGAAAGTCTCCATTTAGCTTATACTTAGGCGAGCTTCTAGAAGAATTATGACTTCAGTACAACCAAGCCTATGATCATATTCATACATGCATAAATCTTATGAAATGTTGGGGTTTCATAATTAATTTGTATTGACTAAAACTAGTTGTTAAGTTTTTTATTGAAAAATATTAGTTAAGTTAATTATCTATAAAAATATATTTATATATGTAATCAGCAAAGATAGTTTAGGAAAAAATAATAAATATAACACAAATTAAGATCTTACATTCACTACTAAAACAAACTTTTTAACTAATTTTGTTTTTAGAAAAAAGGGAGCATATGGATAAAGATGCGCAAAAGTTCAACACAAGTACAGTAATTTTTTTTATCAAAATATAAACATAGTAATTTCAAGTACTTTGTTTGTACAAAATTTTAGCCCATATAATATGAACTGAACCCTATGAGCTTGTTAGACACAGATTCATTGTGTCCCATAATGTCATACATTACACTTGGCCCTAATATAAGATTTAAATTAACAAGGGGTTTATTTTGATCATAAATAAAATACCTCTTTGTCTTGAATTTATAATTTTTACCTCAAAATATACTTATTAATTGAGTATATTAATGGGATTTTAATCAATGGGCAGTTCCAACAATTAAAGAACCAACCCCCATTTATTACAAATGACTAACTTAGTGGCCTTTAATATGTGTAAATTAGTTATTTAAGTATTATATCAAGCTAGTATACTAGTATTATCATGCATGTTTCGGTTAAAAACCTCATACTCATAGTACTGGTCTTTTTGAGCCTCTGGTCTTCACTCAAGTTATCTTCAAATAACCTTTCATATATATAGAGGGATAACTCTACCTCAAGTTATTTGAAGCCGGAGGTGATGGAAAATTTTGATCTCTCTCAAGTTAGCTTCGTTTTGCCACTCCTTCACGCCACTCTGGATTGTCCGATTGTCCTATAGTATAGACTTTATTATTCCGCAAGTCCTCTTTTCCTTTTTTGAGTAACCAAGCCTGAACAGCCAAAATAATGTTCTTTTCTTGGCATGAGATTCCATGGCCTTTAAACAGCCAATATTGTTTTATTGGGTTTGTAAAAAGATGTGAATTACAAAAGATAGCCCGTGCTTTTTAGAACAGATATGGTCACAACATATGTAGGAAGTAACATTTGTTTAAAATAAAAAATAGGGACATTTTTTTTAATTGGGGGTGATTTATAATTACTTCCAATAAAAATGTCCAAGCAATGAGTTACAATATATATTGCATATCTATGAAAGTAGAAACAGTTATAATAAGTGTTTTTTGGTCGAAAGTTATAATAAGTTTTAAAGAACACAATAAGGGAGAAAATTCGGTTAAACAACCTTGGATGATCGAAATTCAAATTTTCACCTCACTTTACTTAAGTGTTTGGCTCGGGCTTGGGGTGCCTAATGTGCCCCCATGCTACCATCCTTGCTGCTCCAAAAAAAAGGGGGGGGGGGGGTTTTCCCAAATTTCGTTTAGTTTTCTTTGTATCATTAAATTTTATATAAATTGAATGACATTTTGATATTTTATGCACAAAAAATTGAGTTGCTTTCAATTTTTTTTATGAATTTCCAAAATATTTAATATTTAAAATGAAAGAAAAACTACCCAATTTTAGAGCATTAAATCTTTAAAAAATCATAAGAAATTGAAAACAACTCCATTATTTGCCTATAAGGTATCCAAATATCACTAATTTTATGTAAAATCTAATGATGAAAAGAAACCTAAAACAAATATTTGGGAAGCATCCATTTTTTGGGGCAGCAGGGAGGATAGCATGGGGGCACATCAAGCACCCCCAGCCCGTTTGGCTCAGGTTTTACAGGGTGCTAAAATTACAGACATCAAGTGCAAAAGCAATTAGCTTTTCTCTATTTCTATAATTTTGCAAAATCTCTTCCTACTTGAAGTTCCCTTTCTCACTAAAACATTCCATTTTCGGAACATAGAGACCAGTAAACTTATTAAGACAACTATCCCCATTCCAATAGGATAGCAAATTATGAAGTTTTGACCCATCTCATAGTTGGTAAATGTTACTCCCTCTAGTTCTAAATATAAGAGTTAAATAAGAGGTTCACTTTAATTCCAAATATATATAAAATCTCAATCCATTTTGTTTCCAAAATTTATAATTTTTCCCATAAAGTATTCTTATTTATTACACGTTGCAGGGGGTTTTCATATAGAGATGGTTACAATGCACCTAATTAAAGAGGGTATTTGGAAATGTCAACACACATTTGTTACAAATAATAAACATAACTAACCTTTAATATCCATGAATTAGTTATCTAGCTCTTATATTCATTATATTAAGGATTGGAGGTAATAGTACAAAGAATCCCCTTACAATGTTCCCCAAGAAAAGTAAACCACTACTTCTAATGATTCCTCCATCTAAAGAAAGAGCTCCATCGCTTATGCAAGGAAATTCTTGCAGCATTTCTGCTCGTTTCTTGTATATATTTGGAGATAGGAAAATAGATTATAAAATATAAAGTCTCTCAGAGGCCATAACCACTAGGAGTTACACAAATACATTTGCGCCATCTATGTTAATCATGTTCACTGAAAAGCCGACAAATCCATCTGGACACATGCCATCTGGACACTCCCTATGGAGAGTGAAACCCTAGCTCAAAATGCCTAGCAGCATTTATCACACATTCATCGCAGTGAAAGACGACACAGGAAGCTAGTATTGAGTGTTGTTCTTTGTTGGGATTTCTTGTTCCTTGGTTGTCATTCCCAGATTTTGCTTCAATGTCCTAAAGCAACCTACAATGCAATTCAACACAGTGTAATATCATATGTTCTTCAAAAGCACAATTAATTAATAGCAATCACAGAAATGTGATATTTTTTAAACCTCTTTAGCACAAATTCCATGAAATCACTTTTAATCCTAAATTATCACAATAAAGGCATTTTAGGCCTAACAAATAATACCTCTTCTCATTAATGCATTTTAATGAAGAAATTGAATTACAAAGTCGATCTTATATCAAGGACAGAAAGTAGTATGATATAATCCTCAAATTAGATATTAGATACTATGATAAAATAGGGGTATATCAATCATGCACGCATCAAGCACAAATGTAGCAGCATATAAGGCCTACAGGGGAAACAAAATCAATACACAGATTTTGCAAAATTAATATATCGTACATTTCCAAGAATATAAATCTGATGCAATCATATCTTAGAGATTCAAGACATATAACTAAAAATCTGACCAGCCAAAAGGACTTTCCCAAAGAAGCACCTAGCTCATGAAAACTAGAACTCTTGTCTTCGTCTTCATCTTCATCAAATACATTTCGATAGCCCTGACTCCTTCATGAGTTTTTCTTGATGACTCTTGAGCTGGCAGAAAAGCACTACTAGAAAAAAGGGTTTTAACGTCCCTATTTTTGGTCTTTTAACGTCTGAAAACAGAGGGACGTCTATGTGAGGGTCGTAGAAAAAAACGTCATTAACGTCCTTACATAGGGGACGTGGAAGGCAGACTTTAGACGTCCCCAGTTGGAACTGGGGACGTCTAAAGTCAGACATTAGACGTCCCCAGTTGGAACTGGGGACGTCTAAGGTCCGCCTTAGACGTCCCCAATTCTTCTGGGGACGTCTAAGGTCCTACTTTAGACGTCCCCAGTTGGAACTGGGGACGTCTAAAGTGTCGCCAGCAGTCCTTTCCACGTCCCTTTTTTTATTAAGGACGTTGAAATTTTTTTTAAATGGACTTTTTATATATATTGCACTATCTGAAAATGTAAACTGCAGAAATAGGATACCAACAACAGAATAAAACAACAGCAGTTCAACAGAATGGAAACAACAACACAGTGATCAATCAACCCAAGGCTTCTACATGCCACACAAACTTTCAAACCACACAAACTACACAACAATCTATATCCAAGTCTACTACATGCCACACAAACTTTCAAACCATACAAACTACACAGCAATCTATATCCAAGTCCCCAGTTTGTACAATAACCAAGACTAAAATCCAATCCATATCCAACAACAATAACGCTAATTATATGTACTACCACAAAAGTATGTCCTACACAAACTACTAAAGACTTTACTCTTCTGGTATACGTTGAAGAAGATGTCCAGCCATAAAGTCTCTGATCATATTTAAGTCTTCATATGAGTAGGCATCTTCATTGTCAAAAATCTGTAAATTAGAAAATAAGCTTAGGTGAAATAATGAATGAAGTGAATGAATTGCCATTGAATCACAACACCAAGAATATTATCCTCAGAGAATGAAGAAGCGATTACTTGTTCAAAATCTATCGTAATGCCACTCTGAATGATGTTAAACATATAAAGCAATACATAATATCCACATTCCCAGCCGTCAGGTTGTCGAGGGCACTATAGATCAAAAGCAAATGGTTAAAATCAATAAAGGCATATCTAAAACGACCATCAATCAAAAGAACTTGATTTGAAACTACGTACCTTTGGAAACAACCATCTCGGATCTTTGCCACCTCTACGTTCTCGTGGCCCGCCAAGCGCTCGATACGTCGTGCATGCCCTATCATTAAAATGAAAATCAACATAAATTAGGATAATTCATTAAGTCAAGAATCAAGAAGCAATGAAATACAAAAAAATAACTTACGTGTTGAAGACGCTTTTAGTTTCTTTGTCTGGAATTCTATTTAAGGAATCAAACCAGTAAACAACGTGGGACCGAGGACACACAACACACAAACTCCAGTGATAACTATCACAACATATACAGATTAAAATGAAGTTAGATGGCAAGGCAATTATTTATTAAAAATCTCAAATACACAAAATTAAAATGAGTACCCTTGAACAATCGGTGCTAGATAACAACGATACTCGTCCTCTGCCAATGCGAAGCCCACATAGTTCGTCCTTCGTTTCAATGTATTCTCAACCCTTGTCGTATGTGCAGGAGACACGAATCCATATAAATCAACTTTCTGAGAGTCAATGCATATACGACGGAAGGAGCTATAATAGAATTAAAATGATGAATGCATTAGCTAGTTAAAATCAACTTAACTAAATGAATCAAAAAATGGGAAATAAAAAACTTACAGGATTGCAAATTTGCCCCATTCAATATCTAGCTCCTTGAACTTCATGAACTGTTTAAGATCTTGTTTATCAATTGTGAAGTGATACTCTGTATCCTGGCCCACAATCCCTGGAGGCATATGCAAATCAATCTGGCGAATGCCTTTATAGATATGCTGCAATCGTGCTAAGAAGGGCCATTTCTCTGCTTCCTGCTCGTTCTTTTAGAACATAAAAACACATACTGTTAGTAGGATGTCAACACATCTCAAGTAAAAGTGAGGTAGTTCCATACCATTGGAGGTGTTTGTGGTAACAAGCCAATAAGATGTACAGGACAAAGGATGAAAGATCCTCTCGCCTGAGCTATCGTGGCAACCTCGTCATCAGGAATAGGGATTGCTGTACCTTCTACGTACACTAAGTTACAATAAGATTGCCTAATTCTAGCACTAAATATATATATTAATGTGTGTGTCTTATGGCAAAAAAAAAAAAATATTGTGTGTCTACAAGATAATTTTTTTTGTATTTTTTTACTTTCTTTTTATTCTTTATTCTTTTCTCATTTCTTTTCCTTTCCCTACTAATTAAAAGCATTATCATGTGCCAAAACTAATAGTTACCATCATCAACCTAATCAAAACGCATAAACAGAGTAATAAAATAAACCTCTAACTAATACTAAAAATATACTATACTAAAAATATAAAAAATTAAACACTTATTCAATTCATACAAAACTAATAATAAAAAGAATAATAAAACGCCCTGCATTTCTTTTCCTTTCCCTACTAAATAAAAGCATTTATCATGTGCCAAAACTAATAGTTACCATCATCAACCTAATCAAAACTCATAAACAGAGTAATAAAATAAACATCTAACTAATACTAAAAATATACTATACTAAAAATATAAAAAATTAAATGCCCTGTCATCTTATTCAAAACGAAAATGCTAACCTGAAAAGTGGTGAAGCTTTGGAGGAGGCCGACGGTGGTGGAGAATCTGCAAACCAAGAATCTCAAAAACTACAGCAGGGGACCAAAGAAGGAGGCCTGGTGACGGAAGTGAGGAAGCTTTGGAGAAAGAAATTAAAAAACCAAGAAAGGGAGAGGAGACCGATCAATGGGGATGGAGTGATGAATTTGGGAGGAGATGCAGCAAGGGAGTGGAATGGGAAAGGAGAAACAACGAAAAAACTGCAGCAGATGGGGACGGAGTCTCACGGAGATGGGAGTGAATGAGTAAAGTTGGGAGGAGGAGAGATAGATGGCAGGGGAGTGGGAGAGCTCTCTGACATCCTCACATGCACCGGTCACGTCATTTGAGGTGCATGTGAGGCTCTACAACGCAGCTGGGGACTTCTAAAGGTACCTTTAGACGTCCCCAGCCCATCTGGGGAAGTCTAAAGGATTTTTTTTTATGACGTTTAAAGGTAATCAGACGCGCCAATCTCTAAAATTTGAACCTGACCATATTAAAAAAGGGACGTCCTTTAGGGTCTTTATAAGTATATTCTGTAGTAGTGAAGGCTACACATAAATGTTAATTAATATGAAGAGCTTTCTTAAGTTGTGGAACAGTATTATAAAAAACAACTCAAGAAGTTGCATTTACATTTGGAACTTAGTGCTAACCTATTACCCATACAAACTTCATTACCACAATATTGTTCTCACTTAGGTACTGCAACAAGGGACGTGTTAGAAAATTCAATAATACACCAAGAAATATGAATAATTGGTCAGCAATATGTTCCGGGCATAATGAAACAGCATTAATTCAAAGGTTCAAAATTTAAAAAAATTACAAGAATGAAAATGACTGATGGTATGGGAAAGATTAATAAATAAAAATTGGGATATAATGCCTCAGTTAAGTTACAAAATAGCAATATAGCTACTTTCAACAGAATCAACATAAGAAACTATCCGAAAAGGAAAAGATCTTGAGTGGTAAACACTTGTGTATGATTTTCTGTCTGCGTAGAAAAATCTAAGGTTAACAGTACAAATGAATAAAATCTGATAAAAAAGCAAGCAAAAACAAGTACAAATTGATATATGGACCAGCCGAGGCACCAGTTTTTGGGTTAAAAAGGTTAGTCCTGTACAGTTTCTATTTGTTTGTCCAATATATATACGGAAAACTATAAAAGTATCTCCTCATAAAGTTTTTAGCAGACAAATGATAATATAAACAAATTATAAAAGAATAACTACACAAGATTCTGGAATCTTCTAAGTAATTTTATATAATTTGGTCTATTAGATGCTAAACCAATGCATAAAGGATCTATTTATATGAAACCCTCTGCCATCTACTATAAAAATTGACAAAATGATAAAGCTGGAAAAGTTTGTTACTTGCAGCTTTTAAATCTTGAATCTTAAGCCTAAAACCCTGCATTCTTACCGTTAAATTAAACCTCGGCAATGATATTATGCATGCGAGATTTGAAAGATTTTACAAGAGAAATGATGGTGAATTCTAAATATACCTTAATTTAGTATTCTATTTATCTGATTTTATTCGCTTGAACTTCATCGCCGTCATCATCTTCTTGGTCTAAAAGTTCCATAGACAACATGTCTAAGTTGCTAGTAAACGCTATGCTTTGAATAAAATTTGTCTGCCGCTTTTGAAAGCTAATATAGTATATATACAGGGTTAGGAGAGGATTTGGTTTCAGTGCTAAGCAGTGTGCTTAGCTCTTACAACTCATCAGATATGGATTATCAGATCTGATTTGGATAGTCCAGATCTGAGTTTTTAAAAGTCTATATTTTTTAATAAAAATTAATTTAATGGGTATAGAATCTAAACTAAAGATAATCTTTTAACTACTATTCTTTTAAAAAATGATTTTCTTATTAAAAAATCATTATTTTAAAAAAACTCAAATTTGAACCGTCCAAAATTAGATCTAGACGGCCCAGATCTGATGAGCTGGAAGAGCTAAGCAAAGTGCTTAGCACTAAAACCAAGTCCCGTTAGGAGACCTAGGGTTAGAATGTTATGGTTTATAAATATTGTTATACAAGTGTGTACAAGTGTTTTACTAGTGTTGATTTAATCCAATCAAGGGTTTTACACGTCATATTTAAATCTAAACCGTTTATTTGATGAATCAATGGTAGAGATGAGATGTGGAGAAACAAAATAAGAAAGAAGATAAGGAGAAGATCCAAATCTACTTGGTTTCTAATATATTCATATTGTTGAAATATTTTGCTAATTTATATGTTAGCTAGTTAAAAGTTATTTGTTAGCCAGTGACGAATCTTGAAAAATTAATATGTGAAAAATTATAAATAATTAAGTATTTTTTAAATGTATTATAAATATTATTTTAATCAAAACATGACAATAAAATTTATTGAATTAATTACTAGGGGAAAAATATTATAAAAGTGATTGTTTTAGTATAAGAAATATTAGTAAAAGTAATAACTTTCCTGGGGGTGAAATTCTAATGAAAAACGGAAGATTTATAGAGCAGAAATGAAAATTTTTATAGGCAACAACAACGACAACAATGACGATAAGAAGCCTTATCAAATTAAGTGGGATCGGCTACATAGATTGACATCCATTCTAATTTGGTCCATTTCCTATCTAATTTTCTTGTTTATGTTTTTTGTTTAATTTTTCCAGGTTTATGTTTTCATAGCTTGTAAATACTTAATTTTAGTTTATCAAGTCTTGTTGTAGTATTTTTTATTCTTATTTAAAGTTAAATTACAGATGAAGGAAAAGACTGAATATGATGAGTATGGAGCCATTAATAGCAAGACTTGATTATGTCTTAACTTTTTAACATTCATGAAACTATGTAATAGCAAACAAATCACGCATGTTTTACCGTTACTATCACCTTTACCTTTAAAATATACTTCCTCCTATCCACTATATAAGTTACTTCTACAATAATTTTTTGGTTCATAATAATAGTCACTAGGAGGGTCATATGTTGATTTTGGCCTTGCAATTAATATTTGAATGTGACTCCCTTTTTTCCCCCTTTAAAATCTCATTTAATATGGGCAAAGTTAAAATAATTTTCAATTTTAGACAGATTTGATGAAGTAACTGTTATTTTTTTATTCAGTGAATTATATTGTTGCTAATTGAACAACAAATATATTTAAAATGAAATATTTGAGAGCCTAGAATTGTTATATTATTTAAATGGTTCATCCATATGTCTAATTTTATGCTCCCCATCTATGAGGGAGTGGTGTCTCCATTGACCTTCCTCTCCATTTCCTCTCGATTTACTTTTAGCACCATTGGATTCACACATCTCAATATTTATATACACTTTCTATGCTATTTTGGGGGTAATTACTATGTTTTCAAGCCATCATTGGATTGAATTGTAGTTATGTTAGACTAATTGTGCTTGCATGAAATGAATGTTAAAACGGTGCTAAATTGTCATAATTGTTGTTAAGTGATTCCAAGGACATTTCATGCTCCTTTTCATTGTTTTCTATTGCAGGTGACCTGAAGATTGAAGCAAAGACCAAAAGCTTGAACAAGGAACAAAAGAAACAAGAAAATAAAGTGCTACCACGGTGCGACTCACCTTAGTGAGTAACACACTCGTCGAGGTGAGTCAGACATTTCAAGATGTTGCATCTCTGTGTCACTCGCCTCAGTAAGTGATACACTTTCTAGGTGAGTTGTCAAACTCTGCAATGATTGAGAACACGCGTTTTGCAGCAAATTCCTATCAAACCTGGACCCTAACCCATTTTTGTCACATAGCCCGACTTCCTCACCCTAAAACCAACCTAAATTGTCATTTGCAACACATTCCTTCACTCCTTTCACTCCATGTTCCTCTCTTCTCACCACACTTCATCCTCATCTTCCATTTCTTCCATCCTGCACTTCCTTCTTCAAGTTCTATCATGGCTGCAACAACGGGAGCATACAGTGGAGCTTCCATGGAGCAACTTTGTGATTGAGCTTCCATTTCTCTAGGGTAATGAAGTTGGAGCTTCAAAGGGGAGTGTTCATCATCCAATTTCTTACTCTTTCAATTATAATAGTTAAATTCTAGGTTTAGTTTTGATCATTATGATTGTTTGCTGTTTTGTATTGAGGTTTCATACAATTTTGGAGATTGAATGTATTTGGTTTTGATTTTGTGCATTTGACAATTCAAACTTCACTAATAGCAATTTTTTGTATTTGACTTGGTATATCTTATGCCTAGAATTGTTATGATTATATTATGTTTGTAATTTAAGTGTTCTTGATTACTTATGTTAATGCATTTTATTGATTGCAATTGCTAGAGCTTTGAGTGAGTTTTGGTTAGAGTAATTAGGCCTTCGTCGGTGTGAAATTGTCGATCTAATTAACCAAACTCAAGTTAGTCCAAAGGGCCTTTTCAGCATGTTTAATTGAACTAGCTAACTCTTCCAATTGAAGCAATGAAAACCTAAGTCCTTGCATTAGTGAATTATCCAGTTCTTTTCAACTATTCATTCATTCACTATCCATATCCATTTCCACTTTATAAATTAAAAGTACAAAAAAAGTAGTTTTAGAAATTTTAATTCAATTTGCATCTTAGATAGTTCAAAAGAAAACCGACTACATTCCCTTGTATATATTTCATTTCTTGGCTTTTAGATTAACTTATGACCCAATAAAATGCTTATCAAGAGATGACCCGATGTTGTACTATATTGCAATCTATGGTTTAATTTTTGAAGGGGACCCCAAGGCATAAGACAAAGTCCAACTCTTCATGGATCAACTCCCAAAGGTAGGGATTTAAAATTTTATAACAATATATTACAATCTTAAATAACAAAGAATAATTTAGATATAAAATTAATATTTTAAATTTTTTATATGTATTTTCATATTTAATATTGTGATAGTATTGTTATAAAATGTCAAATCCCAACCATTGGAAGTTGATCCAATGGTAGGGAAAGTAAATAATGGAGAGGAAATGGGGAAGAAGATCAATGATAACACCCCTTCCCCCCATATTTTTGCTTGCCTCCACACACACACACACAAGCATGCTATTATTTTATACTTATCTAAAAGTTGTCTTGGTCCTACTCTAAAAGTTGTGAACTCTGACTTATTTGTGGTTCTGAAACTCAGATTGGACTGGCTGAGTTGACTCGAAACTCAGATTGGACTGGTCAACTAGATTAGTGAATTTTTACTGGCACATTAAATTTGTGAACTTTAATGTCTAAAAATTTTTCTTTTTTAATTTTTGATATTTATAGTTAAGAGATGATTTAGATGAATTAATATTTAGGTTATAGGCAGTTGCGGGGAACATGTGGTGTTAGGTTAGGCCATATTTTATTGGTGATAATTAGTCCAAATTTGATGTCAGTGGGTTAATCAATTTCTTTAGATTAAGTCATTACTTAAAGGGAGAATTGCTAAAAAAGACCTCACCAGCAACTTATTTGTCAAATGGGACCTGGGAAGATTATCTGCACACGGAGGGAAGATTATCTGCACACGGAGGGAAGATATCTGCACACGCAGAGAAGATATCTGCACACGTATAGGGAAGAAGTTTGCAAATAGGGAAGATCGTCTGCACACCAGGGAAGATATTTTGCCCATGTGGAAGATGATCTGCACGCGAAGGTCTCATTTAACAAATAAGTTGTTGGTGAGGTCTTTTTTCACAATTTTCCCTTACTTAAATTTGTCCTTTTAGCTTTTACTTAGGCAAGCTTGTACGTACGTACGTAGGTACACACACACACAAATGTAGGGGGTTCCATAATTAGTTCATATAAACAAGTTGTTGGTTGAGGTAATATACAGCCTTACCTCGAAAATAGAACACAAGTTCAAATTCCAGAAAGCACAATTGTTGTAAGAGGCAAAAATCCTTTGCACTCTATCTCTCAAAAGGGAAAACCCTTAACCAAATAAAAAAATAAAAAAAATAAACAAGGATAATCTGGGGAAACAAATGAATATAAAAGATAAAAGAGATTAAAGTCTTACGGACTAAAACAAACTTTTTAACTAATTTTTTATATTTAGAAATAAGGGAGCATATAGATAAAGATTCGCAAATATTCAATACAAATATAGTAATTTCAAGGATTTTGTTTGTGCAAGATTTTAGCACATATAATAGGAATTGAACCCTATCAGCCTATTCGACAGCTTCATGAGTCCAAATTTGACTCTGAAGATAATCTCTCATATAGAGAGATAACTCTATCACAACTTATTTGAAGCCGGAGGTAATTTAACATTTTGATCTCTCTCAAGTTAGCTTCCTTTTGCTGCTCCTTCACGCCACTCTGGATTTTCCTATCGTATAGGCTTTATTATTCAGAAAGTCCTCTTTTACTTTTTTGGGTAACCAAAGCCTGAACAGGCAAAATAGTGTTCTGTTCTTGACATGAGATCCCATGACCTTTTTTAACAGTCAATGTTGTTTTATTGGGTTTGTAAAAAGATGCGAATTACAAAGATAGCCATTGCCTTTTGGTTTGACACTTCAAATGATTCGATGGAGATCCTACAAGAGATCAGTCATATTTCTGATGTAACCTTTCCTTACTGGGGAAGATGAAGGGAACTATTACCCATATTTCCCCAAAAAAATTCTGAGACTGCTCTTTATCAGTTTACAATCGAAAAACAAATAACCATATAAAGAATCAAGAATCTCAGTTTCTCACATGCATCTGCATCTTATTACCGAGCAATAGTTGTCTTTGCCTCTAAAAGTTGTTTACGCTTAAAATGCCTTCTTTCAAGCAATCACCCATGGACAAGACCAAACCTTGTGCAATAAATGACAGATTGCCTGAGCATAGTGACCAAGGTCAATATTTGCATATATTTAGTACCTGAACTTAGGGCCTGGCCTGTTTGGTTTGAGGGGAGGGGAGGGGAGGGAATGGAGGAGAATGAGAGGTTTTAATGGTACTTTGTTTGTTTAGGATGAAGGGAAGCGAAGGGAATGACTTTTTAATGATATTTTATTTGGTTCAAAAGAGGAGAGGAGTGGAGGTATTAACTCATCTACCATTATGCCCTTATATGCTAGTTCACAACTTTTATATTTCTATGCTATAAAAATTAATTTATATCTTAATTTAAATTACATAATTTATTAAATCCACTCTCCCTAACATAATTAAGTTGATTAATATTTGATTAATAGTTAAATAATAATTAATTATTAATAGTCAAATATTTGCCTATTATGCCTTACAACATTTAAGAAGTATATTTAGCAAATATCAAGTTGGTTTGTGTGGCCTAGAGCAAGTGGATCTCATGGGTGCTTCTCTTTCGTCTTCTAGCAGCTGTTAACTCATAGAAATCGATAATATTCTAGCATATTTTCTTTTCTTTTCACTTTTTTTTAGGTTCAAACTATGTATATAAAGAGATTATAGAAGAAAATGTGATGTGACAAAAGCAATACTACTACAAAAAACACAAGCAGTGACGCTTAATTTAAGGAACACTATGGCCCTTGAGAAGCGCCATAGTTTCTAGTGTCATAAAAACAAGCTATGACGCTTATTGAATATATGGAAGCGTCATAGCTTGATTATTTATTTATTTTTTTAAATTTAAAGCTATGACACTTTCACGGGGAAGTGCCATAGGAAGTTAGCACTACCTATGGTGCTTCTCATTGGAAGTAAGTATTTTTTTTCTTCTTTTGGCTTTATTGTTTCCTTTCCTACATCAATTTACAATTTACAATTTACAATCCACATCAATACAATTCACAGCAAAAACCCAAACCAGAATCAAGCCAAATAAGAATGAAATAACTTGAAACAAATAATTAATTCATAATATCATTACTAATGTATTTAATAACAATGTAACAAATAATGTACAACTAGTTTTAAGTACCAATGTATGCAACTATGTAGGCATGAAACAATTTTAATGAAAAACTAATTCATAAACAACACAAGAATAGGCAAGAAACAACCTACATATATACATAAATATTAGCTAATTGCTTGACCTTATATTTACACCATTCTTCAATGATTTCATCCACTTGTTGGTCAGTCAATTGGGCACAATGTTGATCTTTATAATACTACATAAAAAGCATGCACAGAATGAATTAAAATCACTAAAAATCAATTAACTTAGACACTTTTCAATTAAATTGAAAACACAGTAACTGCAAGTAAAAGAACTTGTATAGGAACAAATATTTGATTATGAGTAACTACATCTTTCATAAATTTCATAATGTAATAACCACAATCATTATTGTTTGGTTGGAATGGGTACTACAACAATACAATGAAATAGTTAAGAAGTATTTGAAGAAAAATTTTTGAATAACAAAATTTGAGTAAATTCATATATAACACTAAAAAAAAAAATGTGATTTAGTAGCGGTTAAAAATGGGTATTAGTAGCGGTTTTAACTGCTACAAAGAAGGTTAGTAGCGGTTACGAGAACCGCTACTAAACCGTACGTTGCAAGCAGTTTTGTAGCGGTTATAAAAAACCACTACTCAATCAAAAATAACTGCTACATCCTTTGTAGCGGTTCAACTTAACCGCTGCAAAACCCTCATGGATGAAATTTTTTTCAGAGATATTTGTAGCGGTTATATAACCGCTACAAATATAAAAAATTGAAATTCTGTTGGCAAAAAAAAATGACATTTTTTTATTTTGTAGCAGTTAACAAAACCGCTACTAATTTTGAATTTCATCAAATTTTGTAGCGGTTATGAAAACCGCTAATAATTTCATGAAATTCAAAATTAGCGCCAAAAAATTTAATTTGAGTTGTAAAAAGGCGCGTTATTTAGTAGCGGTTTAATAACCACTACAAATATTAATTTTTTTTAAAAAATATACGATTATTTCTTTCTGTTTTATCAATATTAAATTAAATAGTTTATTTTGTTATTATTTTATCTATTTCAATTAGCTTATTATTCAATAGTTTAACTTATTAATAAATAAAAAGGAAAAATGTAATTGAATTGGATTAGTATAAAATTTATATTAATAATATTATTAAGGATAGGTAGGTAATAAGGAATTATTATGTTATCTAATATAATGTAATTGTGTATGAAAAATAGATGAAAATGAGATACAGTTATGATATATCTAGAAAAAAAAATGGTTAGAATAAATTTTATAGAAAGGAAAGAGTATTCTAAAAAAAACTAAAAATCTTGTTACCATATTTGATCGTATTATTCAGCTCCTCTACTCATACGAAAGAAGTTGTAAATGAGAGAAAATGAAAGAAAGGTAAGGTGAAAAGAAATTGGGGAGTGTTTGAAATGAGTTGTGGTAAGGGTATTTATAGGGATCCACGTACTATTTGTAGCAGTTAATGTATCGGTTATTAGTTAGTAGCGGTTATTTGTATTATTGTAGCGGTTTAATATTTATAGTGATCCACGTACTATTTGTAGCGGTTAATGTATCGATTTTGTAGCGGTTATTCATTTAGTAGCAGGTAATTTTTTATTTGTAGCGGTTCTATAACCGCTACAAATATTATTTTTAAAATTGTTTTTTTTACATTTTATTTTAAAATTTTTTTTGCATTTTTTGTAAAGACAAAAGCATAATTTGAATTTGATCACTCATCGTCGCCATCCCTACAGAAATTTTGTAGAAAAATTATTGTTATGGATGTATTATTAAATTTAAAAAATTTAATTCAAATGAAGTGGACTTAAAAAAACTCACCGCAGTAGAGGTAAATTGTCATCGCCTTCAGGGAAGTAGTTTTCAAAATCAGCTGGCTGAAATGACTCACTCTCGTAGGCGATGTTATCGCCTTCACCCATGTCGTAAAGGTCTCTTGGCTTTAAATGAACGACCATGTGCCAATCCCTATGCCTCTCGTCCTCGACATAATAAACCTGATGTGCCTCTAAAGCTAGAATATACGGCTCATCATCTTGAGAAATACCAGTATGAATCGGTCGTGAGAAATTGACTGATGTGATCCCTAAGTCGTCAGTTGTTAGTCCCCGAGAAGTAGTGGTATTTGCCCATAAACACTTGAACAGCGTCATAGTGAAACAGCCTTGATAATTAAGTTCGACCACATCAAGAAGCTTGCCATAGTAAGGGACGCCTCCGAACTGCATGTTGGCTTCACTGCTGCTCGCATAACTCCTTGTCCCAAATGTGCCATAAACACCCGAATTCTGTGTTTGCAATCCCTGATCCCGTGAAACCTTGCAAAACTTAAAACCATTGACATTGTATGCTGTAAACCATTTTGCATGATCAAGAGGGTCAATTGCGAGAGCTCTGAAATCTGGTGAGTGTGGGTTGTGGTCATTTAGTATTCTGCACGCAAACTAGCTCGGGAATTCTCTGTGGACCCTCCTATCAACTTCCGAGGATGTCTGCGTACGGATCCTGAGTTGACTCTTAACATGACTTCTGAATTCCCTGCAATTAATAATGGAAAGGCGTTAGTGAAATGAAAGTGAGAAATGTTACGAAAGATATAGATCGAATAACATGTGAGTGTACAATTCTTACCGTATGAAAGGTTTAACTTGAGTGCAATTAATCAAGACATGTCTATGTGCTTGGAGCTTCTCAGTTGCCATTAGTTTGAAGTTCTCAGTTGCTCCAATTGGTTTACCAACATGAGGGATAAATTCTCCTGATGTCGGTGCAGGTTCAGGACAATCGTCAACACGAGGCGGGCGGTTGAAAGCCGTCTCAAGATCATCAAAGTACCTTGAGCAAAAATATAGCACCTCATCCCCTATATAGCCTTCAGCTATAGAACCTTTTGGCCACGCCTTATTCCTCACATAAGATTTTAATTTCCCTAGGAGCCTATGAAGTACAGAAGAGAAAATTGATATAAAATGATGAAAAGGACGACTAGCAAATATTAAATACGGAAAATAAATTAAAGCACATATTTAAAATGAGTACCTCTCAATCGGATACATCCAATGATATTGTACTGGTCCAGCGAGCTTTGTTTCATGAACGAGGTGGACTGTGAGGTGAACTATCACAGTAAAAAAGGATGGAGGAAAGATCATCTCCAAATGACAAAGCATAAGAATGATTTTCGACTGCAGCTGATCGAGCTCCTCAACGATCAAAACCTTAGAACACAACTTCTGAAAGAAAGAACAAAGTTCCACAAAAATGATGGAAACATAGGGAGGAAGTGTATTCTTTATAGCCATAGGGAGTAACTGCTGCATAAGAACATGTGAGTCATGACTCTTCAGGCCAGCAACCTTTCGAGCCTGCAAGTCGACATATCGAGAAATGTTGCTTGAATACCCATCAGGAACTTTTAATTTCTTCAACGTCGTGAGGAACACTTCCTTGTTCGGTTTTGTGAGGGTAAACTTTGACGGTGGAAATCTGTCATGCTCATCTGGCCAAGCGTCTTCACAAACTCTCATGTCGCGTAAATCTTTCCTCGCTTGAAGGTGATCTTTTGTCTTGCCGGGTTCATTAAGCAGCGTATACAGCACATTGTCGCAAACATTTTTTTCAATGTGCATTACATCAAGACTGTGGCGAAGTAAATTAGATCTCCAATATGAAAGTGTGAAGAAAACACTTATCTTCTTCCATTGCTGAGGCGCCGAAGTCCTGCGCTTCTTTTGGTGAGTTTGTGCTGAATCGTCGCTTTTTCCAAACTCGAAGTCAACATGCTCTAGCTGCTGTAAGACATCTGTACCGGATAAAGTCTGAGGTGGTCCTCTTTTTTTTGGTTAATCATTGAAGCGATTCCGTTGCAATCTGAAGTTATGCGTTCTATCGAGAAACCTCCGATGCCCCATAAAGCACCACTTTCGGCTGTGGGGAAGGCGCAATGTGTCAGAGTCAAAATTACAAGCTGGACACACCAACCTAGCATGCACATTCCAACTAGATAATGTGCCAAGGCCGGAAAAGTCACTAATCGTCCACATCAAGGCTGCACGCATGTTGAATAAAGTCTTGCTGTAAGCGTCGTACGTCTCCAAGCCGACATTCCACAAGTCAAGTAATTCCGCAATAAGCGGTTGGAGATACACATCGATGTCATTGCCCGGTGCCTTTTTGCCTGGAATGATCATAGACATAATGAAAGAGCTTTGTTTCATACACATCTAGGGGTAAGTTGTAGGGAACTAAGACTACCGGCCAAATACTGTAACTTGTGCTAAGATTCCTGAAAGGATTGAAACCGTTGGTTGCCAACACAAGCCGAACATATCTGGGGTCAGTCGCAAAATCTGGAAAGTCGTTGTCAAATGTTTTCCAAGCAGCTGCATCCCGCGGATGTCTTAATTTACCGTCTTCGTTTTTATCAACGACATGCCACCTCATGTGCTCAGCAGTTTTAGACGACATAAATAATCTTTGCAGACTAGGTTTCAAAGGGAAGTACCTGAGAATCTTTGCAGGTTTCTTCTTCTACTTTTTCCCCTTCCGAATTGTCTTGTACCTCGATGTGTGACATCTCTTACACGTCTCCCTGCTGGAATCGTCTCCCCAATACAGCATACAATCATTTGGGCATGCATCAATCTTTTGATAATTCAACCCTAACTTGTTGATAATCTTCTTGGCCTCGTAGAACGTTGTGGGAATCTCAACGTCGGGGAATGCATCTTGTAATAAGTTGAGCAACATCGACATTTCCTTATCTGTGATCCCACACAAGCACTTGATATGATACAATTTAATCAAGAAAGATAAATTAGAATATTTATGACAACCTTGATATAAAGGACGATCTGCTTCATCCATCAAGCTGAAAAAATCCCGAGCTGCTTCATTCCCCATAAAAATCGGCTCAGAGCCGTGCACTTCATCGTTGAAGTTGTCGCCTTGAAATCCAAACGCATCACACACAACATCATTCACAGGATTATCTTCATCTACTTGAACGCCTACTTGAGAACTTCGAGGAAGAGCATCGTCATATCTAATGCCGGCCTTCTCACCATGAACTGCCCAGAACGTATAGTCCTCAGGGAAAGGCTTCATAAGCAAATGTTCCTTCACAACATTTCGTGCATGCCACTTCTTGAACTTGCATTTCCGACACGAACAGACGATCTTGCCGTTACAGCTGGCATGAGTGAATGTAAAATCCAAGAAACTGTTTAATCCGTACAAATATTCAGGAGAATTGCACGGCAAATAGTTGTAGCGGTTTTACAATAATCGCTACAAATAATAACAACTTTTAAAATTTTGTAGCGGTTATTGCCCAGAACCGCTACAAATGTCGAGACTCTTGAAATTCTGTAGCGGTTATATCCCTATAACCGCTACAAAATGCTGACCTTTGGTATTTTTTAGCGGTTTGGTTGATGTAACAACTACAAATAACTGCTACACTGTTGGCGCGGCTTGGTCGAGCCAAGTGGCGGGAATATTGTAGCGGTTTCTGTGAATTAACCGCTACAAAATCACCGCTACAAGTTTTGGTGGGAATTTTGCACCAAATTTCTAGCGGTTTCGTCTACCCAACAGCTACAAAAAATGCGGCTAATCTGTCGCGCCACTTGGCGCGTAGCTTACCGCTATAAATTTGTAGCGGTTTAGGTTAAAACCGCTACAAATACTATAATTTGTAGAGGTTTAATATAACCGCTACAATTGCACCGCTACAAAATACCTTTTTTTTGTAGTGTAAGTACTATAATCTTCTTTCAAGTATAGCTACTGACTGGGTCTTTGCATGTAGAATAGCTCAATCCAACCTAGATTCTGTAAGTGGTCAATGCACTAAAAAAAGTAGTGACTGATCAATTTTGGTTATTTAATATTGACAGACGCAAATATTTACACATGCACCCATGCACTTATTTATTGACTATAATCTTCAAATCAGGCTGGTTGTCTGGATGACCAGCCTTTAGAGGATCCAAATAGTAAATGTGGGGGCCTCCAGGTGACATTGGATGGATAACAATCAAAATCCAATATCCCCTAAAATATTTTGAAAATATTACTTCAATAATCATGTTATAGTAGAAGTGAAGGAATAAAAAAAGCATACATTAAAATGCTGTCGTTAATAACTTACCCTATATTGTATGGCACTATAAAGAGCATATTAAGGGTTGCTCTCTACATGAAGATGTACTTAAGATCGTTAAATTGTGTTTCCATATCTAATCTCCCCGTATCCTAGCCAAGGAGGTATAGGTTGACAAAGACGAATCTATGTGCCCTTTCCATGTGCAGTAATAGATTGTAGTGCAAGTGCCTTTATAGAAAACAAACAATGTCATTAAAACTAAACAATTGAATGATGTATAATAATAATAGTGATATACGATGATGATAAAGTATGTAATCCATATGTTAATAGCTATTGCACTAAGCCAATCAAGACTAAGCACTTCGTTCAGCACAGTACCATTGATATGATCATCTATATCTGCATGATATATCTCGATATCAATATGTATTGACTGCCCTCCTTGACGGATCAAAGCTGGGGCCATTGAAAACAACTATTGGCGATATGAGGCCATTTCTTTGTTGCTTCAGTTGCTGGTTGAGGGTTTGGCCTTCTATTTGGTTAATGAATACTGAGTTCTTCCCGTGCCCTTCAATTCATTTTAGTTTAGGACGAGCAGCAACCTACAACAATCAAGAAATTAATTCATGTGGTTTTAGATAGAAGTGCATAGAGAACGTAAAAGGAATTGTAAATTAACTACCTTTTCAAATGGCTCAATTAGACCTATTGGCCATGCAACATAACCACTGACAACATCTTTTTCCATTGTTTCTTTATCCTGAAAAGGGATTGGTAAGAGGGAATCTTCATTTATGCATACGTCAACCCTTACTCAGAGTGTGTTTGGGGGCAATGGTGAATTATGTAATGTATCACTGTAGGTGTTATAGGCTACGCCAACAACAACTACGTGCTTTAAATATTCATCGACGTGCAACTTGCATGCTGATTCTCCTTATAAAAAATAGAGTTAATATATTAAGGTGCAGTAATTTATAACATAACAAAAAGTTAACTAGAGAAGAAATTAATTACCAAAGGAATGTGGACTTTAGGTATGGAGGGGCAACTATCCCTCGCACTTGTGCTGTCACACACTGGACTTGGTCCTGGCCTAGGTTGCAGTAAGGCATCAATTTGAGCATTCAATAACACAATTTGCTCTTGCATCAAACGCATATGATTGTTAAATGGTTCTACTTGATGCTTGTAGCCACTAATCTCCTATTCTACATGATGCTTGTAGTCACAAATCTCCTCCTTTAGTTGTAGAAAGTCATTTTTGTGGGGTTGTTTTTGGGGTCTAAAGTACGATGGTTGGGTCACTGCAAAACCAGTACCCTAAACATGACCATCATACTTAGGAACTCCAAGCGCTCTGCTGAGCAAATTGTCACGACCAACATAATGCACCAAGTCTGGCTGCTCCTGCATCATTGAGCGCTATCACAAAAAGAATTACAATAATATTACTTATTATAAAATAGAATTAGTTATGTAAAGCTAAATCTTTATTTTATGTATAATCCACTACTTACACAATATTCCAAAACTTTTCTAGCTTGTTTGCTAGGAATTTCTCCTTTTTTGTTCGTGCAGTTGGCAAGCCACAAATCATGCTGAGGTATATGTGTGACATATCAGAATGCGATTGTAATATCCTAAATTGTGATTAAGGGCTAATAATTTCAAAGCGATGTAATTAATGTTAATTAAACACTTATGTAGTAAATAATGTGAGTTGTGATGTAAAATATGTTTGATAATGATGATATATGTGTCATGACAATTAGGGGTAAAATGGTAAATTTACCAACCAATTGGTCAGTTACCAAAGAGAAAACTTATAGGTAACTTGAGATCAATAGCTAGGATTTGTTAAGCAAGAGGTGGAATCAAGTATGCATGGGTTATATGGATTCATGAAGGGAGATATGAGATCACGACAAGTGTCATCATAAGGACCCTTGGATCAAAGTCAAAATTTCAAACTCATCTTCTCTTCCCTCTCTCCTCTAAGTTGGTTTGTGCATGGGAAAAGGGAAAGAATTAGATCATCATCCTCTGATCTCATTTCTCTCTCATCATTCTTCATTTTCACTGACGTTCAAGCAAGAAAAAGAAAGAGAAAAGCTTGATTTTGAGTAGGTAATTGTCTCCTTATGCTTAAATCCTCTTCATTAAACTTGTTCAAGAGGGTGAGAGCCTCTTTGCTATGTTTTTCGAATTTTGAAAAGTGGTGATTTGGTGTTTGCATAAATTTAAAAGTTGGGAAAATAGGGATTTGATCTTACCAAGTTGAAGAGGTAAGAATTTGATGCATTTTGGTATACTTATGGTCATTTTTGGTTGAGCTTTATAAATTCTGAAATTTTACCCTAAATATGATGATAAGTGAAATGTAGGAATTGGATAGAGTGTTATTGTTGTATTGGTAGCCTATTGTGTCTTTGAGTCATTGTGATTGATTTGGGGGAATTGGAAATGAAAATATTGGTGATTGCATATTTGAAAGTAAAGTGGAGACCTAAGAGCGAAATTGTTGTTGGGATGTGATTTTGGGTATTTTGTAGTTACCAAGAGGTTCCTTGTGTCAAAATGAGTGAGAATGAGCTTTGGCACAAGTTTTAGGACTATTGGTAGTGAAATGGGTAAATCTGGAAATACTTATCAGTTGATGCAATTTTGGCTTCTGATGAATAACACTCAAGTGAGGGAAGGGTTCACTCGAGTACTGCGAGACATTTTCCTTTTTTCCTTTCAGTTTTTCTTGGATTCCCAGACAAAACCAAAGAGTGCACTTTCGTTCCCACGAGTGATATAGGACATCACTCGAGTGATTTTAGTTTCACTCGAGTGAGGGAGTGAGTTTAAGCTTTTGGGATTTATGGTTGCTCTCGTGTAGTCACTCGCTGTGTCTTACTTTTTGGTGCTTGAGTGCATTTGAGATCATCACTCGAATGTAGCTTCCTATGCTCGAGTGAGGGTGTAAGACATTTTGAGGTTTGCTCTTGGGCAAATACTTCCAGTGTGGCACTTTTGGGGACTCGAGTAAATTTAGGGGTCATCACTCGAGTGACATCATCTTTACTCGAGTCAGTTGACCAAAAATCAGTGCTTTTGCTTCCAAAAAGGCATCTTCGGGGTAGTTTCTCCCAACCCTTTAGGAATATGTTTAGGCATTTAATAGCCACCTAAAGAGTTTATTTGAATACCAACTTAAAGTGTTATGGAATTAAGAACTTGGAAAAGAGATTGATCTATTGTCCCTAATTTGGTTTATAGGATTTGACATCTGCCGTACTTGTGAGCCCACTGTGCCATCGAACGTAAGAAAGGAACAAGGTAGTGACTCTTTCTCTTATACCATATGTGATTCATTATATGTGTGTTATATCATTGATTTGTGATGGATTCGAATGCTGCAATATTTGTGGAAATGTGTAAGCACCACCATACCAATAGTACCTAAGTCGCTAACAACGGTTCAGGTTAGGACAATGTACCTTCCTGGCGGTAAAAGGGGATGAGGATGGGTGTGATATGTGTGATTATGTGAAAATCCGAAAGGCTATTTGTGAAGGCCGATGGGCCAATTGTGAAAGCCAGATGGCTATATGAGCTATAAGGCTATGGGTATGCACTGCCACGCCAACAATCCCTGAGTAGCTAACAATGGTTCGGGTTAGGACGGTGTGCCTTCCCGGCGGTAAAAGGTACTGCTATTGCTGTATGATGATTTGCTTACATGATGTGTGCTTATGTGTGGTATGAATGATTTATTACTACTGGGATTCTCTTGAATCTCATTCTTTCCTTTGACTAACATTTCAGATAGGGCAAGTGGCTCCAAGGAGAAGCGAATGACCCAGAGCGGTTAGAACCTTGTAGGCACATTTGAGTCGGGTCACGTTGGTTTTTCATTTTGGATAGGGATTACTGTATGATATTCTTGAATTGTGAATATTTTTTGAATTCATGGTGGTGTAATCCCCTAATTGGGAACTGGAACCCTATAGTTGTATATATAGATGAAACTGGGGGTTACCGGGGATAAAGTTATACACTTTGATGTGTTTAAATGTGATATAACTGCACAAGTAATTATATTTGATATTTGAACTTGAGACTCGTATAGAGAAGCTTTGAAAATTTTATGAAGTCCCTACTACATGGAGGGAGTCTTAAATGAGTTTTGAATCATCCAACGGTCTCTATTCCATTTTATTATGCATTATCGAATTTTAATTACGCTAATTAAGGCAGGGGGTTATAGCGATCCTGCATCTGCATATCAAAGTTAGTTGTAGTTAAAAATTAGTCATAGAAGTTATATTTATATGAAATAATGATTAGTTCTTACTAATTGTTCTTTTATGTACCGGTATAGCATGTTGGATGCGTTTTCGTTATTTCACTCACTTCTTTCCTATTTAGATCTAAATGATTCATATAAGTAAATATTAATTACAACTACATTACAAGTAGTCCGTAAAGGCTAATATTATGTTACCACAAATTTCACAGTAGTATGTGAGTTCACAAACTCATCCTACTATTCTACTAAAGCCCTAACCTAATGCCCTTACTCCTTAGTTTGATTAGTCTAGACATTACAATCCTACGGGGGTGTGTGCCTCAAATGCTGCCTGATCATCATGTCGTTGGGAACAACTTCATCTTTGGTGTGGGTATCCATTTTCCTTTAAGTTAAATAAACCAAACAAAATATCAGAGCATGCACAGTGACAATTATGGCAATGAAAGTAAATTATGTTGAAATATATGAACACATGTAATAAAACATACAAGGTAAAAAATCAAGGCACTCATTATCATCTTTTCCTCTTTCTTGTTGAATTTAAAAACCAAGTCCCCTCTTCATGATCATGTCTCATGTATAAGGGTAGGGGTGTTTAAATCTGGGACTGGGACCGGGATCCCCCAATCTTGGTCCCGATCCCTGTTTTTGGCTGGGATACAAATTGTATCCTGGTAACGGTCCTGGTCCGAGTAATCCCGGGATCGGAACTGGGACTAAGCCAGGAAATCCAGGTTTTTTAAAAAAAATTAAATTTAAAATGTATTATTATATTAGTTAATTTTGTTATAATTTAGTATTTAAAGTGATTATTTAACACCTAATAAGGCCATAATAATCACACAAATTATCTAGAATTGAAGAATAATATTTTATTATTATTATTATTATTATCACTTTCATCATTTTTGTTATTATTTTTATACATTATATAATTAGGATTAGTATCACGATATATATAGTTTAACTCAAAATAAATATGTGATACATATTTTATCAAATGATAACTTAATTTATGGGGTAAAAAAAAGAATAACTTATTTTTTAAGGAAAAAATTTAAAAAAAAATAAAAAAAACCGAGACCGGGACGGAACTGAGATCACAAGGTGTGCGCCCATTCCCGGTTTCGGTCTTAGCTAGGACGGGAAATTCTTGTGATCAAAATGTCCAAGATTAGGCCCGAACAACCGGGGTTGGGACAATTTGAACACCCCTATATAAAGGTTCTTCTTCATTTTCATCTTCATCTATATCAATATATTTTGACCACAGCATCTCAAAGGAGAGATCGTCCTCAGAAATATTCAAATATTCATTATTTTCAGCATCAACTTGTTCTTGATGATTCTTGTTCGATGGAGGCACAATGGACTAATTCTTCTTAGCAGGATCTGGAATGAAAAACCCTTGTTCTGCCTGTAACACTAAAATAAAAGGATCATCTTTATACCAAATTTTAGAAAGGTCCAGTTGAACAAACCCTAACTCATTTGTCTGTAATCCACTATTGTTGTTAATCAATGTACATCTGAAGATAGGGACCCTCAACATAGTGTAATCTAACTCCCATATTTGTTCATGACACCAAAGTATGACATTGTTGCATATATAGGGAGTATGTCTTTGGCACTGGATGTATGCCAAGAATCAGCAACAAGTGTTATCCTACTATTCTGCATTGTGCTCCTTATATCATGTTCTTGTGTATAATGTGTAACCATTAATTGCATAACCATTGTAAGATAATACATTTAAGCTCGGTCCATTCGATAGCCATCTTAAGTTTTTAGAAAATGAATCAAGATTTCTCTCCACCTTATCATTAATACGCCTTTTTAACCAACTTGGAATCGGTTGTGCTCTTTTGTTATCAAATTTTTATTCCTATAATCATATACCAATCGAAGAGCATCCTTGTGTTCTTTAACATACGGTTCAACCTCATTAGTATTATGTTGCATATACAAGTGAGCTTGCTCCTATTCAATCCCTGATATCCTTATTACATCCTTCCCACTTATTCCTTTCCCTGATCTTCGCCCATTATGATGAGACTTTGGGATCTTTACAGGGTCAACATTTGAAATAAAATTAGAACAAAAGTCACTTGGTTCTTCAACCATGTAACGCTTAGACTATCAAATGATTAACATAGCTAGGGGTGTTCAAATTGTCCCGGTCCTGGACATTTTGATCTCGAGAATTTCCCATCCTGGCCAAGACCAGGATCGGGATCTATTGGATCTGGGATCAAGACTGGGACCGGGCGTACACCTTGTGATCCTGGTTCTGTCCCGGTCCTGGTTTTTTTTAAATTTTTTCCTTAAAAAAATAAGTTATTATTTTATTTTTGTATTTTTTACCCCATAAATTAAGTTATCATTTGATAAAATGTGTATCACATATTTATTTAAAGTTAAACTACATATATCGTGATACCAATCCTAACTATATAATGTATAAAAATAATAAAGAAAATGATGAAAGTGATAATAATAATAATAATTCTTCAATTCTAGATAAATTTATGTGATTATTATGGCCTTATTATGTGTTAAATAATCACTTTAAACACTAGATTATAAAAAATTTAACTAATATAATAATATATTTTAAATTTAATTTTTTTAAGAAACTGGGATTTCCTGGCTTGGTCCCGATCCCGATCCCGGGATTATCGGGACCGAGACTGGTACTCGGATGCAATTTTCATCCCGACCAAAAATTGGGACTGAGACGGGGATTGGGGGATCCCGGTCGCGGTCCTGGATTTGAGCACTCGTACGCTTAGCTATACAACGCTCTGGTCGATATCTATTTTTTACATACCCTTTTAAAATTTTCATAAATCACTCATTCAGGTATATCCATCTCAGGTACATTGGACTGCATAATTGAACCTCTTTCACCAAGTATATGGTTAGATGGACCATAATGTCAAAAAATGAAGGTGGGAAATACATTTCAAGTTCATATAGAGTACAAACAACCAACCTTTGTAAATTTGGTAACTTTGTTAAATCAACCACTTTATTGCAAATAAACTTGGAGAATATGCAAAGTTTAGTGCAAAGTTTATTCACTGAAATGTGTCATAATTATTTGAAATATTCGATAAAAAGGTAAATATTCATGAAATTGGAGTGTGAATAGTGTTGGAAATGTAATTTCTGATAAGCCATTGAGATTGTCATATGGTTTTGGATGACCAAATGATGATAAAAAATTATGAAAGTTTACAAGTTGAAAGTAGACATCCTAAACTTTAATTTGATATGTCATGGGCAATTTTTGAAGCTGTATACAAAAATTTATGGATTTTTAAATTTAAACCAGCAAAACTGTTGATTTTCTGGAACAACATTCAAAAACTTAAATTCTAGAAATTTTTAGCTTTCAATTGGCTAAATAATATATTTTTCCTTGAAACTAAACTCAATGAGTGTTTCATAGCCTTTGGAATCACTCTAATACGATGTCTACAAATTTAGTTATGATTTTTCAAAATTTGGGCAGAAAATCTGCAAGAATTTCCAATAAATCCAAAAATAGAAGAAAGATGTGATGGCAGTTTTGTAATTATGAGATAATTGATATCAGCCCATTTTGGCACTACTAAGGACCTTAGGACATCATTTGCATGGGCCAAGAAGAGGGAAACATTATGTACATGTAATTGGGCTTAGGACATCAATTGTGTGTACATAGAAGTTAAAGTTTGGTATTTTGGTAAATTAAATAATTAGAGAAAAATAAGAGATAAAGGCAAATAATATAAAAAAACATTTCTCTTCCCTTCTAAGCTTCAAAACTATCAGCCATGAGCTCAAAGAAAAGAGAAAGTGAGTTTTAGAAATTGTAGAGAGAAGGAAGGAGAAAACTTACAAAGATAAGTGACTTCTTCGATGAATTAGTTCCTAGCTTGTGTAATCCTTCCTCTAAGCTTCTCTTCTATGTGATTCAAGCTGTTTGAAGCAAGAATTTAAGTGTTTTTAGAGCTAGGGCTTCAACCAACAAGGGAAAAGCCAAAAGGAAGCTAAGGTGATTTCCTAAACTTCAATCTTCAGTTATTCTGGCTGTTGTGGTTAATTTAATTGGTGAATTTCTATTGGATTTGCTGTGATTGTAAATTTGGGAAAATGTTGAATCCTAGGTGTTATGCTGCCAAAATTGGATCTAAATGGTAGTTATAATATAATTAAATAATTTATAAAGTGTTTAGGAGTAGAAAGGAGCTAGGATTTGATATTAGAATTCAAAAACCCTAATTTTTCTCTAGGAATTGTGGGTTTTGACTAGCTCTAGTTCAGGAGGGTCAGAGTTGGTTTTTTGGTAATCTGATGATTCTATTACGTTCAGGAGGGAAAATTAGGGGGGGCTACAATTGATTACTTTTCTAAAATAGCCTTAAAAAGCATAATGACCAAAACACCTTTAAAACCCTAAATTAGGGGTTGCCAAGGGAATTTTCATCTTTTGATAGTGAATTTGATAATTTCGAGGCTAGAAATGGATTCCTTGGGCGAAACTAAGTTAGAATAGCTTGGGTCAAAATTTCAGGAAAAGTAAGGTTGGACAAGGTACGGCGGGGCCGGCCTGGGTCACCAGGGACATTTTGGTAATTTTTAACTATAGACTCATATAACCACCAGAAACACTATGAAGTACCTAAAATGGTACATGAATGAATTTTAACCCAATTCTTGTACATTTGGAATTTTAGGACCGAAGTAAGTACCAACCTGCAACACGATGTTTGAGGAGCGTATTAACAAGTCAAAAGGGGTTAAGGTAGTAACTTTATCTTTCATACATTATGTCAATTTGTATATGCTTTAAGTATGCCATCTTCTGTAATACGTATGATACACTGAGTATGACCGAACATAGTGCTTATGGGTATATTGAACACAACCGAACATAATACCTACGGGTACACTGAACACGACCGAACATAATACCTACGGGTACAATAAACATGACCAAACATAGTGACTATGGGTACACTATTCATGAGTGAATATAGTACCTGGGTACACCAATATGTCTAGTTGGTGGTCATGAGCTAGTTGAGGTACGGAACGAGTAGGGGTTGCAACAATGGTTAGCTTTGAATGTTCCTAACTGAACCGAATTGTGTATTATTATAATATTGTTGTATGTTGTATTTGACATATTTTTTATTGCAGTTTCTATAATTGACTATCTATTACTACTGAGATTCATTTGAATGTCACCCTTTTTCATGAATAACCAATGTGCCAGTAGGAACCAACGGCTCCAAGGGCAAAGTAGAAGTACAAGTAATTGAAGGGTGGGGATTGTGAGATGGAATCCAGTGGTTATATGTAGTCCATTTTTGGATATTTTGGGATAATTTGTATATATTATTAGACCTTGCAGGGAAAACCTGTATGTAATCAAGTACCTTGTACCAATATATCAGTATATTTACGCTATTCCTGTGTTCCTCATCGAACTGCTTGCAAGACCTCTGAAAATTGTTAAAATAAGATAAGAGTCTTACAACCACCTTCTTCTGACTCCCCATTGAAAGCCCTTTTCTACTTCCTCCAATGATGTTTCGATGGTAAGAATCTTTAATGTCCCATGTAGACATTTTTCTTACAATTATCTAGTTACACTGAATGAGTGTCATCTTCACTTATAGGGCATACACAATATCCTTTGAAGTTGTATCCGTACAAATTACCATAAACGGGGAAAATCATTAATTATTCCAAACAACATTGATGCCTTCTTCCTAAAGCAGCTTCAAGTCATCAATTAAAGGAGCCAAGTATACATTTATATCATTCCCAGGTTGCCTTGGCCCATAAAGTAATATGGGTAACATCATAAACTTATGTTTCATGATCAAGTACGGAGGAAGGTTATAAATCATCAATATCGCCGGCCATGTATTGTGTGTGCTACTATGAACCTTGTGTGGATTGATTCCATCAGTTGAAAGTGCAAGGTATAAGTTCCTTTCTTCATTCGTGAAGTCAAGGTGGTCATGATAAACTTTTTTCCATTAAGGCGCATCTGCAGGGTGCATAAGGTTCGTGTCTTGAATCCTTTCATCTGCATGCCACGTCAATAGCTTAGCAATCTCTGCATTACTGTACAGTTGCTTGAATCTAAAAATAATCGGAAAATACCATACGACCTTCAAAGGACTTTTCCCTTTCTTCTTTCTATATCGAGATGTATTGCATTTAGGGCACTTCTTTAACGTTGAATATTGATTTTGAAATAATATGCAATCGTTAGAGCATGCATGTATCTTCTCATAACCCATGCTAGTTGTAGAGCAAAGTATTAGCTTTGCCTCGCATATCTTGGTTGGAAATACATTTTCTTCTGGGAGCATATCTTGCACAAGTTCAAGCAGTGCAGTGAACCCAAATCACTTAATCCATAGTGTGCTTTAAAGTTTTACAATTTCAACATTGCTAGCAATCTTGTGTATTTAGTACTACTGGCATATAATGGTTTCTCTGCATCACATTTCAACTTCTCAAATTCTTGAGGACAATTATAAAGCACCTCTTCGACCGCATTTAGCATTTCTTGATGACTATTGTCCTCATCACACATGCTTAGGTCAAACTCATTCGAAGCACTGATCGTGGTGTGCACCCATTCACTATGTGCATCATCCATCTCATCGTGCCTTGTCCATCATGTATATGATTGATCAATTTCAGGACACACTAAATGATCTAGTAAATCAAGAAGACTAATCCACTTCCCATAACAACAAGATAAGCAAGGACACAAGATTTTGTAAGGATAATTTGTATGCTCGCTTACAAATCTAATAAACTCTTTCACCCCATCTCTATATTCCCTTGAGCACCGATCAGATGACATCCATTTTTAATCCATCTATAACTTAAACATATTTTTAAAAGTGGTTAGTTGCTTGCCCTTACAATTACTAATACCTTTTATCTTATGTTATTTATTTTAAAGACAATTTGGCAATATAACGTCCTAAAATTTGAAGTTTTCCAAATATTACACATTCTTTTCATAACAAACTCCTATATAAATGACATTTTTCAACTTCTTAAAATACTTCATTCGCTATCATATCCTCCATGAGAAACAATTTGTTATGAGATATTTTGTTATTAAAATCTAAGGAATATTACATAGTTCAATTATATTTAATGCTCAGCCTAGTTCAATACTCCTTTAATGATTGGTAAATAAGACACATAAGAAATCTTCAGGCACTTAACTTTTCTAAATTGATAAGAAATCTTCAAGCACCCAATTTTTAAAAAAAGAACAAGAAAATGTATGACAACAGCTTCTGTAAAAAAAAAGGACTTACAAGTTTAGAAAATTCTATAGGAGACTGAGACAAAGACCAAGCTTTAGGAAGATAGTTGAAACTTCAAATAAATACCTAGAAAAAAATATTATGAGCACACATAAGATTCATGACAATTTTTTACCAAAAAAAGAAGATTAGAAAACATAAGGACTTAAGCTTCTATAAAAAAACACTTACAAGCTAGGGAATTTCCTATAGAAGGCTGAGAAAAAGAAAAAAAACACATGGGAGACCAAGCTTTATACTGCAACGGAAGTGGTGACAAAAAACTTTTCAACAAATGTTTACAAGGCGAGGAGCATACAAGAAAAAAGAAACCGTGGGGTGTAATACCCCGAATTTTGAGACTCGAGGCTAGAGAATAAGCTTGAAATAAGTGGATTGCTAAGTCCTGGTTTAGCAAGATCCCAAATTGTGATTAAGGGATGATAACTCTAAAAGCGGATGTGATTAGTGATAAATGGACCCTTTTAGGATTATGATGTGAGCAGTGCCAAAACCCAATATTTAAGTTCAATTATGGATTAATATCTAAATTGACTTAAAATAGAGGGAGGGCACATATTGTGGCTAAATGGAAAAGTATGATGTGTTTAGTGGTGATTCAGTGAGAATTACCTTAATCAGGGGCAAAATGGTAAAGTTACCGACCAATTGGTCAGTTACTGAAGAGGAAACTCATTGGTAACTTCAAGATCAATGGTTATGGTTGATTTGTTGTGAGATTTAGTGGGTAGAATCCCATGTGTATGAGTTCATGTGAGTTCATTGGAGATGGAACAAGATCATGACACTTGACAAGTTTTGGACCTTTGGATCTTAGTCAATTTGCCAACACTCATCCTCTCTCCTCTCTTCCTTTTTGGTCAAACTAATGAGGCTTTTAGTACCTAAAAACCGACCCTCCTTCTTCATCATCTCATCTTTCTCTCTCCAAAGCTCCTATGGACGTCCAAATTCAAGGAAGAAAGAGAAAGCTTGAGGTGAGTTTTTGGCTTGCTTAATGGCCTCTAATGCTTAAATCCTCTTCATTAATCTTGTTCATAGTGATGAGAGCTTCATTGCTATGGTTTTAGATTTGTGAAAGGAGGTGTTTGGAAGCTTGAGAAAAATTGAAAAGATGAAGAATCAAGGAATTGGTTTGGGAAAGAGGAAGAGGTGAGTATTTGAAGCCTTTTAATCTAAGTTTTGTGAGTTGTGGATGAGTTTTTTGAATTGCAAATTTTGCCTTGATTTTGTGGTAATTTTGAAATGCATGAATTTTCATGTGTTTTGAGGTGAAATTGGTGTTTTATTATGGTATATGTTCATTGGAATTGGTTTGGAACTTTGGAAAGTAAAGAATTGCAATGTGAGTTTAGGTTGTGACATTGTGTTGACATGTTGTGATTATAGGGGAAACATGTCAATGTGATGTGAATTTGGTTGATTTGGTGTTTCCAATGGATTCCTTGTGAAAATTTGTGTGGGAATGATGTTTGGTATGAAAATGGGACCATTGGAAGTAAAGATGCAAAATCTGGGATTCTATCTTTTGAAACTCTGTTCTAGACAGTCTGTTTGTGTTGCCATTTTGAACGGGCAAATGATGTCAAAAAATTCTGAAACTTTCCAATCTTGAATTTCACATTCTAAGATTCAAAATGGACATATAATTTGTGTCATTTTGATTTTGTGAATTGGGAGTTATGGTTTTCCAAAGTTTGACATTAAAACTGGGTGCAAATCTGGAACAACAACGGAATTTCATGTAATTCTGGAATTGTGTGGTGATTTCTGGTAATGGCTCATATTTTTTCTATGAATAGGACTTAAAGAGATTTCAATGGGCTTTGATATCACCTCATTTCAATTTTTCTGAAATTAGTTATGAATTTCCAAAGTTTCCTTGGCTGTAGTGCAAAAGTTTCTGTGTGCATTTTGGGCTAAGCCAAAAATTCTTGGCTACAGCCCAAAACCTTCTGTGTGCATTTTGGTTGCAGCCAAAGGATTATTGGCAGCAGCCAACCCCCATTTTCATTATTTTGTGATTTTAAAAGGTGATTTCCAACCTAGTACGTCCCAATCCTTTCAAGCTTTTGTTGAGCTTATTATTATACACTTAAGGGACTCAAATGACAACCAACCTTAAGTGATATGAAAGTAAGGATTTGGAATTGAGATTGACCCTATGTCCTTGATTTGGTTATAGGGTTGGATATTTGCTCGGATCGCGAGTAGCTGATGCTGGAGCATCATAGAAATAATAAGGGTAGGGAACTTACCTCTCTTGTATGTATATGATATTTGTGTTGGTATTGATGGATGTTATTGCTTTGCTTGATTATGTGAAACATGTATGAATGATTTGAAGCTATGTTTCAATTTATGCTATAACCATATGTAGTTCAAAGCATTGAGCTTACAGATTTGTCATTATGTATAAGCATGAGTATCTCTTGAATCTCACCCTCCCCTACCAATATTTTAGAAAAGGTAGGTGGATCGAGGATGGAGCATGCAACCAAGGGCGGCACAGAGTCCTTTGGGTTGTCAATTTGGTAGTTGGTTATCATTATTGTTGGGAATATGTATATTTGGATATGTATATGTTTCAGATGTATATTTGGTTATTTTGGATGAGTATTTGGATATGTATTTGAGATGACTTTGTGTAATCCCTATTTGAGAAATTATAAAGGGCGAATGTGCCCTATAAATCCTATGTAAAGGTATGAACCTGGGAGTTGCCAGGATGATATTGTTGTGCACTCTGATATTTGTATAAATGTGATATTTCGTGTGACGTATTTGTATTCGAAACATGAATATGAGACCAAGTGTATTAGATTTTGAAATGTATTTGAGAAAACCCTATCTCAAGTGTATGTGTGTGTAAATGAGTTTTGATTATTATTGGTCTCTATTTCACTTTAATCGTGTATTTCGGATATAATTACGGAGGGAGTTACATGGGGGACCAAGGAAGCTTCTAATTCCTACTGTCAAAGAGAGAAGGGAGTGCGGGGGGACAATGGATAAGGAAGGGTGGTGGAATAATAGAGTGGGGACCAAATGGATACAAGATGGTGAAACAATCAAGCTCTAGGATATGGAGAGCTGAAGGGTGTACGAGAAGGTGATAATGGTGCAAAGGTGAAAAATTTTATAGCACCTTGTGTGGTACTTTCTATGAAAGCGCTATACAAGGTATAATCAAATGGTTGCTTTGGCACTTGTACACCAAGCACCATTACATCCATATATTAAAAAAAAAATTCAAAAACATGGTAATAGGCAAGCTTTTCCTTCAAAGATATTATGGGCATCATATTTTTTTTTATTTTTATATTAATAATAAATAAATTTATTTCATCATTTTATTATTTAAGAACCTCTTTAGTTTTTATTTTTATGTAAGGGGGTTAATACTTTACCATTCATAATTAAAAATTTAACTAACACTTCTAAATATCTTATAGCTTCAGACAACTCTACCTTCACTGAAAGTGGTCAGTCATTTATTCTTAGGGGCATTTTTATGTTTCAAAAAAAATGATATTCTTACTGATTAGTAGCAAACTTAGGTTAAGAATCAATATGCTTGTCTTTTTTCATTATTGTTCTATTGTTAAGCATATAGCGCACACTCCTAAGTTCTAACTTATCTCTAATTGATTATTGATTCATAGCTAGAAATATTATAGACACAAGAAAAATCATAAGAAAAATTATAATCAAAGAACTATAAACTTTCCTGTCTTGTTCACCTAAACTCAAAGGGCAAAAATTTGGAGGATAATGATATGAAGTCAAATCTATATTATAAACATTAACATTGAATAACATTTTGATGATATGTATCAAGTTTGGCACTAGATGATTGAAACAAGCTACCTATTGGTCTCTTTAGCTTCAATGCATTAATTTGTTGTCATCTCTAGTTAGTTAAGTATTTATTTGGAATATAAGCAACTAGGAGAGAGTTGGTGAAAGAGAAGAGATAGGCATAGCTGTTGACTTACAGAAGTTGCTAGTCGATCTCTTTCTTAATGGAAGTTTATTGGGCATTCTAAACTATATATAAATTACATCCAACTTGATGGCTAGAATCTTCAAAATTAATTATTAGGTATATGCAATTTATTATATAACCATTTGATGAAGAATATATTCAATAAAAAATTGTTTTTCCATACTTAACAGATGTTGATAAAAAAATAGGGAAGAGAAAAGACTTATGAACTTATATATCATCCTTATGAAAGACCAAGAAGTTTAGTCAAGAAAATAAAAAATAAATGAGAAAAATAACAACACAAAGTTATTTATACCAAATGAAAGTTTTCAAATATTAACAAACCTTGCCAAGAATCAACGTGGGACATCTTATTCACCTTCTCTGTTGTGGCTGTGTCTTCTGCATAAGAAATGTTTCCAGTCAACTTGTTGTTTTCTCTGTTTTGGATAGGGAAAAAAACCTCAAGTATATGTGAAGCCAACAAGGTATGTAAGTAGGAGCTGAGTATTAGTAATTATAGGGGCCTTGACCTTGGCACCTGCCAAGGTCAAAGCCACTATAGCAAGACCACTGTGGCCTTGCTTGCGCTTGCTAAGGCTAGCCTTAGCAGGCGTATGCGCCAAGGCCACGCAGTGTTCAAGGCCACTGTGTCGCAACTATTGCCTTCATATTATTTTTTTAAAATATATATACATTGAATAGAAGATTGAATATCCATACAACTCTTGATATGACTTGGTTAAATAAAAATGTTACTAAATATATGACTTTAGTCATACAATAAGATTGGGAATAATATTTTATAACCTTATTAGAAAATATTTGAAATTCAAAAAAGCATTAGAAAATTTATTTATATTACTAATCAATTAATCCCAAATAAGATTCATTCATTGTAAAAAGAAAGCACAAAGATTCATTGAATCTTGAGAGATTCTTGTCGTAACCCTTTGTTAAAGCACATTTGGAGAATCTCGACTGGTAACCCATTAAAGTTATTGAAATGGTAGTACTATTTTGATTTATGTATATAAGTAATAAAAACACTAATCTCTTAACATTTATGTGTAGTTATTGAAATTTGGGAAACTTAATTACGATTAATTTTTATAAAGGTGACTTATTTTGTAATGGTGTCAACTTGCAATGCTCTGACATAGATACAATAGGTTCCAAGGCAATAACCCTTTTTTAAAAAAACTACAGCCTTGGAAGGTGCTTGACAAGCAAATGCCTTCCAAGGTGCTTTCAATTAAAACTTGGAAGGCAATTACTTGTGAAGCGCCTTCCAAGGTGCTTTTAATTTTAAAAAAAAAATTTGTTTAGCACACTAGTACAAAATTCCCTTTTTAGACTGCCACATTTAGACTGGTTATAGCGAATAAGGTCTAAAAAATTTAACCGGTGGTAGTTTTGTAATTATATAGAACTTCTAAGTCTGGTTCTCCAAAAAATTGGTCTTAAAAAAATTATTTCGACCGGTTATAAATAAAACCTGTCTAAAAATATCAAAATATTTAAAAAATTAAAAATTTGAAACTTTTAAAACCGGTTATTAATAATAACCGGTTTTAAAGATAAAAACTTTAAGACCGGTTTTCATAAAAACCGGTCTTAAAGATGAAAAATTTATAAATTAATTTTTTTTCACCCTTTTAAGACTGGTTTTTATGGAAAATCGGTCTAAAAAGTGAGCATTTTGCCCGTATTTTTACTCCCGCGCTCTGAACCCTTTCTTCTCTTATTGCCGTTTCTCTGTGAGCTCTATCTCTGCTTATTCTGAACTCCTCCATCACTCCCCGTTCCTCATTTGTTCAACTCTCCTCCGTTATTACCGTTGCCATTGCTGTGTTCCTTGTTGCTGTTCTTTGATCATCATCACTTTCCTTTATGGCCACCTCTATTCTCTATAGTGACTCTTCTCCTCTGCCATGACTTCCTTTTGTCAGTACCATAAATTTGAGGACTTCATTTTAAACTCAGTTGACGCCACCATGACTTTGGGTAGAAGCTCACTCCTTGGTCGTCAATCGGGTTAGTGTTCTGTTAATTAAAGCCCTCAACTTTCATCTTGTATTTGCTTATTCTCAACAATATTACCTCTAACAAAATAGTTAGACACAAAATAATTGCAGAAAAAGGTAATTAAGGTGAAAGGAAAAACTGTGTGATGACTTTATTACTATATATGTTTTTCTTGTTTTGGACCAAAAGTAAATAAGATGCTATGGCTTGTGATATTTGGCATAGAATAATACCATTCTAAGTTCTGTTTTAATTTAGTGTGATTTTTTGATTGTCAGTATTATTGGTTTGTTGAAACAATACTAGTTTCAAATGGTGCATGTTAAAATTCATTGAAATCTCTAAAACTCCATGGTTGTTGTTTTTTTGTCTATCTTTTTGCTGTTGAATATAGGGTGTTACAAGTGTTGAGATATATATGGCTCATAGTTGGGTAAATGCTAAACGAATGAGTGTTGAATATGATAATGGGGTGAGGGGTTTTTTAGACTTCGCTAGAAGAAATGCCGATTATGGTAGTAGGAAGTTTTATGGCCCTTGTATAGTATGTTTGAATAAGAAGTGACTAAGTGTTGCAGATATATATACATATTTAATTTGTGAAGGATTTTATAAGAGTTTACAGTATGGGTATCACATGGTAAAGAATTAGAAATGCCAAGTTCATCTTAATAGGGGGAGCGGCCTTTGATGATAATGGCACGGATACAGATAATCGGATAGCGAATATTATTCATGATATAGGAGAAGTGGCTTTTGAGCAATCATATGCATATGGTAACCTGTGTAGTGATACTGAGATACCGCTGTACCCGGGGTGTCAAAAATACCAATTGTTGAAAGCAGTATTGAAATTGGTAAGCTTGAAAGCATGACATAGATGGAGCAACAAGAGTTTTCAGAAATGCTTGAGGCTTTTAAGGACATGCTTCTAGATGATAATGTGTTGCCTTCTCGATACGATGAAGCTAAGAAAATACTGTGTTCACTAGGGATGAAGTATAAAAGGATCAATGCTTGTGCTAATGAATGTATATTGTATAGAAAAGAGTATGAAGAGGAACAACAGTGTCTGATATGTGAAACCTTGCAGTACAAATCAAATAACGCCCCTGTAAAAGTGTTATGGTATTTTCTAATCATACCAAGGTTCAAGCGCTTGTTTGCTAATGAAAATGATGCCAAAAATTTGAGATGGCATATGGATGAGAGGATATCCGATGGAAAGCTTCGACATCTGGCTGATTCTTCTCAATGGAAGAAAATCAATCAATTATTTCCTACCTTTGGTGAAGAACCTATGAACCTTAGGCTTGGGCTTAGCACGGATGACATGAATCCTTTTGGTAGCTTGAGTAGTATACATTGTTCATGGCCTATTCTGTTGGTAATTTACAACTTATCTTCTATATTATGCATGAAACAAAAGTACATCATGTTGTCTATATTGATTTTGGGACCAAAATAACCCAGAAATGACATAGATGTTTACCTAGAATCCTTGATCGAAGACTTCAAAGAGTTGTGGGATAAAGGTGTTGATGTTTTTGACACGAACAAGAAGGAGGTTTTTAAAATGCGAGCTATGATCTTTTATACTATAAATGACTTCCCTGTATATAGAAACTTGTCAGGATATAGTGTTAAAGGCCATAAAGCATGTCCAATTTGTGAAGAAGGAACATGCTACCATCAACTTCAACATGGAAGAAAGACAATTTATCTTGGCCATAGGAGGTTTCTTAGACAAGGCCACCTGTATCGTAGATTAAAGAAAGTTTTTTTTGGTGGACAAGAGTTTGAGACTCCTTTTTCTAGGGGTCTACCAGAATTGAAGCAGACAATGAACAAGGCACAAGAAACGATCATCATGAAGGGATATGGGAGGATATCCCTTTATAAAACTACTTTAAAGGTTAGTTAGCTAAAATAATTATCATGAACTATATTTGAATTATGTATATTGTTATTGGTATATATTAAACTACTTTTTTTTGATGTCATCACAGGAAAATGAAGGATATGAGGTGTCTTAGTGTAGATGCTCCAAAGCCAGCTAGTGATCATTAGGCTGAGAAGAGTGTGTATAAAGTATTTTAGCCATAATGAATAAGTGTTGATGAACTTTGTTTCCATTTCAATTAGTTTGGGTCGCTTGAGAAGAGTGTATATTAAGTATTTAATTTTGGCCATAATTTTATGATTCTATCTGTGATTGTGAGTTTATTCATGGTTGCTTTCCTTGCTCCTATTTCAGCCAGCACTCACAAGGGAGTTGAGTTTTGTTCCAATGAGTTTTTAGTCTCTCACATGTGGAGCTTAGGTTGATTACTATTCCTTCTGTCTCTTAAGAATCTTTCATCTAATTGGAAAATGGAGGAAAATGCTTATTTGTATAAGATGTTTGTTATAATGTGTAAGAGAAGAATTTATTTGGATGTTGTTGAAATGGTTGCTTGTTGAGTGAAATGTTTTAATACGGGAAATGACTTGCTGGGTAAATGTTTTAAACAAAATAATTTTTTTAAAAACAATCACCTTTTTTGACTGGTTATTTCCACAACTGGTCTAAAAAGTACTTTTAAGACCGGTCATCTAAAAAACCGGTCTTAAAAGTATTACTTTAGAGTGGTTTTTTAGACAATAAGTCTAAAAATCCGAACATTTTAGATCGGTTGTTTCGAAAACCGGTCTAAAAATATTTATATTTAGATTGGTTTTATAAATAACTGGTTTTAAAACTTTTTTTAAGACCGGCTCCTTAACCGGCCTAATAAGTAGCAGACTTTTAAGACTGGAAAGATCTTATCCAGAGTTGGTCAAAAATGTCATTTTTAACTGGTCTTAAAAGTGATTTTTCCACTAGTGGCATATCTCCTAGATTTGTAAAGAATATTCATAGCACAAATGAATTCCATAGTGTGGGTTTTATTTAAAGTGGTAATATATCTAAAAAAAATTGAAAAAGAAATATGGGTTGGCCCACCCAACCCTTCAACCCAGCGGTTATGGGTTGGGTTGGCTAAATGCCAACCCATATTGATGCGGTGCTTTTGGGTCCGAACCCATATGGTCCCAACCCATTGTGGGTTAGCCCAAACCCTCCAGGCTGGACCATATTACCACCACTTTTATTAATTCATTTATATTGGACAAAATGAATTGAAAGAACTTGTTCATCGTGTCATGGCCATCAAAACTACCCCCTTTATTCTCCAACTTGCAATGCTTTGACATAGACACCATAGGTTCCATTTTCTTTTTTAAATTTACATATCTCCCCAAATTACAAAATCACTACACTAAGCTACATAGCATGGGTTCTAACTTGCAATGATCTGACATAGACACCATAGGTTCTAAAGCAATAACTTTTTTTAAAAAAAAATATAGTCTTGGAAGGTGCTTGACAAGCAAGCACTTCCAAGGTGCTTTAAGTTAAACCTTGGAAGGAGCTTGCTTGTGAAGCGCCTTCCAAGGAGCTTTTAATTAAAAAAAAACTTAATTAAGCATATCTCCTAGATTTTTGAAGAATATTCATAGCATAAACAAATTCCATAGTGTGGGTTTTACTAATTCATTTAGATTAGACAAAATGAATAAAAAGAACTTATTCATCGTGTCATGGCCATCAAAACTGCTCCCTTTATCTCCAACTTGCAATGCTCTAACATAGACACTATAGGTTCCATTTGCATTTTTGAATTCACACATCTCCCTAAATAATAGAATTACTACACTAAGTATATAGCATGGGCGCCAACTTGTAATGCTTTGACATAAACACCATAGGTTACAAGACAACAACTATTTTTTTTTAAAAAAAGAATCTTTAGAAGGAAATTGACAAGCAAGCATGTTCCAAGGTGCTTTTTTTAAAAAAAAAATTAAACCTTGGATGGCCCTTTCTTGGAAAGTGTCTTCCAAGGTGCTTTTAATTAAAACAAAATAAAACCTAAATGCCTTCTAAGTCAGAGTTGTTTTTTAAAACCATTGACATTGTATGTTGTAAACCTTTTTGCATGATCAAGAGGGCCGATTGCGAGAGCTCTAAAATCTGGTGAGTGTGGGTTATGGTCATTTAGTATTCTGCACACAAACCAGCTCGGGAATTCTCTGTGGACCCTCCTATCAACTTCCGAGGATGTCTGTGTACGGATCCTGAGTTGATGCTTAACATAACTTCTGAATTCCCTGCAATTAATAATGGAAAGGCGATAGTGAAATGAAAGTGAGAAATGTTATGAAAGATATAGATCGAATAACATGTGAGTGTACAATTCTTACCGTATGAAAGGTTCAACTTGAGTGCAATTAATCAAGACATGTCTATGTGCTTGCAACTTCTCAGTTGCCGTTAGTTTGAAGTTCTCAGTTGCTCCAACTGATTTACCAACACGAGGGATAAATTCTCCTAATGTCAGCGCAGGTTCAGGACAATCATCAACACGAGGTGGGCGGTTGAAAGCCATCTCAAGATCATCAAAGTACCTTGAGCAAAAATATAGCACCTCATCCCCTATATAGCCTTCAGCTATAGAACCTTCTGGCCACGCCTTATTCCTTACTTAAGATTTTAATTTCCCAAGAAACCTATGAAGTACAGAAGAGAAAATTGATATAAAATGCTGAAAAGGACGACTAGCAAACATTAAATACGGAGAATAAAGCACATATTTAAAATGAGTACCTCTCAATCGGATACATCCAACGATATTGTACTGGTCCAGTGAGCTTTGTTTCATGAACGAGGTGAACTGTAAGGTGAACCATCACACTAAAAAAGGACAAAGGAAAGATCATCTCCAAATGACAAAGCGTAAGAATGATTTTGGACTGCAGCTGATCAAGCTTCTCAACGATTAAAACCTTAGAACACAACTTCTGAAAGAAAGAACAAAGTTCCACCAAAATGATGGAAACATCGGGAGGAAGTGTATTCTTTATAGCCAGAGGGAGTAACTGCTGCATAAGAACATGTGAGTCATGACTCTTCAGGCCAGTAACCTTTCGAGCCTACAAGTCAACACATCGAGAAATGTTTCTTGAATACCCATAAGGAACTTTTAATTTCTTTAACGTCATGAGGAAGATTCCTTGTTTGGTTTTGTGAGGGTAAACTTTACCGGCTAAAATTTGTCATGCTCATCTGGCCAAGCGTCTTCACGAACTCCCATGTCGCGTAAATCTTTCCTCGCTTGAAGGTGATCTTTTGTCTTGTCGGGTTTGTTAAGCAGCGTATACAGCACATTGTTGCAAACATTCTTTTCAATGTGCATTACATCAAGACTGTGGTGAAGTAAATTAGATCTCCAATATAGAAGAGTGAATAAAATACTTATCTTCTTCCACTGTTGAGGTGCCGAAGTCCTGCGCGTCTTTTGGCGAGTTTGTGCTGAATCGTCACTTTTTCCAAACTCGAAGTCAACATGCTCAAGCTGCTGTAAGATATCTGTACCGGACAAAGTCTAAGGTGGTCTTCTTTTATCTGGTTTCCCATTGAAGCGATTCCGTTGCAATATGAACTTATGCCTTCCATCGAGAAACCTCCGATGCCCCATAAAGCAACACTTTCGGCTATGGGGAAGGCGTACTGCGTCAAATTCAAAATTGCAAGCTGGACACGCTGACCCAGTATGCATATTCCAACCAGATAATGTGCCAAGGCCAGGAAAGTCACTAATCATCCACATCAAGGCTGTACTTAAGTTTAACAAAGTCTTGCCGTAAGCGTCGTACGTCTCCAAGCCGACATTCCACAGGTCAAGCAATTACGCAATAAGCGGTTGGAGATACACATCGATGTCATTGCCTGGTGCCTTTTTGCCTGGAATGATCATAAACATAATGAAAGAGCTTTGTTTCATACACATCCAGGGGGTAAGTTGTAGGGAACTAAGACTACCGGCCAAATACTATAACTTGTGCTAAGATTCCCGAAAGGATTGGAACTGTTGGTCACCAACGTAAGCCAAACATTTCTGGGGTCAGTCGTGAAATCTGGAAAGTCGTTGTCAAACATTTTCCAAGCATCTGCATCCTACGGATGTCTTAATTTACCGTCTTCATTGTTATCAACAGCATGCCACCTCATGTGCTCCACAGTTTTAGACGACATAAATAATCTTTGTAGGCGAAGTTTCAAAGGGAAGTACCTGAGAATTTTTACAGGTTTCTTCTTCTGCTTTTTCCCCTTTCGAATTGTCTTATACCTCGATGTGTGACATCTCTTACAAGTCTCCCTGCTGGAATCGTCTCCCCAATACAGCATACAATAGTTTGGGCATACATCAATCTTCTGATAGTTCAACCCCAACCTTTTGATAATCTTCTTGTCCTCATTGAACGTTGTGGGAATCTCAGCGTCGGGGAATGCATCTTGTAATAATTCGAGCAACATCAACATTCCCTTATCTGTGATTCCACACATGCACTTGATATGATACAATTTAATCAAGAAAGATAATTTAGAATATTTGCGACAACCTTGATATAAAGGACAATCTGCTTTATCCATCAAGCTGAAAAAATCCCGAGCTGCTTCATTCCTCATAAAAACCGGCTCAGAACCGTGCACTTCTTCATTAAAGTTGTCGCCTTGAAATCCAAACGCATCACGCATAGCATCATTCATAGGATCATCTTCATCTACTTGAACACCTATTTGAGAACTTCGAGGAAGATCATCATCATATCTAATGTCGTCCTTCTCACCATGAACTGCCCAGAACTTATAGTTCTCAGGGAAAGGCTTCAGAAGAAAATGTTCCTTCACAACATTTCGTGCATGCCACTTCTTGAACTTGCATCTTCGACATGGACAGACGATCTTGCCGTTACAGCTGGTGTGAGTGAATGCGAAATCTGTAACCCCCTCTGTAATTATATCTAAAATACAACATTAGAGTGAAATAAAGGCCAATAATAATCAAAATTCATTTACATTCCCATCCTTAAGATAGGATTTTCACAAATTTCTTTAACAAACACTTTAACCTGGTCTCACATTCATATTTCGAATACAATTACTTTGTGAAGATAAACTACATTCATAATATATCAGAGTGCACAATAATAATCCCGGCAATCCCGAGTTCATATCTTCACTAAAGGTTCATGGGCACATACGCCCTTTACAATTTCTCAAATGGGGATTACACAAATTTCAATCCAAATACATATCCCAATACACCTCTACAACATATACAACCATATATCCATACTAACATATACAACTCTAAATACATCCAAATCAACTACCAAATTCAAATGCCCATAAGGGATTCTCACCGCCCCTAGTCGCTTGTTCCTTCCTCGAGCCACTTGTCCTGTCTAAAATGTTGGTAGGGGAGGGTGAGATTCTAGAGAATCCCAGTAGGAAACAGATACCAATATGCATGCAAGATAAGTGTTTAATGCATGACATGTTTGCATCACAATAACTCATGCTCACATAATGATATATCCGCATGCTCAATGTTTCAACAACATACTCATGGCCATAGCATAAATAGAAATAGAGCTTCAATCATTCATATATGTTTCACATAATCAAGCAAAGCAATAACATGCATCAATACCCAAACACAAATATCAATACATGCAGGAGAGGTAAGTTCCCTACCCTTATTCTTTCCATGTATGCTCCAGCATTGGCTACTCGTGATCCGAGCGGATATCAAACCATGATCAGGGTGAATACCCAACCCTATAACCAAATCAAGGACATTGGGTCATTCTATTTTCCAAATTCTCATTTTCATAACACTTAAATTTGGTTATCATTTATGACCTTTAGGTGGCTAATCAAAGCCTAAACACATGCCTAAAGGCTTGGAAAATACTTGACCAAAGGTCACCTTTTAAAAGTCCAAAATGCTGATTTTTGGGGGTTGGCCATGGCCAGCCTACCCATGGGCCGCGGCCAATGGATGCACAGAAGGTCTTTGGCCACGGTTCATTACCTTTGGCCGCGGCCAAGAAAATTTTGTTTCCTGGATGAACTTCCATAATTCATAACTAATTCTAGAAAAATTGAAACGAGGAGATTCCAAAGGCAAATGAAAGATAATTAAGTATTATTTATAGGAAAAATATGTACCATTACTGAAAATCACCATACAATCCCAGAATTACACAAAACTAATCACTGCCCCAAAACTGAGTTCTGTTTCAATTCCAAACTTTGGACAACCATATCTCACAGAATACTAAATGAAATGACACAAAATATATGTCCATTTTGAAGCTTGGGATGTTAAATTTAAGACTAGAAAGATTTTCCAATTTTCTACCAAAGTGTCCCATGGCTCCCAAAATTAACACTCAAGCATATTCCCACATAAATTTTCACAAGGAACATAATGGTAACCTCAAAATGACCAAAATCACAACCTATCAACATGCCCTGTTTTGACCAAAGCACAAAACCAACACAAAAGGTGCCAAACTTCATATTTAAGCTTCAATGCAATTCTATCACTTCAAAGCACTAAACAAGGCACCATTTCAATAACAACAACATACCATACTCCCCAAGACCCTAAATCACAAAAATTAGGGCTAAAATTCCAGAAATTCAAGGCCCAACCAATGGCCATAAAACTTATATGAAAATGAAGCTTTCACTCACCTCAACAACTTTCCTAAAGGCACTTCATGATTCTCCAACTTGTACATTTTCATGATTCCTCAAATCACCACCAATGGAGAATCTAAAACCATAGGATGAAAGCTCTTAACAAGAGGAACAACTTTATAGAAGAGCATTTTTCCATTAGAAGCCATTTAGAAGGTCAAAATGGCTTACCTTTATCAAGATTTCTTCCTCTCTCATGAGCAACCATAGAGGATGAAAATATGGAGAGAGGAGAGAGATGTGAGAGGTGAAGATGATGGAGAATGCAGAAAAAATCTGCCCCATGCCCCTTCACATGCGCATGAGAGAGAGAGAGAGAAAAGAGGGAAAATGAATAAAAAATGGTGGTTTGACTTTTCACCTCATCTCTCTTCATCATCAAGTGACACTTGTCCATATCTTATGCATTCTCATAAAGTAAGTAACTACTTGGTTACTCTACTCATTCCATGAGCCATTTAGTTACATATATCATTTTCCTCTTAGTTAGTAATTAATTTCTTCCATTAATTACTAATTTAGAGCCATTCTTTCAATTTCCCAACAATTATGGCATATTAATTAAAATTGCCATACAACATATAATTATTCCACTTTTATTCGATAATTATCCTCAATAATTACCATTAGCCCTTAATCGAAAATTGGGGTGTTACAAAATACAAGAAATTGTTTAATACGTACAAATATTCTGGAGAATTGCGCGGCAACCTGATCCATAATTTATCCATAGCTACTAGTGAGAGAGAAGAAAGTATAGAGAAGAAGATGAGTGAATAGAGAATGATGAATGCCAAGAACCTTATATTCTAAAATTCCAATGTTTAAAATTTTGTAGCAGTTCAAAAATACTACACTAACCGCTGCAATTCTAAAAAATTAGTAATGGTTATATATATAAAACTGCTACTAATTTTCAAGCTATTGGAATTTTGCACATAGTGGTGGGAAATTCAAAATTTAAAAGTTGGGTATTAGTAGCAATTCTATATATACAACCGCTACTAATATTAAAGCTGTTGGACTTCAAATGGAAAAATTATTTTTAATTTGTAGTGGTTATACATAAAATAACAGCTACAAATGTGCATAAAGGCGGAAAATTTCAAAATTCAAATGTTGAGTATTTGTAGCGGTTTGTATTGTTAAACCGCTATAAATATTTTGTATATTCATAGCGGTTCTTATTGTAGAACTGCTACAAATATTATGATATTTGTAGCGGTTTGTATTGTAGAATCGCTACAAGCTTATATGTTTGTAGCGGTTTTTGTTGTAGAACAGCTACAACCATATATATATTTGTAGCAGTTTTTATTATAAAACAGCCACAAATACATATATGCTTTATTTTTTTTAGAAATATAAATAATATTGTTGCAATTAATTCAAAAATTCAACAACGCGGTCTAATAATATAAATATAATTATGGAATAAGAATTTAAGTTCTGAAATACAAAATTATATATATTTATTTACAAATGTTTCAACAACAAATAAAAAAAAGATGTCCTAAACTAAGTAGCTGGGGGCTGATCATCTGGTGCTCCCTCAGGTGGGGCTCCCTCAGGTGCTGTTGGATTAGGGCGCTGGGCAGAGTGAACTGCACCATCATCATCAGGAGGAGGAGGAGGAGGAAGAGTAGGTTGGACGACGTGCCGAGGGACATGGGGACCTTTGGATGTTGCTCGTCCTAGAACAGGCGACTCCATGACTGCTCGAGCATGTTGTTCACGATATCACGCCACTGCGTCTGTTGAGCATAGATCAAATCAGCCTGCAGCTGCATCTGCTGCATCTATTACAGATGAAGCTGGTGCATCTGCTGCTGCTGATGTGCCATCTGCTGCTCCAAGTCTGACCGCAGCTGGTCAATCGACTCGTCCTTTGGACGTCTGACCCCTCTAGAGCTGCCAGCCTTAAAGGCAACGCTCCATCATTTGTAGTTTCATTTATTAATATCAGAGTGTTTACCAAAAGTATTCCCTACGGAAACCCACATTATTGCTCTTATACTAATAAGCCCTACATGTACGTCTGCCCGATTTCAACTTGATTATCATAAATATTTACTAGCGTCCGGGCTCTAATTATCGCAACTACTACTATAGCTAATACTAGTATTGTCATATAATATTTACATCATGTATAACCCAAAACAAATAACCAATAGTAAACTAAATCTTTCTGCTCCATTCTCTAGCTGTCCATATTTACCTTATTACCCTGTGAGCTGCTAGCCTATACTATAGAATTGTTTATAGAAAAGAGTGAGATTTAAAGGAATCTCAATAGTAACATATAGCCAATCATATAGATACCAAATCATAGAGCATGGCATATAGTTTTCATATAATAGAATTATCATAACAACATTTAGTGCACAACATATAGTTCAACATATCACCATAGTACTAGATATATCATATGGCCTTAGTGTAACTCTTGCAATAGGCCCCAGGCATCCACTTATATATCATAGAACATTATATTGGCCTGAGCGTCCACTCGTGCAATAGGCCTCGGGTGACTACTCCACATAATGAAAATGTGTCAGAAAATTCATGATGAATTAACAAAACATGCGGTGTATCTTATAGTATATGAAAGATAATGTTACTACCTGGTCGCTTCCTGAAGGGTGTCCAAATGTTTCTCCTTGCTCAGGTAGGTCTTAGATCCCGGATAGCTAGCAAGTCCTATAATTAAAATTTATGGATGGCATCTTATTGCTTAGTCCAACACTTTAGGAATAATGTAAACTAAGTTTTTCTTGACCTATCTTCATGTTTATCCTTTATTTTGAACTTGTTGGTACTCATTTAGGTCACTTGGGTAGCCATTGGAGGCTCAAACAAATGCTTATGGGGTTGGGAAAGGCTAGAACAATCAATATTATTCAGAAACTTTAAAGTGATGAAAAAGGGTCTTGGTTGAGGCCAAGCATCCAGAAACATTTGGCTTGCGGCAAAGAAATCTTCTGGCCGTGGCCAAACACTGCCCTGTTTCTTGGCTGAATTTTCAAAAATACTTAATCTAAAAAACTCCAAATGGAGTGGTTCAATAACCTATTTGAAGCTTTATAAGTCCTCTATATAGAAAACATATTAACCACTACCATCTATAGCCGTAAAAATACAGAATTCCACGAATTACCATACTGTTCCAGAATCAATTCCAGTTTCAACCTCAAACTTTAACAATTAATATCTTCTAATATACAGACCCAAATTGAGCATAATATATATCAAATTAAAGATTTTAATGTCTAGTATTGTTTTGGAAAATATCATAACCATTAGACCATATTTGGACAATCAAATTCATCACACAACCAGACTACCTCATAGGAAAATCTCACTGGCAGAAATTAGCAATGTTACAAACTATGTTCCAATAATCCAAAATTCATAACCAAGGCTATTCCCATACAGTTTTGAATTTTAAACATAATGGTAATGTCAAAATCATCAAAATCACAGTTTCAGCCCCCTATATGACCCTTTGCAAGATAAAATTACCAAAACAGAATTTTGTCCAACAACTAAGTTTGATATCATCATAAATCATCATCTAACTATAAATACATGATTAAACCTTAAAAACACCCCATGGCCAAAAAATGAATAGTTCCCTAATGCTAATGAAAACTCTTCCAAACAATAAACCAATCAGTTTAAAATGAAGCTTATGCTTACTTCTACACATTTCCGTAACTGGTTCAGAAATTTGGTAGTACTTCGTCAGGTGAGAAGTCACCAAACTCCTCCAAATGAAAATCTGAAATCATAGAAATAAAGCTTGGGTTAGTAGAAGAATGTTTATGAAGTGTATTTTGAGATGAAATGCTAATTCAGTAATGTTTTAGTGGATCAAAGTCAGGAAATTTTACTATTCACCTTCTATCTCTCCTCTACCATTTTTTTGTGATTTTCCTTATTTTTCTTTGATTTTGGGGGCAGTTGGCCAAAATATATGGCTAGAAGGAGTCTTGAAAAGTTATGCCGCGTTTCAGATTCCTATGGTGCCATTTGTTCGGTGATCTAATGATTAAGTGACATATGTCACTTGCTTTAATAAAGTGGGTCCTACTTCTTTTCTTGGGTTTTTAGCGTCCTTTTTGTTAGGTAAGGTAGGGGTCTAATGATTTTCCTTGGCTTTTGGGCTCGATGTTTAGAAAAGTCCGTTGGTTGACCGGACTAGGGACCGGTGGATTCCCCAGACTCAGGGCCTGGGTGGCACCTTTATGGAGTGCCACCTTAAAGGGAAAAAAGCATGTGTCATCATGAATGACACATGTCACCATCTTAACATGCCAACATAAAAGTCAAGTTGTACTTTTTCATGATGAGATGACACTTGTGACTTATTTGTTTTTGTAACACAAAAGTTGTGTCATGATTTCTTCCTTTATTAAAGTTACTTTATTAGTGTCTACTCGGGTTTCACTCAAGATTTTGGCATGCGTATCAGAGCCTGTAAGACGGCGCTGGGTCAAAGTGTGTGTGTGGGCCCCACGTGGTGCCACATATCGGTGTCTTTTCCAATAATGAAGGGTACACATGTGTTCCCTAAAAATGCCATGTTCACAGCTATGCTGGCCTATTTCTCTCAGTTAATTAGTCCTTTACCTCATAGCATAGCTGGGTGATATCTTTTTGTCAACCTAATAGCACCGTATATGTGTCTGTATACATCTGCAGTGACACTTTGAGCCTATTACCTATGCATACTGGGCACTCTGCCCGATAGGGCCAGGTTACATAGTCCTCAAGAGTTTTTCTATCCCTGGATATCATTGGGACTCTTTAGAATTGGGCTCAGTCATTTGCCAAATACAGGCTTATACTTATATATCTAGGTGTAAAATTTAGGATATTACAATTCTCCCCCCGGTCAATAAATTTCATCCTCAAAATTTGAAAATTTATACCTTGGGGATCATTCTAGACACTCAGTCTATCTATTTTATAGGCAGCTCAATAAGCATGCCACACAAGTGATTTTTTTCAATCTACCTCTTTCATATGTAGGCTCATTGAGTATGCAATACAAACATCACATTATAAACATGGATCTCAAATAGTATTCAATAAATATCACACAACATCCTTATTCATTCTATACCTAGTATGTAGCATTCAACTAGTCCTTTCTCACAACACTTGGGTTCTCAGGCCACATAGCCTCTTCTGGACTCTACCTGAATTACACTGTGTGCATACCAAGCCTTACAGCCTCTTCGGGACTCCACCTGGGTCACAATATCAGGCCCTACAGTCTCTTTGGGACTTAACCTGGATAACACAATATGCATATTAAGCCTAACAACTCATCTACTCCTACAGCAGTAGGTATGACGATCTTACTACCCAGGGAATCACCCCCATGCCATTGGCATCACGGGACTTATTGCTTTGGCCACCACATAGTACAGTTTAAATAATTTGCTAGCCTCAAGGTGTACTCTGGACATACTGGTCTAATGTTACGGCGCTAGGCAACAACCATAACGCTAGGAACAAAGGTCTTATAGCCCAGGGACACTGCCTTATGCAAACTTGTATATCGGGTCTTATCCCTTAAAGCCTCTGCTCGGCCCAATTCTTAAACACATCACATTCTGTCGACCTAAGGACATACTAGTCCATCGGGCCTTAAGGCCCCAGGATATGCATACAGTGCATCATCTTTGCTGAATACATATCGAGTTTAGCTACCTAGGACATATAGTCCATCATCTTTCTTTCTACAAATGGCACTAGAGCATCCCATGGCAATTTATTGGGTCATATAAACTCTTCTCTGACAGAAACCTATTCGATGGGAGACTCATTACAATACACCCCCTTTGAGAGCCAACATCCCATAGCTCTACTTTATAGTTCGTCGTTAGGGTGGCTTTACTCTATAGTTTGACATCACGGTGGCTCCACATTATGGTTTATAATCACGGTGGCTCTATACTATAGTATTGAACGTGGTGCTTCACTCAGTCTACTTTGACTGGTTAGCCCCTCTGTTAGAACTCTCTTCAATAGCCCTCTCTGATCAAGACTCTCCCCATAGGTAACCCTCTCGGATCAGAATCCTCTATAGGTCACCCTCTCCGATCAAAACCCTCTGTAGGTAGCCCTTTTTGATCAAAACTCTTCATAGATAGATCTTTCCGATTGGTCGTCTCTAAATAGAAGTACCATTGTAGTGGGAACCCATATCTCATAAGGTCCTCTTTTTCTAGAAATTTTGTAATATGCTTTCTTTAATTCTACCATCTCATCAAGGGTCATTTTGAATGGACTTTTGATATCAGTCCAGCTTCAGTTATAATCACAAATTCTACCTCCCTTACTAGGAGTATTCTACTTATACCTGTCAACACATTATCTACTACCCACCAATTGACTCCTAATATATCCTCAAGTTAGTAGAATGGCAGGCAGATCAATTCTTTCTCTTATTTCATCAGAGAGTGATTACCTCAATCAATGCTTGAAGGAAATATTTTATGATCATAATCATTCCTTATGCTAGAATTAGCAGTTAGCAACCTTTCAAAATCCCTTCATGTAAGGATTCTTATTCGTAAGAATCTTGTTCATAGATTCCATAGATCATCACTAGCCCGAACGCTCTGATCAAGCACCTCAAGGATATCATGAGTACCTTAACTAGCCCTAAATTCTATTAATTATATCATCAGGAGTACTCTGTCTCTAATCTAACTTTTAGGTTCATCATGAAATCTAGAACCTTGACATCATACAGATTAGAAATCATCTTTCTCAATCATACCTAATAGGTATACTAAGAATCAGGATCAATAGCACCTATTCTAACCTTCATGGTATGTGGTTAATATCCTTAAAACATTACTGAAGGTTCAAAACTATCTACAAGATTCAAACTTCCATCATGAAATAGAACCATATTGCAACCTGATTCATATTTCAACTTAAGCACTATTTCAGCTTAGATCTAATTCAAACCTATCCTTAACCTTCAAACTATTAGATCGGATCCTCTAGGATCGTTATACTATATAATCACCACTAATCATGCATAACTATATATTATACCTACACACCTTTAACACCATTTTTTTACTAAGTATCATTACTTAGTACAAAGAAATTTCAAAACAATTAAGTGCCTCGAGTTTCCATAGCCCCATCAAATAAACTTTTTTGAGAAGTACTCATTGTAGGAGAAATTGTTAGGATTAAAGATCAATACTTACCTCATCATCTCCATGCCTCTAATCATTCTTTATGTCATCTAAGAACTTCTAATCCAAAATCCCATACCTTTAATCAAAATGTTTCAAATTTCAAAACTACTTCCCAGGGAGTCACCCATCCTGAGATTTCTCTCGCCTGAGCACAATTAACCGTGAAATTCTGATAAGATCTGGGGCATCAATGTTAGTATAATGCCATTTTTCAGTAAGTATTGGTAATCCATACATACCTTAATACCAATATGACATGTTAGCCTCCCCAGTGATGCTTGGTACTATCCCCACGGGGAAATATAAACAGTACCAACTTCTTGGTATAGTCTCACTATATGTTGTCATAACATAGGGGAAAAATCTGGGTCATACTCTAACTCAATATCAGGAGCCCTAGAGTTAGTAATAAAATCTGAATCCTACGCTTCCTCTTCTATCTTTAGGGTCTCATTATCATTGTCACCAGTAGAGAAATCCTCATTGGGACTGGGCACCATTAACATCATTATCAAGTAGAGCCACTTCCTTTATATAGACCTTTCCCACTTCCTTTTACAGGCTGATTAACAACAGGGGTGTCCTAATTCCTTGGTATCTTCTATTCCTCACTATTTTTAAGGTATCCATATACCTATTCACAATAGCAGAGAACTAGCCAATACCAAAATCTTTACTCTGGTACCAAAATGTAATACCATAGTTTTTAAAGCACTTAAATGGCTGTAAACAGTTAAAAACTTCAAACAAGATACTAGAAATCATTATAAACCATAGCGATCCCAACTCCAAGACACGGTTCGATCCTACGCTTGAGTAGCTTTTCTAAAACTTTTCAAAACATTTTCATTTTGATCTCAACTAGTTTGCATTTTCATTACATCCTATCCATTTGTCGTTTCATTTATTAATATCAAAGTGTTTACCTAAAGTCTTCCCTGCAGAAACCTACATTCTTGCGCTTATACTAATAGGCCCTATACGTACATCTGCTCGATTTCAACTTGATTATCATATATAATTACTAGCGTTCTGGCTTTGAATATCGCAACTACTACTAAACTAATAGTAGTGTTGTCATATATTATTTACATCATGTACAACCCAAAACAGATAACCACTGGTAAACTAAAGTCTTTCTACTCTATTCTCTAGATGTCTATATTACCTTCTTACCTAGCGAGATGCTAGCCTATACTATAGATTTGTTTATAGAAAAGAGTGAGATTCAAAAGAATCTCAGTAGTAACACATAGTCAATAATATAAAACCAAATCATAGAGTATGCTATAGAGTTTTCATATAACATAATTATCACAACAGCTTTAGTACACAACATGCAGTTCAACATATCACCATAGTACTAGGTATATAACATGGCCCTGAGTGTAACCCGTGCAATAGGACCCAGGCATCCACTCATGCATCACAGAACATTATATTGGCCTGAGTGTCCACCCATACAACAGGCCCTGGGCGACTACCCTGTATAATCAAAATATATTAGATAATTCATGGTGAATCCACAAAACACGTAGGGCATCTTATAGCATATGAAAGACAAGGTTACTACCTGGTCACTTTTCCTGAAGGGTGTCCAAATGTTTCTCCTTGATCGGGCAGGTCTTAGATCCCGGATAAGTAGCAGGTCTTATAATTAGAATTTATGGATGGCATATTATTACTTAGTCCATCACTTTAGGCATAATTTAAACTAAGATATTCTTGACCTATTCTCGTGTTTATCCTTTGTTTTGAACTTGTTGGTTATCATTTGGGTCACTTGGGTAGCTATTAGAAGCTTAAACAAATGCTTATGGGATTGGGAAAGCTAGAACAATCAATATTATTCAGAAAGTTTAAAGTACTAAAAAAGGGACTTGGTTGAGGCCAATGAATCCTTTGGGTATAGCCAAAGGTGTATAAAAACATTTGGGTTGTGGTAAAGAAATCTTCTGGCCGCGGCCAAAAACTGCCCTGTTTCTTAGCTGAACTTCCAAAAATTATAACTTAATCTACACAAATCCAAATAGAGTGGTTTAAAGTCCTAATTGAACCATCCTAAGTCTTATGTAGAGGAAAAATGTTAACCACTACCATTTACAGCCAGAAAAATACAAAATTCCCTGAATTGCCAAACTGTTTCAGAATCAATTCCAGTTTCAACCTCAAACTTTAACAATTAATAATTTCCAATGTATAGACCTGAATTGGGCATACTATATATCAAATTAAAGCTTGTAATGTTTATTATTGTTTTGGAAAATATCAGCCATCGGGCCACATTTGTCTAATCAAATTCATCACACAACAAAACTGCCTCACAGTAAAATCTCACTGACAGAAATTGGTAATGTTACAAACTAGGTTCTAATAATCAAAAATTCTAACCAAGGCTATTCCCGTATAGTTTTGCATTCTAAACATAATGGTAATGTCAAAATCATCAAAATGACAAAGTTTTAGCCCTAACTTTGACCGAATAGAGCCTTTGCAAGCCAAAATTACTAAAACAGAATTTTGTCCAACAACTTAATTCAATATCAACATAAATGATCATCTAACTATAAATACATGATTAAACCATGATTAAACCTTAAAAAAACACCCTTGGATGAAAATAAATAGTACCCTAACCCTCATGAAAAATCATCCACACAACAAACCAATTGGTTAAAAATGAAGCCTATGCTACCCTTTACGCATTTTCACAACTAGTTCAGAAATCTAGCAGTACTTCGTCAGGTGTGAAGTCACCAAACACCTCCAAATGAAAATCTAAAATCATAGAAATAAAGCATGGGTTGAGTAGAAGAAGGTTTGTGAAGGGTATTTTGAGAGGAAACGCCAATTTAGTAATGTTTTAGTGAATCGAAGTTAGGAAATTTTACTATTCACCTTCTATGTCTCATATACCATTTTTCCATGATTGTTATGCTTTTTCTTTGATTTTTAGGGCAGTTGGCCACAATATACGACCAAGAAGGAGTCTTGAAAAGTTATACCACATGTCAGATTCCTATGGTGCCATTTGTCTAGTGATATAATGATTCAGTGACATGTGTTACTTGCTTTAATAAAGTAGGTCTTGCCTCTTTTCTTGGGTTTTAAGCCATCCTTTTTGTCAGGAAAAGAAAGGGTTTAATGATTTTCCCCCACTTCTGAGCTCGGTGTTTGGGAAAGTCGGTTTGGTGACCAGACTAGGGACCGATGGATTCCCCAGACTTAGCGGCTAGGTGGCACTTTTCTAGATTGCCACCTCAAAAGGCAAAACAAAAGTGTGATCATTAAGGGCACATGTTACCTTCTTAACATGCCAATATAAAAGTCAAGTTGTACTTTGTCATGATGAGAGGACACTTGTTGCTTATTTGTTTGTCCAACCCAAAAGTTATGTCATGATTGTTTACTTTTTTAAAGTTACTTTTACAAAGTTACTTTATTGGTGTTTACTCAGGTTAAAGTGTGTGTGTGGGCCCCACGAGCACCATCTATTGGCATTTTTCCCAAAAACGCAGGGTATACATATATGCCCAAAAAATTCCTTATGCACACCAACACCAGCTTATTTCTCTCGACTAATAAGTCCTTTAGCTTAGGCATAGCTGGGTGGGGTCTTTCTATTAACCTGATAGCATCGTATTTGTGTCCTGTGCACATCTGCAACGAACCTTTGATCCTACTGCCTATGTATTTTGGGCCCTCTTCCTGGTAGGGCTAGATCACATAGTCCCCGAGAGTCTTTCTATCTCTTGACATCCTTAGGACTATTCTAGAATTAGGCTCAGTCATCTACCTTACATAGTCTTATACTCAAGTATCTAGGCCTAAAATTCAGGATATTATATTTTACAGTTAGATCCCTATATGAAGCTGTTGCATTTTGACACTTAGGTATGATTTTATACCTTCTGCTCGACACTTTGTTTAGATTGAGAACACCATGGACAAAGAAGAACTAAATGCATCAATCTTCACTCTCTCTTACTCCTTCCACCTTCATTTTTCTTCATCATCGAGAATGTTCCTTCCTCCATTTTCGGTGACCACTTTAAAGTAATCAAGAAATTCTATGATTTTGGGAGAAAAGAGTTTGGGGCAGTGAACACAGAGAGAGGCACAATGATTGGACTCTACCATTGCACCATTACTATCTTCATATTCTCCACCATTTAACATCACATCTCAGCACCACCATTCCTTCCCATTCTTATTGCTGGCCGACCTTATTTTTTCACAGAGCTATGATATAGAGAGCTGGGATGAGGTAAAGGTGAATTAGATCCAAAGAGAACAAGATCGAAGAAGACAAAGGCTCTACTGTCAGTTCTCTCCGTCCACTCCAACATCATCCTCTATCAAACATTACCACAATGGCAACCTTTACCATCGCTTTCTATTTTCTCCATTTATCCTTTAAGCCCGACAAACCCACTCTATCTCTCCACTTCTAGATTTGGTTTTCACTCAATTTCCATGGATTTCTAATGCCTTGATGAAGCTTTGGCTATACTTAAACTTATGAGTGGCTAATTCCTTTGCTTCTTGGTGATGGAGATTCATGCTTTAACTCAATGGACTTCATAAAGGAGTTTTTCTATTATTACATTAGTCTAAATTTATATCTTTAGATTTCTTAGTTATAGGAATGATTTTGTATGATTTTGGAATTGAGATTTGTGTTAATTTGTCTTTATTGGTTTGATACTTGTAGTTGAGATTGGATTCTATAGTGTGAAGATTATATATGTTTGAATTTCTTTGTGGTAGCAAAAACATTATGTTAAATACCATGTTATTGTCTAGTTAATATGATAAATTTGTACCTTGCAGGGGCAATTTAGTACTCTATATTAAGAAAACTCATGCTACATCATTCCAATTTTAATTGCACATTAAGTGGTTCCAAACAACATCTTAAGAGATAGTAGTTAGCTATGTTTGTAGGAGTACCATTGCTTAGGAATATTGGACTCAAGCATTATCTTGAGGTTTTTCTTAAAACTTAATAAATTTTAACTCCCATAATCTTCTTAAGTAAGGATAGTCACTTTCTACATTATCAAGAGCATACCTCCTATAATCCCTTTAATCCAAAACATTCCTTCATTGTTTTCCAAAAATACCAAAAAGATTAGAAATAGTTTTATTTTCATGCATTTTAATTTAGAGAAAACCATTTTCGAAACCCCCCTTTCTAACCATGTTTTAGCACTTAGTTTAACCTAGGGAATTCAAAATAAAAGGATCCTTGAAAAGAGAATGATCCCGAGTTGTTTGCACTATATTGTATTCTAATTTGTGGTATTGCATTTGACCCCAAGGCAAGGCGACTAAGGTTGTGTCAACTTAATGGCGCCATTGCCGGGGACTTAGTTTTGACTCCCTTGGGTTTCAAAGTATCAATTGGTTTAGATTGACTAGGGTTTGCCATTATGAGTCTCTTTCGTTTACTTTCATTTTTCATAGTTTTTAAAAGTTTTTCATAGTTAGTTTTGGTTTTCAAAGTGTTTTGCATCAAAAGGGAAAACAAACAACTATCTAGATTTTTCTTTGTATTTGCATTTGAATTCTTGCATTTCTCTTGTATAAACATGATTTGTGGGTGGAACTAAGTATTATATACTTGGAAATTGATTGGAGTTTCATTAAAGTTTGGTTACACCTTCACTTTAAAGCTTGCTAGAATTTTGTTGAAAAATTTTCCCATAAAATTATGAGATTTAGTTTTATAATGATACAGGCCATTTTAAGCAAGAATAATAGAAAATCTAAACTTTTTTTGAATTTTTTTGAAAAATTCGCATTCTTGCATTTCTCTTTTATAAACTTGATTTATGGGTGGAACTAAGTATTACACACTTAGAAATTGATTGGAGTTTCGTTAAAATTCAGTTACACCTTCACTTTGAAGCTTGCTGGAATTTTTTGAAAAATGTTCCCATAAAATTATGAGATTTAGCTTTCTAATGATTCAGGCCATTTTAAGCAAGACAAATGTGTTGAATTTTAGCCAAATTCTATCATGTTGGCCACTTTTCAAATTTTTCTTTATTTTTTGGAATTTTTCCAAAATTTTCATTGGGTTAATTTTTGAGTTTTCTTCTTTGATTTCTACCATCTTTGAGGATTCATCTGCATAGATAGGACTTTTTAGGAATTAGAATTCATTGGGATTCAACTGATTGTAATTTGAATGACTTGGTTTAATCATGATTTTAAATTTAGGTTCAATACTAATCCTCCAATGCATTCCTTTTTAGGGAATGATGGAATCTCAAGCTCTCCATTCTTGGATGACTATTCTAGTACTTGGAGACATGAACCCCTTCTAATCTCACATCTTCTCAAAAGTTTGATATGATTCAACAAGAATTGGATTCCCTCCGAGCAAAATGAATTATTAAGAAAGAGCCTTTGAATCTTAACTGCCTCACTATCTCCAACCACATTTAGAACCATCTTGTCTACAAAGACTCTATTTTGACCGTGAAAGCACCTTCCGACCAAATCAACCCCACTTCAACCATACTTTTTCACCTTACACACTATATCAAGGATCACCCACTCCACTCTACTAAGAACATAATCTCTGTTTCATCTTCGCTTATTTCCACCTACTTCCATGCCATGTAGAACTCTATATGAACCACCTTCTCTATCATTCTATGAACATCCTCCACAATCCTTTACACCTCAACCTAGTAGGCTTGGTGCTTTTCTCATATTGCCAAACATGGATGATTGAACCCTTGCTTTAAAAAGAATGTATGATGAGGTCAAGGTTGAACACTATGAGTTGTTCATGTTAGAAAAGGCAAATGTGCTTCCCATGGAGAAGGAAGAGCTATTTGAGGAGGTACAAGACTTTATCATGGTGTTTGTTGACTATATGATGTGTAAAAAGTCTGGAGGAAAAGAAAGAGCTCTATGGTCCTTTGACTCTAATGATGATGGGAAAACCGAAGAGCAAAGCCAAATGCCACTTCACAAGTGAAAGATTCTATACCTCTAATGCCTACTCCCACACAAGATGTAAAGAAGAAGCAATTAGATTTTCAATTACCAGAAGAGCTAATTATGAATAGTGGTAATATTCCTCCTTTTCTTGAAGAGGTTGAACCTCCTCTTACTATTATTGATACTGTGAGTGATGATGAGGTGGATGAAGCATTTGTGGTAAAATCCCCTCATATGCTTGGTATTGAAAATGCTCACTATGATGTGTCCAATTGTAGTTGTGTAGTTGATGATATTGCTTGTACTATCTCTATTGATTATGCATATTTTTCTTCTCTTGCAAGTGTTGTCAAGCATGATTTGGAATTATATAATGCTATTGAACATGATAAATAGTTCATTTTTCCCTCTACCCTACATTCTTGGACCTCTTCTGATTGATCCTGAACTACCACCACTTAAGAAAGTCAAGCAAGGAGAGGTGTGCACAAAGAAGACCATCATATTTCTTATCGGGGATGAGAATTTCTCCTTCAAGAGACTCAAGATACTTTAACAAAGGTTGTCTCTTTCCTTACTTATTTTCTTCCTAATTTCTATCATTACTTGGGGTTAATTGTTGCACGAGGAAGATAAGTTTGGGGAAGGATACAATCTAGTAGAAAAAAAAAGTGAGGAGGGACACAATCTAGTAGGAAAAAAAAGTACAAGAACTATGGTTTAATAAGTAGAACAAGAACCCCCTATGCATGCTTTGCATTTTTTGCCACTATTCTACTTGATTGCCATTATGCGTTTTCATCTTGATTTTCTCTGTTATTATGACTTCTTTCTTCTTCCTTCTCTCTTTATGATATATTGGCAAGTTGTGCTCCAATTGCAATTAGACTTCACAACTTTCCACTTCACCAAGGAGCAAGTTAGAATAATTGAGTTGTTTTACAAATATTGAGGACAATGTGTTGATTAAGTATGAGGGAGGTGTTAGGATCGGCAGGCACAGCGGAAGAATTTTAAAAATTTTTTTACCAATCCTAATTGAGGATCTATCAACGGCATTTAAATCGAGTTAGAAGGATTCATACCTTTTGATGATTCAGAGTTTTCACGATCTCTAGGCGCCAATACGTCAGGTTCGCTCTCTCTATCGATATCCACATGAATGCTCTCCAACCGAGACTGCGTGCTAGCACCTCTAATGTCTCATAGGGTTTCCCTTACAGCTCTCAATTCTCATGTGCATATCAATATATCTGCTTTATCAAGTTTATAACCTATGAGGGCTATTTTCAAATTTCAAAATTAATCATCATTAATTTCGAAATTAATTAACTATTAATTATATTGATGAGCTAATTAAATAAATTCAGTTTAAATTAAATCTGTCCAACAGTTTTAATTTAACCTATTTATTTAATCCAAATAAAGAGCCATTAGATTTAATTTATCTTCATAAATTAAATATGAGATACTATATCTCTATCATGTTAGTTATTAAATTTAATATATCTTAATAAATTAAATTTAAAACTAACACAATATAATAATATCATATAATATACACACACACACACACATATATATATAAGATGTATATATTTCAAAAATATATATCTATATAATATTATTAATGAATTATATATATATATATTTCGTCCACCCTAAATTAAATATTATCTCGTGTTGGGCCATTCTTGTGTGCGACCTTGTAGGCCCATATGAAGTTGGCAGTGGGCTAATAACTATACTAACCCAAAAGTCGTAAGCGGCCTCTAGCAAGACATTACGACTACCCAATTCATATGAGGATCGTTATCACGATGCAACCTGTCATACAACCATGTCACGTCCCTTTTGTCACACGATATATCGATCAAGGATAAGGCATGGATAATATCATCCTCTTGTTCCTGACCATTACTTTCTCGATTCCTGAGTAGCCTGATAATAGAGACGAAAACTCCTTTCCATCATAGTGTGGCCATACATTTCTCAGACTCACTCATCGAGGGGCCCAGTAATATCTTTCTACTAATGTGAGGGACAAATTCTATCTTGATCATTCATATTCCTCTGCATGAAAAACCACTAAGTCCGATCGTAGCCTTTATCATCACCCGGTCAAAAGTGACTTTTGACTAGTTCAAAGCTTAGCAACTCTCATGTAGGAATCCATGATGACCTCAGGTCTAAGGGCATTGTGACGTGGCTGTACATGAGAAAAGCTTATGACTTGATCCATGTAGTTTCTCATAGTGGGTCGGTCCAACACCTTGTATTCTTACAAGTGCCTAAGACTTTGATTCGTATCTCCATATCTTATCAAAGTCATACTGATCTTATTTCATCTCTGTGTTGGAAATTGTGCCCTAAGGGCCAATCATTGTACTTTGAACATTATTATTTTAATGAAATTTCTCCATTCTGTTATCATATTATTTGCATGTTAACTGTGATAATTGTATCCTTGGATAATTTATAAAGATGGTCCTAAAATGTCCCTGGTCGGTCATAAATGTACCTGATTATATTATAGCAATCCCAAGAGGGTGTATTAATAATAATAACAGACCCTAAAATAATAAAAATTCCTTCAAATAACCAACTGTCCTGCTAGTACTGGTCTGGAACCTTTAGTTGCCAGTAATTACTCTTTTTCCCCTTAAGCTACTACCTACTGCGAAAAATTTATACATTTATGGAAAGAATCTCAATATTAATAAGCTATCAATCATATAAAATGGGATAAATAAATATGCCAAGTACCATATAATGCCATAGGATAATAACACTGTAAAACTCATAATTATCGGAATGTGCACATGTGTTCAGGACCAACTACTGTTAGAACCCCTACTTGTCTGTACCTCAGCTAGGCTCACGACTACAAACTGGGCAATGTACCCTCTTTGTACTGTATCTCATAACAAGCTCCCCTATTGGAGTCGTTGGGGTACTTGTGCTTTTGCCCCTTAAATGATACTTGTACTTTTCCCATCCCAGTTAGAGAATGCATTATACATATCATAGAAGATGACACACATAAAGCATACAAATAATCACATAGTTTATGAAAGATATAGTTACTACTTGGAATGTGCCCTTTCCTTGCCTGTTTATCAATCCAATATACTGTGCTTCGGCTTGGGCAAATGTCAAGTCCTAATATTTTAAATTCATAATAAATGAATTATCACTCATTCATGTATTGCTCTAAACTCTTTTAAACTCATTTTGTTAGTTATCTTAGCTTAAAACTACAAAATGGCCAAAATGCCCCTAGGGACCCAGTCCAATTGTTCTTTTTCAAAAAATATGACCTAGGCTAATCCTACACAATTTCACATGTAGAATCGATTTTTGGACTCATAATTGTTAAATTCACTACCAAAAGACAATTTTGCCCTTAACAGCCCCTATTAGGGTTTCAGAGCTCATTTTGTCATTTTTAATTCTAAAGCTTTTCGCCCATCACACTCAATATATACCTTACACAATTTTCCATTTTAAACACAATGGCAGGGTCAAATTAATCAAATTCCATCCCTAACCCCTTGCTCCAGCTTTGACCAAAACTTGTCCAAGAAAAGGAAAAATTTTGGTTTTCATAATTCAATCTGTAAAATGTCTTCCTTTCAATTATAATTGCTTGTTTAACCACCCAAACTCCTACTGAACATGATTAATGTAAATTTGGGCAGCACAACCCTTTCGGTTTTGGCATCCACAAAATTACAAAACCATGAAAATCAAGCCACAAATCAACCAAACAACCACAACAAGCAATAATCATGGAGACAAGTTTCTAAGCTCACCTTGATTTCTCATTCTTTCTCTCTCTAGGCCATCCCACTTTCTCTATCCTTCTCTTGAATTTTGCTTGCTAAACATGATATTCATGAAGATATAGAGGTTAGAGAAGGTCTTACACTAGCTATAAGGCAAGAACACTTGAATTTCACCAACTTATCTTAGATTTTGCCTTCTTGAACTCTATTGTCTTTCTTTGTTCTTCAAGCTTTTTCTCTCTCTTTCGTGTTGTGTTTAGACATAGATGGAGTCTTGAAATGAAAAGAGAAGAGCTTATAATATCCTCATCTGTAACATCCCAAATTTTATATTCACCAAATATATTGTATATATTTGAGAAATTCAATTAAATGGTGAATATTCATGAATTTAAAATTTATAAAATTTATAAATGCTCATTTTCATGAGAAATTGGGCAGAAATAATTATGGAATTAATTTGTGTAATTTAAAAATCCCAATAATAAGGTCTAAAAATGAAGAAATAATAGACAAAATATTTGGTTCAAAAATTGATGGGAAATTGGCCAAATACAAATAAGAAAAGAAATTGGATTAAAAAGGTTATGGAAAAATAGTAATGTTGCCAAATTATAGCAAAATTAATTATTTTCTGATTAATTAAATTTAATTTCAATTAAGTAAGGAAAATAAAGGGGGAAAATATATTTAGAATATTTTGATCAAATTAATATGAGTTTATGGAAAATTTGAGCTGAAAGTATAATTTTGACCAAAATTGAGAATTCACATATATACGTAACTGGAACAAGTTGTTAAGCCAATTGAGACCATAGGGAGGGATCCCTAGGTGTCTCCTACATGTGCCATGAAGAAGAAAATATTAGTTTGGCTTAATGGACAAGATTACATGTACATATGATTTATGTACATAAAGTGAATTTTTGGAATTTTGGAAAATTGACAAATGAATAAAGTGATATTATATAATATAAGATAAATCATCATCATCTTCTCTAGCCCTCATTTCAGATGCACAACTGACTTGAATATAGAGAGAGAACGTGTGGAATTCTTGAGAGAGAAAGAAGAAGAAATCTCACAAGGTTAGCTGATTCCTCTAACGATTTAGCTCATAACGCATATAACTCTGACCTTAAGCTACTCCTCTTTGTTCTTTAAGGTTTGGAGGCTCAAAAATATGTTGCTGAAGGGTTAAAGTTTCATCCATATTGAGGAAAAGCTAGTGGGAGCTTGAGGTAACTTTCAAACCTTTGTATATAGACTATTTTGGTTACTGTAAACAATTTAATTGATGAAATTTTGCCAGATTGTCTTTGTAAATTTTGGAAATGTGACATTAGAAGTGTTATGCTATCCACTTTTAGTTCAAATGGTAGTTATAACTCAATTTGATGGTTAATATAATAGTTAGGAGTAGAAAAGAACGTGTTTAAGGAGCCAAAATCGTAAAACCCCGATTTTCCCTAAAGAACTCATAAATTTCGGCTAGTGGTGTAAACGGATCTTAGAGTTGGATATGAAATGATTTGATGATTCCATTGGGTTCAGGAGAGAAAATTAGGTGGTGTTACGAAAACGCCCCTGAAACCCAAAAATTTGGGCTTCCAAGGGCAATTGCGCATTGAATTTTATAATTCAAACTCTAGATATGGATTCCTTGAGTGAAAATACGTAAGGATAGCCCATGTCAAAATTTTGGGAAAAGTAAAGTTGGGCCAGGTACAATAGGGCCAGGCCTGGTACGACAGGGTCGGGTCGGGGTCCCGGGGGCATTTTGGTAAACTTCACCATAGGCTAATATAACCACAAGAAACAATACGGTAGTGACTAAAATGATACATGAATGAGTTTAACCTAATTCTTGTATATTTAACCTTTTAGGATCAAGTCAGGAGCCGCAAGTCAACATGTTTTACAGGGCACGTGATACAGGGGTGATAGAGCTTTGAGGTAGGAACATTATCCTTCATACATCATGCCATAATTCATATGATGGTGTGGATGCCATTATTTGTATTTTTATTATTCAATATGGTTTGTCTAGATGAGGGAGTTAGTGCCGGAGGTGCACTTACACTGGGAATTGGGTAAGAATCCAATCGGTGTATGATTAGCGGGGCAGGGGCCCTACACATATATACAAAATGATGATGTGTTATATTGTTCATTAATTGGTACATATATGGTGCATATCATATTTACTTTTCGCATTTTATATGAATGATAGCATATTTCTACTAGGATTTATTGGAATCTCACCCCTTTTTCTAAATAAAATATCTCAGTGGGTGCCAGTGGATCAAAATACAAGGATATAGACCAAAGGAAGTGAATAGCACTTGTCTCTAGGCGAAAATAAAGCTCATGGTTATAAATAGTCTATGTTTAAAATACTTTTATCAGTATATATATATTTTTCTGTATGCCTGCGGAACTTGGTCTTTATTACTCTGAGTATATCGAAATGGAAGCAGGTGTTGATATCATCCACCTCCTTGAAGATATATTATTTGATTGAAATTTCCGGATGTATTTTGCTTGAGCTATATCCTTATTTAAATTGACATAATTATTTCTCTTTCCTCTTGGCTAAAGTTACGCCAAGGAGGGTTTCCAAATGAACCAAATTAGCTTATTTAATTGCTTCATCCATTTCCTTATAATAAATGGCAAGATAAATATTTATTATAAAATTAAATTTTTGGCTTTTCAAACTTTAGCTTTTTGCTTGATTTAATTCCTTAAACTTGGCACTTGGAATTTAATCATTACTTTCCCTTTGCTTCTTGCCCATAAATGACGACATGAAGGCCCTCCAATTAACCAAGTTGGCTTCTTGAATTGTCACAATTTTATCTCTTCAATATTACTTTTAGTTTTCCTACAATTGTTAACTTTTCCACATCTTTTTACTTAGCTATAATTTCACCATATTAGGCTTAATTTGAACTAAGTAAATATTATTCCCTCTCTTGCTTCTATTTGGGACGTCCAACACCCAAGAAAAAGGGAAAAATTTTGGCTTTTAATTTTTTATTTAGCCAAATGACCATTTTGCTCGGACATTTTTTTTATAATTAAATTAGGCCTTCTTCTTTTTCCTCTTATTTGGCAAAAATCACAATTAATTGAGCCCAAGATTTGTGTTCATTCATTATGTTGGGCTTTAATAATAGGTTTTTTGGAAGACAAAATTAAATTTTATGTCCTATTGTGGCCCAAAATTCACGTGGCTACCAATTGCACTATTTGGCTATTTCAAGTGTGTAAATATTCACCATTTTATTCCCTTCGTGCCACAAAGGGGTAATTTTGGTTACTGAAATTTAGGATATTACACACATTAAGTGGTTTTAAACAATATTTTGAGAGATAGTAGTTAGCTATATTTGTGGGAGCTAATATTAATTGGGAATATTGGACTCAAGTGTTATCTTGAGGTTTTACCTAAAACTTAATAAATTTTAACTAAAAAAAAAAGGCTCATTGATAAGAGAACGATTCTGAGTTGTTTGCACTATATTGTATTCTAACTCATGGTAAATATTTTGCATTTGACCCAAGGACGACTAAGGTTGGACCAAATCAGGAAGATTTGATATATCTTTTAGATATTTTGAATTGTCCTAAAAAATCATTTAAATTTATTAGTAATTTTCCTTTAGGATATTATTCTAGATATTTGAGTTGCCAAAGAAGGATCTCAAGGATATTATTTAATACTCCTTTGGTTCTTAATATAAGGCATATTTGAGAAGTTGATTTTGGTCCTAAATAGAAGACATATTTTTCATATTTGTTAATCTTTTACTAATTTACCCCTATTGATGCTTCCTAAACAACAATCAAGGAGGTGTGGGAATGAGGGTATTAAGTAAGGTGACTAGGGTGTTTTAGAAAATACATATTATATTAACTAATTAACTAACGTTCTTAATCAAATCAAAGCATATAAATATATCTTATATTAAAAAGCAAAGCAGTATCTTATTATTATATCCTTGATTTAATTTTTAGATGGCATCTTATTTTCAATATCTTTAGAATATCTTAGGATATCTATTTTAATTTTGGAGTCATATTACGGTTAAGAAGTTTCTTTATTTAAAGTTTGAGTTTATTATGACATTATGAATGTAACAAACCAAGAATTTAAGAAATGTTAAAATCAACCATAATTAATTAGCTAGTCAAGTAAGTTAATTTTAAAATACGAAAGAGGAGAAGAAACAATGGATATAATTGAAAGCAGTAGGGCTGATAATAACAACAACAACATATTATAATTAGATTTTTATATTTATATTATTTCCTGAAAGAACATTGAATAATTAATTAATCTTTAATTAATATGTAGATTACTTATTGTAGGTCTTTCAAGAAAAGTGGATTGGTGGTTTGGTGGAAACTTGTTGTCTACATTTGGGTTTGGGGGTTTTAATCCTATTCATGTCTCAGGGAAATTTTTTATGTTGCTTTATTGGTATGATATTAAAATAAAGCCCTTCTTCAAAAATAAATAAATAAATAAAATAACCAATATGATATTTCAGCCTTGTAATGACCTGAAAATAAAATAGAATAATTATAACTAATATTTTAATAATTTGTTGAAAATTTTATCAAATGTTAGTTGATGGCTCAGTGGCACTAAGATTGATGTGTGTTTTGAGGTCCAAGTTCGAATCTTGCTTGTGACAAAGGAGTTTTTGTGAAACTACCGCTATGCCATTCTATTAAATAAAAAAAAAAATCCCATTAGATTTTTTTAACCCTATACTTACCTTCATCTGGGGAGAATGGATTTGGGAGAGGGAAGGAGATGATTGTTCTGGAAGAGTAAGAAAAATTGAATCGAAGATTCAAAATCCAGAACCTTTATTGTTCTTCTCCATCATCTCCATCCTCTTGTCGTTGCTAGTGCGCGCACGCAAGTTTCAGGTCATTGCTGTTGGTTGTCTAATCGTTGAAATCTTGTTCCTCCTTCTTTACTTAGGACGACACTGCCTTGTATGTAGTCGCTTTGAAAAGCTTCAAAATTATTCTCAGATGCTCAAATCATGTATGTATGCTTGAATACCTTTTCTCCTTTTTTTATTTTGTACCTCACTGTGTTGCATGAGTCTGCCAAGTTTCTTTCTCCTACCTCTACTTGTTCTTGTGATGGATTTGAGGTTGTCTCTTTGCCCTCATCTGTTACTTGGGCTGATGTGTTCAAGAGCCCTAGTCATTCTTCTCTTTCGGGTTGTTGTGGTGTATAGTGTAGGGAATCAAAATTCTCTTATTCTCCTGTAGCTGGATGTTTAAAATATGCGGATAAATTTGGTGTTTAATTAAGCTTGAGTATTGAAGAATGAGGGGTATTTGAATAAGTTCTTTACGGAAGTTCCCATTAAATCTTATAAGAAGCATAAATGGAATTGGGTGTATATATTTGTGATTTTAAGTTAAATGCTTGAAGTTTATATGGTTATGAGTTTATGGAGTAGGATGGGTGGTCATGACTTGGTCTTAGCATGTGCATATAGTGGCTTGAACGGATCAACGGTGGGAGCTGTACGTCCCTTGATGTGCACCCTACTGCACGCCCAATTTGGGGTCTTTCTCAAATATATTTTTTATGGTTCTTTGGATAATTAAATTTTACATGAAATGGTCGACATTTTGATATCTTATGGGCAAAAAATGGAGTTGTTTTCTATTTTTTTATGATTTTTCAAAGATATTTTAGAAAAATGGTGCAGTTTTCTTTTTCACTTTGAGCACTAATTCTTTGAAAAATCATAAAAAATTGTAAACAACTCCATTTTTTTGTTATATGAACTTAATCACTTTTAAAGCCCGTGTTTGTCAAAATGCTAACAAATTGTATTATATCCATATAGTGTCATAGCCCATATTTTAAGCTTAGAAGTTTAAGAATTAGTCTTAAATAAGTAGACCATTGAGCCCAGCTAAGCATAAAACTACTACAAAAACACAATAAATGATGCTTATTTTTAAAGAATACTATGACATTTAGGAAGTGTCAAAGCTTCTAGTACCATTAAAATTATCTATGACGTTTTTTGAATTTATGGAAGCGCCATAGCCTTTTTTGTTTTTGGGAAATGCTGGGCAAAATATTTACCTATGGCGCCCACAGTGAAAGAACCAAAGGACGTGCAAGACCTCCTTTGGTGCTTCTTGAGGAAGCACCAAAGGAGGCCTCAAGAAGCACCAAAGGAGGCCCTGGGCCTCCAATGGCTCTTCTACAGGAGGCCATGCCCTCCTTTGGAGCTTCAACTGGAAGCAACAAAGGAGGTCTATACCTCCTTTGATACTTCCTTTGGAACCGCCAAGATTGGTCCTGGAAACGTTTTAAATAATTTTTGTAATTGGGTCCTGGAAACTTTTTAAATAATTTTTTTTAATTATTTATTTCCTTTTACTAATATGGTTTTTAGTCCATTAAATATATAGGCAATTTAATACGATAGCAAAATGAAATAACTCAAAAAAATGTCTAATTCATAAGATTACTAAGAAATGTACATCTAATTTTAAAGTGAATAAAATACCTAATTATAATGTACAACAATTATAAAGTGAATAATGTACAACAATTATAATGCACAACTAATTTTAAAGTGAATAAAATAACTCAACAATTCAATTATTTCATCCAATTGATGGCCAACCAACTTGGCAAAGCGTTGATCTTTGTAATACTACGTAAATAATCCTACACATAAAGAATTAAAATCACTAAAAATCTATTAGCTTAGATACTTGTCAATTAAATTTAAAACACAACATCAAACGTAAGTAGAGGAACTTACTTTCATAGGAACATAACTATGACGATTAGGAACTTCATCTTTCATATATTTCATAATATAATAACTGTAATCATTATTATTCGGTTGGAATGGACACTACAAAAATGCAATGAAATAGTTAAGTTAATTTTTGAATAAACATTTTTTTCTAACAAAATTTGAGTAAATTCACATATAAGTATCATAATCTTCCTCCACATATAGCTATCAACTGGGTCATTTCATTTAGAATATATAGCTCAATCCAACCTAGCTTCTATATGTGGTCAATGCACAAACAAAACAAGTACTGGCTGATTAATTTTGGTTATTCAAGAATCACACATGCAAATATTTACACATACACTCATACACTTACTTATTGAAGATAATCTGCATGTTGGGATGATTCTTTGGATAACCAACTGCTAGATGATCTAGATAGAAAACATGGGTGCCTTCTGCTGCAACTGGATGGACAACAATTAATATCTAATATGCCTTAAAATTTTTTGAAAATTTTACTTCGACAATCATGTTATGGCAAAAGCAAGAGAATAAAACAACATACATTCAAATATTGTCACAAATTACTTACCCAGATTGTATGTTATAAGAAAGAGCTTATTAGGGGTTGCTCTTCACATGAAGCAGTCTCTAAGAACATTACATTGTGCTTCCAAATCTTCCCCCCTATGCTACCTAAGAAGGTGTGGGCTGATAAAGGCAAATTTTTGCACCCTATCTGTGTCTACAAACGCATAGTGGTATAAGTGCCTTTATAGAAAACAACAATGCCATTAAGACAGAAAAATTGAATGATGAATAATAATAATAATAGTGATAGACGACGATGATAAAGTACTTATTCTATATGTTGATGGTCATCACACTAAGCCATCTACGGTAAACACTTCATTTAGCACATTACCATTGACATGATCGTTTATATCTATATCGTAGACGTTGATATCGAAAGGCATTGGCTGACTTCCTTGGGGAATCAAATCTGGTGCCATTGATTCCAATTATTGGCAATATGAGCCTATTTGTCTATTGCTTCGGTTGCTGATTGAGGGTTGGGACTTCGGTTAGGTTGTTAAACACTTTGAGATCTTCATATGCCCTTCAATTCATTTTTCTTTAGGACAAGTAGCAGTAACTTGCAAAATCATGAAACTAAATCATGCAGCTTTAGATGGAAGTGCAAAGAAAAAGTAAAAGGAATTGTAAATTAACTACCTTTTGAAATGGCTCATTCAAACCTATTGGCCATACAACATAACCACCGACAACATCTTTCACCATTATTTCTTCATCTTGAGAAGGGATTCGTAAGAGAGCATCTTCATTTATGCATATGTCAACCCTTACTTGAAGTGTGTTCGCGGGCAATGGTGAATTATGTAGTGTATCATTATTGGTGTTGTAGGACATGCTATAGCAACTATTGCTTTAAAGATTTATCTACATGAAACTTGCACGTCGATCCGCCCTATGAAAATAGAGTTAATATATTAAGGTATATTAATTTATAACATAACAAAAATTTAACTAGAGAAGATATTAATTACCAAAGGAAAGGGGAATTTAGGTGTGGAGGGGCAACTGTTCCTCACACTCATGATGTCACACACTGGACTTGGTGTTGGCCTAGACTATAGTAAGACTTCAATTTGAGCCTTCAATAATGCATTTTGCTCTTGCATCAAATGCATATGATCATTAAATTGTTCTGCTTGATGCTTGTAGCCACTAATCTCCTATTCTACTTGATGGTTGTAGCTAGTAATCTCCTCCTTTAGTTGCATAAAGTCATTTTTGTTGGGTCACTTTTAGGGTCCGAAGTACAATGATTGGGTGACTCAAAACTAGTACCCCAAACACGACCATTATACTCAAGAGCTCCAAGAGCTCTGTTGAGCAAAGCGTCGCGACCAACATAATTCACCAACTCTGGCTGCTCTGTGTCATTGTGCACTATCACAAAAAGAATTACAACAATGTTAGTTATTATAAAATAAAATCATTTAAGTAAAGCTAAATTTTTATTTTATGCATAATCCACTACTTGCACAATATTTCCCAACTTTTCCTGCTTGTTCTCTATGAATTTCACTTTTTTTGTTTGTGTAGCCAGCCAACCACAAATCATGCTGTGACATACATGTGACATCAGAATGTGATTCTTGTATCTGCATATCAAAGTTAGTTGTAGTTAAAAATTATTCATAGACATTATAATCACATGAAATAATGATTAGTTGTTACCAATTGTTGCTCCAACGTTGAATACGATACCAGTCCTTTTATCGATGTTAATCAGAGCAGCAATTGCGCAGTTGCTTGCGTTGTCAAATGTAAGGCCCCACCTTACATACCACTTATTATCAATATTAATCAGAGCAGAAATTGCGCAGTTTAGTGGACACACAGGAATAGCATAAATATACTGAAAAAATGCACATGATTATGCTACAAAAATCCGAACAGCATATATTCACAATAGTTACGGACCTCAAAATAATAAAAAGGTCTTCAAATAACCAACCATCTTGATTGATCTACATCAGAACCATCAGTTGCCGGTAAGTACACGTTTGCCTGTTGAGCTACTTCCTGCTATTGAAAACTTTATATATTCATGGAAAGGGTGAGATTCTTAAGAATCTCAGTAGTAACATGCAATCAATCATATAAAATGTGACAGATATATGTCATACACCATGTAATGCAACATAACAATAACACAAATAACATGACAGATGCCCATGAGTCGGGGCTACTTCCCTACTATCTGTAAACCTCTATAAATATGCCTACTCACAAAATGCCCTACTCGGCAATGCAGTGATCATATTACAGAAAATGACATACACAAAGTATATAAGCATTCACATAGTATATAAAAGATAGAGATACTATATGGACTTGCCCTTTCTTGCTCTACTGGCTATTCAACACCTTTGATCAGGCTTGGGATATTGCAAATTCTTATAAGTTAAAGTTACAAGTAACTGGTTATTACTTGAACTATTACTTCCTTTAATCATAGTTTCAACAATTCAGCACAGTGCAACTTTGCATAGTGCAGTTTCATAGTTTTCCAGAAAATTGGTAGATTTTTAGTCGATTTTGGAAAATCATAATTAATTCTAGGAAATTCCAAATTGACTGGTTCCGAAGTCTGCATGAATCTATTTAAGTATTCTTTTAAGGACAAATACTCAAGTTACAATCATAGTATTCCTAGAAATTCGTCAAACTTCCCCTATTCCAGATTTCCTTCCAGAAACAGGGCATAAATTCAAAAATCCATATCTTTTATTGTACTTGTCAAAAAATCATAATTCACTTATCAAATTAGATCTCTAGAGTTCTACTTTAATCTTGTCAATTTCATAATTTTTGGACTAGGTTTGACTAACGAACTTCATTGTGCAATAACACTGCCTTCAGTGAAACAAATCAAATAGCATTTCCTTTCAATTTCAAAAATTTTCTGATTTGCATACAAACATGTAAAAATCATGAACTCATATATTCCTACACAATTTTCCCTTCTAAATCCAACAGAATCATCAAAATGGTCAAATTCCCATTGCTTCATGATTTCCTATCCAGGTCAGAATTTTAGGGTTTTTCACAACAAACAATCAATTCACAATTTAATCACTAAACTTAGCTCATTTGCCTCCAAACCAACATATAAGCACATGTATAAGATGAAAGCTTCAAGAATCCTTATGAACCGTAAAAACCAAAATTAGACCTGTCAAAATAGCCCACTAAAACCCAGCCAAATCAAGAATCATATTCATCAAAATGATGCTCTTACTCACCTCTTGTATTTTCTTGTGTTCTTTCTTGATTCCTCAACTTTTATTCTTGCAAGATGGCTTAAAACTCCTCTTCTTCAAAAACAAAACCATAGAAATAAAGCTAAGGAAGAGAGGAACAAGTTTCATGAAGGGTATTTGAGCTAGAAAAGTCATTTTCCAAGTGAAAATTCAAGAAGAAGATCTTGCCTTCAAATTGTCTTCTTTCCTTTTTCTTTTCTTTCTTTTCTCTCCTTTTTACACGACTTGGGGGCTGGATAAGGGAGTTGAGTATGTGTTTAAATGATTCAACTTCATCCCTCAAAACACTTGGCCGAAATCACCTAAAAGGAGAAAGGAACAACATGTGGCCAAAAATGATTCTTTTTTGTCCAAGCCAAGTTAACTTAATTTACCATGTGTGGTTAATTCAATTGAGTTTTTGTTCTCTTTCATCTTATCTCTTTCTTTGGACGAAATAACACTCAAGAAGGGAGGAAAGTGTTGACCAATTTTCTCTTCTTGCTTTCTTTATGTCTAGCCAATAATTTTAACTTTTCAACCTCCTTTTTGAACTTGTCTCTAATGACTCCCAAGACACAACTTTTATGATCAAATATTCATATTCTCTTTCCTTCTCATGTCATAAGAAATTAAGGGCCTTTGGAAGAGGATAATGATCTCACAAAATATCCTAATTCCACCTCCTTACATATTAATATTTAATTGCTAATATTCACATGTTTACTTGTTGACTTTTCCACTCAACTTTTCACTTGGCCACAATTCCTCCATATTGAAGCATAATATGAACCAAGTATTTAAATTCCCTTCTTGCTTCCTCATTTGGACGTCCAAGACCACATAAGAAAGGAAAAATTATGGGCTTTGGATTAAATCTAGCCAAATGACTATTTTGCCCATACATTTTGTGATTTTCGTACAAACTGACAGAATTTTCATTAAATTTTAAAAATTCATATCTTTATTTATAGAGATCTAATTGGTGTGGTTCTAAAGGATATGTGACCCTTATTAAGTATATTTTTAAGGAAACATATAGTCTTTATTCAACTAAAAAACCATAATTCGCAGAATTTCCATTTTAGGACGCTGTCACAGAAACTTGCTAGTTTCACTAGTCTAACTTAAAAAAATTCATAACTTTGTTTACAGCTCCAAATGACTTATATGACCTATCAAATTGAAGTTTGATATGTCTGCTCTTGTTCTAAAAAAATTCACATTCATTGGATATCATTTGGTTATCCAAAACCATCACACAACCTGACTGCCACATAGGAAAACACACTGGTAGCAAAGTTTACATCGCTTGGGCCTTGCTAAACTAGGGCTTAGCAGTCCACTTGATTCAAACTTACTCTCAAGCCTCTAATCCCTAAATTTGGGTTATTACATTTCTCTCCCTGTTCAATAAATTTCATCATCAAAATTTGAACATCGTATAGAATTACCTAAACCTTAGGGAATCCCTTTTTATCACTTAATCTATCTCTTTCATGTGTAGGCTAACAAACCATGCAGCAGAACCATCATCATATTCTTAACATAGATCTCAGATATTATTCAGCATGTGCATTCATAAACAATTGGCATATAGGATTTAAGAGCCTATGGACGCTACCCCGTACAATCTTGCACACAGATTCTTATACCTTGAGCCTTTTGTTGTCAAAATTTTCAAATACACAACATTCTGCTGCCCCAAGGACATACATGCCCATCAGGTCTTATGGCCTAAGCACATACAGTTCATCATCTTTGCTGAATACATATGGAGACTAACAATCTCAAGATTTGGGATGATCAACATTAGTATGAATGTTAACTTCTCTAGTTGTCCTCAAATTCACTATGCTTTCGCTGCCCACTCTGATGTTTTGCAATATCAAATACCATATAGGTGGGACTGCATTATCTGCCCACACTTGTCTTACTTCCTCAGTTGGATCCCACTTGGTAACACACAATCATTCATAGAGAATGCGATAATACATAATTCAATTTAGTCAGAAATGTATTCAGGACCAACCACTATTGTAACCCCTACTTACTCCATACCTCAGTCCACTGACTGACCATATCAGTGTACCTGTAGGCACTGTATTTTGGTGTACTTGTAGGCACTATAGTTAGGTGTACCCATAGGCATTATATTTCATACATATTACATTGTTCACAAATCACTTTCCTCAATTATACCCAATAGGTATGCTGAGATCATAATCAATAGCGCCTAACCTTCACGGTATTTGGGGAGTATCCTTAAAACATTACTGAAGGTTCAACATCATCCACAAGGTTCACAAGGTTCAAACATTTGTCATAGGATAGAACCATAGTGTAACAATTCACATTTCGACCTAAGCATTATTTCAGCTTAGCTTTGATTCAAACTTATCCTCAACCTTTAGTGTCATCAGTTCAGATCCTCTAGGATTAATATACGGTATAATCACAAGTCATTATATAGCACCGTATAACATATCTATATTCATTTAACACCACGGTGTTATTAAGGGTTATCACTTAGCATTGAGAAACCTCAAAATATTTACTATGCCTCAAGTTTACTATTACCTAATTAAATGAAATTTTTTGAGCAGTACTTACTGTAACAAAAATGGTTCGGATTCAAATCAATAATTACATCATCATGATCTCCATGCTTCTAAGCATTCTTTAAATCATTAAACTAAGATGATTATTAGTCATTGGGAAATCTCAAGGCAATCACTATTCCTTAAGTCTTCATAACCTTACCAACTTTATGTTTCATTATTTGTAAACAAGGAAGAGGTAAATGTTGCACCTTTATAAGGGCATATTTGTCATGTTATATAGTTTGAGTACACTTATACCCCTGAACTAACATATCACAGATGTTTACAATTGTCAGAGAAAGCCTGCAACAACATGCAGCCTCCAAATTATTGCACAAAATGTGCTTGCCTTTTTTCATCACATGACATAACATGTGCAACAACTTCCCAGGGGGTTACCCATCCTAAGATTTTCCTGGGTTGAGCAAGCTTAACTTTTGTGTACTCATGGAAAATTGGTGATACCGGCTTTAACTGATTCCAACCATCGGTACCCATGATTGCCCTTATCTTAGGAATTGTGCCCACTGTCTCCAGGCATCAAAATATTGGGTATGGACTGCCTATCAGTGCCTATACATGTACTTGAACACATACCCTGATATATTCCATGCAATCAATAAAATTTGTATTTCTACCCTCCACTGATAAGCTCATAGGTGATACCAGGCCATTCCACTGGCCTTGGTTGTACCCGCTTCCTCAGGTTTTGCAACATCCTTGCACCACCCTCAGTCCTATATTGTGAAACTGGCTACCCTTCAGGTATTGTCTAGTCTTTTGGTGGCTAATTCATAAAAGAGGGGTAATTCACTTCTCTAGTGCCCCATTCTGTGCATATTTCCCTTTACCATATAATCAAGACTTTATCAGTATATTTTCCTACTGCCGGAACCACTTGCTCTGCCAGAATTGCTTAGGCTCTGATACAAATATTTAAGGCCCCACCTTACATACCCCTTATTATCGATATTAATCAGAGAAGCAATTGTACAGTTTAGTGGACACATGATTGTTTTACAGAAGTCCCAACAGCGTGTATTTACAATAGTTACAGACCTCAAAATAATAAAAAGGTCTTCAAATAACCAACTGTCGTTGATTGATCCGCACTAGAACCATCAGTTGCTAGTAAGCATACCTTCGCTCATTGAGATGCTACCTGTTGCTGAAAACTTTATATATTGATGGAAATGGTGATATTCGAAAGAATCCCAGTAGTAATATGCAATCAATCATAAAAATGCCTTAGATAAATATCCCATACACCATGTAATACAACATAACAATAACACAAATAACACGGCATGTGCACATGAGTCGGGGCTACAGCCCCACTATCCGTAAACCTCTATAAATATGCCTACTCAATGCCCTACTCAACAATACAAAGATCATATTATAGAAGATGGCTTATACAAAGCATATAAACATTAACATAGTGTATGAAAGATAGAGTTACTACCTGGACTTGCCCTTTCCTGCTCTACTAGCATTTCAATACCTTTGATCCGGCTAGGGCTATTGCAAATTCCTATGAATTAAAGTTACAAGTAACTGGCTATTACTTGAACTATTACTGCTTTTAATCATAGTTTCAACAATTTTTATATAGTACAATATGCAGAGTTTTCTAGAAACTGGCAGATTTTCAGCCGACTTTGGAAAATGATAATTAATTCTAGGAAATTCCAAATTGGTTGGTTCTAAATCCTATCTGAAGCTATTTAAGTGTTCTTTCATAGAACAATACTCAAGTCTGATAATTACAATTATAGTATTCCCAGAAATTTGTCAAACTTCCCCTGTTCTAGATTTCCTTCTAGAAATAGGGCACAACTTAAAAAATCCATATATTTAATGTACTTGTCCAAAAATCATGATTTGCTTACCAAATTAAATCCCTAGATGTCTACTTCAATCTTGTAAAATTTCATAATTTTTGGACTAGGTTTGACTAAGGAATTGTATTGCACAATAACACTGCCTTCAGTGAAACAAATCAAATAGCATTTCCTTTAAATTTCAAAAATTTTCTGATTTCCATACAAACATGATAAAATCATGAACTCATATATTCCTACAAAAATTTGCCTTCTAAATCCAACGGAATCATCAAAATGGTCAAATTCCCATTGCTTCATGATTTCCTATTCAGGTAAGAATTTTAGGGTTTTTCACAACAAACAATCAATTCACAATTTAATCACTAAACTTAGCTCATTTTCCTTCAAACCAACATATAAGCACATGTATAGGATGAAAGCTTCATGAATCCTAATGAACCATAAAAACCAAAATTAGGGCTTTCAAAATAGCCCACTAAAACTTAACCAAATCAAGCATCATATACATCAAAATGATGCTCTTACTCACCTCTTGTATTTTCTTGTGTTCTTTCTTGATTCCTCAACTTTTATTCTTGCAAGATGGCTTAAAACTCCTCTTCTTCAAAAACAAAACCATATAAATGAAGCTAAGGAAGAGAGGAACAATTTTCATGAAGGGTATTTGAGCTAGAAAGGTCATTTTCCAAGTGAAAATTCAATAAGAAGATCTTGCCTTCAAATTGTCTTCTTTCCTTTTTCTTTTCTTTCTTTTCTCTCCTTTTTTGCATGACTTGGGGGTTGGATAAGGGAGTTGAGTATGTGTTTACATGATTCAACTCCAGCCCTTAAAACACTTGGCCGAAATCACGAAGAAGAAGAAAGGAAAAACATGTGGCCAAAAATGATTATTTTTGTCGAAGCCAAGTTAACTTAATTTACCATGTGTGGTTAACCCAATTGATTTTTTTTCTCTTTTCTCTTATCTCTTTCTTTGGACTAAATATCACTCAAGAAGGGAGGAAAATGTTGACCAATTTTCTCTTCTTGCTTTCTTTATGTCTAGCCATAATTTTGACTTTTCAACCTCCTTTTTGAAGTTGTCTCTAATTACTCCCAAGGGACACATTTTATGATCAAATATTCATATTCTCTTTCCTTCTCATGTCATACAAATTAAAGGGACTTTGGAAGAGGATGATGATATCTCAAAATATCCCAATTCCACCTTCTTACATATTAATATTTAATTGCTAATATTAGCATATTTACTTGTTGAATTTTCCACTCAACTTTTCACTTGGCCACAATTCCTCCAAATTGAAGCATAATATGAACCAAGTATATATTTAAATTCTCTTCTTGCTTCCACATTTGGTCATCCAAGAGTACATAAGAAAGGGAATATTATGGGCTTTGGATTAAATCTAGCAAATGACTATTTTGTCCATACATTTTGTGATTTTCAAAAAAGTTGACAGAATTTTCATCAAACTTTGAAAATTCATATCTTTATTTGTGGAAATCCAATTGGTGTGGCTCTAAAGGATATGTGACCCTTATTAAGTCTATGTTTCAGGGAAAATATAGCCTCTAGCCAATTGGAAGCCATAATTCCAAAAATTTCCATTTTTGGACGCTGTCATAAAAACTTGCCAGTTTCGCTGGGCTAAATTCAAAAATTCATATCTCTTTGTGTACAGCTCCAAATGACTTATATGACCTATCAAATTAAATCTTGATATGTCTACTCTCATTCTAGAAAATTTCACTTTCATTGGATATCACTTGTTATCCAAAACCATCACACAACCAGATTGTCACATAGGAAAACACACTGGTAGAAAAGTTTACATTCTTAAGACTCTTGCTAAACTAGGGCTTAGCAGTCTACTTGATTTAGGCTTAGTCTCAAGCCTCTAATCCCAAAATTTGGGTTATTACATTTCAAACCCCTTAACATTTTGATATTCGTAGAGTAATAAGAGTACAATTCTGTAAGGCATAAAAAAATAGCAGAAACATACTCACATTAAGCACTTGTTTAAAATACAAGAAAATCCTTGCACGGTTTGAAAAATATTTACAAATGTACAAGTGTTCCAGAAGAAACTAAATTACAGCATCGATAACTATAGTAGCTTTGGAGTGCCCTGGAACTCTAATCACCGTTAGCCGCCACCTTGTTTTTCGAATCGCTAACCTCAGTTGTAATGTTTTTCAGTTTGAAAAAGGATGAGATTCGAGCAAATCTCAGTAGCAACATGCTTTTCAAATATATAAATGTGAAAATAAATATACAATGTACCCATGTCATGTAAGAAGATAGAATACTACGTGCACCCTATCCAATGCCAAATGACATATTTACACATTGGTTAACCCAGTGCCTCCATTGGGTCCCAAACAATAACTAGATTAATATGTGTGTCAAAGACACTATGCTCATGTTATAGAGAATGACATACATGAACAACTAATAATTATATAGTATATGCAAGAAAAAGGTACTACCTGACTCCTTTTTCAGTTTCTCGGTTTGTCCTAAACTTTGGTTCCAACTCAGGAAATTTCCAGTTCCCATCAAAATTAAAGTTACAAGTAACTATTATTACTTATACTGTTACTGCCTTTAAATCAAATTCTGCTGATTATCTAATATGGTTATAATAGTTTCTGTACAGTACAATCCTACACAGTGCAGTTTTACTGTTTCCATAAAATTGGCAGATTTTTATGGAAAAACCTAAGTTTAACCAGTGTAATGACATTTTCCCCAAAAATTTGCCAAACCTGCACTATTCCATATTTCCTTCTAGAAACAAGGCACAACTTAGAAAATTCATATCCATGTACAAAAATTACAAACTACCATATCAAATTAAAGCTCCAGATGTCTACCTTAATCCTGTCAAGTTTAATAATTTTTGAACTAGGCTTGACTAATGAAATTCATTGCACAACAACACTGCCTCCATTGAAACAATCAAATAGCATTTACTTTGAACTTCAATAAATTATAGATTTGCATACCAACATAGAAAAATCATGAACACCTATATTCACACACAATTTTCCCTTCTAAATCTAGTAGAACCATCAGAATTGCAAAATTTTAGCTCCTCCTTCTTTTTCTACTTCTAGCCAAAAGTTAGGATGTTAGGAGGGAAAATGTGTTTTCTTAATTCCTCTTGTGTAATCATTTCCTTTCCAAGTAAGGGTCCAATAGTCCTTTGATCTTGAACATCAAACAGACACATATGTTAGTAGTAAACCATAATATACATGTTTGTATAGGGCAATAAAACCCAGATATTTAATTTTGGGAGAATAGAATGATAGAAGCCGTAAGACTAAATACACCAGGTAGCGTCCCGATAAGGCAATGAGACCTAGAGTAACTAGCGGACAGTATGTCCTGAGATCATAAGACCTATCGGACTAGTGCATCCACAGGCTAGTAGATTGTTAAGCAGTCAAAATTGTGTCGAACAGAGAATAGAGGCAATAGGACCCGATGTGCATGTTTGCATGGGGCAATGTCCCTGAGCAGTAAGGCCTGACGAGTACTATGTGCTATATTGAATAGTGTACATAGTATGGTCAGTAGGGATGAGTAAACGATAAATAGGCAATATTTTTTCCCTCCTCCATAATGACTTCATACCAAATTTCCTAATTTGAATATCAAAAAACATCAATGAGAAGAATTATTTTGAAATTTGTTGCCATTTACCACAAACCTCAATTTCATGACAATCACCATTAATTATGATCATTTTTCAAATTTTAATTATAATTCAATCGCCATTAATGTCATTTTCTTATTAATTTAGATATGTAAGCATCAAGCATGAATTTTTATTTTTATTTTTTATGTGGGGCCTAGACAATATAGGGTATTCTCAAGAAGTATCGAGTGTGAAAGGGAAGGGAGAGGTGGGGAGGCTCTAAAAATTGATGCTTGGATGAAGGAGTGGAGGGAAGGTTCTAGTCCTAACCCTCTATGAACAGTGTCTGGACGAAATTCCAAAGAAAAGGGAAAATTTGAGTTTTCTTGATTCCATTTGTTTAAACTCTTCCTTTTGATTTGTAATCATATGATTAATCACTTAAACACCAAACAAACATGATTTATGGAAATTTTGGCAGCATAACATCTTAGGGTTTATCATCCCAAAATCACAAAACGATCAAAAACCAAGAACAATGACAATAACACCATCATATATCATAAGAGGATCAAGTTCATGAGATTACCTCTTTGATAGATTCTCAACTTTCTCTCTCCTCAACATTCTGCCTTCACTCTCTACACTCTGGATTTTAGGAGAAGAAGAGGTTAGAGGAAGTTCTAAAGTGATTAGAAGGCTCAAACATAAGGATTTCAGCAACTTATCTTGGATTTTTGGCTCTTGAAACCCTTAGATCTCTTTTTTTGTTCTTAAGGGTTTCCAAACTCTTCTCTCTCCCTTTTGGTTGCAGCTGCACAAAATGAAGAAGCAAGGGAAGAGATAATAAAGCTTTATCATAATATCTCTTCTTGCTTTTGCTTTAATAACATGTGCTTGCCTATGTTTGGTTCTTGCTTTTTCCCCTTCTTAACTTAATATAACAATATATATATTTCTCTTCCAATTCCTGTTTATTGACCAAAATATGGAAGGAAAGAAGGAGTAAATAGCTTCTTGAAATATCCATTGAAAGAGGCAAGCTTAACCTAAGAGGGGTGTGAATTGGGTGATATGATAAATTTTTCAATTGATGCGGTGCTTTCACAATAGTTGTAGATAGAGTAGAGTTGAGAAGATTATCACACAGAGAGTTATGCTAGTTCGGCCCAAAACCCAGGCCTATGTCCAGTCCTTAAAGATCAAGACCTACTGAGATTTTCACTATTCTTCCAAGATTAAGTGGGCTCTTGGAACGCTTTTCGACAACAATCGTCCTTGAATAGACTATGAGCCGAAATATTCTAATACTATAAATTTATCTCCCCGTTACGGCAAGTCTTACGTGCAGAAACAATTTTATAACCTTTCTTTCTCGTTAGTATACAAGTCTTATGAGCAGCAATGTTCTCTCCTTCTTACACCACTATAAGTCTTACGAGCAGCAACGTTCTCTACTGCTTGTACCTTATAAGTCTTATGAGCAGAGAGTCCTACTAGGAATTCTCTCAACTGCTTCTCTCATAAGGATATCTACCCTCTCAAGGTCCCTGTACCTTGAGATCAAATGAGAATATAATTTGAAGTGTATATAGACTCTGTCATAGAGCAAATATAATAAACACTGAAGTATAATATAAATATAGAGAAAATATGAATAACAGAGACTGGTGAATTTGCTTGTGTGAATTCTTGTTCTTAGTTCCTCTTCTTTGAAGCTTTGCATTTATAGATAGATGATGTTGCTCGTTAAATAATAATCATTGTGGAGCAGGGCATTTTACTGTGGAACAACATGCGTACGTTTAAAATCTTTGAATGAGATATCGTGGTAGGTACGTGCTTGGTTGGTTGTAATGATTCTGTCTACCGTTGTTTGACTTCCTCTGTGCCTTTCTAATTCAAATGATCAAACTCCTGTTTCACACTTGTAATATATGTTAAATGATGTTAAATAATAATAACAGGTGAAAATGGAATAAATAAATAATATTAAACCTTGTTCGGATTGATCGCTGTAAGTCTGTTGCGTTTTGGCTTATGACAGAGTATCACTCGAATTCCATTTGGTCTCACTCGAGTGCATCTTCATATTTGCTCTTCTACTTTTGCTTTTATGTTGCACTTGCACGAGATTTTGAGAGAGTGCATTTTCATACTTGTGAGTGATGTGGGTCCTCACTTGAGTGCATCTGGTCTCACTCAAGCACACATGTATCTTGCACCATGAACTCTCGTCTCTAGATAACACTCGTACTGATTTTTACAAGAGTATGATTTCTTACTTGCAGGTGATGTAGGGCCTTACTCGAGTACAATAATCCTCACTTGAGTGAATAGTATATTCTTAGATAAGATACTCTTTTGCTTCACTGCTTGCATCAGGAATGGAGAGAGTTAGATTTCTCACTTTTAGATGCTGAGGTATCACTTAGGTGCAAGTCCCTTAGCTCGGGCGTATTTGTTCTTCCATGTTAGCTAACTCTCGGGCATGCACTTTCTATGCTTCACTCGTTTGGACTCGGGTGCACTTGTGATTAGTACTCGGGTGTCACACTGAGTGCTCGAGTGAACTTTGTATATTTAGTTTACTTGCTCTCGGGTCAGCACTTTGTGTACTACACTTGGTAGGACTCAGGTGCACTTGAGGCTATCACTCGAGTAGAGAGTCTGTGCTCGAGTGAAATGATCATTCACTGTCTTTGACATTACTCTCTGTCAAACACTTGTACGAGTGTGCCAACATGCTTGGGTACAAATCTTATCATCACTCGAGTGCTGTGGCCATCACTCGAGTTGTCCTGGTATTTTTAGCCTGTGTCTGCTTCTGTCAAACACTTTTGGTTCAACACTTGCTTGTGCTCGAGTGCGAAATTGCTCATTGCTCAAGTGCTAGTGCCATCACTCGAGTGCATCAGTTAAAAACACAGCAATGACCTCTGAACTTACTGATATGCATTTGGTAATATTTTCAACCATTGTCTTAACTTGCAAAACATAAGTTTCTTATCATAACACACAATAATCTTTTGTTATCATCAAAACTTGCAATCAAACATCCATTTGCTTTATGAAACATTATTGTTTAATGTAATTCCAACATGTTCAATTTTACTTGGCCCTAATTTTTCCTTCTTGAATTAATATCAACCAAGAAAATATATTTCCCCTCCAATCTCTCTTTTTGACCGAAATTGACAAGAGAAAAGGGAAATATATTTGTTTCATGCATTTCCCAAAATCTCTTTCATCAATCAATTAATCTAGTACCTGTTGTTTTTTTTACTTTTCCAACTCATTCACTTGGCCAATATTGCTTCTTCCTTGATTAATTTGGACCAAGTGCTTAGTTCCCTTGCTCCCTTCCTTATTGGACATTCCACACACAAGAAAAAGAAAAAAAATATGGGCTGTGGATTTAATTTCATCAAATAACTATTTTGCCCTTACATTTAGTAGTTTTCGCACAACCTAATAGAATTTTCATCAAACTTTGAAAATTCATATCTAATTGTAGAAATGTCCAATTGGTATGGTTCCAAAGGCCATGTGACCCTTATTAAATATATTTTTAGGGAAAAATATAGCTTTTAGCCAACTGGAAGCTCATAATTCCCAATATTTCTATTTCTGGATGTTGTCACAGAAACTTGCCAGTTTCACTAGGCTAACTTCAAAAATGCATAACTCTTTGTGTAAAGCTTCAAATGACTTGTATACCTATCAAATTAAAGCTTGATAAGTCTACTTTCATTCTAAAAACTTTTTATAGGCATTGGATATCATTTTCCTATTTAAAAATGTCACACAACAAGACTGCTACACAAGGAAACTCATTGGCAACAAATTCAAATGTTTACAATTTGTGCTCCAAACATAATCATGTGTTGTTTGATCACTAATTGCCTTGTTTTTTCATTCCGTATGCTCTTTACTTCACCTTTTTATTCCCCTTAATATAAGGAATTTTGTGTGAATAAGATTTGGGATGTTACATTTCTCCCCCTGTCAATAAAATTTCGTCCTCGAAATTTTGGATGTCATATAATATTGATTATCCTCAGGGAATCCCATCTTAATATGCAACTTCTTCCTATTGCGTGCATGCTCATATGCAGCCTGTTTCATACTTAGGGGTTACACAACCCCTTAGTACATTGCTCATTTCCTCTTCTTCTTGAGTATTGTTGGAGTTAAATTAAAAAAAAATTGATAAATATGAAAATTATGTTTTATATTTAGGATTAAAATCAACTCCCCAAATATGTTTATATTAGAGACCAAAGGAGTGTATTCCTAATCATCTTAGTACATCAGGTCCATAATATATGATCCATATTATAGATGAATTTTTTCATTGAAGCGGATCTTATATTAAACACATGTATCATCATTTGAAGTCAAAAAACTTCGCTGTTAGATATGCATGAGCCATTAAGATGAATAGATAAAGGCTATGATGGGCCTTAGGGGAATTTTTTAGTGATGAGATGTTAAAAATAGGCTTTTGTGAATTATGGGTAAGTTGATAGGCTTGAATATTATTCTTGCTTGTGACGCCCTTCGTCTTTGTAGTGGAAAAATTAAACATCTTTAAGAAGGGGTTGATTGTGTATATATCTATACAATGGGGCGTCATCTTTGTTGTATCTTTTTATTTTAATTTAAGAATAGATTTTTATTCAAAAAAAGATATCTATATAGATACCGGCCAGTTTTATAGAACTTCAAAATAGTTGTGTTGCTTGTGTTAAAATAATATCATGCGAGTATGAAGAGTACAAGCAACGCTCTTCTCAACATTTTGATAATTTCATTTCACACATATTATGGTCTCCAAGGTTTTTTTTGGGGGGGGGGGGTGTGGTTGGTATTATTATATTTGAAGATCACTCTGCAGCACACGAGAATAGAAGTATAGAGAAGCAAATATACTTTAATATTATATGAAGCGAACACGTATACATATATTACAACGGGAAAATCACTCAGGTCCAAAAGAAGGAAGATATTATCAGAAAGGTCCCTCGTGGTTGTAAAACGCACTCAACAGGTTGTTAATACATGCTTTGAGGTTGTAACTAGGGACCTTTCTGATAATATTCTCCTTCCTTGGGACCTAGGAGTGATTCTCCCTATTACAATAAGTCTTGCCATTTTTTTCTTACAGTCGTACAGACTTGAACGAGATACATGTATCCTTGAATAAATACGAAGAATATAATAGAGTTATTATAAATAACTTCACCACAAGACAGAAAATACTTTCGCCACTAGTTTTCCCCATTGATAATATATATATATATATATTGGCTTGAAACTAGAGAGGCTTATCAATTAATTGGCTCTCTTTTAGTTCACTCTCCTACAGTTCTTCCTGATCTCACCATTTGGATAAACCAAGGGCTTAATGTCTCCCATCCTGATCATGCCATTAACAAAGTCAGTATTAAAGGCCTTCTTGTTCGTGGCATAAGTTCGAACTAGAGAATCGGAGGAGCCCCCATTGAAGAGAACTTGATCAGAGTGAAGGAGTCCCTTCTTGTTGAGGAGGTTCTTGAAGTAGCCATTGTCAAAATAGTTAGGACTTGTAATGTCCAAGTTTGCTATGAAATTAGTTGGAGTATTAGTCCGTGGACAAAGCTTCCGCTTGGCCTTGGCAAAAGAAGGGTCAATGTTCTTCTCGTTATATACGCGAGGTGTGAAACTAGGGCATCTTGCTTGTCCTATTGTGTGGCCTCCTGAAAAAAAAAACATGTTTATAACTTAAGTATGTATTCTATAATTATATGAATTTAATTATTAGTCCTTGATATAAGACTTTGTAAAATTTAATGAAAACATTTGTGTTTTATAATCTCTTCAATCCTTAATATAGGAGCAAATAAGAGACTTTTCTTTAGTCTAAAATATAAAACCTTAATTCACTTTGTCCTCCAAATTTATAATTATTTTTATAAATTATTTACATTGATTACACATATTAAGGGGATTTTCATCAAGGGTAGTTTTAATGCAACTAACTAAATGGGGGCATTTTAGGAAAATCAACACACTTCTTTTAATAATAACTAACTTAACTAATTTTCTTAATCTCTACAAATTAATTATGTAACCCCTATATATTTAGGACACAAGGGAATATTTTATAGTGACATGGGGAATGTTTTGGGCGGGGCACAAATTTGAGATTGGTCTGTTTTGGTCTTGTTTCATATATTCAGACTTTGAAATATCGCTCAACAAGAAGCATCATCAATGGTTAAAGAATATGATATGAGAGAGAGAGAGAGTGAGAGTGAGTGAGAGAGAGCTATATATAATAATACCAGATAAGGCAACCATGTAGCGAGTAGAGAGGCCTTGAGCTTTAAACGTATCGATAAGTTTGCTTAAGTTAGAAGATGGCGGTGGAAGCACACCACTCTGTGCAAGAGTGAAGTTTGCTGTCTTTGAGTCCCTTCTTCCCAATTTAACCTCCCAATTTGGTACCCCAAGCTGCGTCCATATTAATATATTTGAATCAATTAAATTAACTAAAACAACGACAAATTCATAGATACATATGTCACATGAATATGGTTTAATTTTTCACTCACTCTCTCTCTCTCTACTCCAAGACCTCAGAGAGAAAAAGACACAGCAAGTGAAATTCAAATAATTGATAGATGTACTCCTTTGATTGAACGAGGGATCCTTATTATACCCAGTGGAGTATTAATTCCATTTTTTAAAGGGTTAAGGTGCAAAAATACATATGTGATTGTCCTCAAAGTGCACCCAACACCAAATGTTTGTTTTAGGTGCAACAGTGACTATGTGGTTACAAAATAGGTGCAAAAATACCCTTTGACCGTTAGTTTGACTTTTTGACCTTGAAAGTGATGACGTGTATGATGACATGGATGCTAGAGTGACATTTTGGGAAAAAAACTTGCTGACTAGCAAAGCCTTGCAATTAATATTACCCACATTTCACTATTTTAGTACCACCTTTGCTGAAGTAGATTCAAATCTGATTACAGAGTGCTTAACTCATTAGCAGAGCTGTTGCCCTAAAAAACATACTGATTGTTTAATTTTTTCCCAACCCTAGATATCCAATATTATTAAATTAAAATCAATATAATACATATATTATATTACTAATTTTTATTAAATTATATGATTTATTAGGAAAATTTGATTTTCAGCAAGTTTTTTTTTTCAGAATGTCACTCCAGCGTCCATGTCATCGTACACGTTATCACTTTCAGGATAAAAAATTTAAACTAATGGTCAAAGAGTCAAACGAACGGTCAAAGGGTATTTTTGCACCTATTTTGTAACCACATAGTCACTGTTGCACCTAAAAAAAGCATTTGGTGTTGGGTGCACTTTGAGGGCAATCACATGTGTATTTTTGCACCTTAACCCTTTTTTAAAATTATTCCTATCTAATGTTTGACACGTGCACTGTTTTTCTTTTTAACTTCTCAAGATGTAATTCATTGTTTTTCTTGCAAAAAAAAAAAAAGTTTAGGTGAGTTGATCATGAGTATCGAGGCCCTTCAGAACGAAGCATAATTCATTGTTTTAAATATGGTTGAATTTGTAAAATTTCAATTTGAATCAATTAAAGCAAGACAACTAATTGATACATATTTAGATAGGTCTCATGGCTGGTCTGTCTCTCTTCGCTCCAAATAAAGATGCCTCTCGAGGAGAAAAAGACCATAGCCAGTGGGACCAAACTGATTCATATATACGCAGTATTTAAGTGTAATGTAATAGGAAGGTATAATAAGTCTATTATAACTATAAAGAAATATATAAATATAAAAAAATGTTAATTTTACAAATGCAGTTAAGCACTATACTATAGATCGTAGTAGAGGGATCGGATCTATAGCTCCCATTTGCTATGCTTGTACCTCTCTATGGATACATGGAACCAAAACTCACACTTGTATTAACTTGGAGATTTATAGCTGACATAGGTGTAACAAATATTTAATTAGGGACAACTGCTGAAAATACCCGCATCATGAAATTTATTGTTCAAAGATCCAGGTTCAACCTATCTTTAACAAGTATAACTCTTCTTTAACTGGATGCACCATAGTATGTGTGCGCATGCGCGCGCGTGCGCGTACACACACACATATTCTCCTCCCAATAATATGATCTATTGACTTGTAAAAGTGACAAGTAATGCACGTATACAATTATTGGGTTTTAAGTTGACCCTTTCCTAGCCATTAGATCAAAGAAACGGACCAGAGATCTGGAGATAGAATAAGACAACACAATTTCAATGGAAGATATATATTTCTAGTGTAAAAAGGGCCAGTTTAGTTCAATGGTTGAAAAGAAACTGGTTGCCCTAATGACTTTACCGAGCTAAAAGTCAGGTGAGGATAACCATAGACAAATAACAGTGAGTTTTATTTATTATACGTACTCCCTATTGTCCTAAATGTAAAAGTTAATTAGGGAGTTTAATTATTTTGGTCAAAAATATAGGACCTCAATTTGCTTTGTTTTTCAAATTTAATTTATAATTTTTTCCCAAACTATTCTCGTTCATTGCACATGCATATTAGGGGAAAAAAAAAGTAGATTTAATGCAAATAATTAAAGAATGTAATATAGGGAAACCAATACATATTTTTTTAACTAATAACTAACTTAACTAATTGATTTCCATAATATTTACATATTAGTTAGTTAGCTCATACTTCAAGGTCCAGAGAAAGTATTATATTTTTATATATATTTATAATTTAGAAAACTTTAATAGGATATTCTCACAATCTAGGGATCCATTCTCAATCGAGATATGATTAATACTCAGGGCAATTAGAATGAAACTCACAAGAACAACAGAGTCGCGAGCAGCAATGTACACAATATCAGCACAAGAGGCGATGCCAGGGCAAGCTGCTTCCACCTTAGACTTAATTTCATCAATCACTTCATAACCTCTAATAGACCCATTGTTTGGGCCTGCTGTCTTCTCTCCCGTGAAAGTAGAAGTGTCATCCAGTAATATTGACGCATCACAACCCTACATTAAATTTCCCACAATTTATACACACACACACACACATACATATATGGCATTGGTATAAAATTTTCATCAAAGATACAAAGAAATTGGTAAAGTAAAAGCAATTTTTTTCATTAACGGTTCAGCTTTCCAATGGTTTTGGCATATATTTGGAAACTTGAGCTACAACTAAATAGGGTTGATCAGTAAAGTAAATACCTGTATTGATCATTTTGATTACTCCCCTTGTCCTATTTATTAGTCATTTTGATCATATTTTACTAGAACTAAGAACAACCTTAAACCATATTAAGTATACCTTAAAATTTAACTACTTTCCGACATTATAGTATTTAATATACATTATGCTCCATGAGAACAAAGCCTACACAATAATAAATTAAGGATAAAATTTGTATATTCTCATGAAAAATTTGATGACATGACTTATAAATAGGACAAAAGTCTTCTCGCTCTTCCCGGCAAATATCTATCGTTGATAAAATATGAAAATTCATGGCACGGATAGAAAAGTCAATAGGTAACTTCCGCACACTAAGGGACATAGTACAGCACAATATAATTACCTTCCTAACACAATTCATTTGACTGACGAGTTCTTTGTAATTTATTGATTGGAGTAATTTATGGTATTGTTAACAACTTTGTTTGAAACTGTAAACAGGTAAGTATGTGACGAAGAAACATATATCATAATCATGGTCAAGTTTCATAATATTAGCGCTACATATTATGTTGTCCGAGGAAGGAAAATCAGAACAATGATCTTTTCTTTCTTTATTTCTTTCTTTCTTCTTCTTCTTCTTCTTCTTCTTTTTTCTTTTACATTTTCAATGAGTATATAAGAATTTGAACTTAAAGAAAATGATCTACATGCAAACATGGATTCAAATTTGGCACGGTTAATGAATTTTCAGCTAAATCCTGTGCAGAAAATTTCTATCATTTCTGTTTTAATCCTCCGACAACTATATGATCTCACCCACATCATGACCCGTACGTGCATCTAATTAAACAAGATTGTTGTTCAGGTAGTGCAGTGAAATTATATAGTTAACAATAAAGAAAACTAATCAAAACAAAACATGAAATATTTCCAACTGGAAAAAAGGGCAAAAGGTAATGATAAAAAATTGTTAGTGACATGGATTTAGAAATAGGAGAGACAGAAATATTTACGTTGACAAAACAATCATGAAAGAAGAGACGAAGCAGACCAGCTCCGAGAACAGGTTGTTTGGACACAACTGATTTAACAACAGATCTCGCAAAGGGGAAAAGATTTGGACAAGTTTTACAATAGAAGTTCTCACGGAGTTTATGAGCCGAAGAGGCCCCTGTGAGAACCAGGAATAGAGAAAGAGCAACATTGGCAAAAGAAGAAGAAGAAGAAAGAGCCATTATTTTTGCTCTGTTAAGAAGCTTCACAGTTCTCTAGAATATGGCTTGTATGACAGGGCAAACAAATATATATATATATATATGTGTGTGTGTGTGTGAGTGTGTGTTCATGTGATTATTATAACAGTTTTACGTCAGGGAAATTCGGATTTAACTTGAGTAATTGAAAGGGATGATAATATTAGTACTTTATTATTTGTACAAGCAAGTGGGACCAAAAATTCAAATCCTGATCTAATTCTATTTATTATACACTACAATACTGTACCTAAACTCTTAGCTGGATATTAAGATAATCCTCGAACGGTTTGTTCAGAATCTTGATTTTTTTTTAACGTTTTTTTAACATTATTTGAGAGGCGAAAGAGAAAAGAAAAAAATTAAGTTATGGTTTGATTATATTTTCCACTATTTCTTATAGTATTAGAGTAGTTTTATGAAGTTATTTTTAAAATAAAAAATGAACTAATTAAGAAGAGGCTGGGAAATATAATTGTTTTGGTTTGAATTATTTACCAAATTCCTGTTAATGAAAACACATGTTTTCTTATCACTTTTTTTCTTCTTCCCAATTTCACTGAACAAGAATTAACAAAACAAGCAAAAGTTTTTCTTATTTTTTTTTCTAAATTTTTAGAACACTCTGCTATTTTCTTATTTTGCAAAACACTTGATAAAAAATAATCACCAAATAATTTTTTTAAATTTATATAAAAAAATAAAAAAGTTATTCTGGAAATAAAGCATCAAACAAGGCCTAAGTTATTATACCCATATCTTTATTTCTTTCTATCTCTTTCTAAAATGTTAACATTTGGGTGTGTGAGATATGACTTGAGTTCAAACATGTACGTATCGATATGCATTAAATATAATACACCTCTAATACATTGATAACCTTTCGTAGGCCAGGGCTAGAAGAATATGCTAGAATAATCTATTGTTCCAATTTTCAAGATTTATTAATTTTCCCGTAAATCTATAAGTTATTAAAGCATGTATCAAACTGCTACATTGGTTACAAATCATAAACTGTACAACTTCCTACAATAGCTTTGTATAACATGATTTTTTTTGTGGCCATAGTTCACGCATCCATTATACTCTCACGGAGGGTTTGAATTCACAACTGCTCGTTGTATCAATTGGGCTACAAAATCTCAACTTGTATAATATGAGGTTATCATAAGTTAAGTTATAAAGACCGAAGATTAATTATCCCGCAAAATATATAAAAAATGAAATTAATTTCCTCCAAAAAAGAAATGAGGATTATGAAACCAAAGACGAAAATTATTAATGGGTTAGGGGCAATTTTGCCAAGATGTTTTCCTGGGAGAGGGGGGGGGGATTTTGCCCCAGAAGTGTCAAAAAAAGGAGAAATTTTGCACTAATAGTTATCCCAACTAATTTTGACTATAAGTTCAATAAATATGCTGAACTGACAGTCCACATATTATCCACATCATTTTTTTAAAGGTGTAGTTTTACACTGGAAGTCCAAGTGTTATTTATTTCATCTTTTTTCAATGTTGGATTTAAAACTTCCGGGGCAAACTTGCATATTAATAAAAAATGACATGGATAACATATGGATTGTTAGCTTAACATATTTGGCCAATTAACAGTCCAAATTAACTAGGATAACGATCAAGAAAAAATTGCTCCATTTTAAAAACTTCCGGGAAAAAATTGTCTCTCGAAAAACTTCTAGGGCAAAATTGCCCCTTGGTAAAAACTTGTGGGACAAATATACCCTTTAACCCATTATTAATTATCATGTCATAGTATATAAAACTGATAGTTCTCTGCACAAAATGTTTAAAATCTAAACTTACTTTTATGATAAATTTCATTTGTCATGAAATAACTCAATAATATCTTTTAAAATATTTTATTTCAAAACCTGTATATATTTATAATATGAAGTGCCTAGTATTACAGGGTGAGTAATTTCCCAACAAATAATTATCCACTAATTCGATAGAATCCAACATCTGCCTTTGATGCATTTCTATACAATTATTATTATTATCAGGAAGAAAAAGAAAGGTAAATAAAGAAGAATGATTCAACATTGAATGAGCTCAAAAACAAACAGCGTAGGAGGACCAACACGAACACGTTATATATATATATATATATATATATATATCAATCTAATTTATTGAAACATCTAAATCTTAGCAGTTAGCAGTTTCTTTCTTCATCATTATTTGTCTCCTTTGCTATGCTTCACTGTTGCTTAATCATTGGTCACTTGGATTTCTTTTTATTAATGAAGTGATGTTAATATAGTATGACTTTAATCTGCATGACCAAGTCGATGTGCTTTTTAATTTTACTGGATTTTGTTTATGGTTCTTGAAAAGATTATTCATTGACTGAGTTGTGCCTTGTTAGACTTGAATTTGAAATATGGTACCGAAGATATTTGATGTGATCCGGTATTTAGCCTTGCAAATTGAAATTACACTCGATTAATTAGGCTGGGTTATGACTGGGTTAATTTTTAAAATAAAGCTTTTCATATTTAATTATTCTTTTTTTTGGTATCATAAATAGAGAGAAAATAACGAAAGAGACAATTATTCTTTTTTTGAATTTTGTTTTTAAAATATTTAAGCATTATTATTTTGAAAAATTAGTTTATAGAGAGAAATATTATATTAAAGTATGATTCCAATTTTCGGAAGACATGTTCAAGATTATTCCTTCATGAGTAGTTGTAATCATTTCAGGCTAGTTCGGTGAGAATGATATGATAGGATATCAATATAGGTTAGGAGTTCATACCCTTTTGATACATCAAAAAGTACGTTAATATATAAACATTATGTTTACAAAGAAAGAAACATTTTCTATTGGTGAACTTGTCAATCTGGAGAAAAGAGTAAAGTTCATAATTCATGCTTCTTGATATTTGGAAATTAATATACTATTAGACAATTTTCTTAGCTTTTTTGAGCTTTGTGTTTCATATGCAGAAAATGTACTTTAGTTCGAATGGACAGCTATATATATGGCACATTGTACATAAGATGGCCAGATTTAAGTTGATTTTTATCATTTTTGAGTTTGATATGATCAAATATATTTTATTATTGAAAGTTTGTGGAGGTTAAGTCAAACTGGAATATATACAAGTTAGAGGACCAATATATATAAATATATATAAATGGCTAGGAAAATAAATAAAAAGTTTGTCCCCAACACTATAAACCTCCAAGTTGTAACACCCCAAATTTTATTTACCAATAAGTCTTGTACTTAGTTGTGGCATTTAATGAAATGGAATGGTGAATATTCATGATCATAGGAATTAAACACTGAAAATTTGAAATGTGAACAGTTTTGCCAGTGAAATTTCTTATGAGACAGTGAGTTTGTAATGTGGTTTTAGATGACCAAATGATGATAAAAAATTGTGAAATTTTACAAGATGAAAGTAGACATCCTAAGCTTTAATTTAATAGGTCATGGGAATTATTTTTAGCTATACACAAGGATTTATGAATTTTTGAATTTAGTCCAATGAAACTGGCCAACATTCATGGCAGCGTCCGAAAACAAAAATTCTGGAAAGTGTGAGCTTCTAGTTGGCTAAAAGCTATATTTTTTTCTTGAAACTAGACTTAATACAGGTTATATAGCCTTTATAATCACTCCAATTGAAGTATTACAAATAAAGTTATGATTTTTCAAAGTTTGGTAAGAAAATTTTCCAAAATTGCCAATTGTTGTGAATTTGAAAAAAAGAATGTAATGGAAAGTATGTAAATTGTGGAACAAAGAAAATAGGAGGGGAAATAATTATTTTCATTGTGTATACGCCAAGTGTCATCAATCAAAGGCAAGAGAAATAAATTATAAGTGTTGAAGTTGAGCACATGTTTAATTAAGAATAAAAAACTACATAGTTGCACAAGTAGCAAGGCTAATGGAAGAAGCCCAATTGGGTCATAAAGGACCCTTAAATGGCGTGTCCATGGGCCAAGGGAAGAGGGAAGGAAATTACTTCTATGCATTAGAACTCAATTAACTAAGGATAAGCACAAGTACAAGACTTGTCATAAAATCCAATTTTAAAATAAATCAAAAAGAAAAGATGATGAGATGTTTTAAATTGCCATCATCATATTTTCTTTTCCATCTCCTCCTCATATTTAAGTTTGGCATTAAGGAAAGGAGAAAGAGAAAGTGTCATGAAGATAAGATCAAGTACAAAGAATTGTCATAAATTGGATTTATGACTAAAAATTAATTAAGGGAAAATGGTAGGATATTTTAAGTCATATTTCCTCTTTATCTTCCTTCATTTCACGCCTAAGCATACCGAGAGAGAGAGAGAGAGAGTGTGTGTGTCTTAGAAAAATGCTTGGAGTCTTGGAGAGAAGGAGGAGCTCAAGAAGGCTAGAATCAAAGGTAAGGCTTAAGATTTCACATGTTGAAGTCCTCTAATTTGTGTAGCAACTCTTCTAACCCCTTGGTCTTCATGAAAACCATGGTGTAGCAAGCAAGACATCAAGGGAAAGAGAGAGAGAGAGAGAGAGAGAGAGAAAGAGAGAGAGAGAGGAAGTGAGAAATCAAGAGGTAACTTCCATAATCTCCTTCTCTTTGATGTTGTGATGTTGTGGTTGTTGATTTGGTGGTGATTTGTGGTTAGATTGTTGATTTTGTAAATTTGGGAAATGGAAACCCTAAGGGTTATGCTACCTAAATTTCCTCAAATCTTGCTAGTATATGTTTAAATGGTTTATCTAGGAGTTATAAGTAAAACGGAGTAAGCTTTAGGTGTGAAAACACAAAATTTCACTTTTCCCTTTTTCATGATATGTTTCGGCCAAACCTGTTCAGAGGAGTAGGGGATGGATTTTCATAAATCTGATTGTTTCATGGTGTTTAGGAGGGAAAATTGTTTTGTGTTGATGTTAAACACTTTGTGAGAAAAGCCCTAGAAAGTGAAATTAAAAAAATACCTCTAAAACCCTAAATAGGGGCTGTCAAGGGCAAAACTATTATTTGCCATTGATTTTTGTAAAAATTGAGGTAAAAAGTGGATTCTACATGCAAAAAAGTGTAAGAATTTCCTAGGTCAAAATTTCTGAAAAAGTACGGTCAAACCAAGTAAAAAGGGGCCTGGACCGGGTGCCCAGGGGCATTTTGGTAATTATGTAGCTTTGGACTAATATAACTAACAAAAGTAATTTGGAAGAGGTCTAAAGTGATACATGAATGGGTATTAACTTAATTCTTGTAAACTTGGATTTTTATGACTAAACTGTTGAGCTTGAGCAGAATCAAATTAGGGACTATTTTTGAACAAAAAGGGACTTAAGATAGTAACTCTTTCTTTCATATATTATGTCAATGTTTATGTGCTTTGTGTATGCTATTTTCCATAATATGTATGATGCACAGTGCCTACGGGTACACTGAACATGACTGAGCATAGTGCCTATGGCTATACTAATGTGACCGATATGCCTAGTTGGTGGTCCCAGCCCAGCTGAGGTACGAAATGAGTGAGGGTTGCAATAGTGGTTGGCTCTTAACGTTTCCAACTAAATTGAATTATGTGTCATTATAATATTGCTGTATATGGTACATGCATATTTATTATTGCATTTTCTATGATCGATTGCCTGTCACTATTGAGATTCATTTGAATCTCATCCTTTTTCAAAATTAAAATATTCCAGCAGAAGCTAGCGGCTATAAGGGTAAAACGGTAAATATGGGCAACTGAGGTTTACCGGATGGAGAATGGAGATGTTGGTTACAATTAGTTTATTTTGTTAATATTTCAGACCAAGATTGTTTCTATTTTTCAAACCTTATGGGGAACCCCTGGTATGTAATCAAGTACCTCATATTAATATCAGTATAATTACGCTATTCTTATGTTGCTCACCGGACCACACTCAAGTACTCTGAAAATACGGAAATGATATTAGGGCATTACATTTTGGTATTAGAGCAAGCAGTTATGGCAATAGGATAGTATACAGATAAGTTCTTGATGATATGGTAAAAGGAGATATACACAGAATGGGGCACTAGAGTAGCAAATATCCCTTTTTTCCTGTGACCAGCCTTGGAGAAATGGTGAATACCCGAAGGGTAGCTAGTATTACCATACAATAAGGATGTCACGGACATCGAGGGAGTGGATTAGAATGACAACTTGGTGGAATTTAGGAAGCATATCATCTTTTACATGTTAAATACATGTATTGGCCCTGATATACCATCCAGATACAGTATTTAGTTAGCCAGAAGTAGCTGGCACTATGTTTGAGACAAGGGTAGTCTCAAGGTACCGGTAGTTAGGAGGAGATAAAGCCGGTATCTGTATTTTGGCATAGGCACACAAAAGTTAAACATGCTTAACCAAAGAAAATCTTAGGGTGGGTGACCCCCTGAGAAGTTAAGTTAATAGGGCTATAGAGACTTGAGGAATAGTAATTGCCTTGAGATTTCTCAATGACTAATAATCATTTTAGTTAGATGATTTAAAGAATACTTAGAAGTATAGAGATGATGATGATGGAAGTATTGATTTTTAATCTAAACCAGTCTATTGCAGTAAGTACTGTGCAAAAAAGTTCATTTGATAAAGTGATGGGAAACTTGAGGCGTAGTAGATACTTGAGGTTTCTCCATACTAAGTGATGATCCTTAGTAATATTGTGATGTTAAAGGAATGTAGACATGATATACAATGTTATATGATAAAGGGTGATTATACTGTACATTGATCCTAGAGGATCCGATCTGACGATACTGAAGGTTAGGGATAGGCTTGAATTAGATCTAGGCTGAAATAACGCTTAGGTCAAAATGTGAATCAGATTGCACTATGGTTCTAGTTCATGATAAACGTTTGAACCTTGTGAAACTTGTGGGTGATATTAAACCTTCAATAGTATTTTGAGGATATTACCCAAATACCGTGAAGGTTAGAATAGGCGCTATTGATTATGATTCTTACCAAACCTATTGGGTATACTTGAGGAAAAAGAATTCCAATCTATGTGATGTTGAGGTTCTAGATTTCTTGATGAGCCTAAGAGCTCATTTGGTATGATGGAATTGGAGGAGATGGAATTGGAATTGGGTCTCAATTCCATATCTAGATATGTTTGGTATCATGGAATTGGAATTTTTTTCAATTCCATGTGGAAGCCAAATCTTCCCAATTCCATCAAATTGGATTCCACCCAAAAAACAAAGATTTGTAATTCTATGTAGTTAAATTCTTTTTTGTCCTTCTGTACAGTCTCATCTCATCCTCTCTTCAGACCCTCAGTTCTCAACCTTTATTGCTCGGACTCTAACGCCACACCCTCACGTTCGAAGGCAGCGGCAGCGCGCTGTGCTCTTCACCATCATCTCTAAAGCACCACCGGTGAGTAAAACTCATGAGCTTGCAGTCGGTAGATCTTTTGGCAATAGTGAGGACAATTGAAGCTCCTCAGCCACCAAGGATGCTCATCTTTCAGCTTCCTTTCACGCCACCGCCATAAGCCCTAACCATTACCGGCGAGCATGACCCACGACACGATCCCTTTGCAATTTTGCAGATCGAAGAGGAAGAAGAAGAAGAGGAGAGAGAACGATTTTTTTACTTAGAGAGCAGGAGTGGAGGAAAGAACGGTTTATGGAGATGGTTTTGTTTTAATTATAAGGGAATTTTAGACTTTTGATGTAAAATTTAACCCTCATTTCTATGATATACCAAACATACTTTGAAACCTCATTTCCATATCCATATCCATCTCCATCTCCATTTCCATTTCTATATCCATCAAAATCAATTCCAGTATACCAAACGGGCTCTAAGATTTGGGTTAGAGACCCTAGGATGTAAAATTCTACATGACAGATATGTTGAAGTGGTCCTGAGCGTCCAGAGACCCTAAGACCAAGTGGACCAGTGTGTCCTTGGCTGGTAAATTTATTCAGAATTGTGTTGGGCTAGTGATGATTCATGGAATTGAGGAACAATATTCTTAAGGACACGAATACTTGTAGGAAGGGATTTTGGAAAATTGCTAGCTGTTAAGTCTAGCATAAGGAAAGATTATGATCATAAAATATTCCCTTAGAGGATTGATTGGGGTTATAACCCTTTGATGAAATGAGTGAAAGAATTAATCTTCCTGCCAATCCGCTAACTTAGGGTTATACTAGGAGTCGATTGGTGGATGGAAAATGATGTGATGAAAGGTATAAGTAGAAGGGCTACCAAGTAAATCGTAACCTAGAAATCAACTATTAAGTTTTGATTCCATGAAAATTTTAAAGGCCCCAGAATGATTTAAGTTGAAATGGGCAAGGAATTGTTACAACCGAAGCCTGATTGAATAGTATAATAATTAATGGGGGACATAAATCAATAGTGAATATAATTTATTTACCATTGCAAGGGTTGGAAAATTATTCTAGGTACTGACTGGCTGAGAGATGGTAGTATAAAGGTTGGCAAGGGTACATGGTAGTCTTGATGGATGATATATTGATCTATTAATGGAGTAGATCAAAATGTAACAAGTATTTGAGAATTTTGTTGAATAAATTGAAACTGAGACTGAGACTGAGAATGAGAGTAAGACTGAGACTGCAACTGAAGTTGAAATTGACACTGAAATTGAAACTGACATGAAATTAACGTTAGCACCGATACTGATAATCACAGATCTAATGTGGACCTTCATTGTCTATACTAATGCCAGTAGGTATGGACTGTGAAGTGTTTTAATGCAGCATGGCCATGTATTGGCTTATGAAACTAGAAATGAGAGCATCACCAAAATTTAATTATTTTCCTACACATGATCTTAAGCTAGCAACAATGTATTGTACTGAAAATCTGGAGACGTTACCACTATGGTGCAACTATAGCATTGTACTATGGCCACTAGGGTTTAAAGTATAGATATGATAAAAAAGAACTGAATATGAGAAATCATAGCTGGATGGAGCTGCTTAGAGATTTCAACCTAGAGATAAAATATCAGCTAGGAAAGGCAAATGTTGTTGACGACGCATTGAGCCATAAAACAGTATGGTTGGTAGTCATGATGATACGTGAGCAAAAGCTGATTAAAGATTTTAGGGATCTTAGTTTGTGTAAGTAGATTTTGATCAGTGGTAATTATGTCAGTGAGACATATAATGATCTGAGAGCACCAATTGAAAATGCCTAGATCAAAGATAGATGAGCATAGTCTATTTGAAACATGTAATTAAATACAAGGATATGGATATATGGGATGATTTGACGCATTAAGTCATACCTGACCGAGTCATTTATCGGCAAGAGAAATGACTTAGATATAGGAGTATCCTGTTCATAAAAGTTGTTTGGAAAGGATTATCTTCTAGAGGAGCAGCATGGGAAATAGAGGAATATATGCGGAAGCGTTACCCATAGTTTATGCCTAAGTATGTGTAGCAAATTTTGGGGACAATTTATTTAAGAGAGGAAGATCTGTAACACCCCAAATTTTATTCACCAAGATATCTTATACTTATTTGTGTCATTTAATGAAATGGAATGGAGAATATTCATAATTATAGGAATTAAACACTAAAAATTTGAAATGTAAACAGTGCTGCTAGTGAAATTTCCTACAAGGCAGTGAGCTTTTCATAAGGTTTTGGATGAACAAATGATATCCAAAAACTGTGAAATTTTAAAAGATGAAAATAGACATCCTAAGCTTTAATTTGATAGCTCATGGGAATTATTTGGAGCTGTACACAAAGACTTATGAATTTTTAAAATTTGCCTAGTGAAACTGGCCAACATTCGTTGCGGAGTCCAAAAACAAAAATTCTTGAAAGTGTGAGTTTCTAGTTGGCCAAAGGCTATATTTTTCCTTGAAACTAGACTCAATAAGGGTCATATAGCCTTTGGAATCACTCCAATTAAAATTCTACAAATAAAGTTATAATTTTTCGAAGTTTGGTAAAACAATTTGCAAAAATTTCCAAGTGTTGCGAATTTGAAAAAAAGAATGTAATGACAATTATGTATATTGTGGAATAGAGAAGTTGGAGGGGAAATAATTATTTTGATTGTGTACATGCCAAATGTCATCAATTAAAGGCAATGGAAATAAATTATAATTGATGAAGTTGAGCACATGTTTAATTAAGAATAAAATACTACATATTTGCACAAGTGGTTAGGCTAATGGAAGAAGCCCAATTGGGTCATAAAGGACCCTTAAATGGCATGTTCATGGGCCAAGGAAAGAGGGAATGAAATAAGTTCTATGCTAATGGAAGGTAGGACTCAATTAACAAAGGATAAGCACACATACAAGACTTGTCATAAAATCCAATTTAAAAATAAATCAAAAAGAAAAGATGATTAGATGTTTTATATTGCCATCATCATATCTTGGTTTCTTTCTCCTTCTCATATTCATTTGGGAATTAAGGAAAGGAAAAGGAGAAAGTGTCATGAAGATAAGACCAAGTACAAAGAGCCATCATAAATTGGATTTATGACTAAAAATTAATAAGGGAAAATGGTAGGATATTTTAAATCATATTTCCTCTTTCTCTTCCTTAATTTCATGTCTAAGCATACCAAAAGAGAGAAAGAGTGTGTCTTAGAAAAGGTTTGGATTCTTAGAGAGAAGGAAGAGCTCAAGGAAGCTAGAATCAAAGGTAAGGCTTAAAATTTCACATGTTTAAGTCCTCTAATTTATGTAGCACCTCTTCTAACCCCTTAACCTAATTTTACTACATTTGAAATTTTAGGATTGGATTATTTGCCCGAGCCGTTGTATGTAATTCAAGGAACTATTTTCGAGTAGCAAAGGGACAAAAGGGATTAACTTTATCTCTCATATACTATGTGAATGTTGATATGTTGTATGTTGCTCTATTTTGGGATATGAACACCTGCCTGGAGCACATTACCTAGTTGTGGTCGGGGACTCTGCTAAGGTACATGGACACGTAGGGGATCCAAACAGTCATTTAGCCTTGAGCATTGTGTACACAAGTTACATTATGAAATTTTCATTTTACATTTTATGGTGCATTGCATATTAATTTTTGCATTTTATATGATTGATTGTATGTTACTATTGAGATTCATTTAAATCTCACCCTTTTTCAATAAATAAAATTCCAGCAGGAATCAGTGGCTCCAAGGGTAAGGAAACAAAACATAACTGAGGTATGCGGGCTATAAGAACTAAGTTGTTGGCTATACTATTAGTCTTTTGGTTATTTTTGGACATATTGTATATATACTTTCAAACCTATGGGGAGACTCCTGTATGTAAACATGCACTTAACATCAATATATTCGTACTATTTTTGTAAGCCTGTAGTACTATGCCTTTATCACTTTACGCATATCAAAATATTAATAGGTTTGACATTTTTAGTATCAGAGCTGAAAAGCAGTTCTAGCATTATCAGAATAGTATATTGATATGGTCTTCTTTGCATTGTGACCGGGATAAGTTGTTCTAGTGAGCTGAGAGAGAGGTATTGTCATCTGAGAACAAGCTTCACCATTGTAGTGGATCCCGGAGGGACAACAATTTATGAGCACTTTAAGCATGGAGGTCTCCGTGTGAGATGGAAAGCCAAGAAAAGGGTCTCAAAGCTACTAATGTATAGTATTGAGTTGCGGCAAACATCACCAGCTGGGTCGCTGTATGGAGTGACAGGACATCCGCAAACAGATTACTCAGAGGAGGATCCGGAGGAGGGTCTGAGTGAGTTTGACTCTTCTAAAGTAGAGAAAGTCCATGTACAATACTACGACCTACAGCCAGACCTGGAGCTACTGGACTATATTAGGGGTAGATACCGTAAAGTTCTAAGGGCACATGACACTCCCAAGGGCTGATATCTCTTATTCCTAAGGGGTGTAGAGTCGCTGTACCAGATTCAGAAATAGCTGGAGGTCGACGTATATGATAAGATCTGGATTTTCACGACCATAGATTTCTTTTTGAAATCATTGCTTTAGAACTAACAGAAGATTAATATTATTGAGAGAGGCTTGCGTGAGTGCTTTAGGGAGTTTCTGGATCACATTACCGATCTGGTCCAGTAGTATATGTTCATCACGTGATTTGATCCACAGTTAGCCAAGGATTGGCTTTTACGCCTAAAGAAGATCTTTAATATTCTGCTATGGCAAGACGAAATCAAAGTTCTATTAGCTATTTAAAATCTGGAGGGTGATGTAGATAAGTGGTGAAAGAACATTAAACTTATTCTGAGGGGAAGGAATATTCCAGTAACATGGGAATTATTCCAAGAGAGGTTTAACTATAAATATTTTCCCCTTCAATAAGGACAGCAAAAGAGCAAGAATTCCTATGTATACAACAGCAAGACAAGGAAAGCTTTGATGACTATCTAGCTCATTATATTTGATTATCTCAATACTTGGCATACCTCAAGTATCGGGATGATGAAGAATGGAGTGCTGATATGATGATTGAGAGATTGAAGCTAGAGATGAAAGAAAAAATGGTTTTAAGGCGTTATACTGAGTTCAACAAAGTTGTGGAAGAATGCCGCGTCGTTGAGAGAAACTTGTTGAATTGGCCATTAGAGACAACAACAAAGGTACAACTGGAAGAGGTGGTTCATCACAGAAACACAAAGATCAAGGTTGACTGTCCAGTTATGACAATAAGAGGCCAAACTAGGATGAAGGCTGTGGAGGCAAGAATTTTTTTGGGAACAGAACCTGCTGGTATTGTCACAAACCATTTTACCCCAGAAAAACCTGCAGTGGTGCTTTAATAAGACCTAATCCAAATAGATCATCTACCTATTTTGTATGCAATAAGCTAGGGTATATTGCTAAAGATTACCCATAGAAATGTTAGCTTGAGGAGATGAGGCCCAACGTTCCCAGCAGGGTCTATACATTGACACAAGAGAAGAGGGTTATATACCTTATTCCGTAATCTTAAGTCGGCATAGTAACCTACCTTTACTTTCTTTTGGCCGCTGAAGCTGAGAGATGTCTGTAAAAAGGTTGTCAAGGATACATAGTATTCTTTTCTATGCAGTTAGAGGTCTGAGTAACCTTAGAAAGTATCCCTATAGTTAATGAGTTTCCAGATGTATTTTTAAAGGATATCAATTGATTACCTCCAGATAGGGAAGTGGAGTTCTTAATTAATTTTAGCCATGGAGCATGTCTAATATCTAAAGCCCATACAGAATGGGTCCTAGTGAAATAGCAGAACTGAAAAAAGTAGATAGAGGAGCTGCTAGATAAAGGGCTTATTCGATCCAGTGTATCACCATGGGAAGCCTGTGACTTTATATAGATTATCGGGAGTTGAATAAGGTAACCGTCAAGAACAAATATCCACTCCCTATAATTGATGACTTGCTTGATCAGTTATCTGGTTGCTGCATATTCTTGAAAATTAATTTTCGATCAAGATACCACCAACTCAAGCTAAAAGTAGGAAATGTATCGAAAACTGCTTTTAGGACCAAATATGGCCATTATGAGTTTCTGGTGATGCCATTTGGGCTGACTAATGCACCTACCATGCTCATGGACTACATGAATTGAATATTTTGTATGTATCTGGACCAGTTTATAAATAGTCTTCATTGTTGATATTCTAGTATACTCACTGAGTAAAGCCAAACACGAGCAACATCTAAGACTAGTATTGAATATATTGAGGGATAAGTAACTCTATGCTAAGCTGAGCAAATATGAATTATGGCTTTTAGAGGTTAAGTTTATAGGCCACATAGTCTCAGAGCAAGGGGTCTATATTGATCCTAGTAAGGTAGAAGCAGTACTGAACTAGAAGAGGCTAGAGACTGTCTTTGAAATATACAATTTTCTGTGTCTTGCAGGGTATTATAGAAGATTTATCCATAATTTCTCCAGAATAGCTTTTCCTTTGACAAGGTTGACGCAAAAAACTCAACATTTTGTGTAGGATGATAATTGTGAGAAGAGCTCTCTGGAGTTGAAGTAGAGGTTAACTATAGCACTCGTACTGATGATCCCAGTGTTGGAAATTGTGCCCAAAGGGCCAATTATTGTACTTTGAACATTATTAATTTAACGAAAATTTTCCATTTTGTTATCATATTATTTGCATGTTAACTGTGATAATTGTATCCTTGGATAAATCATAAAGATTATCCTAAAATGTCCCTGGTTGGTCATCTATACGGGAGTAAAGATGAAACAAGACTAGTATGACTTTGATAAGATATGGAGATACAAATCAAAGTCTTAGGCACTTGTAAGAGTACAAGGTGCTGGACTGACCTACTCTGAGAAAGCTACATGGATCAAGTCATAAGCTTTTCTCATGTATAACCACGTCACAATGCCCTTAGACCTGAGGTCATCATGGATTCCTACATGAGAGTTGCTAAGCTTTGAACTAGTCAAAAATCACTTTTGACCGGGTGATGATAAAGGCTATGATCGGGCTTGGTGGTTTTAATGTAGAGGAATATGAATGATCAAGATGGAATTTGTCCCTCACATTAGTAGAGAAATATTACTAAGCCCCTCGATGAGTGAGTCTGAGATATGTATGGCCATACTATGATGGAAAGAAGTTTCCATTTCTATTGTCAGGCTACTCAGGAATTGAGAAGGTAATGGTCAGGAATAAGAGGGTGACATTATCCATACTTTATCCTTGGCTGATATATCATGTGACAAAAGGGACGTGACATGGTTGTATGACAGGTTGCATCGTATTAATAATCCTCATATGAATTGTGTAACACCTCAAATTTTGATTAAGGGCTAATGAGAATTATTGAGAATGTAATCGTGGATTAAAGTTGAATTAATGTGTATTTGTGACAATATTAATTAATATGTCATATTTGGTGGAAAATTGAAAGAATAGAATTATTGGTCATAAGTTGGTGATTAATGGGAAATTAATTGCTAACTAAGAGGATAGTAAGAAGTGGGAATAAATGGCTAATGGAGGGATTAAATAAGCTAATTGAGTGTTTACCTTATGAGAACCAATGACCATGGGACAAGTGTCAAGCTTGCAAGTAAAGAGGTATAAAGAAAAGTCAAATGGAATTTTTAATTGTTTTCTCTCTCCTCTCTTCCCTCACTTGGCGCTGAAATGGTAGAGAGGGAGTAGGGTGATCATTCTTTATTCATCTCTTCACTCTTCCTTATCTCATCTCTCATCTCTCTCATTCTCTCTCTTCTCTCCTCATTCCAGCGCTATTGTTGCTCAAAGAAGAAGGAAGAAAAGCTTGAAAAGGTAAGGGAAAATTATCTCAAATGCTTAAACTCATTTTATTAATTGATTTTATTAAGCTTGATGGGTACAGTGTGTCCATTAGTATTGATTTGTGATCTCAAGGAATTTTGAAAGTTGGAGAATCAAAAAGTCTATTTGAGAAAGTTGTTGAGGTGAGTTAAAGAAACCTATCTATCTAAGTTTTGTGCCATTTGAATTTGTTTCGAATTTTAGGAATTTATTGGCCACTTTTGAAAAATGATGATCATTGGATATGTGGCATGTTATTGGTATGGAAATGGTATATTTGGAATATGTATGGATAGATAGGATTTATTGTAGAGTGAATGATTGAGTTTGGAAATGTTGGAAATTTAGTGTTGCATGTTGCCCAAAACCAAAGCATGATAATGGAATAGGATTTTGGTGGTTTTGACATGTCCATTGATTCCTTGAGTGTTTTTATGAGGGAGTGGCTTTGGTTGAGGTTTTGGGTCCATTGGTAGCTTTTGGTAAAAATTCTGAAAAATGTCATGGTGTTTGTGTTTTCTGGGTTCTGATATGGTCAATCGAGTGAGGGATGAACATCACTCGGGTGTGGTTGAGTTCCACTCGAGTGATTCAGTGAGATTTTTCATTTTACCTTCAGTTTCGGTTTTTCACTTCTGCAAAAGTGCAAGAGTGTGTCTCAACACTCGCAAGCATTCGGTCTCACTCGAGTGTAAAGGGCAGTACTCGAGTGCTTCTCTTTGAAATTTTTGTTTGCTCTCGGGTTCTCACTTCCTGGACTTCACTCTCTAGTACTCGAGTGAAGCATTTGGCTATCACTCGAGTGAGGTCCAGTGTGCTCGAGTGTCCCTATCTCTGAAAAGTTCTTGTGTTCTCGGGTGCTCACTTATTATCCTTCACTCTTTGGTACTCGGGTGCAAACCGTACCACCTCTCAGTAAGGCTGTCTTGACTCGAGTATCAGTGCCCCATCACTTGAGTGATGCCATCTTCACTCGAGTGAAACAGTGCAAAATGTTAGTGTTTGTGCTTCCAAAAAGGGATCCCTGGGGTAGTTCTTCCAACCCTTTAGGGCTTTTGTTAGAAGCATATATGAGTGTTAAAGAGACAGTAATGATAACCAATTTAAGTATTATAAAGATATTAAGTATTGAACTAAGTGGTAACATATCATCCTTAATCATGACTTTAGAATTTGATATTTTCCTAGAGTAAAGAAGGCCTGTGCCTGCTCAAGGACAGAAAGACCAAGGTAGTAACACTTTATCCTATATCATGTATATTTCATTGCTTGTATACATTAGTCATCGAATACAGATACAGTTGATAGGACGTGGCGAAAGCCCGGCCTTGAATACAGATATAGTGAAGTGAACGTGGCATAAGCCCAATCTCGAATATAGATACAGTAAGGGGACGTGGCGAAAGCCCAGCCTTGAATATAGATACAGTGAAGGGAACGTGGCATAAGCCCTATCTCAAATATATAGTGAGGGTATGTGGTGAAAGCCCGGCCTTGAATACAAACAGTGAAGGGAACATAGCGTAAGCCCGATCTCGAATACAGATACAGTGAGGGGACGTGGCAGTATGCCCGGCCTCGAATATTGATTGCTGCATTGTGATATATGTTAACTTGATTTGTTTAATATGCATCATATACATAAACTATTGCTATTGGGATTCTCTAGGATGCTATTCTTTCCAAATATTTTTAGACAGGGCAAGTGGATCGAAGAACAAGCAGGTGAGTAAGGACGATTAGGACTGCCAACGGTAGTCTAGATATTTTGGTTATACACTGAACTGGTTATCATTTTGGATAATTGTTTATATATTGAATAGATTATAGCATGATAGTTTTGTGTAATCTCCGGTGTGGTTACTGGGATAGGCAATGATGCCTTGTATAAACCTTTGGATTAATGTTATTATCCTGGGTGTATGTCGTGAATTGTGTTGATACTCTGATATTGTATATGTGACTGACCGAACAGGCCTATTGCCTTTACTTTGAAATGAATGGAGATCTATTTGTACAAGTGTTGTAAAAAAATTTTTTAATTACCCCAGATCTCTTATTCAATTATTAAACGTGTTTAAACACTTAATCTAGGCCTTGATTGTGGCGGGGGTTACAAATTGGGTAGTCGTAATGTCTTGCTACAGGCCGTTTGTGATTTTTGGGTTAGTGCAGTTATTGGACCACTGTTAACTTCATATGGGCCTACAGGGTCCCACACAAGAATAGCCTAACACGAGATAATGTTTAATTTAGGGTGGACGAATTATATATATAATCTAAAATTCATTAATAATATTATATAGATATATATTTTTGAAATACATATCATATATATGTGTGTGTGTGTGTGTATTATATGATATTATTATATTGTGTTAGTTTTAAATTTAATCTATTAAGATATATTAAATTTAATAACTAACATGATAGAGATATAGTATCTCAGATTTAATTTATAAAGCTAACTTAAATCTAATCACTCTTTATTTGGATTAAATAAATAGGTTAAATTAAAGCTGTTGGACAAATTTAATTTAAAATGAATTTATTTAATTAGCTCATCAAGATAATTAATTGTTAATTAATTTCAAAATTAATGAAGATTAATTTTGAAATTCAAATATAACCCTCATAGGTTATAAACTTGATAGAGCATATATACTTATACACGCATGAGAATTCTGAGCCACAAAGGAAACCCTATGAGACATTTGGAGGCACTAGCACACAGTCTCTATTGGAGAGCATTCGTGTGGATACCAGTGGAGGGAGCCGACCTGAGGTGTTGGCTCCTAGAGATCGTGAAAACCCTAAGTTGAAAAAGGTATGAATCTTTCTAACTCGATTTAAATGCGGTTGATAAATCCTCGATTAGGTTCTGTAAAAATTATAAAATTCTTCTACTGTGCCTACCGATCCTAACACCTAGATCCAAAGTTTACGTATGTTGTGTATACAGATGCCAATGGGCATGGATTGAGATGCATGTTGATGTAACAAGGCCAAGTAGTGGTGTATACATTTCTCCAGGTGAAACCTCATTAATTGAACTATCCCATTCATGATCTTGAGTAGGCGGCTATTGTGTTTTCTTTAAAAATCTAGAAACATTATCTCTATGGTGCGACCGTATAGCTATACTACAACCATAAGAGCCTGAAATACTTGTATGATTAGAAAGAGCTGAACAAGAGACAACGCAGGTGGATAAGGTTGCTGAAGGATTATAATCCAGAAATTAAATATCATCCTGGGAAGGCTAATGTCATTACTGACGCATTAAGCGATAAATCTATGTAGGTAGCAGTCATGATGATTCATGAGCAAGAATTGATCGAGGATTTCAGAGATCTAAATTGATGAACAATAATACTGTTAGTCAGGTGTACAATGATTTGAGAGAACAAATTAAAGAAGCACAGCTGCAAGATAGACGAGCATTGTCTGTCAAGGATATGATTGCTAACAGTAAAACTCAGGAATATAACTTGTCACAGAGTGGGCTGGTCAAGTACAAGAAGCGAATTTATGTTCTACCGCAGCTAGAGTTGAAACAGCAAATCCTGGAGGAAGCACATAAGAGTAAATATACTCTACATCCATGGCCAACTAAAATGTATTGTGACTTGAAGTCCCAGTACTGGTGGCTAGGAATGAAAAGAGATGTAACCAAATTTGTCGCTTGTTGTCTCACGTGTCAGAAAGTGAAAGTTGAACATCAGTGACCATAAAGGCTTCTACAAAATCCTGAATTCTTAAGTGGAAGTAAGAAAGCATTACTATCGATTTTATGACGGGGTTACCCAAGTTCAGAAAATCATGATACCATTTGTGTTATAGTTGATAGATTCAAAAAGCCAACCTACTTCCTACCTATTAGCATCCATTATTCTCCTAATAAACTGGCAGATATTTACATCAAGGAGATTGTATGATTGCACGGTACTCCAAAAACTATAATCTCAAATCGAGATCCCCGATTCAATTCCAAGTTTTGGAAGGCGGTACACGAGGCTTTGGGTACTAAACTGAGATTCAACACGGCATATCATGCTCAAACATATGGGCAGAAAGAATGAACTATACAAACACTTGAGGATATGCTGAGGCTGTGTCCATTAGATTTCAAAAGCAGCTGGGACAAATTCCTTTTACTGGCAAATTTTGCTTATAATAACAACTATTATTAGAGCATGTAAATTGCTCCATATGAGCCACTATATGGGAGGAAATGTCAATTACCATTGTGCTTGACGGAGTTGTCTGAGAGGTGCTTACTTGGGTGTTAGCCGTCTAGCTTTACCGCAAGCGTACGAGTCGCAAGTAATATAAAAAGATCGTTCCCACGAGGACTATGACAAAAATGAATTAATTATCTCAATTAAGTTATCAATCAGATTAAGTGAGAATATATTGAAATAGATTTTATAATTAAGAATTAATTGATTAAATTGAGAACTTTAAGACAGGAGGAACCTAAGATTATCTATCCCTTATTTATTTCATAAATTAATTAATTTACCCTCAATAAGCAATCAAACGAAGATATGAATTTGTCTAAGATTCAAAGACATTTGATAACGCTCTCTCGAGTCAAAACCAAATATTTATCCTAATAAACTAATCAATCTCTTGTATTAATTTATAAGGACTAACTTTAAACACCAATCTTAATCGACAATGCTAGGTTAGTAACTATATCTCTATGACACTAACAAACCATCCGTTTAATATACCTAAACTTCAAGTCTAACATGATTTTACCCAAGTTCTACACTTAAATTATCTTTCTCAAGATTAATTTAAATAAACAAGACAACTAAATGGTGATCAGGAATTTAGAGGCATTAAGAGCAAGATAAAATCAATACAAAAACTTCATTCGATGCAAAAAGAAAGTAAATAAATAATTCAATCCATAAATAGGTTCAAGAAAATCCTAGAATGAGAAAATTAGCTTCTCATGTTCATCAATAAACTAAAACCATAAATAATAATTCTGTTCATATCATAAACTAAGAAAAAGAGAGAAGAAAATTAATGGAAAACCGAGTTTAAAGCTCTAAATCTCTTTGAATCTTCAAGCCCCATCTCTCTAATATTTGCTTCTCACGTTCTCTGCCTGAGCATCACTCTCTGGATCTCAGCTCCGCGTCTCTCTCACTTCTGTTTGCTTCTGTCTCACTTCCATATCTGTGTGTTTGCTCCTCCTGCAGCTATCCTTTTTATAAATGTATTTTAGGTCTCTCTACTTCTACGGGCTTCACGCGTTTCTATCCAAATTTCATAACAATATATTATATTTCGGCCAAACCAAAATGCATTTCATGTGGTTTTGTTTTCTCACGTGGGTCCCACATCTCTTTATGCTTTCAATTCATTTTGTCCTATCATCCTGATCCGAAATCTCTTGGAATCTTCAGATATGATATATATATATATATATTATATGATATTAGACATGTAGTTATATTTATATATTTATATATATAATTAAATGAATTCCCTCCGGTTATGCTTGCATAGCTCATTGTTCCATAATTTATTTACTACTTCCTTCACATTTTAAGTATGATAATGTCTCTTGTAAGAGAAAATAGGATATGAGTAGATTTTATATTCAAATTGTTCTTTTCTCTTATAATAAATTAAAAGATAGAAAATATAAAATATTAATAAGTCCAATGAATATATCTAAAATATATACCTTTTTAATTATAAAATATATACTTATCATTGGGTCGACGTAGTAGACCAGACAACTAAGCAGATCAAGTTAATTAAGAGGCAAAAATGTCAATAAAGATTGTTGACTGCTCAAAGCCTACAGAAGAGTTATGCAGATTAGAGGCGAAAACCTCTGGAATTTTATGTTGGTGATCATGTCTTCTTGAAAGTTTCACCAATTACAGGTATTGGGAGAGCACTGAAAGTGAAGAAGCTAAATCTGAGGCACATTGGCCTATTCAAGATATTGGCGAAGATTGGTCTAGTAGCATACCATATAGCTTTACCACCGAACTTGAGCAGGTTGCATGGCATTTTTCATGTTTCTCAATTGAAAAAGTACCAACCTGATCTAGAGCATGTGATAATATAAAAACATGGAAATACAGAATGATATGACTTGAAGTTACGCCTAACTGAATCATCGATCGGCAGGAGAAGCAGTTAGGAAGTAAGAGCATCGCGTTTGTCAAAGTCATCTGGAAGGGGTTATGTATATGTTGCAAATTTAGGGGATGAAATTTATTTAAGGGAGAACTGTAACACCCTAAATTTTATTCATGAATATGCATTGTAACTATTTGAAATATTCAATCAAGTGGAAGAGTGAATATTCTTGACCATAGGAAAGTAATATTAAAAATTGAAATGTGCACATTGCTGCCAGTAAAATTTCCTGCAAGGCAATGGGATTGTCATGTGATTTTGGATGACCAAATGATGACAAAAAATTATCAAATGTTACAGGATGAAAGTAGACATCCTAAGATTTAATTTGATAAGTGATAGGAAATTTTTGGTGCCGTATACAATGTGATATAGGTTTTTGAATTTTACCTAGTGAAACTGGCTATTTTCTGGAACAGTTTCCAAAGATTGAAATTCAGGGAATTTTCAACTTCCAGTTGGTGAAAGGCTATATTTTTCCTTGAAACTAAAGTCAATAAGGGTTTCATAGCCTTTTGAATCACTCCAATTTGATGTTTACAAATAAAGTTATGATTTTTTAAAGTTTGGGTAGAAAATATGCTAGAATTGCCACTGATAGGAAAATGAAAAAAATGTGATGGCAAATGTTGTAATTATGGGATAAATTACATCAACCAATTTTACTTCTCTTATGGGCTTGGGACGTCACTTATGGGTTAACTAGAGGAGGGAAATTTGGTTCAATTACAATGGAGGCTTATGACACCAATTTCATGTAGATAAAGCCAAGAAAAAGTGTAAAAAGGTCAAATTTTTGGAATTAGTTTAGTAAAGGAAAAATGAGATATTTTAAAAGGCTATTCCCTTCATCTTTCTTTGTCATTTCTATCAGTAAAGAGAAGAGAGAGAGACAGAGAGCTCAAGGGTTTTAGAGAGGAGGAGAAAATTTCAAGGTAGGTCTTGATTTCTCTTATGATTTGGCTTCTAGTTTCTATAATCTCTTACCTAAGCTTCTCTTCTCTATGGATTCATGTGTTTAGAAGCAAATATCAAGGTTTGAGGAGGAGGATGGTTTCAGCTAGAGAGGGAAAGAAGGAGGAAGACAAAGGCAACTTTAAAATCCTCAAATCTTTGGTGTTATTGTTGTTATTGTTGAAGTTGTTGGTGGATTTGTAGGTTGTGTGCTTTGATTTGTAGGTTTTGGGAAGTGTTAACCCTAAGGGGTTATGTTCCCTAAATTTCCTCAAATCTTCGGTATTAGATGGTTAAATGGTTAATCAAGTATTTAGGAGTAGAAAGGAACAAGGATTTGAAGTTGAGAATCAAAGATTTCATTTTCCCTTTTCCAATCAAGGGTTTTGGCCAAGTAGGGAATAGGGTGAAGGAGTTGGATTTTCAATAATATGATGATTCCATTGTGTTCACGAGGGAAAATTAGGTGGGATTGATGTTGAACTCGTTTCTAAAAAAACCCTAGAAACTGAAATGACCAAAATACCCCTAAACCCTAAACTAGGGCTGTCAAGGGAAAAATTGTCATTTGGCAGTGATTTTGTGAAAACCAATGTCAAAATGGATTCCTTGGGCGAAAATATGTCAAAATAGCAGGGATAAAAATTTTCTGAAAAAGTATGGTCAGACCAGGTAAGGCGAGGCCGAGACCCAGTCCCCTGGGGCATTTTTGTAATTTTTAGCTTTGAACTATTATAACCAACAAAAATACTTTGGAAGTGTCTAGAGTAGTGAATGAATGGGTTTTAACCTAATTCTTGTACATTGGGAATGTTAGGACCAGATTATTTGCCCGAGCCAGTGCATGTAGTTGGAAGAACTATTTTCGAGTAGCAAAAGGAAAAAAGGTAGTAACTTTATCTCTCATACACTATTTGAATGTTGATACATTGTATGTTGCTGTTTTTTGTGATATGAACACATGCCTGGAGCACATTACCTAGCTGTGGTCGGGGACTCAACTGAGGGACACGAACATGTAGGGTCTGTTTAGTGTGAGGGATTTGGAGGGGAAGGGAGGGGAGAGAAAATTTTTATGAGTTGAATTTTAAAAGATTGAAGAAGTGGGGTGGTAAAATTTTAATAAAGAGAATATATAAGATAAAAGAGTAAGAAAAATTAATTACAAATTTTTAACACCACTTCTCTAGTTTTTTTAAATTCAACTCAAAAAACTTTTCCCTCCGTCCATTTTCCCTCCCCTCCCCTCAGACCAAACAGCCCGTAGGGGATCCAAGTAGTCATTTGGCCCTGAGCATTGTGTATACACATGTTAAAGTATGAGATTTTCATTTTACATTATATAGTGCCTTGCATATTAATTTTCGCATTGTATATGATTGATTATATGTTACTACTAAGATTCATTTGTATCTCACCCTTTTTCAATAAATAAAAAGTCTAGAGGCAACTAGTGGCTCCAAGGGCAAGGCAGCAGAACCTACCAACTGAGGTGTGCAGGCTATGAGAGCTGAGCTGTTGGTTATACTATTAGCCTTTTAGTTATTTTTGGATATATTGTATTTATACTTTTAAACCTTACGGGGAGACTACTGTATATAAACATGCACTTAATATCAATATATTCGTATTATTTTCTGTATGCCTATGGAACTATGCCTTTATCACTTTGTGCATATCAAAATGTTAAGAGGTTTGACACATTAAGCAGCAAGTCAAAGCAACTTTCAAAAAGCCAGTTGAACTAGTGTTGTGGTAGGAGAACATTGTAAAATATGGAATTTTAATCCTAAGGGTAAGTGTTTACTAAATGATCAATTTTGTGTAAAAGTGATGGAAATGTGTTTAATCATGATGGATTAGGCTTGGGGCCGTTAGGATTGGATTTTTACAAAGTAAATAGGGTTTTGGAGTAGTTTAATTAAGGTAATAGATAATTGGGAGTGAGAAATATTGGGATAAGATATGAAAAGATAGGAAAATAGGTCCCAGGTGCTCAAATCAAGTCCTAAGCTATGGCTGATGTAAAGAACACTACTCCCTAGGCTCTCTAATAAGCTGATAGGTACTAGATGTGGCAATGGGTGCATCAACCCCCTGGAGCTCAAATTAGTGCCCATGTGATAATGTTGTAGATTCTTGTAAATAAAGGAGTTGGTTGCTTAAAAATAAAGGGAAATGAGAAAAGAATCAATTAAGCTCTTTTAGGGTATTAGTTTTCAACAAATTGGGAGTTGATTCAAGTTTCATGACAACAAAGTAAGTGATTTATACTTGATTTCAACCTTATCCTCTCAATTTTAAAATTTGTTGGATTGTTAAATGTTAGGGTTTTTGGGTGATTTTCAAAATGGGTGATGATTTCACTATATCTTTTAGGTTTAAATGAACAATATTTAAATATTTAGTTAGTTTAGTTTTGTTAATATTAAGGCAATTTGTTATATGAGGTTAGGGTTTGTTGATTGAGGATGGGTATTTTTGGGAAATGATATTTTAATAGTTTAAAGTGTAGTCTGATTCTTGGGGTTAAGCTCATTTTAGATGGATTAGATGTGTAATCGGTTTAGATTGTTGATAGTAATTGTTCTGCTCATATGAGTATGATGGAGGTTGAGAATCCTAAGAGTAAACTTGGGATTTAATATGAATGAATGTTATTTAGGTTGAATAATAGTTCTATTGGGTTAATTGAGTTGAGAAAATATTGATTATTATTTGGAATTGAGGAGTTGAGCTTCTATTAGTTTGGATAATTGTGTTGAATTAAGCCAGTGAGGTGATGAGTTTAGGTGATTTATTATTGGAAATTTGAGTTAAAAGTTTGTTTGCTTTATATTGGTTTACATTTAGAATGTTATGTAAGTTATTTTTGTTGCACATGATTTGTAGTGTATTCATGGTTAATTTATTTTGTATATATATGTTTTGAATTGTAAGATGTTTTCTTGACTGTAGTTTATATTATGAAAAATGAAATTGCAAAATAAATATGTATTTTTGTATATTGTACCTTTGGTTTTAGTGAAGCACAAAGTTGATAACTATATGAATTGATTTATAGGTTATTTATGGAATGGTTGTGTTAAATTGTTAAATATTATACACCTTTAAGAATTGATATGAACTTTTTGATATACTTATGTGTGTTTGTGTATTAACTTGTTATGATGGATAATTGTACATAGGGAATGATTTTGGGATTGCGCTAGGCTGTGATGAAGTTGTTGAGACATTACTAAGCTGTAAAGTCCTCTCTTATCTTTGGCCCAAATTGCCATCTTCCTTGGTTTTCTCAAAAATGAATATGCATGTATGCAAATTTTGGCTTCAGTTTCATGGTATTCCTCTTAATGGTATGGTTCTAAATTATGTGCTTAAGTTTCTACCATGAGTTGGCAGGGTGTTGGATGTTGAGAATCCTAGATCTAATAAGGGCAAGAGTGGAGGTTGATTTAACTGCACCTATAATAATTGGATTTCAAAAAATTACACAAGATAGATTGAGTACCTGGGTGCATGTTAAATATGAGAGATTGTATCATTATTGTTATCTTGAGGAAGGATTAGGCATGAGTCCAAGTCATGTTCCTAGATTGTGGGCTTAGTGTATGGGAGTTGGTGGGGTGTACCAACGACTAAAGTATTAATAAATATTGTTTGTGTTGATGACTTTCTCCGGTTGCAAAAGAGAAAGGGCAAATTGAGAGGCATAAATGATGTGCATATAGAAGACATAGCACATAGTGAAGTATGAAGTAATATGGATAGGGGACAAAATTTGGTTGAGTTGCGAAATGACACAAAGAAGGTTGAGGCGTAAGATAAGGGAGGAAAGGATGATATAGCTGCTAAAAAAGGTAGCTTAGCAAAATGCCTTGAAATAGAGCCTACTATTAGGAAGGATGTGGAAGTAAAGATAAATTTTGTGGGAATCAAGAAGGCCTCCCTTATCTAAATGTGGCAAAGAATAAGATGATAAAGCATGATGTTGTAAAGAAGCTGGATTTAGATGGGCTTGTTGACGTTCCTATAAAGGTTGTGAAGGTTGAGGGTTGTTAGTTGGGGCCTATTGATTGGAAATGTGCGTCTTTTAATGCTAATAAAGAGGGTTTAGGTGGTTGTCCAAAATTAACCACTAAGGGATTATGAGTGCTATGGCTTGGAATTGTCAAGGTGGGTGCTACCATGATAATTTATCATCTAAAGCACCTACTAAAAAGGTATTTGTTGTGTATTGTTTTTCTTTCAAAAAGATGCGAAGAAAGTTTAAGATGGAAGGCAGTTTTTATGTGGAACCAGTAGGTCTCTCTAGTAGCTTAGCTCTTTTTTTTGTAGCTCCAATTTCTAAAGTCTTAGTGAGTAGTTCTTGCAATTTCGGTGGAAAAAAAATTTCTTGTAATTTCATCCATATTAAGTTAGAAGGAACAATTAATGTATGTTTTGGGTACATTACATTAGTATATGGTCCTTCAAAAAGGAAAGATAGGAAAGAACGATGGAGAAAGCTTACATCTCTGAATCCTAGGATTCACATTCTATGGATTGTGATGGGATACTTTAACAACTTGTAGTATAGTTCGAATAATGATGAAGGGAGGTTGTATGATTATAATGATTTAAGGAATTTTTAGAAGTTTATCTATAACCTTGATATGTTGGAGGTTGATTTAAAAGGAGATCAGTTTACATGGATGAACAAGTAGCAGGGGGAAGATTTTATTTGAGAGAAATTAGATAGAATAATTTGTAATCTATGCTAGAATAGTTTAATCTAATGAGTTTTACGCAACAAATTCGAACCACTAAGTGATATTCCTTGGTAAATTTCTTTCAATTTCTAACATCAATATAGTACTTTAATCTGCAGTTAAGTGTATTTTTCTGAATAGTTAAAACTTTTCAAAACTATTATATGGTGGTTAGCTTCGTCATAACTCATCATTTCTTAATTCCTTTTATTATTATTGGAGTAATTCCTTTTGTATTAATCATTCTGCTTATTTAATAAATGGACTTATACCATGAGATTACCCATTTCTAATTCAATTACTAAGCTTATGAAATTCAATTCATCCGTCATGCAGTGATATACAATTGATCACTCAAATGTCAATTGCACAATGGTACATCGCGTAAATAATTCTTCTCATCTTCATTGCAACTTCTTCTTCTAGCATAGCATCCTGCACTCCCCTTCTGTGCTTAGCTGCCTATAGGGTTGGTTGAGGGAGGGTGAGATTATGGGGAATCCTAGTAGCAAACAATACCATCATGCATACAAGATATATACTTAATGCAGACATGCTTGCCTTACATAATTACATGCCAACATATTGACATATTTACATGCTTAATGTTACAACATACTTATGGCCATAACATAAATGTAGACAGAGCTTCAATCATTCAATTATGCCCAATGCAATTAGGCAAAGCAATAGCATAGATCAATACACAAGCATATATATCAAGTACATGTAGATTAGGTAAGTCATACTACCTTTTGCCTTTGGGTCCTTCTCTTGTTCCCTTTTCTTCCAATCATTATAGTTTCTTGGAAATCCTTTAATTTCTCTTCCTTGACATCTCATGGCCCTAAATAGATATCAACATCATTAGAGCCATAAAAAATGAATATCCTATGTGGCTACATTAGCCTTTAGGACATGTCTCTTAACTTTAGACTCATACTTGTCCCAAATTACCTTAAGTGACACAAATTCATAGGTCACCGTAATCTGCCAAATTTGTCACTTAAATTTGAAAACTCATAACTTAATCTCTAGAATTCCAAATGAGGTGGTTTAAAGTCCTATGTAACCCTGTTTAAGTCTAGTTTGAGGGAAAAATACTTCCTACTGCTAGTTCCATACACTCACTTACATAAAGCTCAATCAATCCTCATTGCCACATATATCATTTCAGATTCAATGTTTTACTTCAAAAATTAATATCTCTTAGTATACTGATCAAATAACACATAGTACCGATCAAATTAAATATTAACATGTATACTTTTATTATGGAAAGTTTCATGGTCAATGGACAAGATTTGTTCATTTAACATAAGTAATCTGCCTTCAGCAAATGAAATCTGGCAGTACTTCTACTTTAACTTCAATCTAACCCTTCTAAAATCATGTTCACAACTTATTCTCATACGATTTCATGTGTAGAATCCATTTTTAACCTTCGAAAACACCAAAATCATGTTATTTCCTTAGGTTCTAGGTCTAGCTAAAAATCAGGGCTACATGTATAAGGACTTATCATAACCTCAAGATATTCGGTTCAAATTGGAGCTTAAGCTTACCTCTTCATGATTGTAGAACTAGTTTGGAAATTTAGCAAAACTCCGGGCAACTAGAAGACAAAAAACACCTCTGATAAGAAAACTGAGACCATAGAATGTCTTAAGAAATAGCACTTGAGCTCCCCACAGTGAGACACTGGGTCAGATGAGCACTTTCTCGAGTAACTCTTCAATTTGCTTATTTAGCTATGCCCTCTCATTTGGATCCATTCTATATGGGCCTTTTGATATGGACCCAGCTCCAGGCATAATCTCGATTGTGAATTCCACTTCCCTTGTAATGCCCTTATCTTATTTTCAAATTTTTTAGAGTGCTTGTATGCAGTTCAGTAGACACACAAAATAGCATAAAAATACTGATAAAAAGGACATGATTATATTATAGGAATTCCCATAGGGTCTTGTACATAATATTTAGAAACCTTAAAATGATAAAAAGCCTACAAATAACCAACGTCAGCACTCGAATTGGACCATACCTCTTAGTTGTAAGTACTCACATCTTTGTCCTAAAAACGGCTTGCTTTAGCTGAAATTTGGGGGGGGTGAAAGAAGGTGAGATTCAAAGAATCTCAGTAGTAACATATAATCAATCATATAAAATGTAACAAATAAATATGCCAAGTACCATATAATGCAACAAAATAATAAGACTTTAATCACAATCATCGTTATGTGCACATATTCAGGGCCAACCACTGTTATAACTCTGACTTATTCGTACCTCAACTAGGCTCATGAAAACAGACTGGGAATATACCCTCTTGGTACTGATCTCATAACCGGATCCCCTTTTGGGGTTGTTGGGGGTACTTTTGCTTTTCCTCCCGAACGGTACTTGTGCTTTTCCTTAACCTTTGAAAATTCACAACTTTATATACAAATGTTCAATTGTGATGATTCTAAAGGCTATATGACCCCTAGTTAGTTTATTTATAGGAAACAAATATACCTATTAGTCATCTGGATGCACATCAATACAAAATTCCACTTTATTGGCCACTGCTCCAGAATTCATTCCAGATTCATGGCCTAACTTTAAAAAATCATATATTTCAATCCACTGGTCTAAATCGCTTATGTTATCTATCAAATTAAAGCCCAAGATGATGTCTACTTTCATCCTATAAAATTTCATATGGTTTCAACCAGGTTTGTCTATTCAAAAACAAGCTAAAACACATCTATTTTTGGAAAACGAATTTGGCAGCAAGGTTATCCAATTTCCAAAAATTCCAAATTTATCTAATTATCCAAAAATTATAATCACATGCACTTTCCATATAATTTTCCATTATAAAGATAATGGAATCATCAACTTGATCAAATTTCCATTGCTTCTTAATGCCCTATTCATGTAAGAATATTAGAGTTTTCCACAACAAGCAACCAATTCACAACTTAATCATCAAACTTAGTTCATTTGCTTCCAAAACAACATATAATCACATATATGAGATGAAAGCATCATGAACCCTATTAAACCCTAAAAGACCAAAATATAGGGCTACCAACACAACCCATCAAAACTAAACCAATCAAAGCAACAAAAACATCAACATGATGCTCTTACTCACCTCTAGCTCCTTCTTGAGTTCTTTTCTTGATTCTTCAACTTTTGCTCTTGCCAGATGGCTCAAAACACCTCACCTTGCAATTCTAAAATCAAAGAAATAAAGCACTCATCAAGGGAAACAATGTTTATGAAGAGTGTTTGAGCTAGAAAGATCACTTACCAAATGAAAATTAGCCAAGAAGCTCACATTTTACCTTTGCTCTTCTTTTCTCTTTCCTTGGCTCTTCAGCAGACTTTGTGAGCTTAGGAAAGAGAGATACTGTGTTTGATTTAATCCACTTCAGCACTTTATTTCCTCTTAACTAAAATTTGCCAAAAAAAACCAAAATAAAGCCATGTGTCAAAAGGTCATGGTATCTTACAAAAGTAATGGTTAATTGCTTAACTATGGTTTGATTTAATTAGGATAGCTTTTCTTTCCTCTTCTCCTTTATTTTTGACCAAACGTTTTGGCCCTTTGGAAGAGGATTAATGTTCTTAGAAATATCTCCATCCACCTCCTTATTAAATGATATTTAATTGATAATTATTACATATGTTCACTTTTGACTTTTTAACCTATTTTACTTGGCTCACAATGCTTCATCTTTGATTAATTTGCACCAAGTATATATTTTTCTCTTGCTTCCTCCTTGTTGGACGTCCAAGACCATACAAAAAGGGAAAATATTGGCTTTAAATTTTTATTTAGCCAAATGACTATTTTGCCCTTACTTTTTGTAAATTAATTGGGCTATCCTCTTTTTCTTTGTGTTTGGCCAAAATCACTATTAATTGGACCACAAAATTGTGCTATTTTAATCTCTATGTTTTAGGCTTCAATAATGGCCTTACATGAAGACACAAATCAATTTTATGTCTTAATGTGGCCCAAAATTCATGTGGCCACTAATTACACTGTTTGGCTATTTGAAGTATGCCAATATTCATCATTTTATTCTCTTCGATACCACAAAGGTGTAAAGGAATTTTCGTGACTGAAATTTGGGATGTTACATTTCTCCCACTGTTCAATAAATTTCATTCTCAAAATTTGAACGTCTATACCTTGGGGATTCTTCTAGACATTTAGTCTTTCCCTTTCATGCACAAGCTCAATAAGCATGTGACATAAATCGTTATTCAATTTATTTCTTTCTTATGTAAGTTCACCGTGCATGCAATACAGTCATCATATTCTTAGATCTCTGAAAGTATTCAAGATTTTTCATTCAACATTCACATTTAACAATCAATGTGCAATATGTTTTGTCCATATAAGATCATATAGTGGAGGGTCTTTGTCCATAATCCTCGCATCACTGCCCATTACAATTCTGAATACATCTACTAGCTTAAGGACACACTGGTTCAATAGGTCTTAGGGCCTCTAGACACACTGGTCCACTACAACATAACTAGTATATATGATCTTATAGCCTAGGGATACTGCCCCATACAATCTTGCATACCGAGTCTTACAGGCCAGGGAATCACCTCTATGCTTACAATCACTTCGAGACTTATTGCGTCAAGCCTCTGCTCATATAATTATCAAATACATAATATACTGCTAGCCTAAGGACAAACTAGTCTATCAGGTCTTATGGCCTTAGGACATGCCATCCATTATCTTTGCTGAATACATATCGAGTCTAACTACCTAGGGCATACCATCCAATAGGTATTTTGAGTTCATTAAAGGCTCCACCTCTTGCTACTCAACCATTCATATACTTATGTAACATTCATGAAGCTTGCTAAATAAACCATCTCATAACAAGTATTCAGACACCACAGGACACACTATCCTAGACAACATAACATAAGAATTCAAATGCATTTGCCAGCCTAAGGACATACTGCCTACTAGGGTTTAGGACACTTCATAACATAACATTTCGAATGCATGTTGTAACACCCTGCCTTTAATCATGTAATTATAATTCGATATTAAATAATTAAAGTAGATTAGAGACCTTCGGATAACTTAAACTCGTTTCAATCTCCTACTTTGTGGTAGAGTTTTCACAAAATCATTCAAAATCTCTTTCCTGTTCCTGGTCTCCATTTCAAAATTCGAATATAATCACCTGTGCAGTTTATCTACATTCACGTATGACAGAGTGTAAAACCAATTCCCCGGCAACTCCCGGATTCTATACATATATAACCTGAGGTTTAAGTATCCACTAGGGGATTACATCCAAAATTGAATATACTATTCATATTTCAGATTATACAGTAATCCCGAATTCAAAAGATATAACCAACATTCCAAAATCAACTATACCCCTAAGGGTCCTAAGTGCTTCGGGTCGGCCTCTTCTCCTTTGAGCCACATGCCCTGTCTGAAAGGTTAGTCATAGGAAGGAATGAGATTCGAGAGAATCTCAGTAGTAACAAACCACTTATACAATGTATAAATACCAAGCATGTATATAAATCACAACCAGCAACAACAGCAACATCAATCTCAAAGATACATGGTTTTCATCACAAACGACAGCACTCACGGCTGTATACACAATACGACAGCTTACGCTGTAATCACCATCACGACAGCTTACGCTGTAATCACAATAACGACAGCTTGCGCTGTAAACGATAGCTTGCGCTGTAAATGACAGCTTGCGCTGTAAACGACAGCTATCACCAGCTGTAACCGCAGCAGCATCAAAGATTCATCACAGAACAGTGATAACACACACATACAGAGCATTACACATAGTATAAGAGAGAGAGTCACTACCTGATCCTTTCCTAACGTCCTTCAGCGCAGTTGGCTCACGAGGGCGGCAAATATCGAATCCTACAATTCCAAATGCACTATTTAGAGACTTCCATAGTGTTACTTAGGGTTATATGAGTCTATAATGAAAATTTACAAAAATACCCCCGGGGACCCGGCCTGGGCCCGCCATACCCGGACCGGTTGCACTTTTCTCGAAATTATAATCTGGGCTATCCTAACATATTTCCGCCCAAGGAATCCATTTCCGTACTCAGAATTATCAAATTCAATGTCAAATTACGAAATTGCCCTTGGCAGCCCTACTTTTAGGGTTTTAGGGGTGTTTCAGGAATTATGCTTTCTCGGCCTTTTTTGAAAAAGTGCCCAACTGTAACCCCACCTATTTTCGCCCACTGAATCCAATGGAATCATCAAATCATTGAAAATCCAACTCTAAGACCCATTTACAGCCTTGGCCGAAATATACATGTTCTCCGGGAAAAATTGGGGTTTTACGATTTCGGCTCCGTAAACGCGTTCCTTTCTACTCCTAACCACTTAATTCACTATTACATTAGGTTATAACTACCATTTGAACCAAAATTGGGCAGCATAACCCTTAGGAAACTAAATTTCCAAAATTTAAAACCAATGGCAATCCGGCGAAATTTCACCGATTAAATTGCCCACAGCAGCCAGAATAAGCAATATACGAAAGTTTGGAAGTTACCTCAAGCTCCCACTAGCTTTTCCCAAATTTGGCTGAACCCTAGCCTCTTTGAAACACCAAATTTTGAGCTTCACAACCTTAAAGAATAAAGAGGAGTAGCTTAGACTCAGAGTTATACGCGTTAGGAGCTAAATCGTCGGAGAAATCGGCTTACCTTGCGAGATTTCTCCTCTTTCTCTCTCTAAGAGCTCTCAACTTTCTCTCACTAGTGCAGCTGGTTCATCACGACAGAAATGAGCTGAAGAAGATGAGAATATATCTAATTCCATGCTGACATCATCTTTTAATGAGATGATGTCATAATTCCCATTTTCGGATTTTCTGGCAGATTTTCTGCCCAAATTTTGAAAAATCATAACTAATTCTAGAAAAATCGAAATGAGGTGATTCCAAATCCAAATGAAAGATATTTAAGTCCTTTTCATAGGAAAAATATTGGCCATTACTGCAAATCACCACAAAATTCCCAGAATTTCAATCTTTTCATACTGTTCCAGAAAATAATTAATTTCGCTGGGCAAACTTCAAAAATCCAAAACTCTTAGGTCACAAATCAAAATGATACAAATTATATGTTCATTTTGAAGCTTGACATGTGAACTTTAATACTGGAAAAGTTCAGAATTTTTAGACACCATTTGTCTATTTAAAACGTCCATACAAATTGGCTGCCCTGTACAGAGTTTCAATGGACAGAGTTTTCAACTTTAGCACGATTGTTCCCAATGGTTCCAATTTCACAATAAACACTCTCCCCACATGAATTTTCACAAGGAAGCCATTGGAATCATTAAAATATCCAAATTCCCATCACACATTCTCCAAAAGTATTTATTCAACAATAATTATATCCACTTTTAAAGTCATTAGCCCTTAATCACTTTTTGGGATATTACATTTCTCCCCCCGAAAATTAAATTTCGTCCTCGAAATTGCTACACAACTTGAGCCATAAACTCCGGATAACGTCTTCGCATATCTGCTTCCGCTTCCCAAGTTGCTTCTCTTTCTGTCATTCCCTTCCAGATCACTTTCACAAATGGAATGCTTCGGTGTCTGAGCCGTCGCTCTTCTCGATCAATGATCTGCTCTGGCTCTACCGTATATGTGAAGTTGTCTTGTAATTCGACTTCTTCATATTCAACTATATGAGATGGATCCGGTTGGTACTTCTTCAGTTGGGAAACATGAAACACGTCATGGAGCCTGCTCAAGTTTGGGGGTAGGGCTACTCGATAGGCTACAGGCCCAATTCTTGCAAGAATCTCAAAAGGACCTATGTACCTCCTGCTCAACTTCTTTCGCTTGATAGCTCTCCCGATGCCCGTAATTGGTGATACTCTCAGAAAAACATGATCACCAACCTCAAACTCTAGAGGCCTTCTCCTCTTATCAGTGTAGCTTTTCTGTCTAGTTTGCGCTGCAAGGAGCCTCTTAAGAATGATTCGAATCTGTGCTGAGGTTTGATCAACCAAATCTGGCCCATAAAGCTTCCTTTCGGATAATTCATTCCAGCATATAGGTGATTGACACCGTCTTCCATACAATGCTTCATACAGAGCCATTTGGATACTCACATGATAGCTATTGTTGTAAGCGAACTCAGCCAGTGGAAGGAAACAATCCCAACTTCCTTTAAAGTCGAGAACACAAGCTCGTAACATATCTTCCAGCGTCTGAATTGTTCTCTCAGATTGTCCATCCGTTTGAGGATGATAAGCCGTACTGAATCTCAGTTGAGTACCTAAGGCTTCATGCAATGCTTTCCAAAACTTTGAAGTAAATCGTGGATCTCGATCGGAAATGATGTTTTTCGGAACACCATGAAGTTTGACAATCTCTCGGATATAAATCTCCGCTAGTTTATCAGGAGAATAACCAGCATTGATTGGTATGAAGTGGGCTGACTTCGTTAACCGATCCACAATTACCCAGATCGCATCATAGTTTCTGATCCTGGGTAATCCTACAACCAAATCCATGGTCATGCTTTCCCATTTCCATTCCGGAATCTCAGGACTCTGAAGTAAACCAGGCGGTCTCTGGTGCTCGATCTTCACTTTCTGACAAGTGAGACACCTTGCAACATATTTGGTCACGTCACTCTTCAAACCCGGCCACCAATACACCGATTTCAGATTCTGATACATCTTGGTCATACCAGGATGAAGAGTATATCGGCTCTTGTGTGCCTCATCCAGAATCTTTTGCCTCAACTCTGCCTTAAGTGGAACGCAGACTCTTTTCTGGTAACGAACCAATCCACGAGGCGATATGTCGTAGCCTGAAACTTCTCCCTGTTCGATTCGAGTCAGATTGCGCTGTATCGAGTCATCTTGACTCTGAGCTTCTTCAATTTCCGCCCTTAGATCACTCTCCTCTTGAGAAACAGTGTAATTGGCACAAATGATCTGGTTTGTCAAATTTAAATCACGGAAATCTTCAATCAATTTCCTTTCTTGTATCATCATAGCTGCAATGAGCACAGTCTTTCGGCTAAGAGCATCAGCGACTACATTTGCCTTACCCGGGTGATACTTTATCTCCAGGTCGTAGTCCTTAAGCAATTCCATCCAGCGGCGCTGTCTCATATTCAGTTCTTTTTGATCATACAGATATTTGAGACTTTTGTGGTCGCAGTACAGTTCCACAGTCACACCATACAGGTAATGACGCCAAATCTTTAAAGCAAATACAATGGCCGCAAGCTCCAGATCATGAGTGGGATAATTCAATTCATGAGGTCTGAGCTGTCGAGAGGCGTAGGCCACCACACGTCCCTGCTGCATAAGGACACACCCTAATCCCTGCCTACTGGCATCAGAATACACAACATATGTCACACTGGGATCGGGTAAAATCAATACAGGTGCCGATGTCAACCTCTCCTTCAGCTCCACAAAACAGTTTTCACATTTCTCATCCCACACAAACGGCTGATCTTTTCTCGTGAGCTTGGTCATCGGCAACGCAATACGGGAGAAATTTTGGATAAATCTCCGATAATAACCAGCAAGACCCAGAAAACTGCGTATTTCCACCACAGATTCTGGCCTCTTCCAGTTCAGTACTGCTTCCACTTTGCTGGGATCCACAGAGACCCCTTCTTGCGAGATAACATGGCCTAAGAATTTCACTTCTGATAGCCAAAACAAGCACTTGCTCAATTTAGCATATAATTGCTTCTCGCACAAGATATTCAATACGATTCTCAAATGATGCTCATGCTCATCCTTATTCTTGGAATATATCAAAATGTCATCGATAAACACAACAACAAACTGATCCAGATATTGCCGAAAGATACGGTTCATGTAATCCATGAAAACCGCAGGAGCATTGGTTAGCCCAAATGGCATCACCAAGAACTCATAATGACCATATCGGGTCCTGAAAGCAGTCTTTGGAACATCCTCTGCTTTCACTCGCAACTGATGATACCCTGACCTTAGATCAATCTTTGAAAATACACATGAACCAGAGAGTTGATCTAAAAGGTCATCGATTCGGGGAAGAGGGTACTTGTTTTTTATAGTAACCTTATTCAATTCTCTGTAGTCAATACACAATCGAAGACTCTCGTCTTTCTTCTTTACAAACAACACTGGAGCTCCCCAAGGCGACACACTGGGTCTAATAAACCCTTTCTCAAGCAAATCTTCTATTTGTTTCTTTAACTCCGCCATTTCGTTTGGGGCCATGCGGTATGGGGCCTTAGATATAGAACCAGTTCCAGGTATAATGTCAATTGGGAACTGAACTTCCCTTTCTGGAGGTAATCCGCTCAGATCATCCGGAAACACCTCAGGGAATTCATTTACCACGGGTATATTACTCAAAGTCTCACAGGTTTCCTCTTGCACAGAGAAAAACACTACATACCCCTGACAACCCTTTTCAAGATACTTTTCAGCTTTAGCTGCCGAAAGAAAATTCATACTAGCATCCACAACTTCAGCCCTCTGAGATACAGGATATACTATCCTCTTGTTTCCACAATCAAGCAATATATTATTTTCCGTTAACCAATCAAAACCCAAAATGACTTCTAATTGGCTAAGAGGTAAACATATCAAATCTACAATAGATTGATGCCCTTCCACAGTTATGACACAACTCAAACAAGCTTCTGTGGTCAAGGCCTTAACACCCATTGGAGTTGACACTACTAATTCAAATGGCAGTTTGTGCACATGCAATCCCAGGCGCTTCACGCAATCATAGGAAATGAAGGAGTGGCTTGCACCCGAGTCAAATAAAACTTGCAACAGATGGCCATGAAGTAGAAGTTTACCTTGTATTAGCTCAGGAGATTTGCGGGCCTCCTCATGGGTCATAGTGAATACTCGGCCCTGTGTCCTCGGTCTCTGGTCTGGTCGTGGCTCTTTGCATTCAGCAGAAGTATGCCCCACACGCTTACAATTGAAGCATATTATTTTTCCATCACAAGTTTTGCCTTGATGTGGTTGGTTACACCGACGACAAATCCATGGTCCAGAATATGTTCTTTACTGGTCACGGCTCCCAGACTGGTAGGGCTTCTTACCACTTCCAGATGAAGATCCTTGCCCCTTTCGCTTTTGTGAGGTAGCACCCTTATTAGGTTCATTGCGGTGGATAGTAGCTCTGGCAGGATACAAATCTCTCAAGTTGTTCTCTGTAATCCTGCACTGTTCAACCGCCTTGTTGAACTTGATAAATTGATGAGTAGCTAAGCGCTTCCTCAACTCCCGCCTCAGACCGCGAATGAGCATATCAGAACTCCATTCTTCATCATCCTTGAACCGGAGATAGGAGGAGTATCGAGCCAATCGGACAAAACGGGACAAGTAATCATCGAAGCTTTCCGTGTCCCCTTGTCTGATATTCAGGAATTCTGTCTCCTTCTCGAGCCTCACTGATTTGGGAAAATACTTCTCGTTGAATTCTTGTTGAAACAATTCCCAAGTCAATGGCATCTTGTTGCTCTTCAAGGTTAGGGCGATATTCCGCCACCAACGGTCTGCATCCCCTTCGAGTTTGTAAACGGCCAGTCGTGGCTTCACCTCATCCGGACAATTAAGCACCTCAAATATTTTCTCCAGTCTGTTCATCCAATCTTCGGCTGCTTGAGGGTCAAACCTCCCTTTGAACGCAGGAGGCAGATGCTTGCAGAACCTGGTGACCCAAAACTGAAGGTCTCTTTCCTCTCTAAGCGGCATCCCATGTGATTCTTGATTTGGGACAATGTGAGGTGGGGACTCTAGTGGTCTTGCTGATCCTTCTGCAGTGTCCTCATGTCGAGTTTCTTCTTGAGTTTCCTCCGGAGTGGACTGAACTGGACCTTCCTTGTTCTTCGCTTTCTCTGCTCTGAGCTCTTCTCTCAGCTCAGTTATCATATCTCTTTGATCCCGGATTAGACCCATCAGCTCTTGCATAGGATCTGGTGGATTATCATTGACGACCTCCACCTCTGGGTCTACACGCGGAATATTGGGGCGTCCTCTAGTTTTCTTCATTCTACAAACAACTTGCCCCATTAATTTAGCAGAGATAGTATGCACATATAGTTACAAAACTCATATATATATCCATGTCAATAAAACATACATGTGCATACACAACAATCATTCACAGATAATCTTCTATCCCTACTACTATCTAAGGGATCTATCCTAGCAACCTCTACCCTTGCCAGGAACTAGAGCTCTGATACCAAAATGTAACACCCTGCCTTTAATCATGTAATTATAATTCGATATTAAATAATTAAAGTAGATTAGAGACCTTCGGATAACTTAAACTCGTTTCAATCTCCTACTTTGTGGTAGGGTTTTCACAAAATCATTCAAAATCTCTTTCCTGTTCCTGGTCTCCATTTCAAAATTCGAATATAATCACCTGTGCAGTTTATCTACATTCACGTATGACAGAGTGTAAAACCAATTCCCCGGCAACTCCCGGATTCTATACATATATAACCTGAGGTTTAAGTATCCACTAGGGGATTACATCCAAAATTGAATATACTATTCATATTTCAGATTATACAGTAATCCCGAATTCAAAAGATATAACCAACATTCCAAAATCAACTATACCCCTAAGGGTCCTAAGTGCTTCAGGTCGGCCTCTTCTCCTTTGAGCCACATGCCCTGTCTGAAAGGTTAGTCATAGGAAGGAATGAGATTCGAGAGAATCTCAGTAGTAACAAACCACTCATACAATGTATAAATACCAAGCATGTATATAAATCACAACCAGCAACAACAGCAACATCAATCTCAAAGATACATGGTTTTCATCACAAACGACAGCACTCACGGCTGTATACACAATACGACAGCTTACGCTGTAATCACCATCACGACAGCTTACGCTGTAATCACAATAACGACAGCTTGCGCTGTAAACGACAGCTTGCGCTGTAAACGACAGCTATCACCAGCTGTAACCGCAGCAGCATCAAAGATTCATCACAGAACAGTGATAACACACACATACAGAGCATTACACATAGTATAAGAGAGAGAGTCACTACCTGATCCTTTCCTGACGTCCTTCAGCGCAGTTGGCTCACGAGGGCGGCAAATATCGAATCCTACAATTCCAAATGCACTATTTAGAGACTTCCATAGTGTTACTTAGGGTTATATGAGTCTATAATGAAAATTTACAAAAATACCCCCGGGGACCCGGCCTGGGCCCGCCATACCCGGACCGGTTGCACTTTTCTCGAAATTATAAGCTGGGCTATCCTAACATATTTCCGCCCAAGGAATCCATTTCCGTACTCAGAATTATCAAATTCAATGTCAAATTACGAAATTGCCCTTGGCAGCCCTACTTTTAGGGTTTTAGGGGTGTTTCCGGAATTATGCTTTCTCGGCCTTTTTTGAAAAAGTGCCCAACTGTAACCCCACCTATTTTCGCCCACTGAATCCAATGGAATCATCAAATCATTGAAAATCCAACTCTAAGACCCATTTACAGCCTTGGCCGAAATATACATGTTCTCCGGGAAAAATTGGGGTTTTACGATTTCGGCTCCGTAAACGCGTTCCTTTCTACTCCTAACCACTTAATTCACTATTACATTAGGTTATAACTACCATTTGAACCAAAATTGGGCAGCATAACCCTTAGGAAACTAAATTTCCAAAATTTAAAACCAATGGCAATCCGGCGAAATTTCACCGATTAAATTGCCCACAGCAGCCAGAATAAGCAATATACGAAAGTTTGGAAGTTACCTCAAGCTCCCACTAGCTTTTCCCAAATTTGGCTGAACCCTAGCCTCTTTGAAACACCAAATTTTGAGCTTCACAACCTTAAAGAATAAAGAGGAGTAGCTTAGACTCAGAGTTATACGCGTTAGGAGCTAAATCGTCGGAGAAATCGGCTTACCTTGCGAGATTTCTCCTCTTTCTCTCTCTAAGAGCTCTCAACTTTCTCTCACTAGTGCAGCTGGTTCATCACGACAGAAATGAGCTGAAGAAGATGAGAATATATCTAATTCCATGCTGACATCATCTTTTAATGAGATGATGTCATAATTCCTATTTTCGGATTTTCTGGCAGATTTTCTGCCCAAATTTTGAAAAATCATAACTAATTCTAGAAAAATCGAAATGAGGTGATTCCAAAGCCAAATGAAAGATATTTAAGTCCTTTTCATAGGAAAAATATTGGCCATTACTGAAAATCACCACAAAATTCCCAGAATTTCAATCTTTTCATACTGTTCCAGAAAATAATTAATTTCGCTGGGCAAACTTCAAAAATCCAAAACTCTTAGGTCACAAATCAAAATTATACAAATTATATGTTCATTTTGAAGCTTGACATGTGAACTTTAATACTGGAAAATTTCAGAATTTTTAGACACCATTTGTCTATTTAAAACGTCCATACAAATTGGCTGCCCTGTACAGAGTTTCAATGGACAGAGTTTTCAACTTTAGCACGATTGTTCCCAATGGTTCCAATTTCACAATAAACACTCTCCCCACATGAATTTTCACAAGGAAGCCATTGGAATCATTAAAATATCCAAATTCCCATCACACATTCTCCAAAAGTATTTATTCAACAATAATTATATCCACTTTTAAAGTCATTAGCCCTTAATCACTTTTTGGGATATTACACATGTGCCTGCCTATGGACATGCTACCCACTAGGTTTTAGGGCATTGTATAACATAACAATTTCATATATTCATAAAACAAATACATGTGATGGTAAATACATACATGTAGAACCATTACATAAGATTCATGAGAAAGAGTTGCTTTCCTTTATATTGTAGAGCCTATTCTTTGTTAATTTTCTTCCTCTATCTTTCTTTCAACAAACAGCACTAGAGCACCCTGTAGTGATTCATTGGGTCTCACATTCCTTTATCTTTCTTTCAACAAACAGCACTGGAGTACCCCATGGTGATTCACCAGGCCTCACAAACCCTTTTCTCTGGTAGTTCTATAATCGGCTTTCTTTAATTCCGTCAGCTCATTTAGGGTTATTTTGTATGGACTTTTTATAAAGGTCCAGCTCCAGGCATAATCAAAAATAATACTTCCCATACTGGGGTAATCCAGCCATGACTTTCAGGGAATCCAGTAGCTATTAATATTTCTTCTATTATCTATCTCAATCATGAGATCATAATTTATGGCTACACTTTTCTCTATTAGAGAACTAACTTTAAATCAATCTTTCAAGGGAATATTCTATAATCTAGATCTTTCCCTATGCTAGATTAGCAACTAGCAGCCTTAAGAAAACCTCATACACATATGTACCATATTCTAATGCCTCAAATCATTCTGGGCCATTTCAAATTATTGAGGAATCAAAACTTAACAGTTGATTCCTAGGTTATGGTTCACTTGGTAACCTTTCTTTGGATGTTGGGCAGACATCCATCTTTTAGGTTCATAACTAAATATAGAGCCTTGACCTCACATAGATCGAAAATCATTTTCTTCAATTTCACCCAATAAGTATGCAATGAATTATGATTAATAGTGCCCATTCTAACCCTCACATTTTTTGGCCTATATCCTTAAAATATTATTGAAGGTTTAACACTATCAACAAGGTTCAAATGGTTCAAGCTTCCATCATGAAATATAACCATAATGCAACCTAATTCACATTTCAACCTAAGTACTATTTCAACTTAGATTTCATTCAAGCCTATCCTTTACCTTCAATATTATCAGATCAGATCCTTTAGGATCAATATATGGTATAATCACCACTCATCATAGACCACCGTATATCATATCTATATTCCTTTATAACCATAGTGTTACCAAGGATCATTGCTTAGCATGGAGAAACCTCAAAAAATTTACTACGCCTAAAGCGTCCTATCTTATTAAATAAACATTTTTGCACAGTACTTACTACAACAGAAATGGTTCAGATTAAAGATCAATACTTACCTTATCGTCTCTATGCCTCTAATAATTATTTATATCATCTAAGGATTTCCATTAAGAATTCCAAACCTTTAATTAGAATTCTAATGCTAAACGTATTATGTTAGTTATCTTTATACTTAGAGTTCAAGGTAATCACATGGTTGCCATTACTTTTATTTTGCACCTTAACTAAAATCTATTAGAATTTCCCTTAACCTTTGAAAATTCATAACTTTACGTATAAATGTCCAATTGTGATGATTCTAAAGACTATGTGACCCCTAGTTAGTCTATTTCTAGGAAACAAATATAGCCATTAGTCATCTTGATGCACATCAATATAGAATTCTACTTTATTGGCCAATACTCTAGAATTCATTCTAGATTCATGGTCTAACTATGAATTATCATATCTTTCAAACACTGGTCCAAATGGCTTGTATTACCTATAAAATTAAAGCTCAGGATGATGTCTACTTTCATCTTGTAATATTTCATAAGGTTTTGACTAGGTTTGACCATTCAAAAAGATACCAAAACACATCTGTTTCTGGAAAATGAATCTAGCAGCAAGGCCATCCAATTTCAATAAATTCTAGAATTATGTATAATTATCCAAAAATTATAACATGCTTTTTCAACATAATTATCCATTCTAAATATAATGAAATAATCAAATTGATCAAATTCCCATTGCTTCTTAATGCCCTGTTCTGATTAGAATTTTAGGGTTTTCTACAACAAGTAACTAATTCACAACTTAATCATCAAACCTAGTTCATTTGCTTCCAAAACAACATATAATCTCATATATGAGATGAAAGTATCATGAACCTTAATAAACCCTAAAAGACAGAAATATAGGGCTACCATCACAACACATCAAAACTCAACTAATTAAAGCAAAATACACATTAACATGATGCTTTTACTCACCTCTAGCTCCATCTTGAGTTATTTTCTTGGTTATCCACCTTTTACTCTTGCATGATGGCTCAAAACACCTACCTATAAAATACAAAAATCATAGAAATGAAGCTCTCATCAATGGGAACAATGTCTATGAAGAGTGTTTGAGCTAGAAAGGTCATTTACCAAGTGAAAATAGGCAAGAAACTCACCTTTTGCCTTTGCTCTTCTTTTGTCTTTCCTTGGTTCTTCAACCGACTTTGTAAGCTTAAGAAAGAGAGATATTGTGTTTAATTTAATCCACTTCAGCCCTTTATCCCTCTTAACTAAAATTTGCCAAAAAAAAAAACCAAAATAAAGGCATGTGTCAAAATGTCATGGCATCTTGCAAAAGTCATGGTTAATTGCCTAACTATGGTTTGATTTAATTAGGATAGCTTATCTTTCCTCTTCTCCTCTCTTTTTGACCAAAATTTTTGGCCCTTTGGAGGAGGATTAATAGTCTTAGAAATATCTCCATCCACCTCTTTATTAAATGATATTTAATTGCTAATTCTTGCATGTGCTTACTTTTAAATTTTTGTTTAGCCAAATGACTATTTTGCCCTTACATTTTTATAATTAAATTGGGTCGTCCTCCTTTTCTTTGTGTTTCGCCAAAATCACTATTAACTAGACTTAAAAAATGTGCTCTTCCAATATCTATATTTTGGGTTTCAATAATGGGCTTTTATGAAGACACAAATCAAATTTGATGTCTTATTGTGGCCCAAAATTTATGTGGCCGCTAATTACACTATTTGACTATTTCAATCACCAAAATTCCATTACCCCTGCGGGAATAACATGGTGAATATTGGAAAACTTGGAATAGCCAAATAGTGTAATTGGTGGCGACATAAATTTTCATTTGTGTCTTCAAAAAAGCCCATTATTAGAGGACTCAAAACAAGAGGTAGTGAACTTACCTTATTTGAATTTATTAGATATTTATGCTTGAGTAGTGATGTATGTTATTGCTTTACTTGATTGTGTAGAGCATATTTGAATGATGAAGCTCTATTTCTATTTATGCTATTACCATGAGTATAGTATGTGAAGCATTGAGCATGCAAAAAATTTCATTATGGGACATGCATCTAGTTAAAGCTAACATGTCATGCACTTAGCATATATTTTGCATGTATTATGGCAACTGTTTACTACTGAGATTCCTCAAAACTCAGCCTCCTCTACCAACCATTTAGGCAGGTAAAAACATAAGATATGTTGAGAACAAAGAAGAGGGCTACACGAGGAAAATACATAACGTTTCAGTTCAATATAGGAGAAGCAGTTAGTTATCTTCAAGCTTTTATTATATTTTAAGTCTGTAAGACTTATGTACAATCTCTATGGGGAATTCATGTAATATAATCATGTACATATTATCAGTATATTTATGCTATTCCTATGTGCCCACCAAGCTGCGCATTTCTACCCTAGTTAATATCAGAATAAATAAGGGTGTTGATATTCTTGGTATCAGAGCCCAAGCAATTCTAGCACAGTAAGCGGTTATAGCAACATGATAGTATACTGATATGATATTGATTAACAGTGGCAGGACATATACACAGAAAGGGTGTAAGCCCCTCACGGTAATTACATCCAGATTTAGAAGTTTAAGTGAAATAGAGACCAATAAAATCAAATCAACAATTTATAATCCCTCAACTCGGGATGTGGTATTTCAAAATCGATTCAAAATGTATTAATTCCGGGTCTCACATTCACGTGCGGATATAACTACTTGAGAAATCAAATTACATAAGAAATATCAGAGAGCGGAAACTAAAATCCCGGCAAACCCCGGGTTCATCTACATATATAACGTGGGTTGCGAGTTCCCAAAATGGGGATTACATATCCAAAACATTCATTTACATCTCATATACACTTAGTAATCCCAAAACCAAAACAAGGATAACCAACATCCAAATATATAATGTCCTTAAGCCCTAACCACTCCTGGTTGGTCGCTTTCCTTTCGAGCCACTCGCCCTGTCTGAAAAGGTTAGTCATATGGAAAGAGTGAGATTCTAAAGAATCCCAGTAGCAACAAGTCACTCATATAATATATAAACATAAAGCATGTATGTTCATCATGTTCAGCAGCTTCACAATGATCTCTGGCTTGCGCCACATACGACAGCACTAACGGCTGTAATCACAATGCACTACGCCTACTTTCGTAGTGAACACTATGCCAGCTTTCTCTGTATTCACTATACACAATGCCCACTTTCGCGGTGAACACTATGTAGCAGCAACAAAAAGCACCACAAAGCATCTCAAAGCACAATGTATCACAAAACTCCACAAGGCATCTCAATGCACAGGGTATCACAAAGCAGTAGCAGCAGCATCCATACAATGAATGACAAGCAAACATACAATACATTTACATAAAGTATAAGAGAGGAGTCGCTACCTGTATCTTTCCTGACAATCTTCGGCACAGTTGGCTCACGTGTTCGGCAAATATCAAATCCTATACCAAATTAGGGACAATTGATCAATCTCTCTTCCAATTACTTATTTCCATAATACATGAAGTTGGTTATCATTTAGGTCTCTTAGGAGGCCACAAATGCCTCTAATACAAGCCCTAAAAGGTTGGGAAACAATAGGTTGAAGGTCACTTTTCGAAAACACTAAGTGCTGGAACAAAGGGGTGGGCCGCGGCCCGCCACTCTTGGGCTGCGGCTCAGAAATTTCCTGACTCTGGGCTGAATTTGAAAAACCATAACTAATTGTAGAAAAATCGAAACGGAGTGATTCCAAAGCCAAATGAAAGGTATATAAGTCCTCTTTCAAGGAAAAATATAGCCCATCACTGGAAATCACTACACAAATACAGAATCACCAAAAACTACACACTACTCCAAAACAAAGTTCTGTTTTCATCCCAAACTTTGGACAATCATATCTCACAGAATTCTAAACGAAAGACACAAAATATATACTCATTTTGAAGCTTGGGATGTGAAATTTAAGTATGGAAAGTTTCACAATTTTCAAATACCATTTGGTTACTCAAAACGCTCGAGTAAACTGACAGCAAAACATAGAGCTCAAACAAGACAACTTTTCAAATTTTCCCAAGTGATCCAAATGAACCCAAAATCACTAACCAAGCTTATTCCCACACAAAATCACTGAAGGAATCCAATGGAAATGTCAAAATCACCAAGCATAGAAATGTTGCTCTTAACTCAAGGATCAACTTTAATGAAGGGAGTTTGAGCAATAGAGGTCATTTACCTACCCAAAGATCATGCTTTCTTCTTTCCCTTGCCTTCAACAATGGTGGTCGAGAGAGAGAGAGCAAGAAGGAGAGAGAGAAGAGAGAAATGAGAGTGATGATGAGGAAGCACAAAATTTTCTGCCCACTTTAGCCCCTTCATGCGCATAAGAGAGAGGGAGAGGGAGAGAAAACAATAAAATATGGTTATTTGACTTTCCCAACAACTCCCATCATCATATAAGCTTGCCGAGTGTCTCAAATCTATTGGCTCTCATAAAGTAAGTAACCAAATTAGTTACTCTAATCCCTCCATTAGCCATTTTAATCACACATCTCATTTTCTCTTAGTTAGTAATTAATTTCAACCTTAATTACCAACTCATGGCCAATAATTCCATTCTTCAAATTTTTTTCAATAATTATGACATATTAATTAAAATAGCCATAAAACACATAATAATTCCCATTTAAAATCATAAATATCCACACCAATCCTAATTAGCCCTTAATTAAAAATTGGGATATTACAATTCTCCCCCCGTCAAAGAAATTTCGCCCTCGAAATTTGTCACACCACATGAGCCATAAACTCCGGATAACGCCTTCGCATATCCTCTTCCGCTTCCCAAGTTGCTTCTCTTTGGGTCATTCCCTTCCAGATCACTTTCACATAAGGGATACTTCGGTGTCTGAGCCGTTGCTCTTCTCGTTCAATGATCTGCTCAGGCTCCACCGCATAAGTGAAATTGTCTCGCAACTCTACATCCTCATACTCAACGATGTCAGACGGATCGGGTTGGTACTTCTTCAATTGGGAAACATGAAAAATATCATGGAGTTTGCTCAAGTTCGGGGGTAGGGCTATTCGATAAGCAACAGGCCCAATTCTTCCAAGGATCTCAAAAGGACCTATATACCTCAGGCTCAGCTTCTTTCGTTTGATTGCTCGCCCAATACCGGTGACAGGAGATACTCTAAGAAATACATGATCACCAACATCAAACTCTAGAGGCCTTCTCCTCTTGTCAGCATAGCTTTTCTGCCGACTCTGAGCTGCAAGAAGCCTCTTACGAATAACATGAAACTGGGCTAAGGTTTGATCAATAAGCTCCGGCCCATATAGCTTCCTCTCAGATAATTCAATCCAACACAATGGCGATTGGAATTTTCTTCCATACAACGCTTCATACGGCGCCATCTGAATGCTTGCATGATAGCTATTGTTGTAAGCAAATTCAGCAAGTGGAAGAAAATGATCAAAACTCCCTTTAAAATCAAGGACACATGCCCGTAACATATCCTCTAAGGTCTGAATAGTCCTCTCTGACTGTCCGTCGGTCTGAGGATGATAGGCAGTACTGAATCTCAACTGAGTACCCAGTGCCTCATGCAATGCTTTCCAAAATCTCGAAGTAAATCGGGGATCACGATCGGAAATGATATTCTTCGGTATGCCATAGAGTTTCACAATCTCACGAATATAAATCTCGGCTAGCTTGTCCGGAGAGTAACTAGCATTGATCAGTAGGAAGTGCGCTGACTTTGTTAACCGGTCCACAATAACCCAGATCGCATCATAATTCCTGATATTGGGCAATCCCACCACAAGGTCCATGGTCACACTTTCCCATTTCCATTATGGAATTTCAGGACTCTGAAGTAAACCCGGTGGTCTCTGGTGCTCGATCTTCACTTTCTGACATGTGAGACACCTCGCCACATATTTTGTCACATCACTCTTCATACCCGGCCACCAATATACAGATTTCAAACTATGGTACATTTTGGTCATACCAGGATGAAGGGTATACCGGCTCTTATGCGCCTCATCTAAGATCTTCTGTCTCAACTCTACCTTAAGTGGAACGCACACTCTTTTCTGATAGTGAACTAATCCATGAGGCGACACATCATAGCACTAAACTTCTCCTCGCTCAATGCTAGGTAGATTACGCTGTATCCAGTCATCTTGCCTCTGAGCCTCTTCAATCTCAGCTCTAAGATCTTTTTCCTCTTGGGAAACAATGTAGTTGGCACAGATGAACTGGTTTGTCAAATTCAAATCACAAAAATCTTCAATCAATTTCCCCTCGTGTATCATCATAGCTGCCACAACCACAGTCTTTCGACTAAGAGCATCAGCGACTACATTTGCCTTACCCTGATGATATTTAATTCCCAGGTTGTAGTCTTTAAGCAATTCCATCCAATGACGCTGTCTCATATTTAGTTCTTTCTGATCATACAAATACTTGAGACTCTTGTGGTCGCAGTACAATTCCACAGTCACACCATACAGGTAATGACACCAAATCTTCAATGCAAACACTATGGCCGCAAGCTCCAGATCATGAGTGGGATAGTTTAATTTATGAGGTTTGAGCTATCGAGAGGCGTAGGCCACCACACGTTCCTACTACATAAGGACACACCCTAATCCCTGCCCACTAGTATCAGAATACACAATGTAAGTCAAACCGGGATCAGGTAAAATCAATACAGGTGCCGTAGTCAACCTCTATTTCAGCTCCACAAAGCTATTATCACAATGTTCATCCCATACAAATGGCTGATCTTTTCTCGTGAGCTTGGTTTTCGGCAACGCAATACGAGAGAAATTCTGAATGAATCTCCAGTAATAACCAGTAAGACCCAGAAAACTGCGTACCTCAGCAACAGTTTCTAGCCTCTTCCAGTCCAGTACTGCTTCCACTTTACTAGGATCCACAGAGACCCCTTCTTGCGAGATAACATGGCCTAAGAATCTCACTTCTGAAAGCCAGAACTCGCATTTACTCAACTTGGCATAGAGCTATTTTTTACGCAATGTATTCAATACAATTCTTAAATGATGCTCATGCTCTTCTCTACTCTTAGAGTATATCAAAATATCATCAATGAATAAGACAACGAATTGATCCAGATATTGTCGGAAAATACGGTTCATGTAATCCATGAAAACCGCAGGCGCATTGGTCAACCCAAATGGCATCACTAAGAACTCATAATGACCATACCTGGTCCGGAAAGCAGTTTTCGGAACATCTTCCGCTTTCACCCGCAGCTGATGATACCCCGACCTTAGATTAATCTTCGAAAATACACATGCACCAGATAGTTGATCTAATAGGTCATCAATTCTAGGGAGAGGGTACTTGTTTTTAACGGTAATCTTATTCAACTCTCCATAGTAGATACACAAATGAAGACTCCCGTCTTTCTTTTTCACAAACAAAACTGGAGCACCCCAAGGCGACACACTGGGTCTAATAAATCCTTTCTCAAGCAAATCTTCAATATGCTTCTTCAATTCCGCCATTTTATTTGGAGCCATACGATATGGGGCTTTGGATATTGAACCCGCTCCAGGCACAATGTCAATCAGAAATTGAACTTCCATCTCAGGAGGTAATCAACTTAAGTCATCCGGAAAAACCTCAGGGAATTCATTCACTATGGGTATACTACTCAAAGACTCACTGGTTTCTCCTTATACAGAAAAGAAAACCATATACCCATGACAACCCTTTTGCAAATATTTCTCAGCCTTAGCTGTCGAAAGGAAATTCAAACCGGTATTTTCGCCCTCAATGCTCTGAGAAACAGGATACACTATCCTTTTGTTCCCACAATCTAACAACACATTATTAGCTCTCAACCAATCAAAACCTAAAATGACTTCCAATTGGCAGAGCAGCAAACAAATCAAATCTACTACAGATTCATGACCCTCAACAGTTACAACACAGTTTAGACAAGCTTCTGTAGTCACCGTCCAAACACCCATTGGTGTTGACACAATCAAATCGAATGGCAACTTATGCATATTCATTCCCAGACGCTTCACACAAGCATAAGCAATAAAGGAGTGACTTGCACCCGAATCAAATAACGCTTGTAACATAATTCCATGGATGAGGACTTTACCTTGTATTAGCTCTGGGGATTTCCGGACCTCTTCGTGAGTCATAGCAAATACTCGGCCCTGAGTCTTCTGTCTCTGCTCTGGTCGTGGCTATCCACACTCAACAGATGTATGCCCCACTTGCTTACAATTGAAGCAAATCACCCAACCATCACAAGTCTTGCCATGATGTGGCTTGTTGCAACGAGGACATGTCTATACACTAGGAGCTTTCTGCTGATCACGACTCCCAGACTGATAAGGCTTCTTACTACCCCCTCTATATGAAGAGGATGATCCTGAGCCCTTCCGCTTCTGAGAAGCACCGCCCTTACTAGGCTCACTATGACCACCACCAGTCTTAGCCGGATACAACTCTCTAAGATTGCTCTCAGTGATCCGACATTCTTCAACGGCCTTGTTGAACTTGAAAAACTGATGGGTGGCGAGTCTCTTTCTCATATCACGCCTTAAACCCTGAATTAACATGTCTGAGCTCAACTCCTCATCATCCATTTTCTGAAGATAAGAGGAATATCGGGATAGGCGGGTAAATTGGGACAAATATTCATCAAAAGACTCTGTGTCCCCTTGCTTGATATTTAGAAACTCGGTTTCCTTCTCAAGCCTCACTGACTTGGGAAAATATTTCTCGTTGAAGTGTTGCTGGAACACCTCCCAGGTCAAGGGCTCATTCTTTAACCGCAATGACAAGGCAATGTTACGCCACCAACGATTAGCATCGCCTTCAAGCTTGTACACCGCTAGCTTGGCTTTTACTTCGGAGGGACACACTAGGACTTCAAAAATCTTCTCAAGATGATGTAGCCAATCTTCAGCTGCCTGAGGATCAAACTTCCCCTTAAATGCCGTAGGTAGTTGCTTACAGAATTTGGAGACCCAATACTCAATGTCTCGTTCCTCCCTGACTGGCACTCCATAGGATTCGTGGTTTGGAATCACGTGAGGAGGGGATTTAAGTAGTCGTGCTGACCCTTCAGCAGTCTCTTCTCGGGTTTCCTCTCGAGTTTCCTCATGAGTAGACTGACCCCGACCCTCATTGTTCTTGGCCTTTTCAGCTCTGAGCTCTTCTCTAAGCTCCGCTATCATATCTCGTTGGTCCCTTATCAGGCCTATCAACTCTTGCATTGGGTCTGGTGGATTGTCATTAACCACTTCCACCTCAGGGTCTACTCGCTGTCCACTGGGACGACCCCTTATCTTTTTCATTCTACAAATCATTCACTAGGTCAGTTACACAGATAATGTATACACATTGTTCACAAATCTCATATATATCCCTAACACAGAGCACATATATGTATACAACAATAATTCACAGATGATCTATTATCACTAAGACCACACTATGAGAGCTATCCTAGCAAAATCTACCCTTGCCAGGAACTAGAGGCTCTGATACCAAAAATGTAACCCCCTCACGGTAATTACATCCAGATTTAGAAGTTTAAGTGAAATAGAGACCAATAAAATCAGATCAACAATTTATAATAACTCAACTCGGGATGTGGTATTTCAAAATCGATTCAAAACGTATTAATTCCGGGTCTCACATTCACGTGCGGATATAACTACTTGAGAAATCAAATTACATAAGAAATATCAGAGAGCGGAAACTAAAATCCCGGCAAACCTCGGGTTCATCTACATAGGTTGCGAGTTCCCAAAATGGGGATTACATATCCAAAACATTCATTTACATCTCATCTACACTTAGTAATCCCAAAACCAAAACAAGGATAACCAACATCCAAATATATAATGTCCCTAAGCCCTAACCACTCCTAGTTGGTCACTTTCCTTTCGAGCCACTTGCCCTGTCTGAAAAGGTTAGTCATATGGAAAGAGTGAGATTCTAAAGAATCCCATTAGCAACAAGTCACTCATACAATATATAAACATAAACCATGTATGTTCATTATGTTCAGCAGCTTCACAATGATCTCTGGCTTGCGCCACATACGACAACACTCACGGCTGTAATCACAATGCACTACGCCCACTTTCGTGGTGAACACTATGCCAGCTTTCGCTGTATTCACTATGCACAATGCCCACTTTCGCGGTGAACACTATGTAGCAGCAACATGAACCACAAAGCACCACAAAGCATCTCAAAGCACAATGTATCATAAAACTTCACAAGGCATCTCAATGCACAGGGTATCACAAAGCAGTAGTAGCAACATCCATATAATGAATGACAAGCAAACATACAATATATTTACACAAAGTACAAGAGAGGAGTCGCTACCTGTATCTTTCCTAACAATCTTTGCCACATTTGGCTCACGTGTTCGGCATATATCAAATCCTATACCAAATTAGGGACAATTGATCAATCTCTCTTCCAATTACTTATTTCCATAATACACTAAGTTGGTTATCATTTAGGTCTCTTAGGAGGCCACAAATGCCTCTAATACAAGCCCTAAAAGGTTGGGAAACAATAGGTTGAAGGTCACTTTTCGAAAAAACTAAGTGCTGGAACACAGGGGTGGGCCGTGGCCCGCCCTTCCTTGGGCTGCGGCCTAAAAATGGTCAGAAGGTTGTGGGCTGCAGCACGCCACTCTTGGGCGACGGCTCAGAAATTTCCTGACTCTGGCCTGACTTCGCAAAACCATAACTAATTGTAGAAAAATCAAAACAGAGTGATTCCAAAGCCAAATGAAAGGTATATAAGTCCTCTTTCAAGGACAAATATAGCCCATCACTGGAAATCACTACACAAATACAGAATCACCAAAAACTACACACTACTCCAAAACAAAGTTCTGTTTTCATCCCAAACTTTGGACAATCATATCTCACAGAATTATAAACGAAATGACACAACATATATGCTCATTTTGAAGCTTGGGATGTCAAATTTAAGACTGTAAAGTTTCACAATTTTCCAATACCATTTGTTCACTCAAAACGCTCGAGTAAGCTGACAGCAAAAAACAGAGCTCAAACAAGACAACTTTCCAAATTTTCCCAAGTGATCCAAATGAACCCAAAATCACTAACCAAGCTTATTCCCACACAAAATCACTCAAGGAATCCAATGGAAATGTCAAAATCACCAAAATCCTATTCCATTATCATGCTTTGGTTTTGGGTAACATTAAACACCAAACTTCCAAAATCTCCAAACTTAACAATTTCAAACCCAATCAAATCTATCTATCCAAAATGCATTACAACATACAATTTCCATACCAAACATATACCAAACTCTCAATGGCCCTCATTTTAGAAAATGGCCCAATAATTTCCAGAAAATCCAAGTTAATCTATTTGGCATAAAACATAGATAGATAGATAGGTCTTACTTACCTTATCAACTTTCTCAAAGGGAGTTCTTGATTCACCACCTCCCAAATTTCGTGTGGCCACAAACCACAACCAATGGACAAACTACAGCCATAGAAATGTTTCTCTTAACTCAAGGATCAACTTGAATGAAGGGAGTTTGAGCAATAGAGGTCATTTACCTACCCAAAGATCAAGCTTTCTTCTTTCCCTTACCTTCAACAATGGTGGTCGAGAGAGAGAGAGAGCAAGAAGGAGAGAGAGAAGAGAGAAATGAGAGTGATGATGAGGAAGCACAGAATTTTCTGCCCACTTTAGCCCCTTCATGTGCATAAGAGAGAGGGAGAGGGAGAGAAAACAATAAAATATGGTTATTTAACTTTCCCAACAACTCCCATCATCATATAAGCTTGCCAAGTGTCTCAAATCTATTGGCTCTCATAAAGTAAGTAACCAAATTAGTTACTCTAATCCCTCCATTAGCCATTTTAATCACACATCTCATTTTCTCTTAGTTAGTAATTAATTTCTCCCTTGATTACCAACTCATGGCCAATAATTCCATTCTTCAATTTTTTTTCAATAATTATGACATAATAATTAAAACAGCCATAAAACACATAATAATTCCCATTTAAAATCATAAATATCCACACCAATCCTCATTAGCCCTTAATTAAAAATTGGGATATTACAAAGGGAGTATTGCTATGAACCATCCTCGAAGAAACAGTGAATACCTGTGGCCAGCTAGTATCATAATACCAGTCTGAGGGTGGTATAAGGATGTCATGGACATTGAGGAAGCGGGTCCAAGTACAGCCAAAATGTGAGGCTCGTCTTATAATAGAATTACCAGTTAGCTCATCACAGGGGGACATGATCAATCATAGATAAAAGAATTAAAGTCAGATTCGATTATAGATTAGGAGCTATGGGAATATGTCTAGAGTATATATTTGCGGGCTGTATAAAGGCATGACACCCCTATAAATTAGCATATAGGGTACTCAGACAGTCTAATCCTAGTATAATATGAGTAGGGTCTTCTAGATTTAGAGATCCGGATGACATGTGAATCTACATTTTGGGTTCCAAGGTAAGAACGAGGTTATAGAGCAAGATCTGAATGATAGCTTGTGGACTTTAGGGGAGCATATCACAAAATACGTGGCTAAGTACATGTACCAGCACTGATATGCAGCCCATACATGATATTTTGTCAGCTGGAGGCAGTTGGCATAAATTTTGAGATGAGGGCAGTCATGGGGCACCAATGGATGGAAACAGTTAGAGTCGATATTTATGTTTCTATAGAGGTACACAAAGTAGAGCGTGCTCAACCCAAAGAAATCTCAGGATTTGTAACCCCTAAGAAGTCACATGTATATGTGCCGACATTTGATGAAAAAGACCAAGCACATGTTGTACAGTAGTTCAGAGGTTGTATGTTGTTGCAGGCTTTCCCTGACAACTATAAATATCTATAATATGTTATTTTAGGAATATCTATATACCTAAAACAATATGAAATGATAAATATGCCCTTTTGAATATATGACACTTACCTCTTCCTTGTTTCTAAATAATGGAACACAATAATGGTAAGGCTAAGAGGTATAGGTACTGAGCACGATCAATAAGCTAAACCTGATCCAATATGGTAAATGATGGGCATGCTAACAGAACATCAAACAATGATCAATAATCATAGTAACCAACTATGAGGGGTGTAGTAAAACCATAACACAGATTAAGAGAAGATTAGAAATCTAATATCATCCATTAAAGGCCATTGTAGTGACACTTTCTTTCCTACACTATGCATTATCTATATGCTTTGTATGCCATCTTCTATGATATGTATAATGCACTCTCTAACTGGGACGAGAAAAGCACAAGTACCATTTGGGGGGAAAATATGAGTACCCTGACGGCCCTAAAGGGATCTAATGCTAATATATAGTACTAATAAGATATATTTCTCAGTCTGTGGTCATAGACCTAACTGAGTTATGGATCGGTAAGGTTCTAACAATAGTTAGCCCTGACTATATATGCACATTCTGATGATTATGAATTTTATAGTGTTATTATTCTAATACACTATATAGTGCATGGCATATGTATTATCGCATTCTCTATGAATGATTGTGTGTTCCTACAGAGGTCAAGTGGGATCCAATTAATGAAGTAAGACAAGTACAGGTAGATAGTATAGCCTCACTTGTATTGTATTTAATAGTGTGAAACATCAGAGTAGGCGGCGGAAGTTTGAGGACAACTAGAGAGGTTAACATTCGCATTAGTATTGATAATCCTAAATCATGATTAGAACCATATAGTCTACAACAACATACACTACTACAAAAATACAAGCTATAACGCTTAATTTAAGGAACACTATGGCGCTTGGGAAGTGCCACACCTTCTAGTGCCATAAAAATAAGCTACGATGCTTATTGAATATATGAAAGTGCCATAGCTTGTTTATATAATTTTTTTAAAATATAAACTTATGGCACTTTCACGGGGACGTGCCATAAGAAGTTAGCACTTCCTATGGTGCTTCTTCAGGGAAGGGCATGGGAAGTAATTACTTCCCATGCCCTTCCCTGAAGAAGCGCCATTAGAAGTAAGTATTTTTTCCCCTTCTTTCAGCTTTATTGTTTCCTTTCCTATAGCAATTTACAATTTACAATCTATAGCATTACAATCCACAGCAAAAATCCAAATCAGAATGAAATAACTCGAAACAAATAATTAATTCATAAAATCATTGCTAATAGATTTAATTACAACAAAACAAATAATGTACAACTAGTTTTAAGTACCAACATATGTAACTATGTAGGCAAGAAATGATTTTAATGTACAACTAATTCATAAACAACCTATGTATATACCTAAATATTACCTAATTTTCTGACCATATATTCACAACATTCTTTAATGATTTCATCCACTTGTTGGTTAGTCAATTGAGCACAACTTTGATCTTCATAATACTACATAAAAAGCATGCATAGAACGAATTAAAATCACTAAAAATTAGTTAACTTAGACACTTGTCAGTTAAATTTAAAACACAGTAATTGCAAGTAAAAGAACTTACTTGCGTAGGAACACAAATTTTGATTATGAGTAACTACATCTTTTTTAAATTTCATAATGTAATAATTGCAATCATTATTGTTTGGTTGAAATGGGCACTACAACAATACAATGAAATAGTGAAGTAAATATTTGAAGAAAAATTTTTGAATGACAAAATTTGAGTAAATTCATATATAAGTATCGCAATCTTCCTCCAGATATAGCTACTGATTGCGTCTTTACGTGTATAATAGCTCAATCTAACTTGGCTTTTGTAAGTAGTCAATGCATTAACAAAACAATTAGTGACTAAATAATTTTGGTTATTCAGCAATGAGACACAAATATTTACACATACACCCATATACTTATTGACTATAATCTTCAAATCAGGCCGGTTATATTGATGATCAACCTTTAGAGGATCCAGATAGTAAATGGGGGGGCCTCCAGGTGGCATTGGATGGATAACAATCAAACTTCAATGTCCCCTAAAATATTTTGAAGATTTTACTTCAACAATCATGTTATATTAAAAGTGAAAGAATAAAAAAGACATACATTAAAATACTATCGCAAATAACTTACACCGGATTGTATGGCACAATAAAGAGCATATTAGGGGTTGCTCTCTACATGAAGGTATTCGTAAGAATATTAGATTGTGTTTCCATATATAATCTCCCCATATGCTGGCCAAGGAGAAGTGGGCTGACAAATACGAGTCTATACGCCCTTTCCATGTGCAGTAAAAGATCGTGGTACAAATGCCTTTATAGAAAATAACAATGTCATTGAAACCAAAAAATTGAATGATGAATAATAATAATAGTGATAGACGATGATGATAAAGTACTTAATCCATATGTTGATGGCCTTCACACTAAGCCAATCACGACTTAGCACTTTGTTCAACACACTACCATCGACATGATCATCTATATTTGCATGATAGATGTTGATATTGAAACGTATTGACTACCCTCTTTGGTGGATCAAAGTTGGTGCCATTGAAAACATTTATTGGTGATATGAGCCCATTTCTCTGTTACTTCGGTTGCTGGTTGAGAGTTGGATCTTCTATTTGGTTGATGAATTTTGAGTTCTTCCCACATTCTTCAATTCATTTTCCTTTACAATGAGCAGCAACCTACAAAAATCATGAAATTAAATCATGTGGTTTTAGATGAAAGTGCATAAGAAAGGTAAAAGGTATTGTAAATTAACTATCTCTTCAAATGGCTCAATCAAAAACTTATTGGCCGTACAATATAACCACCAACAACATATTTCACCATTATTTCTCTATCCTAAGAAGGGATGGGTAAAAGGGCATCTTTATTTGTGCATACGCCAACCCTTACTCAGAGTGTATTTGGAGGCAATGGTGAATTATGCAATATGTCACTGTCGGTGTTGTGGGCCACGCCAACAACAACTACATGCTTGAAAGATTCATCGACATGCAACTTGCATGCCAGTTCACCCTTATGAAAAATAGAGTTAATATATTAAGGTATACTAATTTATAACGTAACAAAAGGTTAACTAGAGAAGAAATTAATTACCAAAGGAATGGGGACTTTAGTCATGAAGGGGTAACTATCCCTCACACTCATACTATCACACATTGAACTTGGTGCTGTTAGCCTAGACTGCAATAAGGCATCAATTTGAGCCTTCAATAACACGTTTTGTTCTTGCATCAAATACATATGATCATTAAATTGTTCTCCTTGATGCTTGTAGCCACTAATCTCCTATTCTACTTGATGCTTATAGTCACAAATCTCCTCCTTTAGTTGCAGAAAGTCACTTTTGTTGGGTCAGTTTTAGGGTCCAAAGTATGATGTTTGGGTTACTACAAAACCAATACCTTGAACATGACCATAATACTCAGGAACTCCAAGTGTTCTGCTGAGGAAATCATCACAACCAACATAATACACCAAGTCTAATTGCACTTACGTCATTGAGCGCTATCACAAAAAAGAATTACAACAATATTACTTATTATAAAATAAAATCAGTTAAGTAAAGCTAAATCTTAATTGTATGTATAATCCACTACTTACACAATATTTGGCAACTTTTCTAGCTTGTTCGTTAGGAATTTCACCTTTTTTGTTCATGCAACCGGCCAGCCACAAATCATGTTGAGGTATTTGTGTAACATCATCAAAATGCGATTCTCACATCTGCATATCAAAGTTAGTTGTAGTTCAAAATTATTCATAGAAATTATATTTATATGAAATAATGATTAGTTCTTACTAATCATTGCTCCAATGCTACACATAATACTAATATTTTTATGTACCGATATGGCATGTTGGATGCATTTTATTGATTTCACTCACTTCTTTCCTAATTAGATCCAATTGATTCATATCAATAAATATTAATTACAACTACATTCTAAGTATGTAAAGGCTAATATTATATTACCACAAATTCCATAGTAGTATGTGAACTTAGAAACTCATACCACATCTCTTGAGTTATTATTCCATCGTACAACTCCAATGGTGTACGATTGATAATATCATTGTCGTCCTGTAAGTAGAATTTGACAAGATCATAGTGAAAAATTCTCAAACGTTTGTTGCATTTTTGCAGCATAAAATTATCTTTATCTTCTTCAATTATGATGTAAGACTGTAAGATTAAGCACACACAATTTGTTAGATTATAATTTCATTAAAAAAAACAACCAAAATAATAAATTAAAAACATATTACCTTGACTGAACCCAAGAGGATATCAGCATAATCTTTCTTCTTCCATCGCTAATCTGAAATTGAAATAGGGACTCTTTCTCTAACCGGAGTCCCAATGTAATTAGTAAAGGAGATGGCATTCAATCCGACTAGATTTCCCTTTTCATTCCACTAAAGCTCTAACCTAATGCGCCTACTCCTTAGTTTGATTAGTCTGGACATTACGGTCTTGTCCTGGGCTACGTCAGCCTTAAATGCTGCCTGATCATCATATTCACTGGGAACACCTTCAACTCCAGTGTAGGCATCCATATTCCTATAAGTTAAATAAACCAAACAAACATCAAAGCATGCACAGTGACAATTGTGGAAATGAAAGTAAATTATGTTGAAATATATGAACACATGTAATGAAACATACAAGGCAAAAAATCAAGGCACTCATTATCACCTTTTCCTCTTTCTTGTTTGATTTAAAAACTAAGTCCCATCTTCATGATCATGTCTCATGTAGAAGGGTTAATCTTTATTTTCATCTTCATCTATATCAATCTATTTTGACCACAACAACTTAAAGGAGAGATCATCCTCAGGAATATTCAAATATTCATTACTTTATCAACTTGTTATTGATTATTCTTGTTTGATAGAAGTACAATGGACCAATTCTTCTTAGCAGGATCAGAAATGAAAAATATTTGTTCTACCTATGATGCTAAAATAAAAGGATCATATTTATACCAAACTTTAGAAAGGTCCACTTGAACAAATCCTAACTCAGTTGTCTTCAATCCACTATTGTTGTTAATCCACTTACATCTAAAGAAAAGGACCCTTAACATAGTGTAATCTAACTCCTATATTCGTTCAATGACTCTAAAGTATGACATTATTGCCTAGATAGGGTATATGTCTTTACCACTAGATCTGTGCCAAGAATCAGCAACAAATGTTACACGACTACTTTGCATCGTGCTCCTTATATCATGTTCTTGTGTGTGGAATGTGTAACCCTTGATACCTCTTTCACCAAGTGTATGGTTAGATGGACCATAATTTTCAAAAATAAAGGTGGGAAATACATTTCAAGTTCACATAGAGTACAAAAAATCAGCCTTTATAAATCTTGTAACTTTATTGAATCAACCACTTAAATGCAAATTAACTTGAAGAATATGAAAAGTTTAGTGATAGTATTCCGTACTTTTTTATGTAAGATTGATCGTATACCAACCGGTATGAATTTTGCATGAGAACATGATAGTCATGAGATTTAAGGCTCATCACTAATTCAAGGTTCTTTATATTTGAAGAATGGCCCTCTAGAGTCTTGATTCCTGCCAAAAACTCACAAGTCAACTCTTCCACTAATACAGTGCCCCTACTCAACTAGTGCCAACTCTTCTCTTATTCCTATTTTAACTAAATCCAACCTCGCATTCACCCTGTCCTTGCTTTTTCCTTACATATTGAGAAATGTGCCAATTAGGCTATCACATATATTTTTTTATGTGCATCACATCAAGAAAATGTCTCACATATAAGGACTTCCAATATTGAAGTTCAAAATACACTTCTTCTTCCAGCCGCTTATCCCGATTTGTTTTCCAAAACGCTTGCTAAAATTGTTATCCAAGTGTTTATCCTTCTCAAAAAATTGAGCACCAGTCAACATCTTTGGTTGGCTACCTTCTTCTGACTCACCATTGAAAGCCTTTTTCCACTTCCTCTAATGATGTTTTGATGATAAGAACCTTCAATGGCTCATGTAGACATTTTTCTTACAATGATCTAGTCACACTAAATGAGTGTCATCTTCACATATAGGGCACACACAATATCCTTTGATGATGTATCCGGGCAAATTTACCATAAGCAGGGAAATCATTAATTGTGCCAAACAACATGGCTTGCAAAGTGAAACTTTGTTCCATATACCCATCATACACATTGACACCTTCTTCCCAAAACAACTTCAAGTCATCAATTAAAGGAGTCAAGTATACATCTATATCATTCTCAGGTTTCCTTGGCCCAAAAATTAAAATATACAGCATCATAAACTTACATTTCATGATCAAGTAGGGAGGAAAGTTATAAATCATCAATAACGCAACCCATGTGCTATGTTTGCTACTATAAACACTGTGGTGATTGATTCCATCAATTGAAAGTGCAAGACGTAGGTTCCTTGCTTCATTCACAAAGTCAAGTTGGTTATGATCAACTTTTTTCCATTGAGGTGCATCTGCAGGTGCCTAGGTTCGTGTATTGAATCCTTTCACCTGCATGCCATGTTAACATCTTAGCAATTTATGTATTACTGTATAGTCACTTGAATCTTAGAATAATGGGAAAATACCTCACACCTTCTAAGGGCTATTCCCTTTTTTCTTCCTATATTGAGATGCATTTCATTTAGGGCGCTTCTCTAATGTTGCTATTGATTCTGAAATAATATGTATTCCTTAGGGCATGCATATATCTTCTTATAACCCATGCCAGTTGTAGAGCAAAGTATTCACTTTACTTTATATGTCTTGGTTGGAAGCACATTTTCTTCTACGAGCATATATTGCACAAATTCAAGATGTGCGATAAAACTTGAATCACTCAAACCATAGCATGCTTTAAAGTTGTACAATTTCAATACTGCTAGCAATCTTGTGTATGTAGTACTACCGACATATAATGGTTTCTTTGTATCACCTTTCAACTTCTCAAATTCTTGAGGATAGTTATGAAGCACCCTTTTGACCATATTTAGCATTTCTTGAAGACCATCATCCTCATGACACATGCTTAGGTCAAACTCATTCAAATCATCAATCATGGTATGCACCTGTTCACTATGTGCATCATCCGTATCACCGTGCCTTGTCTATCGTGTATATAATTGATCATTTCCATGGCATACTAGATGATCTATCAAATCAAGTGGACTAATCTGATTTCCATAACAAGATAAGCAAGGACATAAGATTTTGTTAGGATCATTTGTATGCTTGCTTACAAATGTAATGAACTCTTTCACCCCATCTATATATTCCTTTGAGCATCGATCAGATGACATCTATTTTTGATCCATCTATACCGTAAACATATTTTTAAAACTGGTTAGTTGCCTACCCTTGTAGTTACTAATTACTTTTATCGTCTGTTATTTATTTTAAAAAACAATTTGGCAACATAACGTCTTAAAATTTGATGTTTTCCAAGCATTAAACACTCTCTTTAAGTCACAAATAAGTTTTTTTCTTTTCATTACAAACTCCTATATAAATGACATTTCGAAACTTCTTAAAATACTTCATTCGCTATCATATCTTCCATGAGAAACAATTTGTTATTAGATATTTTGTTATTAAAGTCTAAGGAATATTACATAGTTCAATTATATTTAATGTTTTGCCTAGTTCAATACTCCTTTAATGATTGGTAAATAGGACACATAAGAAATCTTCAGGCACCCAATTTTTTTAAAAAAACAACAAGAAAATGTACGACAAAAGCTTCTATAAAACAAAGGACTTACACATTTGAAAAATTTTGTAGGAGGCTGAGACAGAGACTAATCTTTAGGAAGATAGTTGAAACTTCAAATAAATACCTTGAAAAAAAATTATGAGCACATATATAAGATTCTTGACAGTTTTTAAAACAAAAAAAAGATCAAAAAACATAAGGACTCAAGCTTCTAAAAAAAAGACTTACAAGATAGGGAATTTCCTGTTGGAGGTTGAAAAAAAGGAAAAAGCACGTGGGAGATTGAGCTTTATATTGCAATGGAAGAGGTGACCAAAAAATTTTCAATAAATGTGTATGAGGAGGAGAAAAGAAAAACCCAAATGTGGGGTCCAAGGAAGTTTCAAATTCCCACTGTCAAAGAGAGAAGGGAGTGGGGGGACAATGGATAACTAAATGTGGTGGAACAATAGAATGGGGACCGGTGGATATAAGATGGTGGACCAATCAAGCTCTGGGAAATGGAGAGCTAGAGGGCAAATGAGAAAATGATAATGGCATGGAGTTGAAAAATTTTATACCACCTTGTATGGCGCTTTCATAGAAAGGGCCATACAAGATGTAATGAAGCTATGGTGCTTGCAATGCAAGCACCATAGCTTGAATAAACCTTGTACGTCACTTTCTTTTAAAATACCATACAAGTCATAAATATATTAAAAAAAATAAAATAGAAGGTTTTCCTAATGAACCTACTTCCTTAATTTTAAAACTAGTAAACTACATATCTTTTTTATATTTCTCCAAATTATTACTTTATGATTTTAATGATCAAGACCAAACAAAGTAAATATGGAGTTAAATTAGAGCAAAGAAATAAGATGGTAGGATTATTGATTACAAATAGATCAAGGACTAGATCTTGCTTTCTGTTTGTTGGTGCAAGAGATGGAGATAAATATTCTTGGCTTCTATAGACCTTCCTTTACTTGGTGTCGAATAGGGTATAAAAGCAGGATGTAAATTAAGATCACTGTGTGGCTAAGGGAGTGAATCAAAATATGGATATCAACTATAAGAAATAGCGAGGTTGTTTTGTACAATTTAGCAAGTGAATGCTACTCTGTTCATTCTCACTTATAAGTATACAAACACAAATGGATCAAAATCAATTCCCGAGGAATTGGCTTGCTGATGGTGGTTATGCATGAATTTTCATGTAATGATGTTGATGACTTACATTTGATTGACTAGGGAAAGGATAAGTTGGCTCAAACACTACCCAAACACAATTCCTAGATACGATAAAAAACTAACTTCACCATCATACTCTAGTTTTTCTCTCCTGCCTGGTACTAATGACTTCTCACACATAGTGTAGATCTAGCTCAAGATAGGAACATAAATCAAAAGTGTATTGGAAAGTCACATCTAAGGTTGTTGTGTAGCCTTGTTTGCAGTCGCCTGCCATGGCCTTGTGCATGGAAGGCAACACAATGGCCTTACACCTGCCAAGGCTGCCCTTGGCAGGCATGCAAGGCCACACAGTGGCCTTGGTATGCTTAGCTAGCGACCAAGGATGTCTTATCCTACTATATACGTACGCTTGTGTTTGTCTCTACTTCCTTAAGCTTCCTTTTGAAAGGTTTTAGACCGTGCTAAAATGGTTAGACTCATAATATATTTTTTTATAGATTTGCATGTATCTATCCCTTGTATTTTTTATGCGTTAATAGATTTTTATTTTATCACATATTGTAAAATATTCAAAACATAACGTTTTTCCTTTCTCTTACTCTTTTCCTTTTCTCATATGATTTTAATAGTCTTAAAAAAATTAAGTATATTTTTTAAAAAATATTAACCCTATGAAGGCGCTTGTTTATCAAACGCCTTCCAATGTAAAAAATTTATATAGGTTCAGTAAAATGAAAAAAAAAATCTTCCACATTTTTATCGTATATGCATACAAAACTTTGCTAACTTTGTATTTTGCATCACTTTCATATGATATCCAAATGTTGACTTTTCTCTACTAATTTGCAAGTACATTAAGCTTTGACATGTGTTGGTGATGAACGTCTTCTTAATGGATTACAATAGTAGTAATATAATTTATGCAAATTTTATACATGCTTTAAAAACAAGAACATGCTTCACTTTATTTTGGATAGGGAAAAAACCAATAGTATATGTGAAACCAGCAAGGTATTGGCCATACAAGGCCACTGTCGTATTGCATATTATTTTTTTAAAAAAATATATATACAGCCTTGGAAGTTCTTCTAAGAAAGTGCCTTCCTAGGTGTTTTCAATTTAAAAAAATTTAAACCTTGGAAGGAGCTTCACAAGAAACCACCTTCCAAGGTGCTTTTAATTTTTTTTTAAAAAAACCTTACTAAAGCTTATCTCATACATTTATAAAGAATATTCATAGCATAAATGAATTCTATAGTATGGGTTTTAATAATTCATTTAGATTGGACGAAATGAATAGAAAGAACTTGTTCATCATGTCATGGCCATTAAAACTGCTCCCTTTAATTTATTCTCCAAAACTTAAAATGCTCTGACATCAACACATTTTCCATTTTCAATTCTTTCTTCAATTCACATATCTCCCCAAATAAGAGAATCACTAGACTAAGCTACATAGCATGGGCGCCAACTTGCAATGCTGACATAGACACCTTAGCTTACAAGCCAACAACTTTTTGTTAATATATATATATATATCATTGGAATGCGCTTGACAAAGAAGCACCATCCAAGGTGCTTTTGTTAAAAAAAATACTATACCCTTTGATGGCACTTTCTTATCAAGCGCCTTCCAAGGTATCACATATTTAAAAAAAACCAACCCTTAGAAGGCGCTTGCTTGGCAAGGCCTTCCAAGTTACAATATTTTTTCTTAAAAAAATAAGCCCAACTATGGTACTTACCTATAAAGCTCCATAGTTGTCACTAACATTTTCTCCTATGGCACTGCTTTGGGAAAGTGCCGTACAAGCCTAAAACTAGTTGTGACACTTATCATAGGAAGCGCCATAGGTTATAAACTTTTTTTTTTTGCACAAAAACAAGTATCTATGGCACTTCTTTAAAGAAGTACCATAAGAGAGGCCCCGCAAAATCCATCTTTTGTAGTAGTGATAGCCTATATGGCATATAATGATTTTCCCTGAGTAGCGAGGCAGCTCATCAGAGCATGTTAAAGATGTGAATAAGAAGTCTATGACCTGGTGACTCTTACCCCAACATGGCCAGGCGGGTTGGGCCGCATTGGTTGCTTGTTGTTAAGAGGATGGGCACAAAGCCTATGTGCTGAGGTGGTGTGGCCAATAGTATTACACCCTATGTGGTGTATAGTGACATAAACCAATATGATTTATAAGGTACGACCTATATAGTCAATAGTCATACAACTAATGTGGTTCATGGTGACACATGTAAACAGAGATTGGGATGAGCCCTAGTGTAGTAGGACAAAATGGTGGCGAATTCTTTCTATACTATAGCCTCCCATAATCAAATACCCACTCATGTTAGCAGTAAGCCCCAATGTACATGTTTGTACAGGGTAGTAATACCTAATGGGCTGTATGTATAATATCCCATATTTTAGGCCTTGGACTTTGAGGATAAGCCTATATCAGGAAGACTACCATGCCCAATTCGGAAAGAGTCTCAGGAATATCGAGAGATAAAAAGACTCTCAAGGACTATATGATCCGGCCCTACTAGGCAGAGGGCCTAGTATGTTAGAATCGGTAGGCATAGCGGAAGAATTTTAAAATTTTCACCGATCCTAATCAAGGATCTATAAACAACATTTAAACCAAGTTGGAAGGATTCATACCTTTTTGATAATTCAGAGTTTTCACGATCTCTAGGGGCCAACACGTCAGGTTCGCTCCCTCTACCGGTATCCACACAAATGTTCTCAAACCAAGACAGTGTGCTAGTGCCTCTAAGGTCTCCTAGGGTTTCACTTGCGGCTCTCAATTCTCATGTGCATATGAATATATCTGCTCTATCAAGTTTATAACCCATGAGGGTTATTTTCAAATTTCAAAATTAATCATCATTAATTTTGAAATTAATTAACAATTAATTATTTTGATGAGCTAATTAAATAAATTCAGTTTAAATTAAATCTGTCTAACAGTTTTAATTTAACCTATTTATTTAATCCAAATAAAGAGCCATTAGATTTAATTTATCTTCATAAATTAAATCTAAGATACTATATCTCTATCATGTTAGTTATTAAATTTAATATATCTTAATAAATTAAATTTAAAACTAACACAATATAATAATATCATATAATATATATATATACATATATATATATATATATAAGATATATATTTCGAAAAAATATATATCTATATAATATTATTAAATATAATAATATCATATAATATATATATACATATATATATAAGATATATATTTCGAAAAAATATATATCTATATAATATTATTCATGAATTTTATATTATATATATATAAATATAAAATTCATCCACCCACTACTACAAAAAAGTGATATAATGACGCTTATTTTAAAAAATACTTTGGCGTTTAAGAAACGCCAAAGCTTTTGACGCCATTAAAAATACCTATGGCGCTTTTCAATTTACAAAAATGGCATACATTACCTTATCAAATTAAATAAATAAATAAATTACATATGGCGTTTTATGTAACAAGCGCCAAAGGAAGAGGTGCCCTCCTTTGGCGCTTAAAAATCTAGAACCAAAGGAGGGTGGGAACCCACCTTTGGCGTTTAAACCTCCTTTGGCGTTTATATGATAAACGCCAAAGGAGGTTTCACTACTACAAAAGAGCGATATAATGACGCTTATTTTAAAAAATACTTTGGCGTTTAAGAAACGCCAAAGCTTTTGACGCCATTAAAAATACCTATGGCGCTTTTCAATTTACAAAAACGCCATACATTATCTTATCAAATTAAATAAATAAATAAATTACATATGACATTTTATGTAACAAGCGCTAAAGGAAGAGGTGCCCTCCTTTGGTGCTTAAACCCACCTTTGGCGTTTATATCATAAACGCCAAAGGAGGTAAAACCTCCTTTGGCGTTTATCATATAAACGCGAAAGGAGGGTTTTTTTTTACTTTTTTTATTACTTTTTTTAAATATATTTTTTTTGTTTTTTTAATAATTTGTTTAAATATTTTTTTCCTGTACGATGTAATGCAAAAAATAAATGTCTGATGATCATATATAAATTTTAGCAAATAAATAATCATATATTTCGTCTAGTAGGCCAATTACAATACAAAACAATATTAGTCTTTTTTTTGAATTATTTTCTTTTCTTGATAAAATAAGAAAATTACAATGCGATAGTAAAAAATGTAAAACAGTAACTACAATGATTTGTATTACAATAAAATCACTATAATATTATTATATTTATAAGCTTAAAAATTAAAAAACTAATAATGTATAGGAAGTTTAAGCTGACAAAGTTGAAACTTCAAATCAATACCTGAAAAATAAAAAAATATAAGCAAACATATAAGAGTCATTATAGATCTTAACCAAAAAGAAAAAAAAACATGGATCAAATGTTTGAAAAACAATGCTTACAAGCAAGGGATCTCCTACTTTTCTACTTGTTGCCATCAAAGAAAGGAAGGAGTGGAGATAACGAATAAGAAAAGCTAGTGGACCAATAAAGTGAGAGAGCAATGGATTGAAGTTATGGGAAATGATAAGCAGGAGAGCGATAATGGCGGGATGACAATAGCGGGGTGTTTAAATTTTGTAAAGAAATAAAGCTTTGACGCTTCATAAAAGAGTGTCATTGCTGAAATTTCAAATAAGTACCTAAAAAGCTGGTGGACTAATGGAGTAGGGGAGCAATGGTTTGGAATTTATGAGAAATGGGAAGCAAGAGGACGATAATGGCGGGATATTTAAATTTTATAAGATGATAATGGCGGGATGCTTAAATTTTACAAGATGATAATGGCGGGATGATAATGGCTGGGTGTTTAAAAACATGGATCAATTTTTTTTTTTAAAAAAAAATACATAGGAAGCTTTGGCGCTTCCTTTGGAAGCCCCAAAGCTTCCTATTATAATATTTTTTTTTGTTTTGTCTTTTGGAATGTGGCCTTTTTAAAAAAAAGAAATTAAAAATATATAGGAAGCGCCAAAGCTTCCTGTTATAATATATATATAAATATATATATTTTTAATTTTTTCTTTTGGAATGTGGTCTTTTTAATTTTTTTTTTTAAAAAATACATAGGAAGCTTTTGACAGTGTCTTATTCATAATTTTGTCCTCATTAATTCTCTTTATTCTCCTGCAACTTCTTCAAAAATTGTACGTATATTTAAAAATTATATAGAAATGAGAACAAAATTGTATATAATTTTGTTAAAATTTTTAAAACAAATAAAATATAGAAATACTTTAAAAATTATATATTTACAACTCACACTTTTATATTTACAAGTTAAATTTAACAATTTATGTCTACACGTACAAGTCGAACTTGCATGTTTACAAGTTAAATTTGTAAAAACATTACATTTTTTTGGATCTTTATGGTTTAATTTTTTTACCTGACACTTATGAGTAACTTTCCCTACAAAATAGTAATCGTATTATTTATTCTATAATAATAAGAATTATTATAGAATAAATAATATATTAAGAAAAGCTGAACACATTAAATTGATTTTGATGGGAAACATATACTCTTATGAATTAGTTTCCTTTACTATTTCATATATGAAACCAGCATTGATCAATATTTATTTTAAAAAAAATATATAGGAAGGAAGCGCCAAAGCTTCCTATTATATTTTTATTTTTTAGTTTTTTTTGAAAATATAAGAAGCTTTGGCGCTTCCACATAAAGCGCCAAAGCTTCTTATATATATATATATATTTAAAAAAATATATAGGAAGCTTTGGCGCTTCCTTAGGAAGCGCCAAAGCTTCCTATTATATTTTTATTTTTTATTTTTTTGAAAATATAAGAAGCTTTGGCGCTTCCACATAAAGCGCCAAAGCTTCTTATTGTTTTTTTTTTAAACAAATTGAAGACATTGTTTGGCGCTTGTACATGAAAGCGTCATATAAGGTTAACGTCTACTATGACGCTTATAATTGTAAGCGCCAAAGCATCAAAATAATTTTAAATAAATAATTATCTTTGGCACTTTTTTAAAAGGTGTCATAAGAGCTGCGCCACTAAACCCCTTTTTTGTAGTAGTGTTTTACCTCCTTTGGCGTTTATCACATAAACGCCAAAGGAGGTATTATCATATAAACGCTAAAGGAGGGTTCTTTTTTGGCTTTTCTTAAATAATTTTTTTCAAATATTTTTTTTTTGATTTTTTTTAATAATTTGTTTAAATATTTTTTTCCTGTACGATGTAATGCAAAAAATAAATGTCTGATGATCATATGTAAATTTTAGCAAATAAATAATCATATATTTCGTCTAGTAGGACAATTACAATACAAAACAATGTTAGTCTTTTTTTTTTAATTATTTTCTTTTCTTGATAAAACAAGCAAATTACAATGCGATAGTAAAAAAATGTAAAACAGTAACTACAATGATTTGTATTACAATAAAATCACTACAATATTATTATATTTGTAAGCTTAAAAATTAAAAAACTAATAATGTATAGGAAGTTTAAGCTGACAAAGTTGAAACTTCAAATCAATACCTGAAAAATAATGGAGTAGGGGAGCAATGGATCAGAATTTATGAGAAATGGGAAGCAGGAGGACGATAATGGCGAGATGTTTAAATTTTATAAGATGATAATAGCGGGATGATAATGGCTGGGTGTTTAAAAACATGGATCAAATATTTTTGTTTTTAAAAAAATAAGGAAGCGCCAAAGCTTTCTATTATAATATTTTTTTTTGTATTGTCTTTTGGAATGTGGCCTTTTAAAAAAAAGAAATTAAAAATATATAGGAAGCTTTGGCGCTTCCTTAGGAAGCGCCAAAGCTTCCTGTTATAATATATATATAAATATATATATTTTTAATTTTTTCTTTTGGAATGTGGTCTTTTTAAAAAAAATTTAAAAAAAATACATAGGAAGCTTTTGATAGTAGTGAGTCTTATTCATAATTTTGTCCTCATTAATTCTCTTTATTCTCCTGCAACTGCTTCCAAAATTCTCTTTATGAATGTCGTTGTGCATTCGCTTATATACAGACACTTACATACATGTCAGTACGAGACTGACCACACTTAAATAAAAATTACATACAATCTCCAAAATAGATAACTAACAGAAAATTAAATTCTAAGTCCTTTGCTTCATTCGCCCGTGTTTACCTTCTTGCCTGAGGAACTACTTGCCCGAGCTAAAAATTTGTTTCGAAAAAATAGGGTGAGATTCAATGAATCTCAGTAGTAACAGATATCACTCATATAAAATGCACATATATCATGCCATGTCAACCAAAGTTATAGTACAATCAACATATTCAACATTCAGAGATAAATTCACAATATGCAGAAATCATAAAGTTACCAATTCAAGGACAACCGTCCCTTGCCACAACGCTGGGAAATTCTACTGGGCCTTAGCCCTTCTCACTGAATGTTTTAAATTCACAATGGTACAAACATGCATAAAACATATCACATAGTATGTGAGGGGTAAGTTACTACCTGACAATTTTTCCAAATCTTGATCTTGATTGACGTGCTTTGAACGTCCTTGGTAAGTGTCAAGTCCTATAAATTATCATTTACGGGCAATGAGTTTTTCTTAGTCCAACTCTTCATAAATTATTCTCTTATGTTGGTTACCATTAGGGTCACTACATTAGGCCCAATATGAAGCTAATGAGCTCAAGCTACTCCAAATGCTTAACTTAACTCTTAAATGTCCATTTTTATTACAAAAACACTTTACTTTGATTTTTCGCACAATTACCAAAAGCTGGCAGATTTTTCATTGAACTTTGAAAAATCATAACTAATTCTAGAAAAATCGAATTGAGGTGATCCAAAATTCTATATAACCCTTATTAAGTCTATTTTAAGTGAAAAATACTTTCAGTAGCCGGAAGACTGCGCACACTTCCCAGTTTTTCTTTTTCTCCCTTCTGCCAGAAAATCTGACCAGTTTTAATGGTCTACTTCAAACATTCATAACTCCTAGTATACTTATCTAAATCCTTCATAATACCTATCAAATTAAAGTTCTATAAGTGTACTTTAATTCTGGAAAATCTCATAATCAACAGATGAAGTTTGGACAGTGAACGTTTCACCACAACAAAACTACCAGACAAAAACGCACACTGGCAACTTTGTTGTACAAGTAGACTTAATTTCCAATTTTTGATTCTTTAAACCAGTTTGTCAAAAATTATAACCAGAGCCTATTCCCACACAATTTTTCGTGTAGAATCCAATGGAAAGCTCAAAAATATCAAAATCAAATTATTTCTACCAGATTTAGCCCCCAACCGAAATCTGCCTCCCAAAACAACAAAAATTCCACTTTATGATTTTAACAACCAACAAGTCTAATACTTCTCCAAACATCATATATCACCTTATATATATGATTAAAATGACTTCCTTCTTCAAAAACACCCCTTGAATGAAATACATGGGTGGTTGAAGAGCTAAGAAAAACTCAATGAAATCACAAAGTATTCGGTTCAAAAGAAAGCCTATGCTTACCTCTTTGCGTTTCTACAAGTGGTTCATTATTCCGGCGGCACTTTGGAAGAATAATTGGCACAAAACACCTCAGATGAGAAATCTAAGACCATAGAATTGAAGCTTATAGTGAGTAGAGGAAGTTTCCTGAAGGACGGTGATTCAAGGCTGAAATCGGCTCCGGTAGTCAAGAAAACTCACTATTCACTCCTCCTTCTCTCTTCTTGTGTTCTTAAGCTTAAGAAATCTGATTTCTCTTTCTCTTTCCATGCTTGGACGAAATTTTTCCATTTAATTAGGCATCGATGGTTGTGATTTAATCACATAAAATGATCTCATCTCATCTTGCCACGTGTCACAAGTTTAAGGCTTAAGAGTGCCACGTGTCATGCAACCATTTGTCTTCCACTTTTCTCTTTCATCGGTGGGTCATAAATGGTCAGGGGTAGGGAAGGCCTGACAATTTGTCCAGACTCCTGGGTTCGGTGCTCGACTCAAAAAGTAAGCGACCCAGCCGAAGACCGGAGAATTCCCTGGACTCAGACAGTAGATGGCGTACTCCGGAGATGACAACACAAAAGGCTTAAAGTGGGTGTAATAACGTGTAATGATGAGGGACACATGTCACCCCCTCATTTGGCCAACACAAAAACATGTTTTTACTTTATAATAATTCCGGGACACTTGTCATTTCCTTATTTGGAAAACACGAAAGATGTGTCATCATAAGTCATATTGAGCTATCATTACATACTTTACTGAAGTTCTTTTTAATAAAGTTGCTCCATCGGTGCATTACCTGGAATCCCATGTGGGACCATGGCACACATATTGAGGCACATCACGAAATGCCTGAATTCCTCCGATCTCGCAACTGACGCTCCTGAACCCTGCAGCCACCGACGAATTTTGCTCTGACTTCTTACACTTGTATTTTTACAATATTGACTTCTCAATTTCTATGAATGAACAATGGATATCTGAGAATTCCGAAAGTAACTCTACCTTTAATTGTAAATACCGATATTTATTTTATTCTACTATTTCCATATTTACATGTTTTTAGTATTACAAAATTTGGTATATTACATCACGTCCCTTTTGTCACATGATATATCGATCAAGGATAAGGCATGGATAATGTCATCCTCTTGTTCCTGACCATTACTTTCTCGATTCCTGAGTAGCTTAATAACAGAGATAGAAACTCCTTTCAACATAGTATGGCCATACATTTCTCAGACTCACTCATCGAGGGGCCCAGTAATATCTCTCTACTAATGTGAGGGACAAATTCCATCTTGATCATTCATATTCCTCTGCATGAAAAACCACTAAGCTCTATCGTAGCCTTTATTATCACCCCGTCAAAAGTGACTTTTGACTAGTTCAAAGCCTAGCAACTCTCATGTAGGAATCCATCATGACCTCAGGTCTAAGGGCATTATGTCGTGGTTATACATGAGAAAAGCTTATGACTTGATCCATGTAGCTTTCTCATAGTTGGTCGGTCCAGTACCTTGTATTCTTACAAGTGCCTAAGACTTTGATTCGTATCTCCATATCTTATCAAATTCAAACTGGTCTTGTTTTATCTCTGCTCCCGTATAGATGACCGACCAGGGACATTTTAGGACAATCTTTATGAATTATCCAAGGATACAATTATCACAGTTAACATGTAAATAATATGATAACAGAATGGAGAAATTTCATTAAAATAATAATGTTCAAAGTACAATGATTGGCCCTTAGGGCACAATTTCCAACATAGTATGCGTAGGCAATAGGATCAAAGTATCAATGAAAATGGACACAAGACACATAAACGATGCCATTGGGTTGGTAGAAAGATGCCACCTAGCTATGTCATGAGGTATAGGGCTGATTGGTCGAGTGAAATATGACAGTATAGGTGTGCACAAGGCATTTTCATGGTAGACATATGTACCCTGCGTTGTTAGAATGGGCGCCGGTGTGTGGTGCCATGTGGGACCCATACACATATACTTTAACTTGGCATCATTTGGTGGGCGTCGGTATATGTGACGCAATCCCAAGTAAGTCTCGAGTGAAGCCCAAATAGACACCGATAAAGTAACTTTATTAAATTAGCTTTAATAAAGTAAGTCATGATAGCTAATGATGACACAATTTTTGTGTTGGCCCATAAGTAATTAACAAGTATCCCCTCATCATGACAAAGTACAAAGCACCTTTTGTGTTGGCTTGCCAAGAAGGTGACAAGTGTCCTTCAAGATGAGGGTTTCTTTTTGCCTTTTAAGGTGGCACTATAGGAAGATGACACCTAGCACCTAAATTCAGGAAATCCATCAATCTCCGGTCCAGTCACTTACTTGACTTCCCAAACACTGAACCTGGGGGGTCTAAGGAAATTGTCTAGCCTTTCCTTCCCTTGACATGAAAGGATGCCTATAGAGAGAGAAATCAAGATCAAAGAAGAAACTTGGCATCTTATGATTCAATCACTTAACACTTGGCATCTTGAGATTAAAGAAGGAGATACTTGGCAAAATTCAATACCTTTGTTCCCCTTTTTATTAGAATTTCGTCCAACTATAGAGAGAGAAGAGGAAAAATTAGAAAAAAACCAAGGAATAGAAAGAAGAGAGAAGGAGATGAATAGTAAAAATCACCAGAGTTCCAGAGCCAATTCCAACCCCGAATCGTTGTTATCATCTGGTAAGTCCTTTAAGAAAGTTGTTCTACTCACTGAGAGCTTCATTTTTATGGTTCAGTTTTCTAATTAGTGGTGTTTTGTGTCATTTAGTTAGCCAGAGTGCTTCTAGAATACCGAACCGATTATAGGAACATGAAGAGCTAAGCCTAAGCTTTATTTTAAACTGATGAGTTTGTGGCTTTGATGAGTATTCATGGATTCTTGGGGCTACCTTGATTTCAGGCCAAATAGATTTTTGGAGGTTCAATGTTAGTTCAAACTTGAATATGGTGAAATCATATGTTTAATGACAAGATAAGACTAGTTTGGTGGCTAAAATACAAACTTGATTGTTGTTCTTTTTGGGTATGAGTTTCGGTTGGGGGAAGAAACTGGGGAAGCAGAATTATTTTGGTATTTTTTAGGTTAGAAATGGATTTTATAGGAAAGATGGTATAGAAATAGCCCCTGGTTATAATCTTGAATGAGTTAGAATGAAAAACCAAAAGTTTGGATTTTTGTGTAAGTGATGCCAGATTTCGTTTTCTGGAGACAGCTAGTTTGTGATGAGTTTTTGAATGATCAAATCTTGTCCAATGGCCATGAAACTATTTGAAGTAGACATCATCCTAAGCTTTAATTTGATATATACACTAGTGTAAAAAGCTAATTTAACTACATGATTTTTCATCAGTTACTTGAAGAACAGAAATAATAATTCACGCGATGTAATCTTACTTCTATTTTATGTGTAACTGACGTCATAAGGTACAATATGGCATCAGTTACTAGAAGAATAGAAGTGATAATTCATGTGACACAAATTTAGCTTCTAGTTTAAGTGTAACTGATGCCGTAATGTACAATATGGCATCGAATATATATTCAACTGATGTCGCAATTAAGATGCTATAATAATAATAATTTAGGAACCAATTTATAAAGCACTAGAAGATATAATTAATATGAAGTTTTAGAATTTAATTATGAAATAAATAAATTTGAAATATAACATGTCATAATTATAATTAAATACTATAAATAAATTTTTAAAAATAATTTTTCCAAACATATAATTATATTATATTATAGATCACTTTTTTAAGTGGGTCATTTATAGCTTAGGAACTAAACCTAGTAATTATAAAAAAAATTGGACAATGAATTATATATGGGTGGAACTTGACCTATAATTTATAATTTATTTACGGAGCTTACTTATAACGTTGTGCTTTATAAGAACCCAAGACCTTAATTATCATCCACATAACTCTAAGGAAGTCTTAGAAATATGTTAATTTTTTTTAAAAGAAAAATATGGCTTCAGCCCCTAATTCATCCACAGTGAAATCCACACCCAACGCCCTACTTCATTCACAGAGAATTTCAATCCCAATCTACACCCGACACTCTAATTGATTCACAGCAAATTCACTCTCTATGGTGTCGATTTCAAATCCATAGATGCCTTAATTCATTCAGAGAAAGCAGAGTGAATTCATGGCTTCTCTATGGCTTTGGTTTCAAATCCACATAAACTGGAAAAATTGTACATAGTTACTTAACGATACATTTGGACTTTTGTCACTGTTGTTCACTTTGTCTTGTCGTCCTCCTCCTCTTTCATGTTAAGACTATGTTAGAGTTTGGAGAGTTCTAGCTTATCAATTGTCATCATTTCTTCACATTACCCATTTGCACCAACAACCAGTGTAAGAGTCTTGAGTAATTTGATTCTTCAATTGTTGCCCTTCTATTTTGACCAATATTTGATTGTATCCAATGATCTATGGGAAATAGTAATTCCTATGCCTTTCAATTTGTCGAATTTGGGAAATCAGAAATTTTCGGCGATATCGAGCCACACGGCATGATATATTGTTTTTGGCCATGAGAGTCTGGGAGGAGTTGGAATTGGATGAGACACCCCTTATATTTTGTTGGATCTTTGAAAGCTAGTAATGAGTTGATTGATTGTAATTTTTGGGATATGCATTATTAAATGAGTTTTCAGGTATTGAAGATCCAAATTTGTTGTAAGTGAGAGCACAGTGAAAAACTTTTCGACTGTAAGTGATCAGGATCTGCTTAGTTAGTATATGTTCATGCTGAATTTGATCCAACTTAGTCTCTTATAATATGTGAGCTCAATTTGTTAGTATGTCATTTGTTTTGTAATTGAAAGTAATACTTATTTCTTGAAGTATCTTTCCATCTTTTCTTGCTTAGTTTTGTTCCATTTTCCACAAGGTTCTACCACTTATAAACTTCCTAGCTATAATGTAAGATATAAATAAGCCCATTTTGACTAGTTTTTTCAATTAAGCAGCTTATATCTTTTACTCAAGATTTGTCACATATTCCTTAGTTCAATTTTAGAAATGAGTTTTAATTTCTATGTCAATCTTAGTTTCTATTAGCTGAAAAGGTTGAAGCTCCTGTACTGGGTTGCTCTTTCCAGGTCTGGGGATTTGATTTATCAAAACAGGATAAGGAAATATTTGGCACTGGGCTTATTGACTTGACCAAGGCTTGGCCTCATGTTGTCTCCAAGTAAAATATGGCCTTCTGTAAATAAATAAAAGAAGTTAATAGATTGAGGTAAAAGATTCTATCAATTTATGTTGCTTTTATTTTGCTGTAAGTGAAACTTGAGTGATATGCTGGCATGCAACTGTTGTAACCCCCTTCACGGTAATTGTATCCGTATTACAAAATTTAAGTGAAATAGAGACCAATAAGACAATACAACATTTAAAATCCCTTATCTTCAAGATAAGGTGTCCAAAAAAAATAGTTCAGAAACACAATTTCATTTGGTCTCACATCCACTTTCGAATACAATTACCTGTGCAGATATATCACATTCACAAATATCAGAGTACGTAACTAAAATCCCGGCAACCCCGGGGTTCATATATATAAAATGGGTTTAATGTTTCCCAAATGGGGATTACATGTCCAAAAGAATTCACTATATACATACAGTAATCCCAACCAAAATAGATAACTAACATAGACCAAAATAAATGTCCCTACAAGCCCTAACTACTCCTGGTTGGCCGCTTATCCTTGGAGCCACTCGCCCTGTCTGAAATGTTAGTCATTTGGTAAGAGTGAGATTCTAAAGAATCTCAGTAGTAACAAATCATTCATAGCACACGTAATCACATAGCATTTAAACAAATCACCACATAATCAACAACAACATAAATCACACTCCACCCTCCACCCTCATCCCCTTTTACCGTCGGGAAGGCACACCATCCTAACCCAAACCGTTGTTAGCGACTCAGGGACTGTTGGTATGGCAGTGCATACGAATAGCCTTACGGCTCACATATTGCCTTTCGGCCTACAAATAGCCTTTTGGCCCACAAATTCACAAATATCACACCCTAACCTCATCCCCTTTTACCACCGGGAAGGCACACAGCCCTTACCCGAACCGTTGTTAGCGACTCAGGGACTATTGGTATAGCGGTGCATTCACAATTTCACAAATCTTGCAGCATATGAATCCATCACAAATCAATGACTTAGCACACATACAATGTATCACATAAGGTATAAAGAAGGAGTCACTACCTTGTTCTTTCCTGACTTCCTTTGGCACAGTGGGCTCGCGGGTACGACAAATGTCATAACCTATAAACAAAAAATCAAGAATGGAGGATTAATTTCCTACCCCCAATTCTTACTTCCAAACACTTAAAATAGGTTCCATATGAGTCCCTTAAATAGTTATAACAAGCTTAAAGAGAACCTAAAAGGATTGGTAAGTATTAGGTTGGAAATTACTTTGCAAAATCACATATTGCTGAAAATAGGGGGTTGGCTGCAGCAAAAAATCCTCTGGCTGCAGCCAAAATACGCACAGAAGGTTTTTGGCTATAACCAAGAATTTTTGGCTGCAGGCGCACAGAAGGGTTTTGGCTGCAGCCAAGAATTTCTGGCTGCGGCCAAAACGAACACAGAAACTTTTGAGCTGCAGCCCAGATTTTCTGCTGTAGCCAAGACAACTTTGAAAAATTATAACTAATTCTAGAAAAACCGAAATGAGGTGATCCCAAAGCCAAATTAAATCTATTGAAGTTCTCTTCCTAGGAAAAATATTGGGCATTACTGGAAATCACCAAAAAAAATAAGAATCACACAAATCTCATCACTACCCCAAAACAGAGTCCATTTTCGACCTCAAAATTTGGACAGTCACATCTCCCAGTTCCTAAAACTAAATGACACAAATTATATGTCTATTTTGAAACTTGGAATGTCAAATTTAAGACTAGAAAGTTTGATAATTTTCTGACATCATTTGCCTAGTCAAAACATTCACACAACCTGGCTGCCTAGAATAGACTTTCATTGGACAACATTTCAATTTTGCACCAATGCTTCCAATGGTTCCCAAATTCATATCAAATACCATTCCCACATAAATTTGCACAAGGAATCCATTGAAATCATCAAAACAACCCAATTCAACCTCCATTGACATGTTACACAATGACCACCACATGTCTTACCAAGAATTCAATCAAACCACCATATTGCAAACCAATCCAAACCAACATTCCAAATCAATTTCAAATGCTCAAAGACACACTATGACAAAAATTTTACACTAAACACTAACCAATTCACACATTTCAAAATTAAGCCAAAATCAGGGAAAAATCCAAAATCCTTAAAGCTAAACCTATGACCACAATAAATATGTCAAAAGGTTCCAAATTCTTACCTCTTCCTCTTTCCAAGACTAGTTTCTTGATTCTCAACTTTTGATTTCGCTCCAACACACAAACCACCACCTTTCCAAATTCTGAAATCACTATAATGAAGCTCTAAATGAGATGCACAACATTAGAGAAAAGGATTTGAGCAAAGGAGGACCATTACTCACCCAAAATCAAAGCTTTCCCTTTCTCTTTCCAAGCTTGAGTTTAGCAAAAATGGGGAAGGAAGAGAGAGAAAAGGAGAGATGGAAGGGTTGAAGAAAGGATGATGATGATGTACCACTTTTCCCCCTTGCCCATGCTAAAAAATGCATAGGAGAGAGAAGAGAGAGAAAAAGGTGGGTTTTGTCTCTTATGCCTCATCCCATGGTCCATAACATTGCCACATGTCAACATCTCAACCCTTGATCTTAAACACCACACACATTTATACTAAATTCACATCTCATTTCTCTAAAAATATTTAATTACACAAATTACAATCAATACCATTGTCATTAGCCCTTAATCACAAATTGGGATATTACAACTGTCAAGTCATTTTATATTCTGTTATCATATATTAGTGGTTAACTTTCTTGTTTACCTAGTTAGTAGGTTAAAAATCTTCCAATCATTTAAGCTGTAGTTACAAAGGAAATAATGTCAAAAGGAACTAGTCTGTGCTAGACACTTTTGAAAATGGCACAGGTGTATCTTAGCATTATATTGGCACCATTGAGGAAACTCCAGAGGAGTTAATTTTGTCACAACAGACTTCTGTGTGCCTAGTTCCTTTTATTTGTCATAGATTTGTTTCTCGAGAAGCTACTTATGAATTTTACTGCAGTTTTGCAAGAAAATTTGGCTTTTCAATTAGACAACATCGCACTCTTGCAAAACGGTAGGAGAAGCTAAACAAAATTTCATTCTTTAGCTAAGAAGGCTAGTTCATTAAGTCATAGCTGAGGTATGAATAACCTTGTGATTTCAATCATTCCCTAATTAAAATGGTATGCATTTTCAATTTTTTTATTACTTATTGATTTATTAATTAGGAACTACAACAATCAAAGGATTATTTCCATTCAAATTCTCAACAAGCAATTGGACCTAGTGCCAAACCAAACCAACATGGCTTGAGACGGTTGGCTTCATTTGTTGTCGATATGGAAAATTTCATTGGATTGAATGTGAGTAAGGAGATTGTAGGGCGCCCTTTTGAATTAAGGATCTTCAAGTAGGATGTTCTTGATGTCATTTCTTTTTATTAGTCGAACATATCAATTATTTAACTTCTTCTTAAGTAAGTATGCATTTTTATTTTTTAATTTAACATTTAAGTTTTTTTATGTCTTCACAACTTATTTCCCATTTTCATGGATATCTCCACAATCTCTACAAAGAATTGGGTAAGATTAATAATTATGGATTCTTGTGCCCACATTCTATTCAATTGCCTGGAAATAATAATGTAAATGAGAGAACATTATATATTCGAAGGACTATTAAATAAGGGAATAAAAAGTGTAGGTTTGCACATTTATAAAAAGGTATTTATTTCTAATTCATCTATCACTTAAGTAAAAACTTTCTTAACGATATAATATGAATATGAATTCATATTGTAGTAATCATTAGAGCCTCGCTATTATTTGCCCACGTGAGTGAAGATATAACATGTTCTTTACAATGGGTAGTGAGTGAAGATACGAAGTGGGTGTTTGAAACATAAGTTTTCTGTAAAACTCTATTCCATAATATCTGAATATATCATTTTCTCACAATTCTTTAATAATAAATCTTTGAAGAAGCATTCTATATTGGTGGGAAAGAATGGTCAAAGTGATGTCAATTAGGTCCTTTTGAAGGTAACGTAAATGCTTTAAATTTAAATAATGGATTGATGAATTATATTACTGGTTTACTGAATTTGATTGTTCTTGTTTGTGTACATTCAAGTGCCATAAACAACTCAAAAATATTTTAGTGCGGATATTATGTGATACGGTATATGTATAAAATCATCATTGAGGGCATCACTAACTCATTTAACAAGGTAATAATATATATATGTCATAATTTTAGTTTAGACCTTGGTTTTTTTCATAGTATTGCTTACCTCTAGATTTTTTGAATTTGCAGCATTTTCGAAGTTTGGAGTCATATTCTGAAGCTCAAATAAAAGAGATATGTGACATTTAGTCTGAATACTTTCTACATTTAACAAAATTAGAGTAGAATAATAAGTTGTACATGGTTCTCTTTTGTAATTTAATAATATTAGAAACAAACTTTTGTTTTGACCATTTATTTATGTCATACATTGGTTGCAAAACTTACATTGTTGTACATTTTTTGTCAACATTGCATTGTTATACATTGGCTCTATATGGTAGCAAGTTATTGAAAGAAGAGTTAATATATATAAGTTTAGCTCTCTTTTTTAAAAAAATTTATATTACAATTATGGGTCATAACTGATGCCATAATTTGTAATTATGGCCTTAGTTTAGATAAGAACTGACACCATAAACAACCTAATTATGTCTCTATTACAGAGTTGGTTGAGCATATGCAAGATGTCATAATAGTCTATTACGGTGTTGGTTTAGTTATAATGTGATGTTTAATATATTCATTTACGATGTCATGTCTTCAGCAACTGACTTTGTCATATATTCATTTACGACGTCATATCTTAAGCAAGTGATGCCATAATATATCTTTTTTGCTATGGCTAATTCCGCTACACCCTATATGCTGTGGTGAAAATGCAATTTGACCTGATGCTAAATTAACCTTTTACACTAGTGATAATGTGTCATTTAGGTTTGTATATTGTGAGATATGAATTTTTGAAGTTAGGCATTGAATTTGGAATGTTTTATGGACCAGTTATGTTGTTTGATGATTCTGGGAAATTTATCCCTGTAATTGGCAGTGGTTAATATTTTTCCATTAAAGTACACTAAATGAGGGTCACATAGGACTTTGAACCACTACAATTGGATTTTTCTATATTAGTTATGAGTTTTTAATGTTGAGTGAAAAATCTGGCAGATTAGGTAGACCCATAAAATTATGGCATTTAAGGTAATTTGAGCCAAGTATGGGTCCAAATAATAGAGTCAAGTTCTAGAGACTAAAGTAGCCCATTAGACACTCAATTGTCATGGCTTTGATGATGTGGCTATATTTATAGGGCCATAAGGAAGAAAAAATTTCAATAATTGGAAGAAAAGGTACCAAAAAGGGGACTCAAAGATAAAAAGTAGTGAACTTACTTACTTACATGTATGTGATGTTTATGCTTTGTATCGATTTGCTATATTTCTTTACTTGATTATATGAACATGTATGAATAAATAAAGCTTTGTTTCTATTTTTATCGTGGCTATAAGTATGTTGCATGAAACATTGAGCATTCAGAATATGATTATGTAAACATGAGCCTATGTAAGGCAAGCATATCATACACTAGCACTCATCTTACATGTATTGTCTGTAATGTTTGCTACTGAGATCCCCCTAAATCTCACCCTCCCCCACTAACCATATATGCAGTTGAGCACAGAAGAGGAGTACAAGACACTGTATCAGGAAAGAAGTTGTAATGAAGAAGAGAAGAATTATTCATACACTAGTCCGTTATGTAAATTAATATATTTAGAACGGATAACTGCATAATCCGCATGATGAATGAATTAATTATCCAAGCGTGATATTTGAATTAAAAATGGGTAATCGCACTGTACAAGCCCATTAGTTAAGAAACCTTCCATACATAAAAACAAGCAAAGAATCACTCTAATTAAGATAACAAAGATAATTAAGGAGAGATGAGTATTAAGAAATGATGAGTTACGAAGAAATTGCGAACTATTTTATGATAATTTGTGAAAAGTTTTGAAATATTCAGAAAAAACCCACTCAACTACAGGTTCGAATCTTGTCTTGAGGTTAAGAATTGCAAGAACTTTATAAATGAATATTACTAATGGTTTGAATTCACCATATACAACTCATCAGATTGATTTCAAAAGTAAGGTGTGACACTTATAGTATCAGAGTGTAGATTCTGGCATTTGGCTAGTATGCTGTACTAATGTGAACAATATCCTTATTGATATTTATATAATCCAGAGTGATACTATGATTAAGAAGTATGGGTAAGAGCTGAACCTATAGGGAATAGAATTTTCCTTAACCACTAAGTGGCAAACTTATTTAGAGGAAGGGGTAGAGTTGTATATAGAGAATGAAATGGAGTAGTAGTTATGGATACCTAGATAGTAGGGCATGAGCTCCAAAGAATCTGATGCTGAGCTAGTCTGTGACTCAGATTCTAGTAGAACTCGATGGTTAAGTGTGCTAAGGTGAGAGTAATCCCGAGATGGGTGACTCCCTTTGGAAGTTAAGTTGGTAGGGTTATGTAGACTTGAGGAATAGTGATTGTCTTAAGATTTCTCCATAACTATGGATTATCTGAGTTAACTGAACTATATTTAAAGGCATATAGAATGAGAACTTTGAACCTCAGGATTAACGTTGAATCTTTAGTGAAACTATAGGTTAATACTTGAATATTGTAAAGAATAGAATTAGAGCTATGAATCATGATGATTTCTAGCATACATATTGGGTATGATTGAGGACTCAATATAAATTGAGGTTATAGATCAAGTATAAAGTTAAGAATTAGATTGCGATCCAAGAATCTATTTTGAGCTTAGGTTCTTAAGAACACTGAAATGGCTCAAAGTTGTTTGAGGCACAGAATATAGTTAAAGATACTCAACTGATGACTAGGAATGACCTTAAGGTTAAGAAGTAATGAAAGAATGTTATATATGTCTTCTTTACCTAAAATGATGTTTTAGTAATAAGAACAATGACTCGAGATGATTTGAGGTATTACTAGAATGATTTAAAGAATATGCTAGAATCTGGAAGCCTCTATAAGATAAATTGCATTTGAGGCAGAAGAATACGATAGATGCCTGACCATATACCCTAGTGAATTGTAACCTAAGAATCAAATGATAGCTGAATTAATTCCCTAGGTAATTGAATTGAATTTAATTGAATGAAGTAAGTACCATAATGAATTGAATGAATTGAGGTATTAGAATGACTTGAGTGAATTGAGATTTTTAGAGGTTACTGGTTGCTAATCTAGGGAAAGATCTTGATAATAGAATATTTATTTATAAAGAATGAATGAGAAAGTTGTTCCCTGTTGGAACAGAGTACTATAAAGAATGAGAATAGTGATGAATTATGGTCTCATAGTTGAGACAGAGAATAGAATGTACAAGTAGCTAACAGATTCCTTATACGACCTAGGTAGATTACCCCGGTATGTAAGGGAAGTAGAATTATGCCTGGAGTTGGACTGATATAGAAAGTCTATACAGAATGACCCTATATGAGATGGAAAAATATAGAATTTTTAGAGAAAAAGGTTTGTGACCTGGTAAGTCACCATGGGGTGCTCCAGTGCTGTTATTGAAAGAAGGACAGAAAACAGAATTAAGAAAGAACAGGCTCGAAAGAACAAGTCAAGTGAACTCTTGCTCTTGTATCTTATGTAATGGTCTGTATGTATGTATAGACCATCGAGTATATTCGTATTATGAATATATGGTAGGCAGTCAGGTCTTTTGAGCTAATGTGTCCTTTAGCAATCCGACCCAAAAAACATTCAGAATTAGAATGGTAAAACATTGAAAACATTTTAAAAAAGTGTAATAAAGTCAAACCAATGACCAAAAACAATTTTCAACCCATTTGGGGTCCCAATTGCAATACAAGGTTTGATACTGTACTTAAGTGAGTTTTCAAAAACTTTTCAAGACACACTCATATGCGGAGTAGGATGTACTATCTTCTTGTTCCCATAATCCAAAAAAACATTATTCATCATCAACCAATCAAAACCCAGTAAACCTCTAATTGATGGAGCATCAAACAGATCAAATCAACCGTAGACTCATGCCCCTCAACATTTATCACATAATTCAGGCAAGCATCAACAGTCATAGTTTTGACACCCAGCAACGTAGATACAACCAAGTCAAATAGTAGTTTATGAATATGTAATCCTAGGCGTTTCACACTATCATAAGCAATAAAAGAATGACTAGCACTCGAATTAAACAAAGTGTGTAGCAAACTACCATTGAGAAGAATTTTACCTTGAATCAACTCAGGGGACTTTGCCTTTTCGTGTGTCATGGCAACCACTCTATCTTGAATCTTGGGCTTGGGCTCTACTGCTTGCTAGGGATAGTTTATGGCAATGTGGCCTGGATTTTGGTAGGCATAGCAAATGATTTGGCTATTAGGGCCATTACAGAACTGACTAGGATGAGGAATACCACACTAAGGGCATAATCAAGATATCGGGGGGTCTCTGGTAGCTTGGTTCTCTATCAAAGAGGGTCTCTTATCATTTTCCCTTGGCGAGAATCCTTACTCCTTTCATTTATAGGAGGCATCTCGCTGACTAGTTCTACCTCAGATAGTGGCATTTCTACTAGCATGCAACCTCAACAAGTTACTTTCTATCAGCCGGTAGACTTTTACTACCCATTTGAATTCTGTGAACTGCTTGAAAACTAACTTCTGTTCCATCTCAGGCTTTTGTCTCCAAATTAGCATATCCTAACTCTATTCCCCATCATCCTTGAACCTCAGATAATAGGAGTAACAGGACAAGTGGATGAATCGGGATAAGTACTCATCAAAGGTTTTATTGTCACCCTGCTATATAGCCAAGAAATCCTTCTCCTTCTCGACTCTCACAGACCTTAGGAAATATTTCTCATTAAAATTTTCTTTAAATAACTCTCAAGTCAACAAAATATTTCAGGCCTGTAAAACTACTGTTGTATTCTTCCACCAATGGTTGGCATCTCCCTTCAGCCTATATATGGCCATTTTGGCCTTAGTCTCCATAAGATACTCTAGTACTTCAAAGATTTTCTCCAATAGGACCAGCCAGTCCTCGAAAACTTATGGATCAAATCTTCCTCTAAATATTAGGGGTTGGTATTTACAGAATTTGAGCATCCAATACTGGAGATTCTCCCTTTTATGGGCCAGAACAACAGGAGGCCCTTGATTTGATTCAAGCTATTGTAATTCCTCTTCATACGAATGATGTTCTTCCTCAGATTTACCTCAGTATTCTCAAATTATGCCCTATCTTTATTATGCTTTTCCTTCACTTCCTGAAGTTCCTCTCTTAAACCATGAATCATGGCTTGCTAGTTTACAGCATGCCAAGTATCTATTGCATAGGATCAATTGGGTTGTGATTCACCATTGCCTTCACCACAACTTCTTCAATCTCTGATTCTACTGGTATGTTCATCAGTTAAACCATTATTTCTTTTAACTATTTAGGAAAATATTTGTACTATTAATATCACATTGGACAAGTACATATATTCCTTAAAGCTTAAACACCAACACATAATAGGAACATACACACACACACATATTATTGCAAGCTATCTTATTTACATCAAAGTGGCTTGACATTTCATCAAAAGAAGCCTATACCACCTTATCATTTCAAGCTAAATACATATTAGTCCTATACTTGTTACATATATCGATACACATAATTAACCATCTGCCAATGAAAACAAAAAAACTCAAAAGGACCATATTCTAGAAAATCATTTTTCTTCCTCGACCAAAAACTAGATCAGGGAAGTATATAGTGGCCCTAATCCATAAATCATCATGTACTCCTAGCCTATATAAATTATAATCCCAGTATAATCGCTTCACTTCATCTAGGAACACTAAGTGATGAAGTGGTGGGGATGGATGTTCAACGGTATTTTTCTAAAATATCTCCATAATATACTACCACAGCCCTTAGTGAGGACACAAATCATATGCCAGCTTGATAGGTGGAGCTCTAGAGCTAGCATCAGAGTTTGAGTATTGCACCACATATGGTCTTTTAGGTCATTAGTGTCACTGACAAAAGATTTATCCCTAGGGGCATGTCCGAACATTTCTAGAATTATAACCTTCTTTCTCAGGGTGATTGCCATCCTCGCCCTACCCAGTGTTCTAAATATAAGTACCCTCTATCCTTTTGGTACATGCCTATTTTATTGAGGCTGGTTGACTAAAGGGACTGATCTACTTCTTTGTCTTCTTCTATCGCTCTTACTTCCTAACAAAAAGACACTAGCCAAGGGTTAAAACCTATAAGCATAAGGAAATAACTGTAGCCAAGGGTTAGAATCCATGCTCTGACACTCAAAAAGTAATACCTTCATTTTGTAGACTTGGATAAGTACAAATTTATAGTGAATTGAACTGATAGACTAGGATTCGGTCCTAAAGTAACAAACTTTCGAAAACAATCTTAAATCCCCACCTCAAACATAGAGCATAGACCTGGGATTGAGTGGGTGTTTCAGAAGAAATTTAAAGCTTTTTAAAAAACATTTTCACAAAGGTTTACTACTTCATTAAGTTTCATCAGTTCTTGGTTCCTTTTTATCAGAGTGTTTGAGCGTGTCTTTGCTTGGGTCTCATATATTATATCTTCCTTAATATTCCTTTAGTTTATGGAAACATGGTTTAACTATTATTAGTGAACTACTAGCTTTTTACCACTTTACAAAGCTACTGGTACTACTAGTTATATCATATCACTATTTTTAGGTTTACCAAGTCATATACATTATATATAGAGCCAAAATAGACAACTAACAATAAATAAAATCTTTAAGCTGCATCTTCTAGCTATCCATGTTTACCTTCCTGCCCCTTAAGCCGCTAGCCGATACTGTAGATTGGTTATAGGAAAGGGGTGTGTTTTAAAGAGAACTGCAGAAGTAACAAGCATTCAATCATACATAATACAAGAACGCAGAGCATGTCACACAGTCATCATATAACAACCAATATCACATTAGCATTCAGTACTCAACATGCAGCATAACTACATAGGACACATTACCATAATGCTTGGTAAAACAAATCATATGGCCCCCGAGAGTCTACCCAGTGTATAAAAAATTTCCATAGCCTCGGTGTCCACCCTGCATATTCTAAATGCTTAAAAAAATACATGATGAAACCATAGACATACAAAGTATCTCATAGCATATGAAAGAAAAAGTTACTACCTGTATGCCTTTCTTGAGGGGTATTTAACTTTTTCTTCGAGCTCGGACAAATCTTAGATCCCGAACAACTAACAGGTCCTATAATTAGAATTTATGGACGATGTGTTACTATCTAGTCTAATTCTATCATAAATCACTTTCTTATGTTGGTGATCATTAAGGTTATTACGGTCCTTTTAGCCATGCAACCAATGACTTAAAGTGGTTAAATTGTCCTAAGGGACTAATTGTAATCCCTCATAATATGGATGAACTTTTTTAGGAAATAAAGTGCAAATTATGACCCAAATCAGCAGTAGAAAGTGCCCAAACCCAATATTAAAGCTTATTTATGGTGATAAAGTTTAAATTAAATTAAAAGTGAGGGGGAGGGTTAATGACATGCGATAGAGGGGTCAAATAATGTGTTAAGTGGTGTTAAATAGAAATTTCCATAGTCAGGGGCAAAACAAGAAGAAAGAAATTAATCGGCCAATTAGTCAGCCACCGACAAGGAAATTCACCATCAACTAAAAGAGTAAGTAGTGTGACTAAATTGCAAATGGAATTAGTGGGAATAATCATATGGTTACATGAATGTCAATAAGCCATGAGATCATAAAACATGGCACCACAAGATTTAGGCAAGAGAGAGTTGAAAAGTCAAAAGTTAATCTCTAAATCCTCCCTCTCTGTTCTCAAGTCTGTTAAGGGTAATGGAGGGCTGAAAAATATGATCCTTAAAACATTTCTCACTCTCTCCCAAAGCTAAAAATCGCTCAAGGCAAGAAAGGGAGGAAAGAGAAAGGATTCAAGGTAAAGGTAAGACTTCTTCTTGCATTTTGACCTAGAAGATGGCCTTTAATGCTCAAGACGTCTTCTTTAAACTTAGTCCTCTTAATAAGGGCTTCATTGTATGGTTTTAAATTTTCAAGTGGAGGTGTTTTTTGTACCCAAGAAAAGCTAGTGGATTGAGAAACAAAGAGCAAGCTAGAGGAAGTGGAAGAGGTGAGCAAAAACAACCTTTTGACATATATATTGTGCTCATTGGTTGAGTATTTGAAGTTATGGATTTTTTTCCTATTTTCATACATATAGGGTTTTATTGATTTCATGGTGTTTTGTTGATAGTCTTGGTGTCATGCGATGTCCATTAAATGTTTGAAATTGATTTGAGGATTGAATGGAAAGTTTGGGCATTATGGATGTTGTGTTGAATTTCTGCCCTAAAATATAGCTTATAAAAGGAATATGAATTTGGTTGTTTTGATGTTTCCATTGTATTCTATGAAAAAATTGTGTGGGGAGTAGCATCGGTTGTGAATTCTGACGAATGGAAACATATGTTGAAAAATTAGAAGTTTCGTCAATGAAAACTCTAAGCAGGGGAGTCGATTTGCATGGTAGTTTTGAATAGGTAAAAGGTGTCTAAAAATTCTGAAAATTTTCAATCTAATGGTAGACATGCCAAGCTTTGAATTGATATATAACGACTGTCATTATGATGCGTGTGTTGGAAGTTATGTACTTCCAATGTTTGAGGTAGAAACTGGAAGTTATTTTGGAGCAGTGTGGAAACTCATTGAAGTATGTATTTTTGTGTTGTAGATGGTAGTGATTTATAGTTTTCCTGTATATAGTACTTAAAAAGCTTCAATTAGGACTTGGAATCATTCTATTTTGATTTTTGTATATTTAATTATGATTTTTAGAAGCTCAGCCAAGAAATAAGAATTTTCTTTCCTACAGCAAAGAGGTTCTTGACTGCAGTAAAAAAGCTTCTGACTTGTTTTTTACCATGGCTAAAGGTTTTTGGTGATATCCAAAATTTTTCTGGCTATATTTTGGCTGTTGCCAGAGCATTCCTTAGCCATGACCAACCCCCAATTTCAGTACTTTACATTTTGAAACAGTGATAATGGGTCTAGCTCTTCCAAATCCTTTGAGGCTTTTTTTTGAGCTTCTAGTAGCCATCTAAATGACTCAAATGATACCCAATCCTAAGTGTTTTAGAATTATTTAAGAACTAAGAAAGGGAATAACTCATCGTCCTTATTTATGATTATATGATTTGACATATGCCTGATTGTGAGAGACCTATGCCCGAGCATGAACGAAAAGAACAAGATAGTGACTATTTCTCTTATATCATGTATAATACTTGTATGTTTGTGGTTATAATTAAATTATGATGAATGTGAAGGCTGTCATGAATACAATAAAAGATATCTCTAATATGAATACAACAAAAGCTATCGTGGTCATGAAAACAATGAAAGCTTTCATGAATGTGGATACAGTGAAAGCTATCTTGAAGATGTATACAGTGAAAGCTATCGTATTGTGTATACAGCTATGAGAGCTGCTGTTTATGTGACAAAATTTAGGAATGTGATTGGTACTGTAGATGATGTCGTCTTGTTGTTTTATGATAATTGCTTACATGCTTTGTTTATTATATATCATATGAGTGAAAATATTATTACTGAGGTTCATATGAATCTCACTCTTTCTAATGACTAATCTACAGGTAGGGCAAGCGGATCAAAAGAGAAGCAGGTAACCAAAGGTGGTTAGTCCTCCTGGCCAGAAGATTAAGCTTTTTGTGTTGGTTATCAACCTTGTGGAATCCCATATATGGGAACTAAGATGGGCACTTATTCCTTGTAGACCCTTATAGTTCATGATTTTAACCTAAGAGTCCTCAGGAAATTTTGTTATGCACTCTGATATTATAAATGGAACAAAATCTAACAAGCCAAATAGATTCAAAAAGTGGAAGTGACAGCATATTAAATAGGTTTTGAAAAGTTTTTGAATACCCATTTGACCACAGGACCAAATCATGTCTTGAAGTTGGGACATCTAATAAGGTTTAAAGTACCTTTAGTCTCTCATTTATTTTATGTCACATTTAATGGCTTTTGAGGAAGGGGGTTACATTTTTGGTATCAGAGTTGAAGTTCCTGGCAAGGGTAGATTTTACTAGGATATTTGCAATAGCTCCTTGTTTTAGTAATAGTAGATGACCTATGATTGTTTGGGTATACATATATATGTTCTTGCTATTTATTGGTATACGAGTTTTAAGGAATATGTGTATACATTCAAAGTGATATTGACATGGTGGATCATTTGTAGAGTGAGAAAAAACCATAGTTTGGCTAAAGATTCGACGTGTAGAACCGGAGGTGGAAGAGATAAACCACAATCCACCTAATCCCAGACAATAGATGATGGGTATGTTAATAGAGCAGTGGGATATGATTCATGAGTTGAGGGAAGAGCTTGAGGAAGTGAAAGAAAAAAGTAATGAAGATAGAGCTCAATTGATACAAGAGACAAATCATGAATAAACGGCAGAGGGGTTGGCATGACCTCCAGAGTCGCCACAGCATATCGAGCCAAACCAATAATTCATAGAGTGCTAAATCAAAATGATAAGGATTTACAATTCTAGGTCTCCAAATTCTGCAAGCATCTGCCTCCAGTGTTCAAGGGAAGATTTGATCCCTAAGCAGCTGACGACTAGTTAGTCTGGCTTGAGAAAATTTTTGAAGTGCTAGATTGCCCGATCGAGGTAAGGGCAAGATTGGCCATCTACAAGCTATAGCACTACTACAAAAAACCAATGTAATGGCGCTTATTTTAAAAAGTACTTTGGCATTTAAGAAACGTCAAAATTTTTGATGCCATTAAAAATACCTTTAGTGCTTTTCAATTTACAGAAATGCCATATGTTACTTTTTCAAATTAAATAAATAAATAAATTACATATGGTGTTTATTATGGGAACGCTAAAGGAGGGGTGAGACCTCCTTTGGCATTTTTGATTCAAACGCCAAAGGAGGGTGGCCCCTCCTTTGGCGTTTGTAGATATAAACGCCAAAGGAGGTCCAAACCTCCTTTGGCGTTTTTTTATCTGCAAACGTTAAAAGAGGGATTCTTCCTTTGCCGTTTTTATAATAATTGCCAAATGAGGGTTTAATTTTTTTAATAATTTTTTAAAATATTTCTTTTCCTATATAGTGTAATGCTTTAACAAAATGCCTGATCATGTATATTTTTTATAGTAAGCAAAATGATCATATATTTCGTCTAGTAGGCAAAATTACAATACAAAACGAAGATGGTCTTAAATAACTACAATAAATAATTATATAATGTATAACAACTACAAAATATATTGTATTAACAATGATTATATAGTGTACAACTAACTTTAAAAATGATTAAACAAAATAAGAATAGACAAGAAAGAAGCTACATTTCTAAATTAGCTAATTGCCTGACCATATATTCACACCATTCTTCAATAATTTTATCTATTTGATGGTCAGTCAACTCAGCACAGCGTTGGTCTTCATAATACTACATAAACAATCATGTATACAGAGAATGAAAATCACTTTTAGACACTTTGTCAATTTAAAACACAATATCAATTGCAACTAAAGGGAACTTACTCTCGTAGGAATTACAAGGTGGCGATGGGTAACTACATCCTTCATAAATTTCATAACATAATAACCACAATCATTATTATTCGGCTAGAATGGACACTATCACAATATAATGAAATAGGATCAAGATTGCTTTACACACATACACCCATACACTTACTTGTTAAAGATAATTTGCATATCAGGGCGGTTCTCTGGATAAGTAGTTGCTATAGGATCCAAATAGTAAATGCAAGGGCCTTCTGTTACCACTGGATGGACAACAATTAATATCCAATGTTCCCTAAAAACACATTTGAAAATTATTTGGACAATCATCTCATAGGAAAAGTGAAAAAATATAAAAACATACATTCAAATATTGTCACAAATCACTTACCCTACATTGTATGGCACAAGAAAGAGCTTGTTAGGGGTTGCTCTAAGCATAAAGCAGTCTCTAAGTTGGTTAGATTGTGCTTCCAAATCTCTCCCCCTATGCTGTCCAAGGAGGTGTGGGCTAACAAAGACGAATCTTAAGGACGATTATGATGCATCCCTTCTACTGCATTTAGAGTTTAGGGTTTAGGGTTTAGGGTTTAGGGTTATGAAGACGATTATGCAGCATCCCTTCTACTGCATTTAGCATTTCTTGAAGACCATCATCTTCATCACAGATGCTTGAGTCAAACACATTCGAAGCACTGACTGTGGTATGTATTTGACTACGACGCACATCATCCATCTCACCGTGCCTTGTCCATCGTGTATATGATTGATCAATTCTATGACACACTAAATGATCTAGCAAATCAAGTAGACTAATCCGCTTTCCATAACAACAAGATAAGCAAGGACACAGAATTTTGTTAGGATCATTTGTATGCTCGCTTGCAACTATAATAAACTCTTTCACCCCATCAATATATTCTCTTGAGCACCGATTAGATGACATCCATTTTTGATCCATTTATACCTTAAACATATATATTTTTATAAGTGGTCAGTTGTTATAAGTGGTCAGTTGCTTGCCTCTTGCAGTTCTCTTTTGTTATTTGTTTTTTTAAAAAAGTAAATTCAGCAGCATAACATTCCAAAATTTAAAGTTTTACAAAATATTAAACACTCTCCTTAAATCACAAATAATCAACCAATTAATTAATCCCACAGCATCTAAATAATTTTTCACAACTCACAACCAAATAAATCATATTGCCCAACACTACTACATGTCATAATTAAAATAATTGGGTCGATAACAAGCCAAAAAAATACAACCCTGCGTTTATTAAATTAATTGGTTCCAAAATAATCATTGATTAAACTACCAGCAGCATTTATAAAACTTCTGCCCAATTTGACCATTTCAATAGTTCCATTCACAACTTTTTCACTATTGACAACATGTACTTCTATGAAAAAGTATAAGCAAGGGTATAACAGTCATACATATTTTAACTAAAAAAATATGAATAAAATGTTAAAAAATAAACAACACTTACAGGAGCTTCTGTAGGAAGCTATATACTGCAACCAGTCAAGAAGAAAAATAACACGTGAAGGAGGAAGCTTTGTACTACAACGAAGCTTTATACTGCAATGAAAGTGGTGAACAAATGTTTAAAAATATTTGCACGAGGAGACAAAAAAAAGAAAGTGGGGGACCAAAGGAGCTTCTACTTGTCACTGGTCAAAAAGAGGAAGGGGTGGGGACAATAGAAAAGAAAAGGAGGAAAGCGATAATGGCGGGACGATAATGGCGAGTGTTAAAAAATTGTAACCTTTATATTACCTTTTATGGCGCTTATATAAAAAGTGCCAAAAAAGGTGTCACTATCTTTGGCGCTTCTTATACAAGCGCCATTAATGTGATAATACAAAAACAAACCTTTGGCGCTTCCTCAAAAATTCATTTAAAAAATATTAAAATAAAAAAGCCAAATTAAAGCTGACTAATTTTTTTTTCGATTATAATTTTTTTAACATGTCCAATTTTCACCTTCATTATCATTCTAATTTTGATCTGCTTACTCACTTCTTCCAGGCCCTTTTTGATTCACGTTGTTCATTAGATTTTATCAATACAACTCGATTGCATCTGAATTAGGAGGGAGGGAGAGATTCGAGGATACAAGACGTGGGATGCAAAAACAAAGGAACGCAGGGTTGGTTCTTTAATTTAATTTTGTCACTACTTAGAATAGGCGTTGTACGTGTGCATTTATCATGAGGCCTGCTGCCGCATATGGCTCCTTATTGGTCACTTCAAATATGAATAGTTTATATCACTAACATGGATCAAAGTGGGAATCAGAGGGAATTAATTAATGGTGGGGCTGTGTACAAGGAATCAGAGCAAGCAGCTTTGAATACTTCAGAAATGCCAATTACCAACCATCATAATATAGTTGTAATTTTAAAAAAAACAATTGTGAGATCCACTTAGTATAAAGGCATTGTAAAAGAAGTCATGATGCTCATCAAGTAAATGGTCAACCTTTGATTCTTTCCCAACAGCGAGCTCTGACCATGACAAGTGTTGGGAGGTTTTCTAGAAAGTACTCCAAAGTCTTATAAAGTGTACTCCTTCGTAGAGTAGATCTTAAAGCCCATCTCAGTCCAATCCGGTGCTACTTCTTAATAGAATAGCTTGATTAACCACCATCCTTGTGGAGCTCGTTGGTGACAATGGCTTTCAACGGTCGAGGGAGCTGAGGAAGAGTGTGAGGGCAAGGACATAGACTCTATAGATAAGAGAAGTACTCTTTAATGCGCAGAAAGAAAATATTGATAGTCAGTATCTCAATAACCCATATACTAAACTCATATGCACAGTATGTGTGTGTGTGTGTGTGTGTGTGTGTGTGTAAATTTGTGTGAGAGATATATAGGAAAATGGAACCTGGAGAAGCCGATATGCAATGTCAAAAAAGTGATTTATTTCCAAGATCTTTAAGGACTTTTCGAATAGTAATAAAGTTTGGGGAGGGATTTATCAATATATAGATGACTATTCAAGATAGATATGACTTGCCTTGTCAATGAAAAAAACAAATCTGCAGGTGGAAGCTTTTGTTTCACGTGATTCTTCTCCATTTTTTGACTTGCCTTTTCAATGAATGGAAAAAAACAAATCTGCACATTATCCTTCTTTTTTTTCCTTAATATATAGGAAGCTTTGGCACTTCCTTATAAAACGCCAAAGCTTCCTATCTTAAAAAAAAATCTGCGCATGATCCTTCTTCTTTTCTTTTTTCTTTTAATATATAGGAAGCTTTGGCACTTCCTTATAAAATGCCAAAGCTTCCTATCTTGGAAAAAATTCTGCGCATAATCCTTCTTTTTTTTATTAATATATAGGAAGCTTTGGCACTTCCTTATAAAACACCAAAGCTTCCCATCTTTTTTAAATATTGATTGATAATAGGTACCTATAAGACTAGCAAATAGACAAGCTAAGTACTTATGCACGAAACACACACATAAATGTTAAAGGTCTATGGAATTGTGTTGATAGTGGATTTCCTTTTTCTACAAATCAATTATATCATGACATGTAGGAACAAGAACGTCTCTTAGTTGGAAATGTGTTTACCGTGATTAAAAACATTCTAGTCGTCTTTTTTTTAACCTTCATTGTAATGGTTATATTTAATTATATATATATATATCAAGTATTAATAATAATTTATATTAAAAATGTATGAATTTAAGTAGATGTCAGTTATTTGCTCAAATAAAAAGTGGATGTTAAAGTAGATGTTAGCTACGGGACTAATTTAAGTAGATGATTCCTATTTTTTTAAAAAAATAATAGGAAGCTTTGGTGCTTCCTAAGGAAGGCCAAAACTTCCTATTTAATTTTTTTAAAATATATTAGAAGCTTTGGCGCTTCCAAGCTTTATTTTTTTAAAAAAAACTATATATATAAAAGTAAAATAATATATGTACATTGCATTATATATATAATAAAGGTAAAACACCAAATTCCTCATCGTTAACACCAAGTAATATATGCTGGCAAAAAAAAAAACATCAAGTAATATATATTTATATTACTGGACGTTTCATTATATCATGCATTGTTTTCACTTGGTGAGTCCAAGGCACAAGTAATATATGTACATATTGTTGGACACTCAAATTTTTTATTTAAAAAAAATAATGCAAAAATGCAATCTATGACGCTTCCTAAGTAATCGCCATAACTACGATTTTATTTTTCTTTTTCTAAAAATTGAAGGCTTTGTTTGGCGCTTGTTCAGAGAAGCGTTATACAAGCTTAATATGAATTATGATGTTTATGATTGTGAGCGCCAAAGTTTCCAAATTCTTTTGATTTTAAAAAAAGAATTTAGTATCTTTGCCGTTTTTTTAGAGAACCGCCACAGGAGGCACGCCACTAAATCCTCTTTTTGTAGTAGTGTAGGGAGATGCTTATAGGTGGTGACAGAACATTGCCATGACATTGAGGACCCGGAATGAGCCTTTGGCCTGGCAGCTATTCTAGGAAAAGTTCAATGATAAGTACTTTGCCAAGTCAATTAGGCTCGAGAAAGAATCTAAGTTCTTATCAATCAAGCAGGGTAATGCAGAAGCTTTTGATGACTACTTTCTCACTTCATTTAACTATCCCAATACTCCTCTTATCTGTGATGTATGGATGATGAGGCGTAGAGTTTCCACATGCTGATTCGAGGGTTGAGACTAGAAATGAGAAAGAGGTTAGCCACCCGGCAGTTCATTGAATCCAATAAAGTGGTGAAGGAGTGAAAAATCACAGAGAATAATTTGAGGGATCTGTACCCAACCAAGGGTGGTAGCGGCCGTGGTGAGCCTAACAAGAGAAATTCTTCCCAGAAGCGAAAGGGGTAAGAATCCTCATCCAAGGGTAATGATAGAAACCTTATCGACCTAGGGAATGTGAGTATTAGGGGCCCCCAGTAACATGGTTATGTCCTCATTATGGCAGGGCATATAGCAGTAAAACGTGTTTGGGGCAAATAATTTTCTATAACTACAAGTAGCCAGGACATATGGCTACTGAATGCAAGTAGCGGCCGATAAAGTAAAGGCCTAAGAATCAGGGTACGGTGTTTGCTATGGCACATAATGAAGCACAAAAGTCACTTGACCTGATTCAAGGTCAAATCCTTCTTGATGGTAGTTGTTGCAAGTTTTATTTGATTTAGGTTCAAGTCATTTCTTCATTTCTTATGACTATGTGAAGTACCTGGGATTGCATTTCATAAACTACCATTTGACTTGATTGTGTCAACACCGATGGGAGTCAAGGCTATGACAACTAGTGTTTGTTTTAATTATGTGATAACTATTGAAAGGAATAAGTCTATGATTGAATTTATTTGTTTGTCGCTCTACGAATTAGAAGTTATACTGGCTTTTGATTGGCTGACAGTTAATAATGTGTGGCTGGATTGCGGGAACAAGAGAATAGTCTGGATATCTTCAGTGAAAAGCAACTCCATGTAAAATTGAGCAAGTGTGAGTCTTGGCTTCCGGAAGTAAAACTTCTAGGCCATGTTATCTCGTAAGAAAGGGATCAATAGATCCCAGTAAGGAGGAAGCAGTACTGTACTAGAAGAACCAGAAACTGTTATTGAGATAAGCAGTTTTCTAGGTCTTACTGGCTATTACCGGTTGATTCATTCAGAATTTCTTTTGGATTGCCTTGCCGATGGCCAAGCTCGTACAGAAGGATCAATCATTTATGTGGGATAATCGATATATTAGGGGATTCTCTGAGCTAAAGATAAGGTGGGTGACGACATTAGTGTTGATTATACCTGATCATAGTTTGACTTATGTTGTGTACAATGATGCTAGTAATCAGGGATTGGGGTGTGGCCTTATGCAGCTGGGTAGAGCTAGTTCAGTTAATGGAAAATTTGACTACATGATCAGGGGTTCTCACTGGATGATGTAATGAATGAAGTTATGACTCTTACCCCGATATGGACAGTATGGCTAGCCACCAGGCTGGTTACACCAGTGATAACCCTAGGCCGAGAGGTGGTGCATAAAATTAGAGTTTGTGATACTTTGAGTTGTTTTCGGGGGGCTGTCTAGTTTGGGTAGAGTTGTGACCTACACCTCCTAACAGCTAAAGTCTCATAAAATGAACTATCCTACCCATGATTTGGAGCTTGCAGCTATTGTGTTTGCGTTGAAGATATTGTAACATTACCTATATGGAAGGATGATGGAACTATGTTGCGACCACATGAACCTCAAGTAGTTAAATGAATAGAAAGAATCATATATGAAATAGTTCTAGTAAATGGAATTGCTAAAAACCTACAACTTAGAGATCAAGTATCATCAGGGTAAAGCTAATGTCATCGCTAATGCATTTAGTTGGAAGGCAGTACAGGTTGTAACAATGATGATATGCAAAGGGAAATTGATAGAAGATTGTCAGAATTCAAACTCAAGGAACAGGATCTTATGTGCTAAGTATAGTGTCTCCTGAGGGGAAAGTGAGTTTTTTGTCCGAGATTGAAGAAAAGCTAGTGGTTGGAGAATCAAAGAGCAAGCAGAGGAAGTAGAAGAGGTGAGCAAAAGCAACCTTTTGACATACATATTGTGGTCATTGATTGAGTATTTGAACTTGTGGATTTTTTTTCCTATTTTCATGCATATAGGGTTTTAGTAAGTTCATGGTGTTTTGTTGATGGTCTTGGTGTTGTATTGTCCATTTGATGTTTGAAATTGATTTAAGGATTGAATAAAAAGTTTGGACATTATGGATGTTGTATTGAATTTCTGCCTTAAAATAGAGCTTGTGAAAGGAATATGAATTTGGTTGTTTTGGTGTTTCCATTGGATTCTATGTGAAAAATTGTATGGGGAGTAGCCCTAGTTGTGAATTCTAACTATTGGAAACATATGTTGAAAAATTGGTAGTTTCGTCAATAAAAACTCTATGCTGAGCAGTGGATTTGCATTGTAGTTTTGAATAAGTAAATAGTGTTTAAAAATTTTGAAACTTTCCAGTCCAATAGTAGACATGCCAAGCTTTAAATTATTTAATGGCTTTAATTTTGATGTGTGTGCTAGACGTTATGTATTTCCAAAGTTTGAGGTAGAAACTGGAAGTTATTTTTGAGCAGTATTGAAACTCGTTGAAGTATGTATTTTTATGGTTGTAGATGGCAGTAATTCATATTTTTCCTATATAGAAGACTTGAAAGTCTTCAATTAGGACTTAGAATCACTCCACTTTGATTTTTGTAGATTTAGTTATGAGTTTTAGAAATTCAGCCAAGAAACAGGAATTTTCTTGGCCGCAGCCAAGAGGTTCTTGGCCACTGCCAAAAGGCTTTTAACTTGTTTGTAATAGCGGCCAATGGTTTTGGCCGTAGTCAAAATGTTTCTGGCCATATTTTAGCCATGGCCAGAGTATTCGTTGGCCGCGCCCAACCCCTAATTTTAGCACTTTACATTTTGAAATTGCGATAATAGGTCTAGCTCTTCCCAATCCTTTTAGGGTTTTATTTGAGCTTCTAATAGCCATCTAAGGGACTCACATGATAACCAACCCCAAGTATTTTGGAATTAATTAAGAATAGAGAAAGGGAATAACTCATCATCCTTGATTATGATTGTAGGATTTGACATCTACTCTAAGCATGAGAAACCTATGATTGAGCACGAACAGAAAGAACAAGGTAGTGACTTTTTCTCTTATGTCTTGTATAATGCTTGTATGTTTGTGCTTACCATTGAATTGTGACGGATGTGAATGCTTCTGTGCTGCCATTATTGTGAATACAGCTTAAAATGTATTGATCATGAATACAATGAAAGCTTTCCTAAAGATGTATACAACAAAAGCTATTGTATTGTGTATACAGCCGTGAGATCTGTCGTTTATGTGATGAAAGTCATGAATGTGATTGCTGCTGTGGATATTGTTGTGTTGGTTCTTTGTGATAATTTCTTACTTGCTTTGTTTATTATATATCATATGAGTGAAAATGTTACTACTGCGACTCATATAAGTCTCACTTTTTCCAATGACTAACCTATAGCCAAGGCAAGTAGATCAAAGAAGAAGCAGGTAACCAAAGGTGGCTAGTGCTCCCGGCTAGGAGATTAATCTTTTTGTGTGGGTTATCAACCTTGTGGATTAATATATATGATACACATAAGTGTAAGATAGTAAATGTGGATATACCTACTGTAAATTTGTGTAAAGGTATGTAAACCCCAGTATGGGAACTAAGATGGGCATTTATGCCTTGTAAACCCTCATAGTTCATGATTTTAACATGAGATTCGTCGGGAAATATTCTTATGCACTCTGATATTATAAAGGGAAGTGAGACTGAATTAAACAGGTTTTGAAATTTTTTTGATAACCCACTTGATCACTGGACCGAATCTTGTTTTGAAGTTAGGACCTTTAATGAGTTTTAAAGTATCCTTTGGTCTCTCATTTATTTTATGACACATTTTGAAACCATATTAACGGCTTTCAAGGAAGGGGGTTACACAAATTCCTATCTTTAGAGTTCAAAGAAATTACAATGTGCCATTACATTTGGCAATTTTCACACATTTACCTAAACTGGTAGAATTTGTCAACTAACTTTAAAAATTCATATCTCTTTGCACAAATGTCCAATTACAATGGTTCAAAAGGCTATGTGACCCTTATTAAGTATATTGTTTGGAAAAAATATTTCCTTATCCAATTGAACTCATAGCAATCCATAATTACCATTTATTGGACACTCTCCAGAAACATTTCATTTTTCATATGACAATTTCAAAAATACACAACCCCTAGTGTACAGTTCCAAATAATCTATATGGCCTACCAGATTAAACATTATTAAGTCTACTTTTATTCTAAAAAACATCACAGGCATTGGACATCATTTGCATATTAAAAAACATCACAAATCTAGACTGCCAAGCAAGAAAATCACACTGGCAGAATTTGAAAAGTTACAAATTAGGTTCCAATGATTTAGAATTCATAACCAGGGGTTATTCTAACACAATTTTTCATGTAGAACATAATGGTAAACTCAAAACGATCATATTCTCATTCCTTTTATGTTTTGGCAGAAATTAGGGTTGACACAACAAGCAATTAATTTACATTTTAACCACCACTCTTAGCTCATATGCTTCCAAAATAACATATAATCACATGTATATAAGTAAAGCTTCATGAACCCTAACACACCATGTATAACTAAAATTAGGGCAGAAATTCACAATCCAAAATTCTGAACCAATCAACACAATATATAGCTCAAAATGAGACTCTTGTTTGCATCTTTGACTTTTTTAGGCTCTTTCTTTGGTTCTTTAACTTTGGATCTTGTAAGATCACTCAAAAAACCTCCCCTTGAAAATATAAAACCATACAAATGAAGCTCTTATCAAGAGGAACAATATTTATGAAGAGTATTTGAGCTCAATAGGTGGATTTCAAAGTGAAAATCAAGGTTGAAACTCACCTTTTGTTCTTGTCTTCAAGATAACTTGGTTTTCTCTTTCCTCTTGCTTATGGCTGACTTATGAGCTTGGAGAGAGAGTGAAATATTGGTTAAATCAATTGGCTTCAGCCCCTTAGTTAACTTGGCTAAAACTATCCTAAAGGAAAAGGGAAAAAAGCCAAGTGTCACAACATTATGTGAGTTGAAATTTTTGACTTCCTCTTCTCTTTCCCTTCTCTTAGCCAACTTTGATGAGTGTTTGAGAGGGAGTGATATTTGATTTAATTACTCCTCATCCTCTTTAAGGTCTGACCAAAATTCTCATTGAAAGGGATAGGTAATTGTGTTGACCAAAGTATTATGGCTTCTTGCCAAAAAGGTGAGTTGAATTGCTGACCAAAGATTTATTTGATCTCATGTTTTTCTCTTCCCTCTTTGCTCTTCTATAGCCAAACTTTAACCCTTATAAGAAGAGGGTTAGGTTGCTTTTTGATCTCATAATTAATTCTTACTTTTGAAGATCAAATCTTGGCCTTTCATTTTGTCTTCCAATTTTGACATCAAGATCTCATAGTAAATGTCTATTTCACCCTTGGTTATGGCAATATTAATTAAATTGGTTAAGGTGCAAATTTAATAATAAAGTTTTGTCTAAGGGGCATCTAGCACAATTATGTTTTGGAAGGTGTAAAAATAACAATGAATAATTAAAAATGGTGCAAATTTAACAAAAACATTAAATTTGACCTAACACCGTTAGGAGTTTTCTTCTCTTATAATGTAACATCGTTATGGACAGCCCAAAGGAGGGAAGAGTAAGGGAAAATGTGATTGGGACACCTTGCATGCCATATGGAAGTTTGCTATGCCATATGGAAAAGGAAAGAATAAAATAATAAATGACATGTGCAAAGCTCTATTAAAATAATATATATTTGAGGAGGTGGAAGAAGACACTAGAAAAGCTCATTAAACCCTTCTCAAAGGCCATATTTTCGGCCAAGACAAGAAGGCAAGAGGAAATATATTATTTGGCCAAAAATTGGGCCAAGTGGAAGCTTATGGAACCAAGTAGAGAAAGAAGGGGAAAAAAAAATATTTGGTCATAAAATATGCCATGTGAAAGCAATATGAGCCAAGTAGAAAAGGAGAAATAAAATATGTCAAGGCATGTGATAAAATTAAAATAAACAATTATTATTTTAAGGAGGTGGAGGGAGCTTCTTGAAGAAGCCATTTGAAACCTCCAAAGGGCTATATTTTTGTCCATATAGGAGAAAAGAGGGAGAATAGAAGTTGGAAGATCTCAAGCACAAAGAGAAAGAACAAAAGATCAAGAAGAAAGACTTTAATTAAACAGAAGTTACTAACAACTTGAACTATAATTAAATTATGGAAATTTGAGGAAAGACTTTGATTAGAGAGGTTATATAGGCATGAAAATGTAACTGAGGAAACATATATAACATAAATTAATAGCTGCAATATATACAATAATGAATCTATCCATTGGGTAATTTTCTAGTTTTTACTATTGATGCTAATGGTTAATTCCAATGAGTTGTAAATTTTTCTTGCTAATTATTATGTTTAATGTAAGTTTTGATGATAATCATACTGACTTAAGCATTGAAGTATGTAGAAAATGTTTTTACAGGACTATCACTAGAGTGTTGATGGATTACTCTAGTATAAGGCACTTAGCACTTGAGTCAGAGATGAGTTCTCGAGTGTGGAACTATATCATATGCTCTATTTCTATCTATGTAAAATAAGGATTAATAGAGTATGTAAGAAATCTTAGAACTCACTCGAACATACCAAAAGTGTTAGATCTCACCCGAGGGAGGGAAGAATATCACTCGAGTGATATAAGAACAAATTGAAGTGCAGTGAGAACACTAGAGCAGCAGAGAAAGATATAACTTTAAAGCATGGTTACTCAAGTGATCTTGGAGAATTTGAGTACAAAGATGAAAAATATAACAAAACACACTTAAACAAGGTATGCATTTACATGCTTTATAAAATTTCTTTGTTTTACACTCAAGCATAAACATATATCACTCGAGTGTTGTATGAACAATACTTGAGCACTAGGGTTATCACTCGAGTGTTGTGACTTATATTGTGCGATTGCTCAGACCGTCACACTTCTCCTTCTCACTTGGGAGTGTCTCTTCACTCATCAGCCATACCTCTTCACCTCTATTCCTTTTCCACCGATTCAACTCCTCAAATCTCTTCAAATTTTAGTTGCAACTCTTTTATCATCTTAACAAGATCAGATTTATCGTTATAAATTGCCTTTTCTTGCCTTAACAGAAGAACATTTTCGAAAAGCATTCAAAATTCTCTCTATACTATTATTTCTCGATCATTTTCTAAATCATTCAAGATGGTTAGAACAAACCTTCCTCAAGTTTCCCAAAAATCTCCAACGCCTTCACCTTCTCATTCTGAAGCCAGTGAGTTAAAAACTCCAACAGTAACTCCTACACCTACTATATCTCTGACACACACACCATCTCCTACACCTCCGACCTTTCCAAAATTCGGCTAAGAAGATTCATCTTAAGCCTAAGGTAGCTAAGAAAGTTCAACCTCCACCAAAGAAACCAAAGGGAGTTGTCTTCAAAGAGCCTATTGTCACTTATTCTCAATTGAAGGAAGTAAAGGGAAGAGGAAAAACGACTACCACAGAAGAACCTCAAGAGTCTTCCTCTGATGATTCCTTCAATGTGCACCTCAAGGAAGCAATAGACAAATCCAAGCTTGATGCCTTGGTTGGTAAGATTGCCTCCCAAGCCGGTGCCTCGAGTTCTCATCATATTGGCCAGACCAGTCAAGCTGCTTTATAGTTAGGAGTACCTTCTACTTCACAAGGTCTGAAGGTATAATAAGACACAATTCATCTAGAAGGCTTCAATATTCAGGAACTGGAGCCATTTGATCAGAAGATATTTGATTATAAATTTGATCATAGAAGTTTCTGCCCTATATTTTATGTGGATTTGGATTATCTAAAGAAAAATTGTCGTCTGGATTTTCATCCTTTCCTTGGATACTATAGTCCCTGGTTGAATGAGCATCTTTTATATTCCCCTACTTTTGTGAGAACTTTTTACTGCAACTTGAAAGTCCAAAACATAAAGCCTAGAGCCAGAGAGTTGATAGAGGAAGCAATTTCAACTACTATTAGAGGCCAACATATTATGATCACTACTACAAAAAGGTTGAAAGGTGGCGCACATATTGTGGCCCCTTCCTTAATGAAGTGCCACAGCTGCTTATTTTTTATATATATTTTATGCTTTTTTTACCAGCTGTGGCGCCTGGGACGAGCTGTGGCCCTGGCACGCCAGACGCCATACTATTTTTTGTCAGGTGTAGCGTCTGCCTGGCCAGGAGCCACACTTGACCCATTTTTTAAAAAAATATTTTGGTCAGGAGCTAGGCGCCACACTTGACCAATTTTTAAATTTTAAAAAAATATTTTTGGTCAGATGGGGTGCCTGCCTAGTCAGGCGCCGTACTTGACCCATTTTTCAAATAAAAAAATTTGATTTCATATACCTTCCCCACCAATCAGAATTCATCCCACCCCTCATCCTTATCTTTTCACTTTCCCGCCTCCCCCTCCATCTCTTTCCCTACCTTTAATTATTCCCTCCTCTTACTTTCCCTTTCATCTGCGTGCACCACGTCCCTCCATTTTGATCTTCACATCTTAAAAATACACCCACACGCGCACACGTCTTTGTTTTGTTCCAACTGTCATCCCCACTCCTGTCCCTATTATTCCCTTTTCTTTGTATTGTCTTCCACTTTTGGTCCCCACTCCATTTGGTAGCTCAAATTTCTTCCTCCCCTCACTCAAGATTGCATCACAAACAGCAATTACGTAGTCCCCCACTCCACTACACTGATCAACCTGTAAGTTCAACTTGCTTCTTCTTCTTCTTCTTCTTCTTCTTCTTCTTCTTCTTCTTCTTCTTCTTTTTTCAGGTTGTTCTGCTTTTTTCTTATGGCATACGATGCTTTTTTTTCCTTTTTATGACACGCATGTTTATTTATATGTCATATATATTTGTGTTAGTTTCTATTTTGTAGAGGTAATACCCATCGTTGTTAATCAATTAGGTTGGTGAGTGAAATTAATAACAGGGGGTTAAATTAATGCGCAAAAGAACATGTAAAATAAATAAAAATAAAAAATATGATGGCGGCGGAGTGATATCTGGAGAGAGTTTTAACTCGTGCTTAAGATAATGGAGGAAAGTTGGTGGATAAATGTTTGATTATTAGAAGAACACACACAAAATTAGGTTCAAGCTAAGTGGGATCGTACTACTAATTCTGTTGATCATTCCCAGCTTCATTGTCGCTCTAGGTTTATTTTTTCTTATTTCTTTGTTAAAAAAAATAATGTAAAAGATATTATTGTATTATTTGGTCTTTACATTTAGAGGTTCCTGACAAACTTGCATTGGATAAAGTTAGCGATAGTCAATACCAGTACGGTGTAGATTAAATTGGCATTCTAGCCGTCCCCAAATCATCTTCTGGTTACACATTCAAATTAACTTTCTTACCTTCGCCTTGATTAAATATAATAATGTCTTCATATTTCTGGGTTTTTTTGGTGTCAAGTTCGATCTGTGTAAAAGATGAAATGGTTAACTTAATTATAAAAGGGTACATGAACGGACCCAAAAAAACTCAGTTTATATAGTTAACATAATTACTACTAATGGAAGGATACCTATGCCTAGCTAGCCAAGAAAAAAAATTAGAATAATTAAGTTATTATGGTTTATTAATTTGAAACATCTTAGTTCTTATATATTTTTTTTAATTCAGAACAATTTTAGATTTGCTTCCAAGAATAGTTTATGGTCAACAAAATTTATTAATGCAATTGATTAATTTATATTTGTGTCATATATATTTGTATATGTCATATACAAATATATATCTTATTAAACTATTTTGTAGAGTATATATTTATATGTCATATATATATATATATCTGTGTGTGTGTGTTAGTGCTATTTTGTAGAGGTAAGAAAATAATTTTTTGTATTATCTTATTAAACTATAATAGAGAATATCCCATATAAACCCAATTAAAATAGGAAAAATTGAAATCAGGATAATAAATTGAATAATTCGTTAATTGAGTCATTAACTTATTTAAGGATTTTAAAATATGGATAAAATGACTTTAATATATCAATATATATCAATGTTAATATTTAATAAAATAAAATATAATTTGTCTATATTGTTTAACTTTAAATATATTAACTAAAATCGTAAGGGAAAAACATACAATAAAGAGATAATTAATGTTGGGATTATGCTTTCTTATTTATTTTATTTTATTTTCTTTCTTTCTTTTTTCTGAATCATATTTTTTGATTTAAGCTAATCATATTTGATTTTATTATATATCGATGTTTATTACACATATTATTATTAAAAAAATAACTTAGAACCACAAATATTTTATTGATTTTTTTATGTTTAATTTGTGTTTGTAGTTTCAGTTCATCAGTCTATTGAAGCTTCTATTTATGGTATGTTTTTTAAATTTTGAGCTTACAAATGTGATTTTAGTTGAATTTAATAGTTATAATTTGTAGGTGTTCTAATGATTGTTATTGATTAATTGCATAAGTAAAATAATTATTTATATATTCTTAATTCTTGGATTTTATTTATTGACTTGTAATGTTTTCTAATTTAACTATGATATATTGTGGCAAATATGGTTTCTTTTGTTATGAGTTGTAAAAAATTATTATATTGCCTGGGAATAATTAATGAATTATTTGGCAATTTAAACATTGAGTTTAAGACTTATAAAGCTTCAATTATGAAGATTTCATGTGGCGTTTGTTATTTTAAATTAAAATTGGTAAGAGAATATAAAAGCAATTAGTAAATGCAATAGTCATACAACTTGTACGTATGTTTTGACTTGTAAATGCAAAAGGAAAAGATAATGATTGCCTTGACTTGTTTACTTGTACGTATGTTTTTATAAATTTCAAAATAATTTTCTTTCGTTGACATGGTTGACATTGTGCACTGATGTTTTGATTTGGTTTATTTCACTTCCAGGAGTATGGACTCACCACATGATGACACTGATGATGTTCCCAAGTTAGACATGGGACATCAGACGTGGCAGGACAATTATGGCGAGGTTGATCAAATTGAGAAGTAATGGAATCAAGTTACAACTGGAGTGGAATGAAAATGGAAACCCGTTCGGCGAGAACAGTACCTCCTTAAATAACTTGATCGGGACTACGGTTCGAGACAGAGTCCCTATTACAATTCAAAACTGGAAAATGGTAAAGAAAAATTATGAGAATGAGATTTAGGCAAAAGTACAAGTAACACCTTAATTATATAATTGTTCGGTTTGCTTTGTTTCATTTCATTTCAATCTTACATATTATATATGTTTTTTGACTTGTTTACAGAGTATTTTTATTATTGATGATGATCAGAAGAACTTCGTACTAAGAAAAACCGGAAAACTTATGCGAAAGTTTCGTTCTATTCTTGTCAAATACTTCTTGAGGGATGATAATGAGGATATCATTACTACACCGCCTTATCCATTGTACGAAGGAATCATCACTCAAGAAATATGGGATGAGTTTATCAGAACACATACAACTCCTGAATTCCTGGTCAGGGGATTTGTTTGTCTTTCCCTATTACGTGTAATGTACGTATTTGTAATTAACATTTATATATTTATATGAATCATTTTGATCTAACTAGGAGTTGAGCCAGCAAAATTGAGCTAACGTGACCAACATGGCATACCGGTACACACAAGGACCTGTTTCATATGCACGGTTATAAAGAAAAATGGTACGAACTAATGATTATTTCATTTGTAGAAAAATTGTATGAATATCATTTAACTTCAACTAACTTTGATGTGCAGAAACAAGAATCAGGCTCAGATATTACACAGGTTCCACAACATGATCAATGGGTAGCCGGTGTCACAAATAAGAAAGGTGAAATTCGTAGTGAGGAAGCAAGAAGAGTAGCTGAATATTGTGTAAGTATTCGATTATATTATGCGTACAATAAATAATTGGCTTTACTTAAATGAACTCGATTTATAATAACTAATTTTCATTTTAATTCTTTTTGGGATAGCGACAAATGACACAGGAGGATCCTACGTTGGTGACCTATGTTGGTCGAGACGTTTTATTGAGCAGAGCGCTAGCAGTACCCAAGTATGATGGTCATGTTCGGGGTACTGGTTTTGCAGTCACCCCATCAGCATACTTTGGATGTTAGAAGCGCCCGAATAGAAGTGACGTTTCCCACCTGCGTGACGAGATGGCTAGCTTTAAGCATCAAATGCAAGAACTTCAAGAACAAATGCGCTTCAAGGAACAACGAGAAGAACAATTCATAGAACAAATGTGTTTGATGCAAGAACAGAATGCGTTGTTAACAACACAAATACAACAATTGGTCCAGTGTAGGCCAACACAAAATGTTCCATTCTGTGATAGCCCAAGTTTCAGAGATAGCTATACTTCCATGCCTAAAGTCCCTTTTCCTTTGGTAATTAATTTCTTTTCTACTTAACTTTATGTTAAATTAAAATTTAGCGAACTTTAACATATTAACTCTATTTTCCATAGGGCGAATTTCAATGCAAGCTATATGTCGAATAAGCTTCCAAGCACGCGGTTGTAGTGGGTACTGCCTACAATACTGGTGAGGACATACTGCACAATTCACCGTTGCCCGACAACACACTCCGAGTGAGGGTTGACATCTGCAAGAACGAAGATGCCCTCTTATCGATCCCGTCTCGGGATGAGCAAAAAAAGGTGGCAGATGTTGTAGGTGGCTATGTTGCTTGGCCAATAGGTCTTATCGAGCCATATGAAAAGGTCGTTCATTCAAAGTTCCCTACACTTTTCCTTCGAACTTTCATCTCAAACTGTGATTTAATTTTCTGATTTGGCAGGGTAAGATTTCAAAGTGTTCAACAACACAACCCAAGTCAAAAGCATCAGCTAGCCAACAGAGAAAAAGAAGACAAACCTCATTTCTTGATCAATTAATATCGATTACACCACAATTGATTGGTGAGGGAGGAGTGCAATTACGTATTCCAAGACATATCTACAGTGTTAGTGGTCTAGTTGATTATGTTACTGTCGAGGTCGTACAGGACATATGTGCTCATGATTGGGTTAGTGCTTCGGCTATCAACATCAGGATAAGGTACTTCACTATCATCGTTTATCACTATTATTAATATTTCTCGTTCCATTTCTTTTGTTTCTCATGGCACCATGTTTTATACTAGGCATTTGGACCTTGACGTTTTAATGGATACACACAGGGTCCAATTCGCATTTGTCAACCCTTTTCTCGTTGGTCATCATGAGGGTAAACTAGATATAAATGCGCGGTCTAATGAGCTGAAAGATTACTTTAGCAAGAAAGCGACACCAACTACGTTATTTTTAGTGCCGTATAATGCGGGGTAAGTTATTATTGGTACAATTTTTGTTTTTATTGTTTAACTTCTATCATAACATGATTGTTCAAAAAAACATTTTAAAATATTTTAGGTGCCATTGGATATTGATCGTTATCAATCTAGCGGAACCTTCAGGCCCTCGTATTTACTATGTGGATCCTCTAAAAAATGGTCTTCCACAACACCGTTTTGATATGTTACTATTGATCAATAGGTAAGTATACGTGCCTATGTATAAATATTTGCGTACGTGATTGAATAACCAAAAGTAATCAGTTTCTATTTGTTTTGTTAGTGCATTGACTGCGTATCGGGCGTCTGTCTCGTTAAACTATTCTAAAGCTGCTGACCCCCACCTTAGCTATCCTTGGAAAAAGATACAGGTATTGATATATGACTTTACTTAGACTTTGTTAGTAAACAATTTTTATTCATGAACAGAGTTAAATATTGCATTATATTTTTGCAGTGTCCTTTCCAACCCAATGACAATGATTATGGGTACTATATCATGAAATTTATGAAGGATGTTATTATGCATGATCAGCCATTTATTCCTCAAAAAGTAAGTCATTTAGTTGCACTTCATATTGTGTTTTAATGAAATTAAATTAGTGCCTGACAATTATGTTTTACTGATTTTAATTCGTTGTAACTTGTGTCTGATTGTATATATCTGTAGTATTATGAAGATCAACATTGTGACGCTTTGACTGACCATCAGGTTAACGAAGTGATCGAGGAATGGTGTGAATATGTGTTTAGGCAAATCTTTGGGTAGCTATATATACTATTAAATTCACTAGATGGTCTTTGTTGTGTTGTTTCTAATTGCCAATTGTTGTGTCATACATGTATGTTGAAGTTCAATTTGTTGTATTTCATTCAGCTAGGTTTACAATATATTGTATAACAATTTTTAGCACTAATTTAGCTAATTAATCATTTGTTGGTATTATTTTAAAGTTATCTATCATTGCTTTTATTAAACCATGCAGACTGTAATTATATATGCATGGGAGATATATATGAGGAAAAAATATGCTAAAAAAACCCAATACGAAGAACCCAAAAAATATGAGGAAAAAATATGCTAAAAAAAACCAATACGAAGAATCCAAAAAAAAACACCTCATGTGGCGCCTGCGTAAGGAGGCGCCTAAGGAGGTGTTGGCTCCTGTAGCGCCTGGCCAACCAGGCGGCCCAGGAGAGGGAGCCTCCTATAGTAGTAGATCTCTCTTTCCATTATAAATAATATAATTGGCTATGTTGCACCACCATCCGATCCACCCACATTCTTTGCAAATGAAGTTTTTAAGAAATTGAGGCCAAATGACCCTATAGGACCTTTTAACTTTAAGCCTTTTGATATGCCTGACTCTATTCATGCCCTTCATTGTATATACACCCGTAGCATTATAAAAAAAAATCCAAAAACTATACCCATTTTGCCTAGAGAGATTACTATTTATTGGCCTCCTTCCTAGCTGATCAACGAAGAAGTGTGGGAGAGCTTATTTTTGGTTAGAAGAGAAGATTTAGATTTTCTTCATCAAAATCCACCACAATTCTGTTTCCAAAAATTGTGTCTCTCATCCTAAAGCACAACAAAATTTGGTACTTGGAGGGAATTGAGAGGGTAAACATCCTAAGGTTCGGCAAGATACAGTTGACACACATAGGGATCAATCTTCCAATTAGCCAAACTTGGGCTATATCTCAGAGAGAAGCCACTCCTTCAAGAGGTGATGAGGCTCAGTCTTCTGCACAAGGACCAACTCCACCTCCATCTTTCCTAAATGCATCACACCAAGCTATTTGGCCAAAGTGATCAATCAAGTAGTGGCAGGCCTGAAAAAGGAACTGTTAAGTGAGTATTACAAATTGGTAGACAAGATGGAAACACGAGTCTCAATATTGTGGACAAGGCTATTGCCAATTTTGATATGATGTTCAAGGCATAAGAAGAACAATCACTAAGAAGCACTGACATGGAGATCTTCTTGTGTACTCATTTCTGACTACTTCTACTAAGGTGCCTCTAGAGTTTACTTCTACCATGCCGTCACCTTCTCAGCCTCATTCACAGATTGATGTCACTTATGACCAGCCATCTTTATCACCACTTGTAGCCTTTGCTCCTCAACCAACATCTCCACTATTTGAACCTGAGCTATTTAATCCATCCACTGCCATAGTGGTATATACCCCAGCACAGCCATCTGATCTTACTTTTTCTCAGCCCCCTTCTGATACTGACAAAAATGGGGGAGAAGGATTTGCGATGGTTCTTGAGCTATTTTGTCTGGTTCTGGATTGATTTTAGCTTAAGGGGAAGTATTATGTAGTTGTTATGTATTAGGGTAGGCTTAATGTTATTTGAGCCTTTTTGCTTTATTTTTTTTTCTGACTTAGATGTATTTGGATTTTCATGGGTAGATGTTATTTGCTAATGTACTTCACAAGTTCAGAAATAGATATATATGGTCATTTTCATGTTTTCTAATTTTTTCTGCTCCATTATGACTTATCTTGTCTTTTAGTGTCCATTGGAAGTATTGTAGGAAACTTATGAAGCTAAGTGCAAAAATCTGAAAAATGATTCAAAACTTTAGTGAATATGCATTTGGAAATCTTGAAAGTGTTTTCAAAAATTTTCACATTATTCAAGTTTTAAAATCCATCACAAAGGTTTTGTCATCATCAAAAATGGGGAGAATGTTAGATTTCAAGTTTTGATGATAACAAATGATTATTGTGTGTTATGGTAAGAAACACATGTTTTGCAAGTTTAGACAATGGTTGAAAATGTTACCCAATGCATCTCTCAAAATTTAGAGGTCATTGCTGTGATTTTAACTGATGTACTCAAGTGATGGAAGCTAGCACTTGAGTGATAAGCACTTTTGCAATCGAGTGATTATGTGATTGACACTCAAGCATGAAGACATACTCATCAAGTATTTGACATAAAGCAATGTTAGAGATAGGAAATGATCGTTGCACTCGAGCGCGGACTCAATACTCAAGTTCACTCAAGTCCTGTAAAGTATGATACAAGAAGTGTTCATCCTAGAACAAGGAAAAATTAAAGGGAAAAGTGCCCTCGAGTCCAAGTGAGTGAACCATAGAAAGTGCTTGGCCGAGAGTCAGCCAAAACATGGAAAACCAAGTGCACCTGAGTGATAGCTTAGCACCCGAGGGTGAGAAATCTAACTCTCTATTCTTGATGCAAATGCTGAAATGAAAGAGTACTTAATACAAGAATATATTGATGCACTTGAGTGAGGATCAGTGAACTCAAGTAAGAGCCCATATTACTTGCAAGTGCAAAATCACACTATTGAAAAATAAGATACGAGTGTTATCCAGAGACGTGGGTTCAGAGTGCAAAATACAGGTGCACTCGAGTGAGGACTAACATCACTCACAAGTGAGAAAATACACTCTTGTTTCTTGTATGGTAGTGTAACTGAAAAGCTCAATAGAAGAGAAATTGTGATGTTGCACTTGAGTGAGACCTCAGTGCACTTGAGTGATACTCTATAAGAAGCCAAAACACAATAGACTTACAGCGATCAATTCGAACATGGTTTAATGTTTATATTCATTCTATTTTTATTTGTTATTACTATTTGACATCATTTAATATATAGTTCAAGTGTGAAACATGAGTTTGATCGTTTGAATTAGAAATACACAAAGGAAGTCAAACAACAGCAGACAGAATCATTATGACCAACTAAGCACATATCTACCACAATATCTTGTTTAAAGATTTCAAACGTACGCATGTTGTTCCACAATAAAATGCTCCAATCCATAACGACTATTATTCAATGGACAAAATCAACTGACGATAAATACAGAGTTTCAGAGACCATCAATAACAAGAACTTAGAACAAGAATATACACAAGAAAATTCCTAAGTCTCTGTTATTCATATTTTCTATGTATTCATATTGTACTTAAGTGTTTATCATATTTGCTTTATGAGAGAGTTTGTATATACTTCAGATTCTATTTTCATTTGATCTCAAGGTACAGGGACCTTAAGAGGGTATATATCCTTATTAGAGAAGCATTTGAGAGAATTCCTAGTATGACTTTTTGCTCATAAGACTTATAAGGTACAAGCAGTAGAGAACGTTGTTGCTCGTAAGACTTACAGGAGTGTAAGCAAAAGAGAACGTTGCTGCTCATAAGACTTGTATATGTAAGAGAGAGAGAAAGGTCATAGGTTTGTTTTTCTGCACGTAAGTCTTGTCGTAAAGGGGAGAGAAATTTCTAAGTGTTAGAATAGATCTGCTCTTAGTCCATTCAAGGGCGATTGTTGTTTTACGGATTTCTGAGAGCCCATTGAATATTGGAAGGATAGTGAAAATCTCAGTAGATCTTGATCTCTAAGGACTGGACGTGGGGTTGAGGTTTAGGCCGAACCAGTATAACTTTCCATGTGCTAATTTTCTCAATTCTACTCTATCTATATTTATTTTCATACCACCGCATCAACCGAAACATTTATCACATCTCCCAATTCACCCCCTCTTGGGTGAAGCTTGCCTTTTTTACTTACCATAAAGGGAAAAAACTTTTGATAGAATTTATCTCCCTGAGGACATTAATTGCACTCATTATTTGGTGAGGTGATTCCATTGAATATGTAAGTCCAATCTCAAATAAAGAGCATAAGCATTTCTCAACATTTGAATAGATCGATAAGTCTCTTGATGCTCCCACTATATATTCTAATTCTCATGGAAGAATGGTTGGGCTTACAACTTCCAAAAGTGTGTTTGGAAACATAGCTTGGATATATCTGTGAAGATTATGACCATCTTTAAACATATCTTCAGTGGGTCTTCTTTTAGTTGACATTTCTAAGATGACAATGCCAAAGCTATACATGTCACCTTATATTGATGTTGGAGAACCCATTCCATATTCTGAAATATTGTAAGCATATTAATTTTCTTAATTAATTATATAAATGATCACTGAAAAAATGAAAAAAAATTTGTGAGTACGACAATATAATGAATTCTAAGGACCTTGTGATAAAAACAAATATTAAAATGATACCAGGGGAACATAGCCAACAGTACCCTTTATACCAATTGTGCTACTTTGTTCATTAGATATGACTTCAATGGTTGAGAGTAGTCTTGCCAATCCAAAATCACTCAAATAAGGAACCATATTGTCATCAAGAAGGACATTGCTTGGCTTCATATCACAATGAATTAGAGGTTGCCCATATTCATAGTGAAGATAGTTTAGTGTAGACACAATATCCATAAGAATATTTATTATTTGATCAAGGAGCAAAATTCTTGGATGATTTGGATTTTCTGCTGTAGGATGCAACCAATTTTCCAAGTTTCCATTCACTATATACTTATAAACTAGAGCCTTAAACTCATTACCCTTGTAATTTATGCTAGAACAACATGTTATAATTTTTACCAGATTCTGATGCTTTACATTTCTAAGCGCATTACATTCAGCAACAAAACTCTTGTTAGCTCCCCTTATTTGAAGGTTGATAACATTTATCGTGGGCAACTTCTCGAGACTCAAAAGTTCCCTTATAAATAGAGCCAAAACTCCCTAATCCAATCAACTTATTGATTGAGAATCCATCTATGGCATCATGCAAGCTTTGATATGATACTCTAGAAATCATGTCAATTGTTGGTGAACTTGAAGAAGATTTCTTGCTTCTTTTCCTTGCATGATAAATAGCAACAATGGATGACAAAAGAAGAAAAGCAATCACACAACATATGGATACAATCAGCTTGAAGTTTTGATGTTTTCTTTGTCCACTAGATTTGGTAGGGCATGGTGGCAGCTCCAACTTTGATATGCCTCAACAAAGCTTGTTTTTGCCCACACGCGATATTACACTTGCATTGTGAAAGACTCCTTTGCTTGGTACCTCCCCTTCATGAATGTTGAAGGAAACATTTAGGTATTCCAAAGAAGCAATATCTTGTAGGCCTTTTGAAATCATTCCAAACAAGTTATTTTGTGACAAGTCTAAATATCTTGGACCCTACAATGAAGCCAAAGATATGCAAGTGGTTTCTTGAAATAAATTCCCTTGCAAAAAGTGGAATTCTAAGCTTTGGCAATCTCCAATGGTTTGAGGAATTTTTCCAGAGAATTGATTATGAGAGATATCCAATTTTTCTATATTTTTCAGCTTTCCAGACTCATAAGGGATATCACTGCCAAAAGAGTTATGTGACAAGTTCAATGAAATTGATAGAGATGAAAGAGTGATCTGCTGGATTGGTATGGCTCCGCTAAAATTGTTTTGTGAGAGATCAAGATATTGTAAACTTTCACAATTTGAAATGCTTCTAGGAACTTTTCCTTCTAACATGTTATGTGACAAATCCAAGTGAAATAACTGAGTGAGATTGCCTATGAAATGTATTATTTCTCTAGAAAGTTTATTTCCCCACAAAAACAACTCTTGCATGTTACGAAACTTCCTGAAAGTAACTGGGATGATGTTAGTGAAATAATTCATGCATATGTCGAGAGATGTCAGACTAATGAGGTTTCCTAATGCCACAGGGATTCTACCACATATTTGATTTTGTGAAAGGTCGAGTTATGTGAGCTGGGTAGATAAAGTGCAATGGTTTTTGGTAAATGACCCCCAAAATTATGATGGTTCAAGTATAGGCTTGCTAACTTACTACAGTTGCTCAAAGAATTTAGAAACTTCCAGTCTTTCAGAGAATTACTTCCCATACTATTTATAGCAAACTCTAGAAATGAGAGGTCATGCAACTTTCCAAGATTTGGAATTTTTCCTACAAAGTTATTCATTCCCATAGAGATCACTACAAGCATAGTCGAGTTTGCAATGGATATTGGTATATGACCTGAGAATTGATTTCCTCCAAAAGCAAGGATTGTAGATTAGGGAGGTTGGAGAACATATTGGTTGGGAGAGAGCCATTGAATTGATTAAATGCAACTTGGATGGTAGTGAGAGATGACAAATTGTAAAGAGAAGAAGGAATTGTACCTGAAAGTTTGTTGAAAGATACTGCATATATTGTCAAATTTTTCAGCCGGCCTATTTCTTTAGGTATACTCCCCACCAAGTTATTAGTACTCAAATAAAGAATACTAAGAGAAGAAAGATTCCACAAGGAAGTTGGGATTTCTCCCGTGAAATTGTTTTCATATAGATAAAACCCTTCAATCTTATGGAGAGAGCCAATCTCCATTGGTATTTTGCCAATGAGATGATTACCTCCAATTGCAAAGATCTTGAGGTTAGAGCACCTTGTGATGTTGATCGGAAATTCTCCCGTCATTGTATTATTTTGGATAACAAGCTCCTCTAGTCAGGACAAACGACCCAACTCTTGTGGGATTTCTCCATGGAAATTAGTATTGTCCAGGATGGTGAGTCTTAGAAAGGAGAGATTACAAATGAAAGGAGATATTGGACGTAACAATTTATATCCATTTAATACCAACTGAGTAACTCTGTGATGCTTGTGACCACAAGAGATTCCAGGCCAATTGCAGAAGTGTCTAGATCAATTCCAAGAGTCCATGATCCCATACGGATCACTGGATATTGATTCTTTGAATTTGATCAGACATAAATGATCGGTTTCATTGTCAAGTGATGAAGCAGATTTGCAAGACTGAAAGATGAAAGTAACCCAAACAAGTAAGTGAAGGGACACGGTTGAGAAATGGTTACGTTGGTTAGTTCGAGAGGTGTTTGTATGGAGAAGCACACTTGTGCTTTGTTATTAGTCGGACTTAAGTAGAGGAGGTTTTTCCATGTAAAACAATAATTCATAAAATTGATATAAAAAAACTAAAATAAAAAAATATATTAAATGGACTCATCAATAATATATAGTAGTATTTTACAGTTTTCAGATTTATGAATGTGGAGTCACATCAACTAGCGCAAATATTGGGAGTAGAACTTTTCATGATTGTTTTTTTTTATGACATTGTCTGTGATTCCAACCCTTTTAATCTCATAAATTAATTATCATAATATCCTCAAATGAGTCAAGCATTCAACAGAAATTAGCGTGGTCTATCTGAAAAAAACAATTATAAAAAGTTCCCCCCTAGAACAAAGAAACAAAAGCGAATCAATATTAATAATCTATGCTTGCATATCCTCCATGGACTTCTCTATATGCATGTAACTATGGAATAAGATTTGGTAATATTTATTCAAACGCTGTAAATAAGATTTGGTATAATTATAATTATATTCTAAATTATTGTTTGATAAGTAATCACATGCATGGGTTGAATTCGAAGTCTTGGTCAAGAACACAAGCTTGAATAGAAGTTAATATTGCACAATTACAACACGCAAAACGTACGTTTCACTCATTGACGTTTGGAAAATTCAAAGTGTCCCAATGGGTGACTTTAATGGACAAATGAGTCTAAGAACCATATTGCACGCAATGTTGTTATATATATCGACCACAATAATGAACAAGTCACACCCTTACGAGAGTGGAAATAAATCGACAATGGCTTTCCTTGTTGACAGCAATTTGCAAGAAACGGACATGGAAATTAAATAGAAAAGCATGTCAGGAAGAATGTTTCTCAAGCAGACAAAAGTGACAAACTTAAAAACAAGTGTATGGAGAGCCGTCGTGGAAAGTTCGAAGAAGCCAAATATACATTTAATGGGGTGGTGGGGTCTTAATCATGTCTTTTTGAAAATCTTCTCGCACAGAGATCTACGTTTACTTACTATACAATCAAGTTTGTAGTTAGAGGCAATCAAACGCGTAAAGAAGGGGCTGGGCAAAATTGGAATATCAAAAAAGTGGCATGGGTAATTTTGTCCAATATGGTAGATTTTCTCTCTTCCCTCCAACAAGACCTCAGTTTTGGAGGGGACTCCCCTCCCCTCAAAAAAAGGAAAAAAAGAAAACCAAACAAAGGGGCAAGACTACTTGTGCGTATTTTTTAATTCCTACATCAATTTATTGCACCTCAAATTTGTCAAGAACTCAGATTTGAACAAATCCGTTCAAGAACCAATGTTCCAAGGGATCGAAGAGCCCATCCAGTAAGCGTTGATTAATTTTGTGACAATTTTTTCAAAAGCAAACACTAGTAATAGTTAAAACCCACCATGCACACCCCCCCAACCTTTTGCTGTCCAATAAAATATAACTTTTTAACTATTATAATTATGCATAGAGACTCTTATTCAAGTTTGTCTTCTTGTTGAGGAAGACTTTTCTTTCCATGCTTATCAATTTAACTAATTATACATGAAATTTAACATAAGCCTCATTTTTCATAGATAAGCATATAGCAGGGATATGTAAAAGTAAAAAAATATATATATCATGAACTTGATTCCAAAACAAAAATAATTAGGCCAGCAACAAGCCTAGTTTACCCTTCAGCATTGTTAAAAGCTGTGGGAATATCTCTAATATGACCTAATCCTATTTTAATCTCTTGCTCAAAAATAATTTTCTTATGAAAATAATGAGCAGACATGTGGAGAGAGAAGGCTCAATATTGGAGTGAAAATACAAGCATTATATATGCAGTGAAAATAACTCACTGAACAAAACATGAGTGAAATATCAAAACTATATTGGATTCACCAAAAAGGGGAAAAGAAACTTTTGACAGAGATGAGCTCCCTCATAACATCCGCTGCACTTATTCTTTCATGTGGTGATTCCATTGAGCAAGCAAGTCCAATTCCGAACAAACAACATAAACATCTGTCCACGTTAGGATGGAATGGTGCCACTTTCTCCTCTAAGTCTCTTGATGCTGCCACGTGTTTTTATTCAATATAGGGCGAATAGGTGGCCTCACAACTTGCAAAATATTGTTTGGAAAAACATTTTTCCACATATTTATGAAGATTATGACCATATTTAAACATGCCTTCAGTAGGTCGTTTCTTTGTTAACATCTCTAAAATCATAATGCCAGAGTTATACATGTCACCTTGTATTGCCACCTCAAAACCCATTCTGAATTCTGAAATGTTCTAAGCCTATTAGTTCTCTTATATTATTAAAAAATGAAAAGTAAAAGAATTGCATAGTAGAGTTTGAAAGAAACGAATTGCATGACTTTGTAGCAAAAAAAAAAAAATTAAATGGTGCCTGGTGGAACATAGCCAATAGTACCATTTATTCCAATTCTGATGCTTTGCTCATTAGATAAGATTTCAACAGATGAGATTAGTCTTGACAATCGAAAATCACTCAAATGAGCAACCATATTATCATCAAGAAGGACATTGCTTCGCTTCAAATCACAATGAACATATAGTTGCCAATATTCATAGTGAAGATAGTTTCACTATAAAAAAACTGACTTTTAGTGACCACCTTTCAGCGATGACTTTAAAAGTCACCGCTGAAAGTATAGCTTTTGGTGACGACATTTATTGTTGCAACTGAAAATGGCACTTTCAGCGGTGACTTAATTGTCACCGCTGAAAGTCTGAGTTTCAAAGGCAACAATGAAAAGTCGCTATTGAAAGTCAAACTTTTAGCGGTGAATATCAAAAGTCACCGCTAAAACTTAGACTTTTAGCAGCGACAATAAATGTTGCCGCTAAAAACCATACTTAAAGCCACCGCAAAAAGTCAATTTTAGCTTATTTTTCTTATGGATTTTTTTATCATCGACAATGTTATTTTTTAGGGTTAAGGTGCAAAAATACACATAAGCTTTTATCAAAAGTGCATCCAACACCAAATGTTTTTTTTAGGAGCAAAAGTGCTCATGAGCTTTCAAAATAGGTGCAAAAGTCACATCGCCCGTTATCTTAAACTGACGTCTGTTAGCTCAAGAATTTTGCTGCCAGGTAGAGAACAAGTATGATTTGAAGCATTTGACTGAGCAAACGTGGCACTGGGTCTGGCTGGAGTTGGGGTCGGATCACACTTGTTCTTACTGGTCTGGAGCTCTTAGTAAACTTGGAAGTTGATGGTGAAACACAGTGGAGGAGGAATGTCACTGGGTCTCGCCGGAGTTGGGGCCGAAAATGATAATGTCACCGGAAAAGCTTAAGAATTCGCTGGAAAGTTACAAACTTGCTGAATTGACACAGAAGGTGCTTACACGACTGAGTTGATGGTGCTTGGAAGGCTCACAATGGCAGCAATGAGAAATAAGGAGTAGAGACCGCCGGAAGTGAGGTTCGCCAGAAATGGGGGCCGGAAAAATCAAGAAACTCACCCGAAAATGCACAACTCCTCTGGAGAATTGCAAACACAGCTGGAACTCACAAAATACTTGCTAAAAATCATAGAGAATCTGACGGTGTGACAATGAGGAATGGAGGAGCAATAATGGTGGAATGAAAATAAAGAAAGAGGTCGCTGGAAATTTCAGAGCTTTATCGGAATGAGGGAGTTATGAACAGGGTGGTCGATCCCATCCAGGTGGAGTTATGAACAGGGTGATCGCAACAAGTTGAGACTGAATATGTATTGAAGTCGATCCCATCTCGGCCAGCTCCTCCTTCCTCTGATCTGCCGCATTGCACTGCCGACTCCAATAATGAATCCTCCATTGCGGTATTCTCTTTCTCAGACTCTGAAGAAAGCTGAATTTTCCATCACTTCTTTCACACTTATAGATTCTGGAGCTTGCAAGAATCTATGCAGCGAAGCCAAGGAATCTTGTCTAAGATCTTCACAGAAACAGAACGAGGGCATCATTATAATAGGAGCCAATAAAGATGTCTCTGAGCTGCCCAATGTTGCTGAAAGCAACAGTTCTCTAGTGCCTATAGCTCTTGATGCAGACAGAAAGAATGGAGATTTTCGCATTGATCTTCAATCACCCCCTCACAGTGATGAAGAAACCATTTCAATTATCTGATATTGATTCTAAAAAAAAAAAGAATATTTTGACCACTTACAAAAAACAGAACCCCACTCTTCCCATTTTTAGCCACATCATGCTCCTAGTCAGCATTTTTAGTCAACAAAGTTAAAATTCACGGTCAACGTTCTTAAGATAACAGAATATGTGACTTTTGCACCCATTTTAGAATCTCATGGGCACTTTTGCCTCTAAAAAAAGCATTTGGTGTTAGATGCACTTTTGACAAAAGCTTATGTGTATTTTTGCACCTTAACCCTATTTTTTATATATATTTTGTTTAAATTTGATATTTAAACATTTGAGGACACTAAATATGTTATATATTATAAAGAAAAATAAGATAATTATACAATTGCATGTGTGTGGGATCTCTCTACACAAATTTCCTTCTCTTGCGCACTTACATATTAAGATGAATGGATGAAAAGCAATTAGATTCAAAGGAGAAGGTTATAAATTAGTGAACAAAATTGACATATAGCTAACTCATATCGTAAATTTATATGATAACAAGGGGTTGTTGGGTAAAGTCTAAACTTTAAAACGCAGAAGCAAACCTATCATCTGTTAAGTTCTTCAAGAATTATTATTCCTCACACTCCCATCAATATATCTTTATAGATTAATAACATGTAATGACACTTTTACCTAAAATAAATCATTTCATAAATGTATCAATTAATACATATGACCTATACATGGTTTTCTTTTTTAATTACTTCATTTATATATAAACACACTTAATGAGTTAAATAAATATAAGAAATTAATATTTTTTTAATTAATAATAGGATATTAATTAAATTTTTATTTTGATTTATTCAAAAATAATTTTAAAGTATTATATCAGTATATATACACATGTTAATATATATATAGGTATGTATGTATTTGTTACACATATTAATATATTATAAATAATATATATAGATATAATATTTAAAATAAAAAATAAATATAATATTTAACAATATAAGTAATATTTTATAATATATATTTATTGATGTTTGTGTTGTTTAATATATATATATCATACATATATATTATTTAGCGATAATAATCAACAGGTTTTTTCAAGCTTAATGGTAAAAGGCATGGACACAAAAAGAGGTGGCCTTGGGTTCAAATGTCAAAGGGACCATAAATGAGTTGATTTTCACACAAATGTGGTGCAACGAGGTGGCGACAAATGGCACGGGGTGAGGTAGTGAAGGACAAGTTGACATGTAGGCCTTAATTATGATGTAGGCGGTGGCTGGCTGGTGATGACATGGACGGTTAGCGACAGGCGGTTGTTGACTATCAGGATAATTTTTTTTAAGAAAAAACAAATTGACACTTTTAGCTACAACAAAATTCGCCATTGAAAGGATAGTTTCAGTGGTGACATAAAAGTCACTGTTGAAAGTCACATTTAGCAGCGACAAAAGTCACCCTTGAAAGTATACTTTTGGCAGCGACAATTTCAACAATAGTCACAACAGCAATGACTTTTGCGTCACTGCTTTCACCGCCAAAAGTCATTTTTTTGTAGTGTATTGTAGACACAATATCAATAAGAATATTTATTATATGATCAAGGGGTAAATCTCTTAGATGATCTAGATTTTTTGTATTGTGGTGTAACCAATTTTCCAAACCTTCTATTCATCATGTATTCATAATCTACAGCTTTGTATTCATGGCCCTTGTAACATATGCTTGAACAACCTAATATGATCTTTGCTAAATTTTGATACCTTATATTTCTAGGTGCATTACATTCAGCAACAAAACTATTTTTACCTCCCCTCATTTAACGATTGATGACCTTTATCGCAACAACTTCATTACACTCAAATTTCCCTTATATGCATAGCTATAACTCCCAAACCCTATCAAGTTGTTGACTGAGAATCCATTTGTAGCATTAGACAAACTTTGATACAACAGTTTGGAAAACATGTCAATTGTTAGTGAACTTGAAGAAGATTTCTTGCTTTTTTTTCTCTTATGATAAATAGCAACAACAGATGATGACGGGAGAAGAAAGGCAATCGCACAACATATTGACATGATCAACTTCAAATTTGGATTTTTTCTTTGTGTAGTAGTGATGTTACTAAATTTTAAGTGAGCACCTGTTAACCTTGTGAAATTCATGTCAAATTGGCACATTTACCCTTAATTTTTCACACATTTTAGTGAATTAATGGAGATGTGGGGATATAAATGCAAAGAAAATGTGCCTAGTGAGTATTGGATATAAAAGAGCATAATTCTTTAGTTAAACATGAATATTTTGCTATAGTTCATCAACCCTTGGCTTTTATGGGCTTTCTTGTATTGATAGGATAACATTTTAGCCACACATGGAGCAAATGGAAACACAATTCAATGACTAAGAAGTTAAAAAGGAGCTTAGGAAGTCAATACAACCTAGAAAAGCAAGAAGAGATGAAAAGAATGCTTGGCCACAGCCAAGAAACAACCAGAAACTTTTGGGCTGTAGCTAAGAAGCTGTCTGGCTGCAGCCAAAACTCTTAGCCACAGCAAAGAAATCTCTTAGCTACAGCCAAGAGAAGACAAGGCTCTTGGCCACGACCAAGACATCTTTTAAATAATCCAAAAAATGGATTATTTCAATCCATGAAAAAATGGGGATAACCCTAGTAGAGCAAGCCTCCAAAATAGCCCCCAAAGTCTAGAATGATGCTATGGTTCATGGATCCAGTATTTAAAAGCCTAAAATTTGTTCTGACATCAAAACACATAACTTCAATATCTGGTGTTGGCTAGGCTAAAAGGATCCTTTGCCGCAGCCAAGACCTCTTGGTCTTTCTTTAGCTATGGCCAAAAGATGTCTTGGCCACGGCCAAGAGTCTTGTCTTCTCTTGGCTACAGGCAAGAGATTTCTTGGTTGTGGCCAAGAGTTTTGCATGCGGCCAAACAACTTCTTGGGTGCAGCCTAAAACTTTATGGTTGTTTCTTGACTACTTTCAAAGGATTCCTTGGCTGTAGCCAAGCATTCTTTTCTTCTCATCTTGCTTTTCCATGGTGCTTTGACTTCCTAAGCTCCTTTCCAACTTCTTAGTCATTGACAACCAACCAATCATGTTAAGATCAATAGAAAAATCCCATAATGAAACAATGAACCTAAGATAGATTGTACAAAGCAACCATTAGTAGTTGCAACATACTACTCCATAAATCACCTTCCAATTCACACCTAGATGCAAATATGTTTCATAACAATTCAAAGCAATTTGCAATAAGATAAATTCTAGAAGCAACTTTATGTACTCATTCTTCCACAATGATCACCAGGTTAGGGAACATGATGTAACCTATAAACAAGCTAATTTCTAAGCTTCCTCTTTTAAATCTTAGCTCCTAACAATTTTAGAACAAGGAAGAGCAGAATGTTCAAAGTGACTAAGCATAAGCAAGCTATTATGTTTCAAAACATGAGAAATTTGACAAATTTCTCTTTTTTTAGTTTAAATCTTGTAAGGTCAAATTTAAGTTCTGAAACTTGTGATTAGAATGAAAATTTGTTTTCACATAAACTTCATTTCTGAATTCATACTTATAACAGTGGGAAATGAAACATTTTTTTATGGCAACCACAAGTTTCAGAACTTTAATAACCTTTTTCAGTTCTCATGCTAGCCAAATATATATAGAGTTAGCTAGGAAAGTAATAACCCAACTTTCGTTTAGTTCAAAGCTTGATAAAGTAAACAAAGCGATGTATAAATCCTTAAATCAAATCATATATGTTTAATACTAAGTTTATCAATCTTCAAGACATAGTCAAACCTCAAGAACCTGCTGATTGCCACCCTAATCATAATCTCCTTATTTAGCCACTGAAATCCAAAATAACAAAAATAAAGGACATAAAATTTACCTCAACAATGATGAATAAGAGCAAAATAGATGCAAAGGGAGCAAAGGACATGAACTCAAGTGAGTGAAATGGAGAGAACTATGCTACAATGACTAAGTAGAAAACTTTTGGACACCTCTTACCAGCTTGCAACACCCGAATATGAAAATGACATAGACAGAGGGACTAAAACCTGAGAGTGACGAAGATGGTGAGATGAGACAGAGATCACGACCAAGAGGAAGTCGGAGAAGATAAGGGTGGAGGAGATGGTAGTAGTGGATGGCTGAGAGAGTGATGGTGTGGGAGCTTTGGTTCACTAGTGTTGGTGTTGCTAATGTCTAATTCCAGTGATGAAAAATGGAGGGAAGGAAGAGGCTGACTATGGACGTGCTCTGGCAATGATCAAAATAGAGTTGAAGAGTGACAGAGGTGGCAATCTGTGACAAGAGTAGTAGGGGAGTAGTAGTGTTCATAGAGTCAGAGATCACAACTCTAGTAACGAGATGAAGATTTCAGTGATATGTGAAGAAAGCTTCAATGATGCAAATCCACAGTGAAACATAGTGAGAGACAATTTTAGCGGCAAGAAAGCATAGAGAAGGGATGGCGGATTGATGGGGGTGACATTTGTAAACAAAAAAATTGATGGATTCAAAGATAGTGGTGGGGAGCTAAGGTTAGGCCATGGAGATGTGATTCTGAGGGAAGGAAGATTGTAGCAAAGGTGGGGGCATTTCTGAAGGAAGAAAAAAAATTGAAGACGAAGGTGTAAGAGAAGAGGATTAGGGTTTGAGAGATTGAGAAGGAAATTATTTAAAGGGATGAGTATAATGCCCCAATTTGAGATTAAGAGCTAATGACTTCAAAAGTGAATGTAATTATTGTTAAATAAATACTTTTGAAGAATATGATGTGAATTACAATCCGAATGAGTTCTGATCAATGCCTAAACCCTGTATTTAATTTCAATTATGGACTAACATCTAAATTGAATTAAATAAGAGGGAAGGCGTATGGTAAGGTGAAATAGAATGATAAAATGTGCTTAGTGGTAATTCAAGTGGAATTGCAATAATCAAGGGCAAAATGGGAAAATGGAAAGTTACCGACTGATTGGTCAGTTACCGAGGAGGGAACTCATTGGTAATTTAAAAATCAATGGTTAGGATTGAGTGATTAAGAGAATGGAATTACATGTATGTGAGCTCATGTGTGCCATAGAAGGAGAAACAAGATCATAAAAAGTGGCATGTTGTGGACCATGGATTAAGTTCAAACTTTCAACCACTCTTTCCTCTCTTCTCTCTCCTTCCAAGCCGGCTAGTTACATGGGGGAAGGGGAAAATCTGATTTTCATCATCATTTCATCTCTCTCTCACCATCTATTATAGTGCAAGCTTAAGGAAGAAAGAAAAAGAAGAAAATTCAAGGTTGGATTTCTACATGACCTTGAATGCTCAATTCATCTTTATTAATCTTATTCATTATGATGAGAGTTTCATTTATATGATTCTAGATTTTTGAAAGATGGTGTTTGTGTACTTCAAGAAATTTGGAAGTGGTGGAATTAAGAATATACTTCTGGAAAGAGGAAGAGGTAAGAAAGAGCTCTCTATTGGCATACTTGTTGTGATGGTTGGTTAAGTTTTGAAATTTGTGAATTTTGCCCTGATTTTGGTAAAATTTTGAATGGATGATTTGGATAGTGTATTATGTTGGATTTGTTGTCTTGTTGTGTCTTTGTGTCATTGGAATTGATTTAGAACTATGGAAGAAAAAGTGGTGCAATTGAGTAATATATGAGAATATGGTGTTCAAAGGAAAAACTTGTTGTTAGAATAAGAATTTGGTTGTTTTGGTGTTTTCAATGGGATCCTTGTGAAAATTTGAGTGGGAATAGGTTGTTTGTGAATTTTGGGAGCTAATAGACACTTTGGTGGGAGGTTTGGACTATCAACTACTACGTTTTGGCTTCTGATAAGACTCACTCAAGTGCATAGGGGTGTCACTCGAGTGCAGCATTATATTTTCTCTTTTCAGTCAGTTATAGTTGCACTCTTATATGGTGAAAGCAGAAGTGTATGTACTCACCTACAAGTGATTTGGGTCATCACTTGAGTGAACCTTGTTCCACTCAAGTGCAGGAGTATTTTGCATTATGAGGCCGCATCTCGAGTTGTCACTCGCTGACCATTTTTCAAGAGTGTGTCTTAACACTCACAAGTATTAAGCCATCACTCGAGTGCTGGGGATGTCACTCGAGTGCACTCCCTGTTGTAAGATTTCCAATGCTCTCGGGTAGTCACTTGTGCCTCACTCTATAGTACTCGGGTGAGTATGAGGCTATCACTCTGAGTGTTGAGTTCAGGACCCGAGTGTTGTGATCATTTTCGATCTTAGTTGTTGCTCTTGGCCAAGCACTCGCACAAGTGAGCCGTCCTTACTTGAGTGCAAGCCATCTCATCACTCAAGTGCGTCATCTATCACTCGAGTGCTTCAGTTAAAAATTAGTGTTATACTTCCGAAAAAGGGATATATGGTCAAGTTCTTCCCAACACTTTAGGCAAGTGTTTAGGCTTCTAGTAGCCACTTAAAGAGTACAAATGATAACCAACTTTAAGTATGATGAAAATAAGAAGTTGGAATAGAGAATAACCTATCGTCCTTGATTTAGTTTATAGGATTTGATATTTGCCCTGTTCATGACTAGCCAGTGCCAAAGCACTCCCGGAGAGAACAAGGTAATGACTCTTCCCTTGTACTATGTGTAAATGCAGTGTATGTATGTGTTATCATTGTTTATGATGTTGTGGATGCTACGAAGCTTGTGTATTTATGAGTCTTTCACCTGTGGCTGTATAGGAGGATTCCATGGTGGAAGACCATTCTGCTGGGGCGGTAGTTCTTAGCGGATTGACTATTTGTCGTATAGGGAGTGACGCTGGTCATCTCTACCCTAGCCGTTGATATACCATTGTAAATGTGAATGTAAGAAAGGCAATATGTAAATGTGCCTGCCGTGCAGGCAATGTGTAGATCCTAGGTTATAGTTTGCTATCATATTTTTGGCTATCATATTCTTTAGAATCTCATTCTTTCCATTGATTAACCTTCAGACAAGGCAAGTGGCTCAAAGGATAAGCAGATGACTAAGGGCGGATAGTGTAGATCCTAGGTTATAGTTGGCTATCATATTTTTGATTGGGGATCACTGTATATTTTTGTAAATATTATTTTGGATATAGTTGTGTAATCCCCTAAATGGGAAATTGTAAACCCTTAGTCTATATATGAAACCCAGGGGTTGCCGGGATTCTGTTGTACACTCTGATATATAAATGTGATTTAACTGCGCAGGGTAATTATAATCGAATTGTGAAAATTGAGACCAAGATTAGAAATGGAATTTTATTAACTGTTGGTCTCAAATTCATCTTAATTATGTATTTTTGAATCATAATTGCCGTTTATAAGGCAGGGGGTTATAATTAGGGTTTGATTTGAGATGATGAATGTGGTCCATTTGTGGTCTAGGTTTAAAGGGGCAATTCAAGAATAATAAGAAAAGGGAAAGGGTGAAAATGGAAATAAGAAATTGAATTATTATTATTATTATTATTATTATTTTATATATAATATATATTTTTTAGATCAGGTGAGAAGCACACTCTAAAAGACCAATTTCATTATGGCCTTCGCTATAGCATACTAGAGTAAGAAAAACAAGATAGAGGGCATGTTAAAAACATTGATTTAAGCCACGATGAAAGCCACAACAAATACTGACAGAACAAAACAAACAACAATATAGCAGCAAAGTCATCCAAATTCACCCACAATCTAATTTCAAACATTCCAAGAACATTAAACACCAATCTATGCCACAAAACAATTAAGATTCATTCATTCACAACCCAATAGCAATGTGATAGTCTAAGAATAGCCTTAACACTACTCAATACTACATTCCAAGATCAAAAACACATTCAATGGATATTAAATACATATTCCCCTTTGTAGTTCCCTTATTTGCATCCATGTTATGCTTCCATCTTCAACTCCCAAAGTCCTCTTTTAAAGTTCATGAGGGAAACCTTTCTCACCTACAGAACACATAGATCATGCAAATATAAATCTACCAAAACACAAAAATGATAGATTTAGTCAAGAACTTGGGTTGCCTCTCAAGAAGCGCTTAGTTTATAAGCTTTAACCTGACTCTTCATATTGTTTATTCTTCATTAAATAAGTAGATAGTGGAAACAAGCCTATCAACATCTCCTCCCAAATAATGCTTCAACCACTGGCCATTAGCTTTGAATTTTTTTCCCTTCTAATTTTCCAGCTCCATATTACCAAATTTAGAAGCTTGAACCACTATAAATGGAATGGACCACCAAGATTTCAACTTTCCCGAAAATAAGCTCAACTTGGAGTTTTAAAGGAGAACATTTTGACTGGGTTCAAAACTCTTAGGAATGATCTTGTTGTCATGATCCCTCTTGGTTTTCTCCTTATAAATCCTTGCACTCTTACAGGCATTGAGGCAGAATTCTTCTAACTTATAAAGTTGAAGTAGCCTCTTTTCTCCCACAACTTGAGGATCAAAATTGAGCTTTTTGATAGCTCAATAAACCCTATGCTCTAATTATACCGGCAAGTGGCATGCTTTCCCAAATACCAAGAGATATGGACACATACCAATAGGCATTTTATAGGCCATTCGATATGCCCATAGAGCATCATTTAACTTGGAAGGCTAATCCTTCCTAGTAGTATTAACTGTTAGATCTCACATGTTTTGATGATAACAAAGAATAGTATGAAAAAGCTTTGATAAATAAATAAGTTTGAACAAAGTAATAACAGAGCAAATCATTACTTGAAGTAAGCATTGTAGTAATGAAGAAAGGCCAAGAGAAAAAGCTGAGAAACTTCGTCACTGGCAAAATTCCTAAAGGATTACTCGAGTAAGTACTCGAGTAATGAGACAGAAACTTGAAGTAACCATAGTCGACCTTCAAGTAACCTGCCAATGTTACTCGAGTAAGTACTCGAGTAACCAAGAGAAAGACTTGCAGTTGCTCTCGGCCTGCCAACGTTACTCGAGTATGCACTCGAGTAACCAGGTAAATCACTTCCAGTTGCTCTCAACCCGCCAACATTACTCGAGTCTGTACTCGAGTCCCCTGCTTCAAGAAATATGTTGCTCTCGGCATTTTCAATCCTGCCAATATTACTCGAGGAGCTACTGGAGTAACTCACTATGGTAAGCAAAACTTGAAGGTAATACTCGAATAACCTGAAATGCTATTATCACTTCACTCAAGGCACTACTCAAGTATACAGGTATTCAATTATTCTTGTCAAATATTTGAACTAGTTTACTCGAGTAAGTATCCAAGTAAACAAGTATTTCCAAGGTTTGTAAATTTGTTTACTTCAGCACTACCCGAGTTATGTGATGTTCATTTGTTAACTTGCTATCATTACTCTCACGATGATACTCGAGTAAGTACTCGAGTAAATTTAATGAATACTCGAGTAACTACTCGAGTATGTAAGTCCAGAAATTGAGAAATCATTCTAACGTTCATTGATTTGTTTCCTATGTGATTAACCCTTCATTGTATTAGTATTCTTAGCATATCCGTAGATAAACAATGAAGTGATCTTACCAAATAAGGAAAGTCAAATGCAACGTTCAAACGCTACCTACGTTCAAATGGATATTTTTCAAATACTGGAAAGGTCAACAGTGGCTGCGCACACTCTAATGGGCGAGAAGAAAATGTTCCAATGATCACTACCAACACATCTATATATATGGAACATCCAAACAGAGAAGAAAGAAAGAAGAACACATATACGAATGCATTATCAAGTTCACAACTCTATTTTACATATACTTGTAATTCTATACTTCAGTGATTCTTATTCACTCTGTGAGAGAGATATTTCATTCAAACTTAATATTTGTTATTGAGGTAACTTAAGGTTGTGGAACCTTGAGTTGGGATTGGATTACAACTTGCAAGGGGGAGCGAGTGTCCAGGCGAAGGAACTTGCTTATACTGAGGTGCCAAGAACCCACTGAATCTTGGAAGTATAGTAAAACTCTCAGAGATATTCGGTAGACTGGACGTAGGTAAAATTTTTTGTGGCCGAACCAGTATAACTCCTGGTGTACACTTTGGTGATATTTCTCCTTACTCTTTACTGAATTATATTCACCGTCAAGTTTTTCATATTTGCAACAAAATTTTAGTATCGCCTAATTCACCCCCTCTTGGGTGAAATGCTTGCTCTAACATTAACCATCTTCTCAAGGATGTTCTTGATCTCCCAATTGGAAATTTCCACTTGCCCATTAGCTTGAGGGTAGTAAGGCAATGATACCTTATGCTTGACACCATATTTCTTCCTCAAGGCTTGAAATTGTTGATTGAAAAAATGTAAACCACCATAACTGATAATTGCTCTAGGAATCATTGGTAACACACGTAGTGGTTTCTACCCATTTAGAGACATAGTCAACTCCAACTAAGATATATTCATTATTAAATAACCTAGATAAAAGGCCCATAAAGTTAATCCCCCCCAAACATAAAAAAGTTCAACTTCAAGCATGCTATTCAATGGAATCACATTCCTCCTATATATGTTCCTTGCTCTTTGGCATCTATCACATTGAAGAATAAAAGACATATGCATCCTTGAATAGAGAGGGCCAATAGAACCCACTTTAAACAACCTTTGCAGCAATTTTCTCTCTTAGAAAATGGCCACTATATTCAGAAGAGTGGCAACAATATAGAATGCACTCTTATTCATTCTCCTGGACACATCTTCAAATGAGTTGATTAGGGCATCACTTGTATAAATATGGTTCTTCCCAAAAATACTTCTTCCCCTCATGTAAAAACTTGAGTCTTTGGTGAGAATTGAGGTTCAGACATAAAAGTCTAGAAACCAAAAAGTTGACAAAGTTGGCGTACCATGGCATAGATGATTTATTAACAAAGAACAATTACTCATCCGGGAATGATCCATAAATCATATTAGAGGCATCAAGTTGAGCTTCTATACTAAACTATGAAAGATGATCTGCTACTTGATTCTCGGTGCCTTTTTTATCAATGATGTTCAAGTCAAACTCTGGAAGTAGAAACACCCATCAAATTAGGTTTGCCTTAGAGTCCTTCTTCATAAGTAGGTACTTTAAAGTTGAATGATCGGTGTAGATAATGACCTTAGTACACATAATGTAAGGCCAGAACTTCTCACAAGCATAGACTATGACAAGTAACTCCTTCTTGGTGGTGGTATAATTAATTTTAGCACAATCAAGATTTTTGCTAGTATAGTAAATGGGATGAAATAGATTTTCCACCTTTTGCCCAAAAAAGGCTCCAACTACATAATCATAGCATCAACCATAATAATGAAAGGAAAACCCCAATCCGAAACTTCTAAGATAAAAGAAGAAATAAGAAGATTATTCAGCTCTTCAAAAGTATGTAAGCATTCACTATCAAACTTGAATTCCGCATCCTTTTCCAATAACTTGGAAAATGGCTTGGCAATCTTAGAAAAGTTTGTGATAAATCTGCTATAGAACCTAGCACAACCAAGGAAGCTTCGAACACCCTTTACACTAATAGGTGTAGACAATTGCTCAATGATAGCAATTTTGGCTCGATCCATTTCTAAACTCTTCTTGGACATGCAATGGCCAAGTACAACGCCTTATTGCACTATGAAGTGACATTTCTTCCAATTGGGAATCAAATTGGTTTCTTGACACCTTTTAAGCACTTCATCCAAATTATACAAGCCAGAATCAAAAGATAGAGAAAAAATAGAGAAATCAACCATAAATACTTCAATGGTCTTCTCAATCATATCAGGAAAAATTGATATCATGCACCTTTGAAATGTATCTGAAGCATTGCAAAGTTTGAATGGCATTCTTCTAAAAGTGAATATGCCAAAGGGACAAGTAAAAGTAGTCTTCTCTTGTTCTTTCAGGGCTATAGGAATCTAATTGTACCCTGAATAACCATCTAGAAAATAGAAGAACTCTTGGCTAGCTAGCTTGTCAAGCATCTAATCAATAAATGGCAACAGAAAGCGATCCTTCCTTGTAGCAGTGTTAAGCTTTTATTAGTCTATACACACACCATCTAATTACCGTACAAGTGGGAAACAGTTCATTTTGGGTGTTATCCACTACAGTCATGCCACCTTTCTTAGGGACACATTGGATTGAGCTAACCCATAAACTATTAGAGATGGGATACACAATTTCATCTCAGAACCATTTAAGAATTTCTTTATTAACCACTTCTTTCATAATCGAATTCAAGTGCCTCTTATGCTCAATGTAGGTTTTTGTGATCATCCTCTAATAGAATCTTGTGCATACAAATAAAAGGGCTTATTCCCTTGATATTAGCTATAGTCTACCAAATGGCATACTTGTGGTCTCTCAAAACTCTTAGTAGATTTTCTTCTTGTAAATTAGAAAGGATAGAAGATACAATCACCAGTAGAGTATTAGAATCCCCAAGATAAGCATACTTAAGATGATAAGGCAATGGCTTTAACTCTAGAACTGGAGGAACTTCAATAGAAGGCTTTAATAGAGTACTTAGGGCATCAGACACCTCAAGTGGTTCAAAAGCCTTCGGTCTTGAATGTGAAAATTATTCCAAACAAAAGAGTTCTTCAATAGCATCTCCATCAAATTCCTGAAGGCTTTTCTCACTAATCAAGAATGCCTTGAAAGAATCTTTAGTCATAGAGGCATATGATTCTTAAGGAATAACTAATTCTAATATATCAATAAAAGAACATTGAGTTGAATCATCATGAAACTTAAAAAGCTTTTGACATGTTGAATATCACTTACTCATCATCAACCCTTAAAGTGATCTCACCCTTCTCTATATCAATAAGAGTTCTTGTAGTGACCAAAAATGGACATCCATGGATGAGAGGAATTTCCAATCAACCTCACAATCAAGTACAACAAAATATGCTAGAAGATAAACTTGTCCACTTTGACTAGGACATCTTCAATGATTCCTCTAGGTTTGAAAAGACTACGATCCACAAAGAGAAGGGTCACCATATTGGGTAGTGGCTCTCCCAACCCCAATGGGTTAAAACAGTAAGAGGCATCAAATTAATACTTGCTCGTAAATCACAAAGATCTTTACTATTAAAAGTAGTCCCAATGTTACAAGGGATGTACATGCTTCCTAGATCCTTATGTTTAATAGGCAACTTTTATTGAATAACTTCCTACACTCTTTGGTTAAAGCCATAGTTTCAAACTCATTTATTCACCACTTCTTGGACAAAACATCATTAAGGAACTTAGCATATTTAGGCATGTTCTCCAAGGCTTCAATAAAAGGAATGTTCTCATGAAGTTGCTTGAACATGTTCACAAACTTTTTGAATTGAGCATCTTCCTCTTTCTTCTTGAATCTTTGAGGAAAAGGTATGGTGAGATGATAGTGGGGGTCATTGGCTTTCTCTTTTTCTTATCATTCATCTCTTGTTCCACCCTCATGCCTTTGAGAAAATCATTCAAGCTTTCTTCAGCTTGCTTTCTCTTCTTAGTGTCATCCTCTTCCACTACCATTTCTTGATCCATAGCTTCTTTATCGTCAACATCCACAATTACTTGATCATCTTGCTTTGGACTAGGCTTACTCGAGTTAGGCACATCCAGTAGCACTTTGCTACTTCTCAAATTAATGGCACGACATTCATCTTTTCTATTCAGTTTTGGATTAGGAATGGTATTACTAGGAAGACTACTTCATGACATAGCATTCACTTATAAGGCTAGTTGCCCCATTTGCACTTCCAGATTTTTGATAGCTATTGTATGGAGAGAGAAAGTAACCTTATTTTCAACCCTTGGAAATTTTAGATTAGTTAACATTTAGGTGAGCATTTTGTCTATTTTAGACTCCTCTTTCTTAATAGGAATTTGCCTTGATTGCATTTGAAAGCTCGGTGGAGGAATAGGCTTAATACTAGATGTAAACTTACGTGTTTGATTCAAGGTGTTATCTTGACTCCAAGAAAAAACTAGGTTGAGCTCTCCAAACACGATTGTAGGTTTGTGAATAAGGCTTACCTTGAGGATGTTGAAAATTGCCCATGTAATTGACAAATTTAGTAGCAATGCAAAGAGGACAATGGTCAGACATGTGGACATCATTGAATTGATCATATAAAATTGGGGTGGCATGAATAGAATGCACACCTTAAGTACTCTTTTGCATTTGAGATTTTAGCACATTAAAACACTTATTCAAAACGGATAAGATAGTTACAATTTGTGAAAAATAGTCTTATTTTGTAGTAAGCATAGCTTAGGTAGTCCTCCTATCATTGCCTTAAGTGTTGTTTGTCGACAATTAATCTAAAAGTCTAATCACCTCATTAACAGGAACATTCTAATAACCTTTATTGGTCATAAAATCAACCATTACCTTAGATTGACGACTAATGTGAGTATAGAAGATTTGGACTATAACCCATTTGTCTACCTTATGATTAGGGCATTGCTTTATCAACATCGTTTATCTCTCCTAAGTGATATAAAGATGCTCTTTTGGATATTGTCTAAAGCTCATAAATTCCTCCCTTGCTTCCATAGATTTGTCATTAGAAAAGAATTGAGCTCTAAACCTAGCTTTAAGATCAACCCAGGAATTGATAGATCCTTCCAGGAGATTGTTGAACCAATCCCTAGCCTTCCCTTATAGAGAGAGAGGGAATAACAGTATCCTTAAAACATCTTGGGGAACTCTATTTTGCTTGAAAGAATCACACTCTTCTAAGAAGTACATCAAGTGGTTGTTGGAATCTTCATTATAAAGATCATGGAACATCCCATGCATTTGAAGCATTGTGATCATTACCAGTTTGATCTTAAAAGTATGTGCTTGCATTTATGGCATCCGAATGCAAGATTGAGTACCTCGCATATTCTGGCTAGCAAAGTCATTGATGGTAGCTCTATCATATTCATCGTCTGCTATGACTTCAGATTCAGCTTCATTTACTTCTTCAATGAGAGGCACTCTGTCAAGTACTACTACCAATCTGTCTAGATCAAGGTTGCAGACACCAAAATGGTATCTACAAGAGGAACAAGTAAGCAAGTATCAAACTAAAACAATTATCAATTAAAGAGAGAGAGAGAGAGAGAAATTGTATACTTAACTAAGGGCTCAAGCAAAATTTACTAACATATTCCTAGAGTTGGTCAAAGGATTTGTTAAACCAATCCTTGGTAATGGTGCCAAAAACTTGTTCACAATTGTGAGTGTACCAATCATGCTAAGTAATAAAGTGATAAGTAGAGATCGTTCCTACGGAAATTTAAGTAACAAATTAGTCAAGCAATAAGCTTAGTGAATTTGGTAAAGTTGGGCTAAAACAAGTTTTTAATGTGGACTTAGAAATTTAAAACTACTTTTAAGACTAAAAAGTAATAGAGGCAAATGATTCTTTGACTTCAAGGATTAAATAGAACATAAGATTATTTCTCCCCTTTGCATTTCATAAAACTAGATTATTTTCCTCTCTCAATTGTATTTCAATGAATATATGTGTTAGTCTAAGGTTCAAAATCACTCGACAAAGCTCTCTCAAGTCAAAATCAATTTTCTCATTCCATTAAAATGCACAATCTCTTGCTATAATTAATGAAAATCAACTCTAAGCAATTACTTTATTGTGCAATGTAGAGTTAGTAAAGATTTCTCTATTTTACCAAGAAACTATCCATTTATCAAGTAAATTTCAAGTCAAGCATGATTTTAACCAAGCTCTACATATAGGTTAGCTCTCTCAAGTCAAATCGAAATGAACAAGTCAATCTAAATGGTGGTCAAACACTTAGAAGCATTTAGCAAAGGATAAAATCAATACATATATATATATATCATTAACTACTAAAAGAGAGGAATAATCAAGTCTTAATCTATACAAAGGCTCAAAATAATTCTATAATGAAGATTATAGGTACACATAATCATTAAATAGCTGTAACTATTCAAAATAATTATAGCCATTCAAGAAATTAGTAAAGAAAAGGAAGAAGAATGAGAAAAACCCAAGAATTGAAGCATTAAATCCTTTCTAACTTCAATTCCAAGCTCCAAGCTCTTCCAAATACAAAGCCCTAGCACCCAAAAAGTTCATGAAGTCCAGAATGGGTGATTTCTGGCCTGTCCCTAGCTTTTATACTTATTTTTCCACTTTAGTTTTTAAATTGCACAGTATCAGTTTAGTGTATTCGCCATTGGTTCGCTATAGCAAACCCATAGCAAATTATCAGATAGAAATGGACAGAAGCAGTGGTTTTTTAGGTGGTTTCACTATAAATTTTGCTGCAGTGAATCCACAACCAAATAGTAGGTAGAAAGGTCATATTTTGAGGTAATTTTGCAATGACTTGGCTACGACACTTCCACGGCAAATCAAGCTTATCTTCCATGGTGTCTTTTTTTATCTTCCTTTTACATTCTGTCCTTCCCTTGAGCTTCTATAACTTGTCATCTTCCACCTACAAGGAGGAGGAATTCATGAGTTCTTTAACATTCACAAATAATCACAACTATATGCATTTAACTCATGATTTAACAAAATTTTTATTTTACTTTTGTCATATCACATTTTCTTCTATAATCTCTTTATATGCACAATTTGAACCCAAAAATAAGTGAAAAGAGAAGAAAATGTGATAGAATATTATCGATTTCTATGAGTTAACACACATAACAAGTATAATTTCATTGAATTAATAGGAAATACATAACTAAGAATCATCCAATCATAATAATTATAATCCAAACACAATATAAGCAATCTTAGTTCAACAGTATAGAGTCCAAATAATTCACAACAAAATCCTACTGGAACAACTTTAGAACATAGTTGGAAATTACAATAACAATAGAAAACTCATAAGGGAACTAAGAAAAACTCCCCATTAAAGCTCTTGAACTCAAGCCAAATCTCTAATCCTCAAGAGTTGAAAGCTTAGCCACTCATTAGAGCTTCAGTATTAGGGACAACAACTTGTTTGGAGCTTTGAAAATCCATGGAAATTGAGCTCATCGAGAAATCAAAACTTCACTGAAAATTGCAAAGACTTATTGGAAAATGTAGAACCTTGCCGAAACTCACAAATAACTGCTAAATGAGGAAGGTGTGGTGTTTAAATAAGGAAGGGATAGTGAATCTGAAAAGAAATGAGAGAGAGAATGAAGTTGGAGGTAGTCAAAGAGTAGAGCACGGTGGCGGCAGAAGGTTTCGATGAAAATAGAAGAAGGTTGATGAAGATGGTGGAGTAAGAATGGAGAAGCCCAACAGTGGTGGTTGGTCTATGATGATAAGATTGACAGAGGGAGTGAGAGAGAAGACGACAGTGGTTTCTGATTTTGGTGGTCTAGTATCTCTTCTTTGGCGATGGTGGTGTTAGAAAACAAAGAAGAAGAAGAAGAAGAAGACGATGGTAGTGAAGTGTGGTGTTCCAATGAAGGTCTGATTCTCTTCTTTCCATGACAAAACTTCTTTGGTCTCCTCCATTTGTGTCTCTACTTCCTCCTCCAATCGTGTCTTTGCCTGATCTGTCTCTCTATCTGGAATGATAGAGGTCGCTGGCGGTAATGGTGGTAAGGGTAAAAGCTGGGATAATGATCATGGTAATGCAAGGTTGAGATGAGAGCAAGTGAGTGAGAATCTCTAGTGTGCCGTGACACTTCTAGCTCTAAATTGTCGAAGAAGAATCTCTGAATATGACCTTACGTTTTGACCAGGGACTAAAATGAAAAAATAAAAGTATGGAAGGACTAAACTACAAATTTTTTAAACATTTGTAGAGAAAAGCGATAATTCTTAAAACATTTAGCATTTTCTGTAATTTTCCCTGGTCCCTTTTCTTTGTTGATTTACAATTTTTAGAAATTCAATGGACCTTTTTTGTAATTTTCCCCAATCCTCAAAATATTAATTTTGACCCTCTAAAATCTCCAATTTTCTTCTTAAACAGTTACAATGCAAGATTAAGCACAAGGTAGCATCAAAAGTCCAAAAAATCATTTGCATGAATAATTAACAAATTATGGCCATTTTCCCCTAACTATATTTTGTTGAATGCAAATGTCCCTAACTCAAATAAGTGCTTAATCATGCAATATTTCCTAGGAAATGCATTAAAAATCCCAAATTAATCATTAAAAAGGCTATAAAAATATGGTTCAATCATAAATGCAAACATAAACTATAGAAAAAAAATATAATACACAAAAGCTCAAGGTAAAACAAATTAATCACATTAATTACAAGTATTCTTCATAATTTCTAAGCACAGCTTGTGATACTGTTTGTTTCATAATTATAATTTTCTTGAGTCCTACATCCAACTAAAATTAGAATGCCTTAAAAAATTATATTTAATTTTAACTATAAAAATTCAGAAAAGTGGGAAGTCTTGAGCATCAAGTGAAGACACATTATTTTCACCTCTCTTTACAAGAGTGTGCCCCTCAACATAGGATGCTTTAACAATGAGCATATGATTAATGGACCTGTTAGATTGTGTTCTCAATTTTATTCCTTGAAGCAGTTTTCTAGGGCAAGTTTTGAGAATAAAAAAAACTATTTGAAATTTGTCCTAAGAATCATATCTAAAAGGCTAAATGCGAAAAAAAAAGAAGCATCGGCATTATTCCAACACAAAAAAGTAAGCCCAGCAACAAGCCTAATTCAACCTCAATGTTAAAAGCTATAAATTGCCTTCAACAAGAGGATTTATATGCCAATAAAAAAGTATTAAAAAATTACCAAAATGCCCCTGCAGACCCGGCCTGGCTTGACTTCGCTATCCCAATCCAATTGTACTTTGCCCAAAATTTTGACTTGGCCTATTCTTACATATATTTTCCCAAGGAATCTATTTTTAAACTTGATTTTCACAAAATCACTACCAAATGACAATTTTGCCAATGGCAGCCTCTGATTAAGGTTTCATTAGCGTTTTTTTCATTTCTCTTTCTAGGGCTTTTCTGAAAAAGTGTTCAACAATAACCCAACCTAATTTTCCCTCCTGAACACAATAGAACCATCAATTTTATCAAAATCCAGTCCCTATCCCTATTTCTGCAGCTGACCAAAAGTTATGGTAAGAAAAAGGGAAAATTGTGGTTTTTGATTTTCAGCTTCAAATCTTTGCTCCTTTCTACTCCTAATCACTTGATTAACTACTTAATTACCTTTTAACCATGATTCATATTAAATCAATGCAGCACAACAGCTAGGGTTTCCATTTTCCCAAATCACACAAATCAACCACAAAACTACCGATCAATCAAACAACAACAACAAGTATTTGAAGTTTATGGAGGTACCTTTGATTTCTTCTCTGTTCTCTCTCTTGGCTGAATTCCCTCCCTCCACAAACCTTAATATTTTGTTTTTTAAACACCTTGAATCTTAGATAAAGGAAGCTTAGGGATAGGATTATACAAGTTAGCAACCAAATCACCAAAGGAATGAGCTTACCTTTGCCATTTTGCTCCACCTTCTCTCTAAAATGAATGAAGCTTTCTCTCTCCCTCTCTTATGCTTGTGCTTGACTCTGGAAATGAAGAGAAGAGGAAGAAAAATCTGATTTAATAAAATAGCCCATTTCCCTTATTTTCTTTAATTACCAAAAATCCAATATTTTGACTTTTGTGGCATATACTTATCTACATGAAAATGGATGTCATAAGTGCAATTAGATGCTGACTAATATTTCCCTCTCTTGGTCCATCCATATTCATGCCTAGGGTCCTTCCATCAACCCAAAAGACATTCTCCTATTTATCTCATAATTTCAAAATTACCATCACATTATTTTCTTCATTTTCAGATTATTTGGCAATTCTGGAAAAGTTTCTGCCCAAACTTTGAAAAATCATAACTTAATTTGTAGACATCGTATTAGAGTGATTAACCCTTATTGAGTTTAATTTCAAGGCAAAATATAGCTTTTAGCCAATTGGAAGAACAAAATTCCTAAAATTAAATTCTTTGGATGTTGTTCAAGTAAATAGGCATTTTTTCTAGGCTAACTTCAAAAATTCATAACTTTTTGCATATAGCTCCAAAAATTACCCATGACCTGTCAAATTAAATCTTAGGATGTCTACTTTCATCTTGTAACTACCACAATTTTTTGTTATCATTTGGTTATCCAAATCACTTAACAAACTCACTCCCTCACAAGAAATCTTCACTGGTAGCATAATCATATTCTCCAAATTCACCATGTTATTTCATTGCACATTTCCAATAATTACAACACATATTGGTCAATAATATTTGGGGTGTTACACCACCTAGTGGCTTAGTCTGAGGAATTCACTAGTCTCTAGCTAGGTCGCGTACTTTATGTTTCGAACACCGAACCTAGGAGTTTAGGGAAATTATCAGGCCTCCCTCTTCCCCTGACCATTTATGCCGCACCTAAGAAAGTGAAAATGGAATACCAATGGTTGCATGACACATTGCACTCTTACACCTTAATCTTGTGACACTTGGCAAGTGATAACTCTCCATATTTTAGATATTTAAAGGATAGTTTGAAGATAATTTGAGAGTTTTACATACAATTTTGGAAGATTTCTATGAGATTTTATTAATACAAGATAAAATTAAAGTGATACGTCATTTATGGGATTTCATTGTAAATATCATAGTTTTTTAATAAAAATATAAACAGTTAAAAAATACAGATAAATATAGTTTATTTATTGAGTTTACTCTATTTACTTCTTTTGTTTCATTCTATTTTAATTGTTGTTTATATCTTATGAATGTAGCAAAAGAGTAATATGGCACTGTTTTGAATTGAACAATTTGGAATAGAATGACTCAAAGGGAGAACACATGCCATTGAAGCTTATATGGAGGGGCACAGACAACATTTTGTTGTGGTCTTGGGCCTTGGCTTCTGATTTCCAATTTAATATCTCAAAAGGAGAACCAATTGTAGGTACATCAAGGACCAACAAGGAAGAAATCCTGAAAAGAAAGCTATGGTTTTGAGTGTAGAAAATGTAATACCCTTACTTATTATGACTTGTAGCGCAAAATTAATGCATGGCTCAGTGGGCAAAACAGTAATAGCTTAAATATATTGATAATATTTACATGATTACATAAATTCCCCATAGGGGTTCATATATGATAATTATAACTAATGTAGCTGTACAGGGCTACTTGGGTGTCTAAACCCTTCCTAGTGAAAGGGAGACATCTTCCTATCTTCGTTCCACCACTGTAATAATCTTGTGTAGTTATATTCTCTAATCTCTACGTACCTTATGTATTCACATGTCTTATTGGTAGGGGAGGGTGAGATTCGGGAGAATCTTAGTAGGAAAATGGTTACCTTAATGCATGCAAGATTTATGCTATGTACATGACATATTAGCTTAACTAAATGCATGCCCTATAATGAAATTTCTGCATGCTCAATGTTTCATGCAACAAACTATAGCCACAGTATAAATAGAGATAGAGCTTCATTTATTCAAATATGTCTACACAGTCAAGTAAAGCAATCACATACAATACTACACAACTAAAGATATAAAATACATGCAAGTAAGGTAAGTCCCCTACCTCCGGTCTCTGAGTCTTTCTCTTGTACCTTTCTATTAGTCCAATATTTTATGTCCGGCTCGGCTATTGTCCGATCCTATAGTCCCAAATGTACAAAAATTAGGTTAACACCCATTCATGTACTAGTTTAGACACTTCTATAGTGTTTCTAGTGATTATATGAGTCTATATTAGAAAATTACCAAAATGCTCCAAGGGACTCAGCCCGACCCTACTGTACCCGGTTTGACTGTACATTTCCCAAAATTCTGACTCAGGCTAGTCTAATATATATTTTGCCCAATGAATCCATTTTCGGCCTCAGAATTATGAAATTCACTACCAAAAGACAAAAATGCCCTTGGCAACCCCTAATTTAGGGTTTCAGGGGCGTTTTGTCCTTTTGCTTTCTAGGGCTTTTCTGGAAAAGTGTTCAATAGTGACCCCACCTAATTTTTCCTCTTAAATACAATGGAACCATCAATTTCATGAAAATCCAGCTCCTAACCCTCCAATTGGTCCTACCCGAAACTTGGGAATACTTAGGGAAATTTTGGGGTTTTTGAATTATGACCTTAAATCCTTGCTCCTTCGTACTCCTAATTACTTAATTAACTATTTAATTACATTCTCAACATGATTTAGAATAAATTTGGGCTGTATAATGGTTAGGTCTTAGCATTTTCCCAAATTAACAAATCACATAAATCAACCACAAAATCACCAATTAAACCAACAACAACAGCAACAGCAACAATAACGTAAGGTTTATAGAGTCACCTTCAATTTCTTCTTGTTCTTTCCTCTTGACCGAAACGCTAAGCTCCTCAAACCCTAGGAATTTTCTTACACAATACCTTAAATCATGTAGAAGAACAACTTAGTGGAAGGATTACACTAATTGAAAGCCAAAATACCAAAGAAATCAACCTATCTTGCAACTTTTGCTCTCTTTTCTCTCTAAAATCCTCAAAACTCACTCTCTTTCTTCTCTTATGCTAGGACAACAAAAATGGAGAGAAGAGGATGAGATTATTTTTTAAAATATCTCACATTCTTACTCTAATTATTTAATTACCCAAAAATCAGAAATGCTGACTTTCAAGGCTTAAAGTTTACCCCTATGTAATCTTAACATAAGCCCAATTACATGTAACCAATTCCTTCCCTCTCTATTTACCAGAGAAGGCGTCTAAAGGGTCCTTTAAGTCAGAAAAAATTGGCTGATGGGTTATCCCATAAATTGCAAAATTGCCATCACATATTTTCCCCATTTTCAGATTTATGTAAATTCTGGCATATTTTTTGCATAAATTTAAAAAAAAAATCATAACTAAATTTTTAGGCATCATATTAGAGTGATTCTAAAGCTTATAGAATGCTTATTAAGTCTAGTTTCAAAGAAAAATATAGCCTTTTTTGAATTGGAAGTACAAAATTCCCAAAATATAAGTTTTTGAACGCTGTTCCAGAAAATCAACAATTTTTTTGGGCTAATTTCAAAAATTCATAACTCTTTGTATATAGCTTTAAATGATTTATATAACCTATCAAATTAAAGATTAGGAACTTTAATTCTGATAATTTTCATAAATTGTTGTCATCATTTGTTCATCCAAAACCATATGACAAACTTACTACCTCACAAGGAAACTTCACTGGCAGCATAAACACATTGTCTAAAATTTACCATTTAATTTCATTGCATATTTTCAATAATTACAATGCATATTGGTGAATAAAATTTGGGGTGTTATAGAAAAAAGACAGCTGGTCTTTAGGGTGAGCTCCAGAGGATTGGTGAGGAACCGACAAATGGAGAATCATTAGACCTGAGGAAGTGGCAGAAAAGATGAGGTGAAGAGAGGAGGCAGCCGGTGAACTCTGCAACAAGAGCTTCATCATCAACTTTGGCATCTTTAGAGGAAACACCCAACGTATCCAAAGACGAGAAAGATAGAGTTCGACGGTCTAGAGAATGGATCAGAGGAAGTGTCATCAATTCTTATTGTATTGCTTCAATTTTATTTTTCTTTCTCTCTTTTGTCGAATTCCAGTATGTTTCTGAGCATAGAATTCATTGTTGCTGCTGTGATGACTCTGGTTAAAGCCATGTGTGGTTACTAGTTCTTGAACCTAGAGTAGCTATGAACTAATTAATTTGGGGATTTGAGCATGTATGAACTCATTAATTTGTGCTTAGTGTTATTTTGTTAGCCTAGAGTGAGGGGTATAAGTGATTGGAAGATACTTATATCTATTTAAACTCTAGATTTACAAAATAACATTAAGTGCTTTTAATTGGGTAAATACATACTCTAAAACTTGAAAAAGGGATTAGCCATTCTAGGTTATTTTCCTTCATAGGCATTTTAAAAATGTTAAATTTCATATTTTTGCTTTTGTTTAAATTGATTTTCAAATTCATTTCATTCTTTGATTTGCTCAACTTAAAGAAAATTGGGAACTTGAATGCTTAATTATCAATTATGTTGAATATCTAAGGTATGACCTTGATTTGCTATTATATTATTTCAAAGGCCCGTATACTTGTGGTGCTTATTTAAAATTTAGTCGCATCAAGTTTTTGGCTCCATTGCTGGGGATTCAAAACAACTAGTGATTAGAAATAGAAATCCTTTAGTTGTTTAAGCTTGACTTTTGTGAATATTTTTTTTTTATTTTCTGGTGTATGATTTTCTTTGTTTTTCTTGTCTCTTGTTTGTTTTTTACAAGAAATTGAAAAAACAAGATAATGCACAGCAGTCATTTGGTTCAATCAGTGATAAATTGTCATATCTTGGTTCTTTCTTAGGAATGCATGTGGATGACATGAGACAAGGGAATGGAAATACTGGTTGGATTAAAAATGTTGATTCTTCTCAATATAATTGCTTTTCTTGTGTTTATTGTGGGGATAGCATTCATATGAGCATTGCTATATAGCAATACTAGTTATTATATGAGAAATGATTTTACTAGGAACCAAACTTGTTATGATTATCCTCTTTGTCCTAGTGAAAGTTTAGAGCAACAAGATTCTTGGGATTCACATTTTAGCCATTATTCAAAAGAAATTTCCCTATCTTTTCACTCTCATCCTCCTTTGAAGAAAACACCCTTGAATATAAAGAAAAATCTAATTTAGAAATGTTATTTGAGGAGTATGTGTGATCATCATAAAGGTTTAACAGAGAGCAAAGAGAATTTTCCACTAAATTTGAGTCAAGGGTTCAAAATATTGAAGTCTATAAAAATCACGTTTGCCTTATTAAACATGAACAACTTAAAGTGTTCAACCTTGAGCTCATCATACATTCTTCTCAATACACGAGTTCTATCATCCATGTTTGGTAAGGTGGGGAAAGCATCAAGTCTACTAAGTTGAGGTGTAGGAGATTGTGGTGAAAGGTTCATAGAATGATGGTGAAAGTGGTTTATAGGGAGTTCTACATGGCATGGAAGTAGGGGAAAATTAGGGAAAATAGAATGGAGATTATGGTTCTTGGTAGAGTAGAGTGAGTGATTCTTGATGGAATGGGTAGGGTGAAGAAGTATGGTTGAAGTGGGATTGAGGTGGTTGGAAGGTGGGTTCATGGTCAAAATAGGGGGTTTGTGGACAAGATAGTTCACAATGTTGATGGAGATACTAAAATGGTTGAGATTTAGAAGCTTCTCCTTGACAATTTATGTCTTCTAGGAGGGAATCCAATTCATATTGAAGCATATCAAGCTTTTGAGAATATGTGAAATTAGAAAATGCTTCATGTCTCCAAATACCATAAGATTTATCCAACAATTGAGAGCTTGAGGTTCTTTCATTCCCTAAAAAGGAATGCATAGGAGGATTAGTGTAAAACTGAAACTCATAATTTTCATTAAACCAAGCCATTGAAATTGCAGTCAACTAAATCCCAATGAATCCTAAGTCCTAAAAAAAATCCTAAAATGCAAATGAATCCTAAAAATTGAAAGAACTCAAATAAGGACACTAAAAAAATAACCTAAAGAAAAATCAGGAAAAATTCCAGAAAATAAATAAAAATTCAAAAAGTGGGCAAAACAATGGAATTTGGCTAAAATTCACCACACCTAATAGCTTTTTGGTCTAGCTTAAAATGGCCCAAAACCTTAGGAAACCAAAACTTGTAATTTTTTGGGCAAAATGTTTGAAAAATTCCAGCAAGCTTAAATATAGGTGTAACCAAATTTTAGCTGAACTCCAATCAATTTCAAAGTGTGTTACACTTAATTCCAACTACAAATCAAGTGTATGCAAAGAGAAATGCAATAATGCAAATGCAAAAACAAAGGAAAATAAAGATATTTGTTGGTATTTTTGCACAAGTTTCTATTGAAAGAGGGAAGATGTCATGAAATATGCTATGAACAAGTAAATGCAATCTATACTAAATGCAATGGAAAATTACCTAAATGCAAAAGCTACTATAAATGCAAACCTAAAGGCTTAAGGTATCAATCAATCAAAGATGGACACTTCGTTACTAAGGAACCAATTACTTGGCTCCTCGGCAACGGCACCACTTAAAGATAGGCACTATCAACTTTTGTGCCTTAGTAACCTCTTCAAAATTTAACTAAGGATTGCAATATAGGGTGCAATCCCAAATCGTCTCTCAAAGAGCATTTTATTAATTGCCTAGAAACTAAGTGCAATGATTGATAAGAAAAAATAAAAAGGGAAAACTTTGATCTTTTGGAACTACAACTATATTAAAATAATAGAAGTTCTAAATTATAATGATTTTGGTATTTTTGGATATAAAATGATTGGTGAAATGAAATGGATAAAGTAAATCTCTTGAAAATGGTTTGCAAGGGCAATCATAGTTCATCTAATGATAATGGGAGTTCAATTTACTGGCTTATTCACAAATGCCCAAAAGATGCTTTGAGGTAGCTTGAGTTAGATTGATTAAACACTTCCACACTAAGCAAGACTTAACCCCTCTAATCGAAACTCAATACTAAACACTAGCAATTGCAATCAAAGTCCCTTAAAATACGAAATATCTAGCACTGTTGAGTCTAGTGCATTAATCGATGATTATTCTTGAACCTAGAAAATAATCCCTTCTTAAAATACTATTAAAAACAACTTTGCATTAAATTTATGAAATCATTAAGTTTTATAAAATACCAGTTCCCATTGACCGATGAGTCTAGCAATAAAAGAGATGAACCCCTACTCTAGAGATGCTATTAAGCACTCTTAGTATGTGATTTAAATTAATTAATGCAAATGGCTCAATGTAACTCCCAAATCAACTCAATATCTAAATAATACCATGCAAGACAATAGAAAATCAATGGAATTACATTTAAACATATATGTAACCACATATATTGATGAGCACAAAATTCAACATCAACTAATTCAAATAAAAAATTAATCCAAACTAAGTACCTAACCAAGTAACAAAGGTCTAGCAATATAAAAACAATCTCCAAGATAGAAAATCATAATTACAAAGCTAAACAAATGGATTAAAACATAAAACTCCCCTATATAGTGCTTAAAACTCAAGCCTTAGCTTCCATCTTCAAGAGTTGAAGCTTCTAGCCATGAACTATAGTTTGCACAGCCATTAAAACAACGTCAGGAAACATAGACACCAGTAGAGATGGACAAGAATGAAGGTCACAGGTAGAGGAAGAAGGGTGATGAAGTGGCACTGTGGTGGTGGTCTGAGATAGGGTCAACGGTGACAAAGGTCCGACCAGTATGCCACTCTGAAGCTCTATCAGGTTCTGTGTCTCTGCTATAACACTACCTTGATTTTCAAGGTCAAAGCTCCAGGCCTAATGTATGGCTCCACTGCTTCTGTCTTTTTGAGTTTTGAAGCTCACTGGCAGTAATAGATGACAAAGGTGGAAGCACGGTACTAGAAGAAATTAAGGAAGAATGTGAAGGACAGTGGTAGTGGTGTTTGATGAACCTCCGATCCTTATGGTTGCTCTCTGCTTTAGCTCTTGATCTGGAATGACATAGCTCACTGGTAGCAGTGGTGGTGGATAGTGCCACTGGTGAGAGAGGAAGTTGAAGGTGATGAACCTCCGATACTCACTCTCAGTGTCAACACCCGTTTCCATTTTGATATGCGCAGGGCAATAATGAACAAGTTCCATAGGCAAACAAAAAAGTACATTCATACTGATAATAAGTATTTGTTTACAGACAGTCATTAACAGAGCAGACATCGATAATAATAACAAATATGTACAGTATGTTCCAAAACTATTTCACATACAAACTATATACTACCACTGTATTCATCCTAGGAAACATGCCCGTCAGTTTCCCTTCTCTGCATCCTTGGCTTTCGAGCCATTAGCGCCCGCTGAGACATTTGGATTAGAAAAAGGGGTGGGATTCCAAGGAATCTAGTAGAAACATACGATCAACACATAAAATGCGAAAATTAAATATGCAATGCACCGTGTCAAGTAAAATGAAAACTCATATCATCCGTGTGTGTACACAAAATTCAGGGCCAACTAACCCGTTGAAACCCCTACATGTTCCACAGCTGAGTCCTTGACTACAGCTAGGTAAGACTAGTGTACCTCAGCTAGGTCCTAGACCACAGCTAGGTAATGTGCCTTCAGCATGTGTTCAAGTCACAAAATACAGTAACACACATCATACAAATAATCACATAGTATATGAGAGATAGTAGTTCCTACCTTAACCTCTTTCCTGTCTCAAAGGGACAGCCTCGTAAAACGTGTCAACTATAGGTGTCCAACTAGGTCCTAAAACGTCAAATATACAAGAAATAGGTTATAACCTATCCAGGTATCATTTTAGACAATTTCATAGTGTTTCTTGTGGTTATATTAGCCTATGGTGAAAATTTACCAAAATGCCCCCGGGACCCTGGCCCGATGGCACGTTTTTTCAAATTTTTTATTAGTGCTATCCTGATGTATTTTTGTCCAAGGAATCCATTTCCGGACTCAAAATTACCAAATTCAATTTCAAATTACGAAATTGCCCTTGGCAGCCCTACTTTTAGGGGTTTTAGGGGCGTTTCCGTAATTATGCTTTCTCAGCCTTTTTTGAAAAAGTGCCCAACTGTAACCCCACCTAATTTTCCCTCATGAACCCAATGGAACCATAAAATCATTGAAAATCCAACTCTAAGGCTCTCAAACATCCCTGGCCAAAATAATGGTGTTCTCTGGGAAAAATCAGGGTTTTACAATTTCGACTCTGTAAACACGTTCCTTTCTACTCCTAACCACTTTATTAACAACTAATTGAGTTATAACAACCATTTGAACTAAAATTGGGCAGAATAACCCTTAGATACACACTTTTCCAAAATTTAAAACCAATGGCATTCCGGTGAAATTTCACTGATTAAATTGCCCACAGCAGCTAGAATAGTTAATATAAGAAGGTTTGGAAGTTACCTCAAGCTCCCACAAGCTTTTCCCAAATATGGATGAAAACCCTAACTTTTAGAACACCAAATTTGAGCTTTCCAAACCTTAAAAACAAAGAGGAGTAGCTTAGAGTCGGAGTTATACGCGTTAGGAGCGAAATCGTCAGAGAAATCGGCGTACCTTGTGATTTTTTCTTCTCATTCTCTCTCTAAACTCTCTCAACTTTCTCTCTCTTAGTTCAGGTATGTTGCAGCACGAAAATGGGCTGAAGAGGATGATGATATATTTATTTATCATATATTTTGCAATATTTTATTTATTTGTTTTATTTTCCAAAATTTCAAAAATGAACTTATGTACATAAATCCTTATGTACATATAACCATGCTCATTAAGCCAAATCAATATTTCTTTATTTATGACACATGTAGGAGACACCTAGGGGTCCATCCCTATGGTCTCAATTGGCTTCACAACTTGTCCAGGTTACGTATACACGTAAAGTCTCAATTTTGGTCAAAATTGCACTTTTTGCTCAAATTTTCCATAAATTCATATTAAATTGACCAAAATATTTTAAATTTTAACCTTTATTTTCCTTAATTAATTGAAATTGACTTCAATTAATTGGAAAATAATTTATTTTGTGCTATTTTGGAAAAATTACGATTTCGCCATTTCCTTTCTAATCCAATTTCTTTTCTTATTTTTCTTTGGCCAATTTCCATCTATTTTTGGATCAAATATTTTCTCTAATATTTGTTCATTTTTGGACCTTAATATTGGCCTTTTTAAATTACCCAAATTAATTCCATAATTTTTTTGCCCAATTTCCCATGAAATTGAACATTTATGAAATTCATAAATTCCAAATTCATGAATATTCACCATTTTATTGAATTTCCCAAATAATTATAATATATTTGGTGAATATAAAATTTGGGGCGTTACACTTAGCTGTGTCTTCAGTCTCTCTGGGCTGATCCTTATCGCGACTCTCTACTTCCTTTATACAGCTCCCTTGCTTTTAGCTCTCTACTAATTCCAAATCTAAACTAAGGAGCAGAAAAACGCTAAGTTTTTGCTAGATTAAATTGGCATTGTCAAATTTCACAGTACTAAACTGTCATTTCTAAAATTCAAACTCCAAATTTCCATTTTCATATTTAATCCAAAATTTCAAATACTTTCAATTGAAAATAATTAAAATAATATCAAATCCTCTCAAGAATCAATAGTTAAGAGTAATTACAATTATTTTTACAATTTTGCCCTTTTTTAGTCCTAATTTAATGTATCTACTCTTAAAATTTATTTATCACAACTAAAGCATTTTAAACTCAATTAATATGACAAAATCCCTAAATAAAGTGTGAAAATATATAGTCAAAGATGGGATTTGTCACTCACCCTTTTTCAAAAATTAAAATATTCCAGAAAAAGCAAGCGGCTCGAGGGGCAAAAATACAAATATCGACAACTGAGGTGTTCGGGTCAAGAAGACGGAGTTGTTGGTTATCATTAGTTTATTTTGGATATTTTTGGAATAAGTTTGTATATATATTATCAAACCCTATGGGGAAAAACGGTAAGATAATCAAGTACCTTGTATCAATATATCAGTATATTTATACTATTCCTATATTGCCCACTAAGCTGCTTATCGTGTTCCACAAATACTCTGAAAAAGGTGAAAATAAGATAAGGGTCTAACATTCTGGTATCAGAACCCAAACTGATTCTAGAAGAGCCCCAAGTGGTTCTAGCAGAGTGGCGATTTTGACAACAGGATAGTATATTGATATGATTTTGATTACACAATGATAGGAAATTTGCATGGACAGGAGTACTAAAAGAGTGAATCCTCCTAGTCTAATAATCAGCCCTGGAGAAATAATGAATACCCAAAAAGCAGTAAGTATTATGTAATTGATATGAGGATAGTATCAACGATATCAAGGAATAAGGATATCAATGCACTTAGAGATGATACCAGTACCTAGTTGGTGGTGTCAGTGGCACCAGTGCACGTAGCAATGATACTAGCACTCGTGATAATGGTATCAGGATGATACCCACGGTATCAGAGTGGTATGGTGGTATCAAAGGGCAATGGAATCAGTACACCTAGAGGAAGTATCATTACCTAGTCAACTGTACAAATGGGACTAGTGCACTAGATAGAGGTATCAATGCACGTAATGATAGTATCAAAACACCAACGGTATTGGTAATGATAATAATATTATAATTGATATTGTGCATTTACCAGCATTGATATGCAGTCCCTCTGTAGTATTTTGATGCCTAGAGGCAATGGGCACTATTTTTGAGACAAGGGTAGTCTCAAGGTACCGATGGTCAGGTGTAGATAAAGCCGGTATATGCATTTTGGCATGGCACACAAAAGTTAAGCATACTCAACCTAGGGTAATCTATATATATACAGGGTGAAGAGACCTAGGATTTGAAAGTTGTGGTTTATAAATATTGTGATTATTTTAACCTACGTGTGTACACGTGTTTCATGAGTGTTGATTCAACCCACTCAACAGTTTTTCATATTTAAATCTAAATTGTTTGTTTGTTGATCCAATGATAGAGATGAGATGAGGAGGAACAAAATTGGAAAGAATATGAGATGATCCAAATCCTCTTGGAATTGTGTTCATTAATATGTTAGACAGTAACTAGTGACGAATGTAGAAAAATTATTATGTGGAAAATTATAAATAATTATGTATTTTTTTTAGATATAAGTATAAATATCATTTAAATTAAAACATGAGAACAAAATTTATTGCAATTAATTACTAGCTAAACAACATTCCAAAAGTGATTGTCTTAATAGACGAAATATTAGTAAATGTAATAAATTGAATGGCCGTGAAATTCTTATGAAAAATGGAAGTTTTGTAGGGGCAAAAACAACAATTTTTATAGGTAAGAAGGGATGTAATGAATCCTTATTTTTAGAGAAGAAGAATAAGGTGCAGCAACAACTAGCCTTATCCAACTAGGAGAGTCAGTTACTTGAATCGCAACATCCATTTTAATTTGCTCCAACTCCAATTATATATTTAAGCTAATTTTCTTGTTTATGTTGCCATGGCTTGTAAATATATTATTTTAGTGTAGCAAGTATTTTTGCAGTATTTTTTTCATTCTTATTTAATGTTATATTAATTTTTTGGGATCTCAATAAATAATAAATAGGGGAAAAATTACAGGTGAAGGACAATATTGAATATGATGAGCATGAAGCCATCAATAGCAAGACTTAATTGTGTACTACTACCTCCGGTCCTAAATATAGGACAAAGTTTATAGTGCAATTTACACTACAAACTTTGTCCTATATTTAGCACTGGAGGGAGTACTTAACTTTTAACAGGCATAGCAAACAAATCGCAAGCTTTACCTTTATGGATTTGTCATCATTTTTACCTTTAAAATATACTTCCTACAAATCATGATAGAAGTTCCATCTACAAAAATTTTTTAGTTCATAATATAAGTCAATTAGAGAGTAATAAATGATTATTTATCATTTTTTTCTCCTATAATTAATATCAAATTGTGACTCCTTATATTTTCTAGTCTCTTTCAAAATCTAGTTTAATATGGTAAATGTTAAAATAAATTTCTATTTAAGATAGATTTAATGAATTAAGTGTTATTTTTTTATTCGATGAATTAGTTGAATTGACTTGATGAATATCAACTCAATTAACTGATCGAACAGCAAATATATTTAAAACAAAATAAGGATAATTCCAGAAATTACCTTTAAAATTTGAAAATATCAAATCAGTGAGGTGAGTTGTGAGTTTGTAATCAAGTGTAGTCAATACATAAATTATTTCTTGAAACAAAACTACTTTGATATTTTAAACGTTTCATTTTTGAATTTTCCCAGCAAACTATTTGAGAGCTGTCCTGATTCTACTCTAAACGTTGTAAACTCTGTCTTTTGTAGAACTAAAGCTAAACCAGCACATTAAATTAGAGTTTAAAAGTTTAATACTATGAAGCAAAAAATCTATAAACTTTAATATTTGCCAAGCTTCTGGTACCAAAAAAAATTGCCAAGATACTTGAGATAAAGAGGAATAAAACCATTAACATGTATGAAAAAAATTTATACCTCTTCTAATCTATAATATAAAGCTAAATAACTAATTTCAGTAGATTAAAAAAATTAGTTGTGTTAGTTATTTGTAACAAATTTGGGTTAGTTTTACTACAATACAAATATTTCATAATGACTATCATTGGATTGAAACCTTTTAATGTGCGTAATCAATAAGAATACTTTAAAAAAAATTATAAATTTGGGAGAAAAAATGAATTGAATCTTATATTCAAAACTAAATACAACCCCCCACTAGCTCTTGTATTAAGGATTTGAGGTAGTACAAGACTCGTCCCGCATGTAATATCCTGGATTGTAATTAAGGGCTAATAACTTCAAGTGATGTAATTAATGCTAATTAAACACTCTTGAAGTAAATAATGCGAATTATGATGCAAATGTGTTTGATGATGGTTTATTAAGTATTGTGACAATCAGGGGCAAAACGGTAAATTTACCGACCGATTGGACAGTTACCGAAGAGGAAACTCATTGGTAATTGATATCAATGGCTAAGATTGAATAAGCAAAGGAGTGGGATTGTGTGTGCATGTGCTCATGTGAGGGTTTAGAAGGGGGCACAAGATGTTGACACATGTCAACACAAGAACCATGGATTGAGTTCAAAGAGTCAACAATTGCAACTCCTTTCCCTCCTCCATTTTAAGTCGGCCAAGGGCCTAAGTGCACCAAAAAAATTCTGATTCCATCATCATCTTCTCACTTCTCATCTCTCCTCCATTTTCGCCAAGAACAAGCAAGAAAGGGAAAGAAGGAGCTTGAGTTTTAGGTAAGGTCTTGTCCCTAAATGCTCAACTCACCTTTATTAATATTGTTCAAGGGATTGAGAGCTTTATTCCTATGGTTTCATATTTTTGATTAGTGGAGTTTGAGAACTTGTGGGGATTTGAAAGTTGGAGAATCAAAGAAATAGCTTTGGAAAGAAGTTGTAATGAGTATGTGATACCTTTTGGTATAATTGTTGTGGTCATTGGTTTGGTTTTGGGAATTTCGAATTTTTGCCCTGATTTTTGGTCTAATTTGAATGCTTGAATTGGTTAGTGTGTGGTAGAGAATGTGGTGTTAAATTGTGTCTTTGAGCCATGGGAGTTGATTTGGAATTTTGGGATGGAATGGATTGCAATGTGTGTGTTGATTGGAGATGTTAAGTGACATGTGGTGATTGTGGTAGAATAGGTTCATGGATAATGAATATGGTCATTTTGATGGCTCCAATGTGTTCCTTGAGCCAAATTGGGTGAAAATAGTATGTGATTTGAAATTAGGGACCATTGGAAGCCAATTGGCAAAATCTGGAAAATCTGTCCAATGTAAGTCTGTTCTGGGCAGTCAGATGGTGTGGACGTTTTGACTGGGCAAATGATGTTGAAAAATTATGAAACTTTCCAGTCTTAAATTTCACATCTTGGGCTTCAAAATGGACATAAATTTTGTGTCATTTCGCTTTTTGAGCTGGGAGTTTGAACTGTCCAAAGTTTGGCATCAAAACTGGACCTTGTTTTGGTACAACGTTAGGTTTTTGGTAAATCTGGAATTTTGTGGTGATTCTTGATAATGTTACATATTTTTCCCATAAAGGGGACTTCAATATCTTTCAATGGGCTTTGGAATCACCTTGTTTCAAGTTTTCTAGAGCGAGTTATGAATTTTTGAAGTTCCTTGGCTGCAGCAGAAAATTTTGGCTCCAGCACAAAACTTTCTGTGCTTGTCCTGGCCGCAGCCAGAAAATTCTGGCTGCAGCCAAAATGTTTCTGTGACGTTTTTAGCCATTTTTGGCTGCAGCCAGAGAATTCTTGGCTGCAGCCAGAACCCAATTTTTAGCACTTTGTGAGTTTGTGAAGCAATTTCCAACCGAGAATTCTCCAATCCTTTTAGGTTCTCTTTGAGTTTGTTATAGCCATTTAGGGGACTCATATGGAACCTATTTTAAGTGTTTGAAAGTAGGAATTGGGGGGTAGGAAATTAATCCACCATTCTTAATTTTGTTTATAGGCTTTGATATTTGCCGCCCTCGTGAGCCAGCTGTGCCAGCGAACGTCAGAAAGGAACGAGGTAGTGACTTTTTCTTTTATGCCATATATGATGCATTGTATGTGTGTTATATCATTGATTTGTGATGAATCGTATGCTGCAACATTTATGAATTTGTGTAAGCACCGCTATACCAATAGTCCCTGAGTCGCTAACAACGGTTCGGGTAAGAGCTGTGAGCCTTCCCGGCGGTAAAAGGGGATGAGGATAGGGTGTGATATATGTGATTTTGTGGGCCGAAAGGCTATTTGTGAAGGCCGACGGGCCATTTGTGAAAGCCAGATAGCTATATGAGCTATAAGGCTATTTGTATGCACTGCCACGCCAATAGTCCCTGAGTCGCTAACAACGGTTCGGGTTAGGACGGTGTGCCTTCCCGGCGGTAAAAGGGGATGAGGGTGGAGTGTGGTTTGTGCTGCTGATGTATGATGATTGCTTACATGCTATGTGTTTATGTGTGGTATGAATAGATTGTTACTACTGGGATTCTCTTGAATCTCATTCTTTCCTTTGACTAACCTTTCAGACAGGGCAAGTGGCTCCAAGGAGAAGCGGACTACTAGGAGCGGATAGGACCCTTTAGGGGCGTTTGTTTTGGATATGTTGGTTATTTACCTTGGACAGGGTTCTGTAAATTATTTTTGGATTGTATATATATGTGGAATACAGTTGTGTAATCCCCTATATGGGAATTATAACCCTATAGTGAATGAATGGAACCCGGGGGTTGCCGGGATTTTTGTTATCTACTCTGATATGTATGAATGTAAATTAACTGCACAGGTGATTATATTCGATAATTGAATTTGAGACCGGAGTAGGAAAGAAGTTTTGAAAATTTTGTAAAGTCCCTACCATAACAGGGAGTCTTAAATGAGTTTTGAACTATTCGACGGTCTCTAAACCAATTTAATTAAGTGATATCGAATTATAAATACACTATGTAAGGCAGGGGGTTACATTTTGGTATCAGAGCTGTAGTTCCTGGCACGGGTAGAGGTTGCTAGGATAGATCCCTTAGTTGGTTTTAGGGATAGAAGATTATCTGTGAACGATTGTTGTGTATGCACATGTATGTTTATTGATGTGGACATATAATGGTTTTATGACTATTGTGCATACTATTTCTGCTGAATTAATGGGGCAAGTTGTTTGTAGAATGAAGAAAACTAGAGGACGCCCCAGTGTTCCGCGTGCAGACCCTGAGGTGGAGGTTGTAAATGAGAATCCACCAGATCCAATGCAAGAATTAATGGGTCTAATCAAGGATCAGCGGGACATGATCACTGAACTGAGGGAAGAGCTCAGAACTGAGAAGGCAAAGAACCAGGAAGGTCCGGTTCAATCGACTCCGGAGGAGACTCAAGAAGAGACTCGACATGAGGACACTACAGAAGGATCAGCACGACCTCTGGAATCCCCACCTCGTGCTACCTTGAATCAGGAATCATATGGGATGCCACCCAGAGAGGAAAAAGACCTTCAGTATTGGGTCACCCGATTCTGCAAGCATATGCCTCCGGCGTTCAGAGGAAGGTTTGACCCTCAGGCAGCCGAAGATTGGTTGTACAGACTGGAGAAAATATTTGAGGTTCTGTGTTGCCCAGAGGAGGTGAAGCCACGGTTGGCAGTGTATAAACTCGAAGGAGATGCGGATCGTTGGTGGCGGAATATCGCCTTGACATTGAAGAGCAACAAAACGCCATTGACTTGGGAACTGTTTCAACAAGAATTCAACGAGAAATACTTTCCCAAATCAGTGCGGCTCGAGAAGGAGACAGAATTTCTCAACATCAAACAAGGGGATATAGAGAGCTTTGATGATTACTTGTCCCGTTTTGTACGATTGGCTCGGTACTCCTCTTACCTCCGATTTAAAGATGATGAAGAATGGAGTTCTGATATGCTCATCCGCGGTCTGAGGCGAGAATTGAGAAAGCGATTGGTTACGAACCAATTCACTAAGTTCAACAAGGCTGTGGAGCAGTGTCGAATTACGGAGAATAATCTGAGGGAGTTGAATCCTACCAGAGCTACTGGCCACCGCAGTGAACCCAGTAAGGGTAATACTTCCCAGAAGCGGAAGGGTCAGGGATTCTCTTCATCCCGGGGTACTGGTAAGAAACCCTACCAGCCCAGAGATCGGGAGTCTCAGAAATCTTTTACGGAGTGGGTATGTAATCGTTGCAATCAGCCGCACTACGGCAGAAATTGTCGAGGAGAAATGATCTGTTTTAATTGTAAGCAGCCAGGACATTTTACCAAAGATTGTCAACGACCGCGAGGCGAGCAGAGACCGAAGACACAGGGCCGAGTGTTCGCTATGACCCACGAGGAGGCCCGTAGATCTCCTGAATTGATACAAGGTAAAATCTCTATTAATGGCTATCTGTTGCAAGCATTGTTCGACTCGGGTGCAAGTCACTCCTTCATTGCTTATGATTGCGTGAAGCGCCTGGGATTGCATGTACATAAATTACCATTTGAATTAATAGTGTCAACTCCAATGGGTGTTAAGGCCTTGACCACAGAAGCTTGTCTGAATTGTGTCATAACTGTGGAAGGGCACCAATCTACTGTAGATTTGATCTGTCTGCCGCTTTACCAATTGGAAGTCATCATGGGTTTTGATTGGTTAACGGCGAATAATGTGTTGTTAGATTGTGGGAACAAAAGAATAGTGTATCCTGCTTCCCAGAGGGTTGAAGCTGTAAATACCAGTATGAACTTCCTTTCTACGGCTAAAGCTGAACGATATCTTGAAAAAGGTTGCCAGGGGTATATGGTATTTTTCTCTGTACAAAAGGAAGCTAGTGAAACTTTGAGTGATATACCCGTGGTAACTGAGTTCCCTGAGGTATTTCCAGATGATCTTAGTGGATTGCCTCCTGAGAGGGAAGTTCAGTTCCCAATTGACATTGTACCTGGAGCTGGTTCTATATCTAAGGCCCCATACCGCATGGCCCCAAACGAGATGGCGGAGTTAAAGAAACAAATAGAAGATTTGCTTGAGAAGGGGTTTATTAGACCCAGTGTGTCGCCTTGGGGAGCTCCAGTGTTGTTTGTAAAGAAGAAAGATGGGAGTCTTCGCTTGTGTATCGACTACAGAGAGCTGAATAAAGTTACTATAAAAAACAAGTACCCTCTTCCCCGAATCGATGACCTTTTAGATCAACTCTCTGGTTCATGTGTATTTTCAAAGATTGATCTAAGGTCAGGGTATCATCAGTTGCGAGTGAAAGCAGAGGATGTTCCAAAGACTGCTTTCAGGACCCGATATGGTCATTATGAATTCTTGGTGATGCCATTTGGGCTAACCAATGCGCCTGCGGTTTTCATGGATTACATGAACCGTATCTTTCGACAATATTTGGATCAGTTTGTTGTTGTGTTTATCGATGACATTCTGATATATTCCAAGAGTATGGAGGAGCATGAGCATCATTTGAGAGTTGTATTGAATACATTGCGTGAGAAGCAACTATACGCTAAATTGAGCAAGTGCGAGTTCTGGCTATCAGAAGTGAAATTCTTAGGCCACGTTATCTCGCAAGAAGGGGTCTCTGTAGATCCCAGTAAAGTGGAAGCAGTACTGAACTGGAAGAGGCCAGAATCTGTGGCGGAAATACGCAGTTTTCTGGGTCTTGCTGGTTATTATCGGAGATTTATCCAAAATTTCTCCCGTATTGCATTGCCAATGACCAAGCTCACGAGGAAGGATCAGCCTTTTGTGTGGGATGAGAAATGTGAAAACTGTTTTGTGGAGCTGAAGGAGAGGTTGACGTCGGCACCTGTGTTGATTTTGCCCGATCCCAGTTTGACATACGTTGTGTATTCTGATGCCAGTGGGCAGGGATTAGGGTGTGTCCTTATGCAGCAGGGACGTGTGGTGGCCTACGCCTCTCGACAGCTCAGACCTCATGAATTGAACTATCCCACTCATGATCTGGAGCTTGCGGCCATTGTATTTGCTTTAAAGATTTGGCGTCATTACCTGTATGGTGTGACTGTGGAATTGTACTGCGACCACAAGAGTCTCAAATATCTGTATGATCAGAAAGAACTGAATATGAGACAGCGCCGCTGGATGGAATTGCTTAAGGACTATGACCTGGAAATAAAATATCATCCGGGTAAAGCAAATGTAGTCGCTGATGCTCTTAGCCGAAAGACTGTGCTCGTTGCAGCTATGATGATACAAGAAAGGAAATTGATTGAAGATTTCCGTGATTTAAATTTGACAAACCAGATCGTCTGTGCCAATTTCACTGTTTCTCAAGAGGAGAGTGATCTAAGGGCGGAAATTGAAGAAGCTCAGAGTCAAGATGACTGGATACAGCGCAACCTGGCTCGAATTGAACAGGGAGAAGTTCCAGGCTATGACCTATCGCCTCGTGGATTAGTTCGTTATCAGAAGAGAGTCTGTGTTCCACTTAAGGCGGAGTTGAGGCAGAAGATTCTGGATGAGGCACACAAGAGCCAATATACTCTCCATCCTGGTATGACCAAGATGTATCATAATCTGAAATCAGTGTATTGGTGGCAGGGTATGAAGAGTGATGTGACCAAATATGTGGCAAGGTGTCTCACTTGCCAGAAGGTAAAAATTGAGCACCAGAGACCGCCTGGTTTACTTCAGAGTCCTGAGATTCCGGAATGGAAATGGGAAAGTGTGACCATGGATTTGGTTGTGGGATTGCCCAAGATCAGAAACTATGATGCGATCTGGGTAATTGTGGATCGGTTAACAAAGTCAGCACACTTCATACCAATCAATGCCGGTTATTCTCCTGATAAATTGGCGGAGATTTATATTCGAGAGATTGTCAGACTTCATGGTATACCGAAGAATATCATTTCCGACCGAGATCCACGATTTACTTCAAGATTCTGGAAAGCATTGCATGAAGCCTTAGGTACTCAACTGAGATTCAGTACGGCTTATCATCCTCAAACGGATGGACAATCTGAGAGAACAATTCAGACGCTGGAAGATATGTTGCGAGCTTGCGTTCTCGACTTTAAAGGAAGTTGGGATCGTTTCCTTCCACTGGCTGAGTTCGCTTACAACAATAGCTATCATGCGAGCATCCAAATGGCTCCGTATGAAGCATTGTATGGAAGACGGTGTCAATCACCAATATGCTGGAATGAGTTATCCGAAAGGAAGCTTTATGGGCCAGATTTAGTTGATCAAACCTCTGCACAGATTCGGATTATTCGTAAGAGGTTGCTTGCAGCGCAGAGTCGACAGAAAAGCTACGCTGACAAGAGAAGAAGACCTCTAGAGTTTGAAGTTGGTGACCACGTGTTTCTGAGGGTATCTCCTGTCACCGGTGTTGGGCGTGCAATCAAAAGAAAGAAGTTGAGCCCGAGGTATATAGGTCCTTTTGAGATCCTTGATAGGATTGGGCCTGTAGCTTATCGGGTAGCCCTACCCCCGAACTTGAGCAGGCTTCATGACGTGTTTCACGTTTCCCAACTGAAGAAGTACCAACCAGATCCATCTCACATAGTTGAGTATGAAGAAGTTGAGCTACAAGACAACTTTACCTATGCGGTGGAGCCAGAGCAAATCATTGATCGAGAGGAGCGACGGCTCAGACACCGAAGCATTCCGTATGTGAAGGTGATCTGGAAGGGAATGACTCAAAGAGAGGCAACCTGGGAAGCGGAGGAAGATATGCGAAGGCGGTATCCGGAGTTTATGACTCTGGTTGTGTAACAATTTCGAGGACGAAATTTAATTTTCGGGGGGAGAATTGTAATATCCTGGATTGTAATTAAGGGCTAATAACTTCAAGTGATGTAATTAATGCTAATTAAACACTCTTGAAGTAAATAATGCGAATTATGATGCAAATGTGTTTGATGATGGTTTATTAAGTATTGTGACAATCAGGGGCAAAACGGTAAATTTACCGACCGATTGGACAGTTACCGAAGAGGAAACTCATTGGTAATTGATATCAATGGCTAAGATTGAATAAGCAAAGGAGTGGGATTGTGTGTGCATGTGCTCATGTGAGGGTTTAGAAGGGGGCACAAGATGTTGACACATGTCAACACAAGAACCATGGATTGAGTTCAAAGAGTCAACAATTGCAACTCCTTTCCCTCCTCCATTTTAAGTCGGCCAAGGGCCTAAGTGCACCAAAAAAATTCTGATTCCATCATCATCTTCTCACTTCTCATCTCTCCTCCATTTTCGCCAAGAACAAGCAAGAAAGGGAAAGAAGGAGCTTGAGTTTTAGGTAAGGTCTTGTCCCTAAATGCTCAACTCACCTTTATTAATATTGTTCAAGGGATTGAGAGCTTTATTCCTATGGTTTCATATTTTTGATTAGTGGAGTTTGAGAACTTGTGGGGATTTGAAAGTTGGAGAATCAAAGAAATAGCTTTGGAAAGAAGTTGTAATGAGTATGTGATACCTTTTGGTATAATTGTTGTGGTCATTGGTTTGGTTTTGGGAATTTCGAATTTTTGCCCTGATTTTTGGTCTAATTTGAATGCTTGAATTGGTTAGTGTGTGGTAGAGAATGTGGTGTTAAATTGTGTCTTTGAGCCATGGGAGTTGATTTGGAATTTTGGGATGGAATGGATTGCAATGTGTGTGTTGATTGGAGATGTTAAGTGACATGTGGTGATTGTGGTAGAATAGGTTCATGGATAATGAATATGGTCATTTTGATGGCTCCAATGTGTTCCTTGAGCCAAATTGGGTGAAAATAGTATGTGATTTGAAATTAGGGACCATTGGAAGCCAATTGGCAAAATCTGGAAAATCTGTCCAATGTAAGTCTGTTCTGGGCAGTCAGATGGTGTGGACGTTTTGACTGGGCAAATGATGTTGAAAAATTATGAAACTTTCCAGTCTTAAATTTCACATCTTGGGCTTCAAAATGGACATAAATTTTGTGTCATTTCGCTTTTTGAGCTGGGAGTTTGAACTGTCCAAAGTTTGGCATCAAAACTGGACCTTGTTTTGGTACAACGTTAGGTTTTTGGTAAATCTGGAATTTTGTGGTGATTCTTGATAATGTTACATATTTTTCCCATAAAGGGGACTTCAATATCTTTCAATGGGCTTTGGAATCACCTTGTTTCAAGTTTTCTAGAGCGAGTTATGAATTTTTGAAGTTCCTTGGCTGCAGCAGAAAATTTTGGCTCCAGCACAAAACTTTCTGTGCTTGTCCTGGCCGCAGCCAGAAAATTCTGGCTGCAGCCAAAATGTTTCTGTGACGTTTTTAGCCATTTTTGGCTGCAGCCAGAGAATTCTTGGCTGCAGCCAGAACCCAATTTTTAGCACTTTGTGAGTTTGTGAAGCAATTTCCAACCGAGAATTCTCCAATCCTTTTAGGTTCTCTTTGAGTTTGTTATAGCCATTTAGGGGACTCATATGGAACCTATTTTAAGTGTTTGAAAGTAGGAATTGGGGGGAAGGAAATTAATCCACCATTCTTAATTTTGTTTATAGGCTTTGATATTTGCCGCCCTCGTGAGCCAGCTGTGCCAGCGAACGTCAGAAAGGAACGAGGTAGTGACTTTTTCTTTTATGCCATATATGATGCATTGTATGTGTGTTATATCATTGATTTGTGATGAATCGTATGCTGCAACATTTATGAATTTGTGTAAGCACCGCTATACCAATAGTCCCTGAGTCGCTAACAACGGTTCGGGTAAGAGCTGTGAGCCTTCCCGGCGGTAAAAGGGGATGAGGATAGGGTGTGATATATGTGATTTTGTGGGCCGAAAGGCTATTTGTGAAGGCCGACGGGCCATTTGTGAAAGCCAGATAGCTATATGAGCTATAAGGCTATTTGTATGCACTGCCACGCCAATAGTCCCTGAGTCGCTAACAACGGTTCGGGTTAGGACGGTGTGCCTTCCCGGCGGTAAAAGGGGATGAGGGTGGAGTGTGGTTTGTGCTGCTGATGTATGATGATTGCTTACATGCTATGTGTTTATGTGTGGTATGAATAGATTGTTACTACTGGGATTCTCTTGAATCTCATTCTTTCCTTTGACTAACCTTTCAGACAGGGCAAGTGGCTCCAAGGAGAAGCGGACTACTAGGAGCGGATAGGACCCTTTAGGGGCGTTTGTTTTGGATATGTTGGTTATTTACCTTGGACAGGGTTCTGTAAATTATTTTTGGATTGTATATATATGTGGAATACAGTTGTGTAATCCCCTATATGGGAATTATAACCCTATAGTGAATGAATGGAACCCGGGGGTTGCCGGGATTTTTGTTATCTACTCTGATATGTATGAATGTAAATTAACTGCACAGGTGATTATATTCGATAATTGAATTTGAGACCGGAGTAGGAAAGAAGTTTTGAAAATTTTGTAAAGTCCCTACCATAACAGGGAGTCTTAAATGAGTTTTGAACTATTCGACGGTCTCTAAACCAATTTAATTAAGTGATATCGAATTATAAATACACTATGTAAGGCAGGGGGTTACACCGCATCTTAATGACAAACAATTCATGAGCTTTAGCTAATCAACTTCAGCCTTGAAACCATCACCTACTGAATTTTCCCTATTTCTAATTGGTTTTCCATTGCTAAAATGCAAATACCAACTTAACAATAATTATTTTCTCTTTGAAAAGCTTATAGTTGGACCTTCGGTTGTTTCATATGTTTTACATGGTGGTTGTTTTATAAGAACCGTTATTTTTTACAATAAATAAATGAAAGTTATTATCTACAATAATTATTTTTATGTTTTTGTGAATTCCGTCTCTCAATACATGATAGTGCGCATATTTAACCATTAAGTTTTAGCATTATATTTTCATGCACAATCTCTGCCTCGACATAAATAACGTTTATTCGCTGTAACCGTAATTTATTAAGCCTTATATATGAGTGAATTTGAAGCAATGAAAAGAGAATAAGTAAATGAGAAAGTATTCCATTATTAATTTTGTTGTTGTATTTAATCACTTAGACAAATATTTCTATATTTATGAACAATACTTGTAAGGTTTAATGAACATATATTTGGTGGATATATATATATATATATATATATATATTATTTCTTTAAAAATATCTTGATTAAACTAAAATAATATTTTACATAATAGTTTCAAAATTAAAAGCGGATTAATTTGAGATCAAAACTTTATGCTTAAATAGAAGGGAGAATTTTATTATAGTCTCACAAAAGGGACTTAATAACAAGTCAGATTCAATACAACATGAAATAAATCTGCAGGACAAAGCTTCAACGAACACAAAATAACACTAGGACTCCGAATGAAATGAAGATATGTTCGGGTAAAAAAAAATAAAATATGTTGAATTTTTTGAATGGATTATTTTTTTATAGATTTTTGTTGAATTTTTCATGCTTTTTTGTCAAGCCCAAATCTGTTCGGCACTCTGAAAAGCTGCTCTAGTCCCTGGTTTAATTTAGGCTTTGACTCATTGGCATTTCAATATTACAGGGGCATAATTGTACCACACAATACTTTAGGGACCTAGATGCACTTATAAAAAAATTTTAAGGTGCCAGATGGACCTTAACCCTAAATTAAAAGGAATTTCACACTTTGAAAAATCAATAAAAATTTCTTGTTTAGAAAGTTTATTGGGTACATTACCATAGAAATGACAATATATGATGATTATTAACTGTCATACATCACGGTTTCGAACTATCATATATGCAAGTCCTATAAAAGGTCAACAAAGGTACATTACAATTCCAAACTGTTATTTCTTCTAGACCTATTCTAATGGTTATAATATAACACCTATTATGTATTGAGGTTTGGTGAGGTTATAATCAGCCTATTACTGTGATAATAATTAATGGACACACATAAACAACCATCATAATATATAGTAATGCTTACATAATACATAATAATCTCATTTTACAATGGTTATTTATTCAGTGACATACATAGTGGTTTGTATATAATAACTATGACTTTTAATAAACTTTAATGATGGTCCCACGTAGATAATCATTACGAAATAAGTACATAAATAACGATATATAAATAAAAACCATGAACATTTATAATACATGACAATTTTTATATAATAATCGTGATGTATGGATATAAGAGTCTTCAAGTGAGAGTTTTTGAGCTAGCTGACCTCCTATAGATATATATAATAGAATAGCAGTATCTCCAACACTGCGTGGCAATGCAATTTGGCATGGATCAACACAATCCAGGCTTTGTGGAGAGAATTAATGGCAAATATTGATGTATGTAAGTGATATATGTAACTAGTGACCTATATATAATTATGTCTCTTCACAGGAATTAACCCTTAGAAAGAAAAGGACTCTGGGAAAAAACATATACCTCTATCAGAAAGGGCGGAGGGACATGCAAACCCTTGAGTTCAAGGGTTTGCATAACCCATGAACCCTTTTTTGATAGGGTAATTTGTTTTTTCCCCATCATCCTTTGCTTTGTAGGCTTAATTGCTAAACAAATACAAGGTATAGGTGAACACTTACATTATATATATATATATATATATATATATATATATATATATATATATATATATATATATATATATATATATATATATAAATATTAGGAGTAAGATTGATTCTAGCCACAAAACCTAAAAAATCTTGATCCATACAAATTGCATGGCTACTCGATGTTAGAAGTACTACACTACTATATATATAAATAGAGACGAGACCAAGTAGCTCAGAAACTCTCAAATTGAAGAGTTTATGATTGATCGCAATGTTGAATTTCATAGCTTTAAACTTGGTGCCACTTGCTCAATAGAAAAATAGGAGAGGAACTTTCAGTTAGAGCAATATGGGATTTTAAAAAAAACATAACTTCACAACAATAAATTCAATATATCACCTGAACTAGTTTATTCATAGAGCTTATTCATGTATGACTCTCGCTACATCTGAACTAGTTTATTCATATAGGTTTGTCATGCATAACTCTCATCGGTACACATGAACTAGTTGATTCATCACACCTATTGAACTTCTTGAAGTAACTTCCTATGGTATGGATACTTCCAAAAAAGGAGACGTATTTTCCTTATGGATCACATGTCTAAAAGTTACTTCAAAAGAGATCAATCACTACTACTACAAAAAAAAAACATTTTTAACGTCCCTTTTTTAGGCTTTTTAATGTCTAAAAACAAGGAGACATATATGTGAGCGGCATAGTAAAAAATGACAATATCGTCCGTAAATAAAAGGATGCCTAAAATCTGGACTTTAGGCGGCCCTATTTTAAAAATGGACGTCTAAAGTGCTACACTAACACTTTAGACATCCCCATTTTAAAATGGGGAAGTCTAAAATCATGTCTAAAGTCCTACTTTAGACTTCCCCATTTTAAAATTGGGACATCTAAAGTTTCAGTGTAACACTTTAGACGTCCCCATTTTAAATTAGAGAATTCTAAAGTCCCACTTTAGACTTCCCCATTTTAAAATGGGGACATCTAAAGTGCTTTTTTTAAAAAATAAAAATCATTTATATTACAAATTTGGACTAAACAGTATTTAAAACTAGAAATTACATATCTTCGTCAATAAAATTAAAGATCTAGTATCTGAACTCCAAATCTAAAATCTACATAATAATAACTCCAAACCTGAAATCTCACAGGCAAAAGATGAAAACAATAAGAGGAATCAGTTGCAAAAAACATATCTCCTTCTATTATTGAAATTCATTTTCTCATAATAACGAATAGAGAAGCGCGACAGGGAGAGACTAACCTTGTTTTCATGGTGGCAACGTGGCTATGAAGCATGTTTCAGAGTTTCGATTTGCAAGCCATAACAATACGAGTTAAAAGATAAAATAGAAGGGAAACCCAAAGAAAAAAGAGAAAGAAGATAAACTAATAAAAAATGCTAAGAAAGCATAATAGATCTAGAAGTGGAAAAAAGAGAGAGAGAAAGTAAGAAGAAAGAGTAAAAGGAGTATATAAAGAAGAAGAAGCAAGAGTTAAAAGGCGTGGTGGAAATGGTTCTTCTTATGGTTGCGGTGATGGGAAAGGTTTTCCATTTAAATCAAGAAGAAGAGAAAGATGAGTATAAGAGTATAAAACTAACAAATAAAGACTTTTAGTTTAAATTTGAATTATTTTTGGCGTCCTAAATTAATTTAGGGGCACCTAAAGTTGTTTAGTTAACCTTTTTTTTTACTTTAAACTTCCCCAATTCAAATACGGATGTCTAAAGTCTCTAAAGTCACACTTTAGACGTCCCTATTTGAATTGGGGACATCTAAAATGTAAAAAAAAAAAAAATCAAACAGGGATGCCCTTTAGAGTCCCTAATATATATTAAGGATACAAAAGGGCATCATTATACATGATATCAAGGACGCCATTTATTAGGGACGACAAAAAGTGTCCCTGTACATGATATTAGGGACGCTATTTTGGCATCCCTAATATATATATTAGGGACATATCATGTACAGGGACACCATATATATTAGGGATGCCATCCGTGATATCATGTACAAAGGGTGTCCTTGATTTAAAAAAAAATGTAAACTTTAGATGTCCCCAATTCAAATAAGGACGTCTAAAGTCTCTAAAGTCACACTGTAGATGTCCCTATTTGAATTGGAGACATCTAAAGTAAAAAAATTTATTTTTTTACTTTAGGCATCCCCAATTAAAATAGGGATGCCTAAAGCTATCCAGTTCTTACCCAAAATTACAAAAATGCCACCTCCTTTGTTTTTTCCTTCCCTTTTTTAAAAACGAATGTCCTTTAGGGTAGTAGAATCTATATTCTATAGTAGTGAATAACATAGGAACATTTAGTCAAGGCAATGGGTTGACAACTTCCTATAATAGGGAAGAACCTTCGATCAGAACAATGATAGGTTTTCAAAAAAAAATAACTTCACAAAAGCAAGTTAATGTCACTTTGAATGCTTTATCGCCTCGTGACTTCACAGAGCCACATCAATTAAATGAATCAAAAATTTCATAAATTTGCAGCAAACCATACATCATCGCACTATTTGTCACACAGGAGTGGCCTAAATCATATAGTAGTATGGCAGGATCATGGTGGCCAATCCCATACTCATCAAGAATGAGATTGGTATTCCTTTTAAAACTTGACAAATATCTAACCAGCTTCCTTACTGCAAGGTCAATGCGTTTTGTATGCTGCATCATTGCCTCCACTTGAGGCAGAGGTGGAGGTAGAGGAGATTGTAGAGGATGAAAAGGGGCAGAAGGAGGTGGTAGAGCTTGTGGAAGAGGTGAAGGAGGTGGATGAGGAGGATGATGCCGTGGATTTTCTAGTAAGTCTTTAGCATGGAGTTTCATCTTGGCAATTGAAAGAATAGAGAAGGATGATAAACATAGGGAAATTGGGAGTTTATATAGATTGGATGTGACGGGTTCGAACCATCATTACATATGTTGGAAGTTGAAAAGGAGCAGCCATGTGCACCGATGGATAAAGAAAGGGTACTTGGTTCTCTGCTAATCATTGAAGAACGAAGAAGCACCGAGTATTCTCATCAATAGCGTAGGGAAAGGGAAAGGTTTGGACCGTTTAGTTGAAAATTATTTAAGAGAAACCGTAGTGTTGTTTTTCTGATATGAAGTTGAAAGACAAACCATTTGTTTGTTCATCTAACGTTTCATGACATTTTTACCATAAGAACTATAATTTTTTTGAGACTATTTAGGACGGTTACAAAGTACAATCATTATGTATTTACATGGTATTCTAATAAGTGACTGTTATTACCTCATAACCGTAATATATATACCTTTTTATTTTTTGTTAATTTTGGTGGTTGATTATGCAACCACCATTTTGCAACAACAAAAAAGACAAAGCAAATAAACAAAATAAAAATAAAAAGTTACACATATGTTTTAAGAATCTAACGCATCATCAGATTCTTCAATTTCCAATTACTTGCCTACCTTCTCATTCAAAGAGAGAATGAAAGAGGTAAGTTCCTCAAGCACTGGTCCATGTATCCTTGCTCTAACAAGTATACCTAAACCATATTATGGAGCTCGTAGGTTGAATGCACGAGACCTTCAATGCTTATTGGTGCCAGGAGTTCATCTTTCTGTTTTTTTCAAGATGATGAATCAAAAGCTTTCTTACGTCTAACCATAATGTTTTGTTGAATCAAAATTTGGCTCTGAGAAGTTAAAATGGAAGTAGATTAGAGAAGTGGAGTTCAGTTTTTGGACGTTTATATATAGATGGTTTTGTGGATTATCTAGCCGTCGTATCTTTTAGTATTAAATATCATATTTTAAAAATGGTGACTGTTAATTCTTAATAATCATTATGTACTTGACAATTTCTTTTAATTTCTTGGTGTATACTATTAATCGCATTTCAACCACAATATTAACTTAGAACCGTTGAGTATACTGGCAAAAATACTTTATGGCTCTTAAGCAATAACTGTGAACTATTAATTTTTGATTAGATCTCCCTCCTCTGATGATGAGAATGAGGATGAGGATGAAGAAGACAATGAGAAAGAGGAGGACGAATAGGACAATAAGGACAGCAGTGGTGCACTATCATGACGTTTGGTTTTTCATGATGGCTTTTGCTGAACTACTATCATTCTTATGAGACAAAACATAACAGTTACTAATTACCACCATTATTTATTTTCTTCAACTTCATTAAGTGATGAGTTTCACTTAATAACCATTATGTATCATATGAGGGCCTTTTTTATATTAGCCTTATGATCCATAATAAAAAAAATTAATCAAGGATTGTGTATAAGCAAACCTACGATCGTTCTCTCTTCTTGAGGATCATTTTATTGATTCCTAAGTAATCTAAATGCCTTGAAAATAAAATGAAAAGAAGGGGAAATTGGTTTTGGGCTTTGTTTGAAAGTAGGTAAATGCAAAACTTAATTAAAATCATAAAGCCACTATTTTTGGTCTTTTCTTTATAAAATGAAATGGTTAATGGAATATAAATGAAGTGAATTCTCTTGAGAAATTAGTTCAATGGATATCCTTGCTTACTAAATGATATGAGAGTTTGAAATCCGTCAAGTCTTAATTAAAAATCCCAAGTAATCACATTAGATCTAACACTCCTAATAAATAGCTACTCCTACTATTGCGTTCATAGCTATTGCTTAGAAATATTATTCAAGAATCACTTGATGTGTGAAATAGATTGAATTGATGTAAATGTTTCCTCAAATATGAATGCACAATCATGACACTCAAATTAACCCAAATCAACTACACAAACTAGTAATAATTCCAATCCAAAAACAATAATCTCATTGAATTAATAGGAAATATAAAGCTGAAAATTTTCCAATCACAATAATTCCAATCCAAACATAATATAAGCAATCTTAGTTCAAAAATATGGAGTCCAAATAACTCATGAAAAAATCCTACTGAAACTACCTTAAAACATAGCTAGGAATTACAAAAACAATAGAAAATTCATAAATGAACTAAGAAAAATAACTCCTCATTGAAGCACTTGAAATCAAGTCAAATTCCTAATCCACAAGATTTGAAAGCTAAGCCACTCATTGAAGGTTTAGTAGTAGTGACAACAACTTGTTTGGAGCTCTGAAAATCCATGAAAACTAAGCTCACCAAAAAGAAACAGTGCTTTGCCAGAAAACTACAAAACGTCACTGAAATCACAGAGCTTTTCACTAGAAAATAACAGAGAAGGGGTGAAGAGGGTGAAATCAAAGACAAGGCTAGTGGTGAATGACAAAGGAGGTTATGGTGTTAGAGGGAGAGACAGAGAAGCCAGAACTATCATTTTCCACAGTGAAGAAGAGTAGAGGTCAGAGAGAGATAACAATAGAGGAAGGAAGGTGAAGATGAGAGAGAAAAAGAAGGTCCGAAGGTAATTTCTGGCTTGGATATCTCTTCCCACGGCACCTCTAGTTCAAATGTATCAGAAGTTCTCCATCTCTTTCTTAAGCTCTAGTATATCAAATCTCTTTATGGCACCTCTGGTGTCTCTATCAAGAATGGTCGAAGGCAAGTCACTGGCAATTATGGTGGAAGAAGGAATAGTCACTAGTGACTAAGAAGGAATCATGTAGGAAGTAAGGGAAGGTCAGAGGTTTTGATTTCTGACTTTTTTTTTTTTATAGTTTGCAACACTATATTGTTCTATTGAGCTTTGAAACTTGGCTTGTGGAAGAAGAAGAAGGTCAAAATCTGACCTGCGTTTTGACTAGATATTGAAATAAAATTTTTCAAAGTTAATGGAAGGACTAAATACTAACTTTTAAAATGTCTATGGGGTAGAACTGTAATTTTCAAAAACTGTAGACCTTTTCTGTAATTTTCCCTAGTCCCTTTTCTTCATTGATTTGCAATTTCCACAAACTCTGGGGCTTTTTCTTTAATCTTCCCTAGTTCTCAAAAAAAACTAATTCAAACCCCAATTGGCATTTTCTAAAATCTCCAATTTTCTTCTTAAAAAGCTACAATGCACAATTAAGCACAAAGTAGCATAAAAAATCCAAGAAATCATTTATATGAATAATCAACAAATTATAACCATTTTGCCCGTTATTATACTTGATTCAATGCAAATGTCCCTAACCCAAATTAGTGCTTAATCATGCAATAGTGGCCTATGAAATACATTAAATTCCCTAAACTAAACATGAAAATGCCTAGAAAAATTTGGTTCAATCGGTATCTCAAGAACTAACCACGTTGCCCCTTATGTTGTGGCCCTCACCTCTGCCCCCTTTGCCAATCCATCTTTGTGCATAATGATGAGATGGCAAAAGAGAAAAGAGCATTGGGGAAGGGTTTTGTTGTCATAAAGGAGGTTCAAAGCAAATTACGAGGAGGGGGACTTACTATAAGGTAGAACAAGAAAGCACAAATTGTGAACTTGTCATATTTCAAAATTTGACTTTTCTTTTTCCATCTTTAGTAAGTTTCCACCTCTCTCTCTTAATTTTCTTTCTGGACCTCCTTCATGACAAGAAGACCCTTGACCAGTGCTCTTTTCTCTTGTGTCATCTCATCATTCAGCGCAATAGATGGATTGGTAGAGGGGGCGGAGGTGCTAGCGATAGCAGAAGGGCTGACATGGTTAAGATCCTCAATGCTTGAGCCATTTTTTGCCACCAACATGATGAAGGAAAAGATGATGGAGGAGGGGGTATCGGCAGAGGAGAAGTTCCCTAGGAACTTAAAACATGATGAAGGAGAGAAGGATGACGCTAATAAAGAAAAGTAGTTAGAATCACAAGGACTAGTTGAGTTAAATATAGGTCTAACGGATTGCAAAGGGTTATGAGTTATGACTTTTGAAGGTTTAACAGGATTACAAAAATAAACTAATTATTTACATTATTGGCTTAATCTATGATAAAAACCTAAGGCCTACGTATCATTTAAAATGATCAAAGTTCATGTAGTTCGTTAGGGTAAAAAGGCATGGCATTTGGTAGGTGTCCTTCATGAAAATTTTACTCAATTTATTTGAGAAAAATATTTTCCTTGTTTGGCTCACATTTTTTAATTTTTTCAGAAAAAGGCAATTTCTTTATTTTCTTCTAAAAAATGTTTTGGATTAAACATCCCTTTTTGAAATGAAATTCATTTATTTTGAGAAACGAAATATTTGTTTAGGTTTATAAGAAAAGTGGATTCATAGGTATTAAGAAACCAAAGACAAGCATCAATCATGTGATCAACATATTATTTATAACAAAAGATCTAAAAGCATATAGAATACATTCCTAAATCACTTGCGTATACCAACAATGTCATTTATTCAAATCAAAAGAGAGAGAAGGTATGGAACAATTTTTTAATCACCAATGAGCATATCGTCTAACAAATATAGCCAGGAACAAAAGTCATACCAATCGAAATGCTAATGGCGGTGCTCATGCAATGCCTAATGCTGAGAAAGGATCAAGTATTAGTGAGCAATGATATGACAATTGCAACATGTAAGGTGGAATGGGTGAGCATATCATCATAAGAACAAAAGTAAAAAGGCAAAGGTATAATGGAAGAAGGAAAGTGAGAGCAAAATAATCAAATCCGAATCATATTAGATTCCCCTCAAGCTGTTGGTGTTGAGATTCACATATGAGACGACAACCAAACATAGCTTTTCCTTGAGAACATGAAGAAGACATAGTAATGCATATCACCCTCTCTCAAGCACCTCTTCCCATTCCTGAACCCTTGCTGTCATGAGAAGAGATGAAATAAAAGAAAATTCTCTACCTCTTCTTTTACCTCATTTTTCTCCCAAAATTTGTGTGTCTTGCTCTCTCTCTTATACTCCCCTTTAAATAGGCATTATCTAGGTTTTTTCTCATTAATGCATTTTTTTAATTTTAATTTTTTATTTTTTTAATTGTATTTTCTATTAATAAAACTTCCTAACTTGACCTACTCACCATTATCAATAAGTTTTTTTTTATTTTCCGCACAAGTAAATTCCTAATTTAAACCTATCAAAATGAGAGATATTTTTGTATTTTCTTTTTTTTTTCTTTACTAAATGATAATGCCAATTTGAACTACAATCATCATCAATAATAAGATTTTGTTTTTTATATTTTGATTTTCCCCTTTAATGATGATTGTCAATTTAGACCCCAATCATCATCAATAAAAGGATTTTCATTCATTTTTTATTTTATTTTATTTTTTCCTCTTCAATGAATGATAATTGCCAATTTGGACCTCAATCATCATCAATAGGAGGATTTTCTTATTTTATCTTATTTTATTTTTTTATTTTCTTCTTTAATGTTGATTGCTAATTTGGATCCCAATCATTATCAGTGAGGGGATTTTCTTTTATTTTCATTTTTTATTATTATTTTTTTATTATTTTTGAATGAGGCCCGGATAAAATAAGGTGTTCACAATGAGTTATAACATTGAAGGTTCAAATGTTACAAAGGGTTATGAAATAGTTAGATAACGGTTGTTTTTAAAGATAGCTATGTTTTGCTTCAATGATATATGAAGTTGGAAGTCAAATTATTTGTAAGTGTTACATGAAGATTATTTCAAAAGAATAATCACTTTTGTCACTAAATAAGTGACAATTAGCAGTTACAACCGCGCAAATTCTGCCTTGTAATACATTATGGTGTGAATAATTAACTATTACATTCAAGCATTATATATCCTTGTACGACCTCTATCTCAACATACATGAAATTTATTAAATGTAACTGATATGTGTTGAGTGTTATAATGCCTAAATCTATATTAGTGGGAGAAAGACTGAGTACCCATACTTTTCATATATGAAATTTTGCGAAGTAGTTGTACGTTCTGTGTATAAAAAAGTATCATATGCTTCTAGCATTAAAATTTGTGAAGTACTTTTCACCTGATTACTCTTTACAAACTAGTCTATTTCCCGTTGGTAATAAAAAACATAGGGGAAAAAAGCGACAAGCGGAGAAAACTCCAAAAAAGGCCACGTGTTTTCCGTAGTCTCATCCTTGACTTTTCGTACAGGCTTTGCGTTCTTTTAAACTTTAAAGTTATCCGGAAAGCAATATACTCAGCAAAACTTCTTCTCCTTCCTTCCCAACGAAACAGAGCAAAACCCACTCTAAGCAATTCAAGTCCAGGCCCCAAAAAAATTAAATAAATAAATATTCATTCCTCAGACACCCAAACCCAATAAACCTACGATAATTCCTCCATGGAAGAAGAGTCTGTCTCCCCCCCTGCCACTCTCTCTTTAGTCTACCTTTTTTAATCTGATCTTCAAGTTCATATGTTGTTTGTCTGATATTTTGTGTTTCCTTTCGTTATATCAGATTAGAGCTGTGGGAAAAAAGTATTATTAACTAAAAGGGAGATTAGGCATACTTGGACGAATCCATGTTCGGATCCGGGTCAAGGCTCCAAAACTCCATACTCGTGCCCACACAATTATTAGACTACTAGAGCCTAATTGTGATTTGCACATCAGATCACCAGAACCAGAAAGATGGTAGGAGAGGAGGGAATTGCCAGAAAACTCAATGGCGGGGTGAGTTGCAATTGAGGAGGCACACCCTATTTATAGTGGTTTATGGAGGCCACTAATTAGGAAACGTGTGCACTCCTTCTTGCCCTCCAAGACAGGAATTAATTATCTCTCAATTAATTCCCTAATTATGTTGATTTGTTCCTCTTTTAACAAATCCATAATTATTGCTAAATATTCCCAAATCTGCAACTTATGCTGATTTTATTCTTATTTGATTAGGCTACTTATTTCCTAATCAAATAGTCCGGCCCATCAAGGGCGGACTTGGACCCAAAATCCAACATCTCCCACTCGCACTTGATGGGCCTCCCATCGTGCGTGCGTTACTCTTTCTTGTTTCATACTTGGCGTCTGCCGTGACTGCGTGGGCAAAAACGTCTTTCAGATTTGGTGCTTGTGATACTAGAAATCCTTTATATCGGACCAGCATCCAAGGACACCCTTTATATATAACCGTAAGCTATATGTTCATTACCTCATATGCCCCAGATTCTCCCATACATATTGCTCATGGCATATCTAATCCCTCTCGAGTTAATATGTTGATTAACTCAGATTGCCTTCCACGCACATAGTATCCGCACTTACTAGCTACACACAGAGCTAGTAAGGGGTCGACCAAAGATACTAGTACATCTTATGTATCTAGGAGTAAATCTTCCTTTTTGACTAAACATCAGTCCATCTTGACTTGGTCGCTTTCCTAGTTTTCACTCGTCTGACCGAATCGAGTGTGATCATGGAGCTTCAACTAAAGTAGCTGTCACCAAAACAAGCTTTCATGATGCCGCCTAAGTCTTAAGGGCATCGTGGAAGTATTCTTCCTTTCTGGGACTCACACTGTGGTGAACTAGGGATCTTTCACCCACATCCCGTGTTGCAGTTTAACTCTTAAGCACATGCAGTATGAATTGCATGCTACGGTGAATGGTTTGAGGTGTACGTCGATTTCTTTATCTTTCACCTTACAGACATTAGTTCCAAAATGTACTCAACATTCGAACCAGAACTTTCTTTTTCACAATATCTAGTTTGTGAAAATGAGTTCTTTGCCTGGCTACAGGTCTATATTCATGCTTCAATCTATTTTCTGTGTATATGCACACATGTGGATCTCATCTCAGTCTAATTGAGGCGACTCAAACGCAAAGATTCTTCTCAACCATCTCATGGTGATCATTTGCTCGTCTTACCTTCCCATGCCCCCGCAAAAACATGGGAAGAACGTTGGTCGTGTGAGTGAACCAACCTCTTTTGACATGTACGACATACAAAACTGTATACCTTTATGTATTTACTCATAACATACATACCATTTCTTTTATCTTCATATAAAAGAAGCTCACGACCTTATATTTTATTTGCGCCCCTAGATTTTCAATAACTCAATGAAAATCAAGCTATGGGCTCAATAAGGGGATCTACCAACATTCTGTTAGTAGAAGGTCATTGAACTATTGCTTTCCCTCTTTGAAAGCATATCTCTCATAGAGATGTATCAAAAAGGTATGTTTCGCCTTGCTGTGATACTTAGGATCCTCATCATAAGATGTTATCGTTTGGATCCTTCTATCCACCATTCATTCCCAATCTCTCATAGGAATTACTTTAGCCATATGGCACTTTGAATGATGGCAGAACACGCCTTGTTTTCTATTTCCATGGATAACAGGGAAAAATACTATGTATATTTCCTTATTCCATCACCATTTACCTAGGTCTTGTATTGGAGTATCCTTTCAAAAAGGAAAGTTGTTGTCTTGACAACTTAATCCATGGTTAATCTCATAACCCATTTAACAGCAGGACCAGAAACAACTTCCAAGTCTGACCAAAAGACATTTGGTCTTATGTACACCAATGTGTACATTCATTTTACCAACTATAGTCTCACATGGGACTCTATCCGCCTTTCTTATGTTGGATTCCTCATAGGACATATAACCTCTTTAGATTTATGCCCTTGACTTCTGGGGTGTCCATGGGTTTGCACTTTGACATCCTAAGATGTCTAAGGATTACACTTGTATATGTCTTAGGTTCAAAAGACTGTATCTTTCTTGTGTAATTCCGTTTATCTTGTCAATCAAGATATTTGTTTAACCCATGACTTTCTCAACTCAGAATTTAAGGATTCTCTGATCCTTTATTCGTTTGACTCCCTTGACACTTGTTTTATATGTCATTTGACAAAGGATGACTTCGCAAAGAATCATCTCTAGACCGTTTGGGACTTATGTAGTGTTCTTCGATTATTTCGAAGTTGGTGAGACTTTCATCTCATGAAAACCTCATATACTACTATTTGGGTGATTGTTTCTACGAAGCCCTTAAGCTACTTCATGTAGAGTTCATCATCCAATTTCCAAAATTCCAAATTGGAAGGTGGTCTTTACATCATCTTGATGTAATTTCAAGACTAAGCTTGTTGTCATAGCCAAAGTTCAGAGTTAAAACACACAATGGACAACCTTCCATTGTATTACCCCTTAGCCATTAAATGTTTTAGGTTCTACATGCCCCCAACAGATTTTGAGAACCTACTTGTTCCCAATCGCCTCTTGGCTAGGTGACAAATTACCCAAACACGTATTTGGCTTCAAAGGAATCCAAATCCTCCTGCATGACACTTTGCAATTCATCTTAGCAGGTCCTTCTAGTGTCTTTCAGACACTTATAGGTAGTTATCATTACCTTCTAAATGATGAAGAGAACATTCAATCTATTAGGGAATCTATCCCTTATAGTCATTCGCTAGATGACAATTTGCTCCGAGGTGGATTTCATAGGATTCTTTTCCTATGTATGAGTGAGGTAATTCACTCGTAACTTACCTCTTACCTCTTTCATTATGAAAATGGTTTCAATCCTCCCACTCGGATCAGTGAACTTAGGAACACTTGGTTATTCCTTGTCACTTGTGAACCTCTTGAAGAGATTTATTATGATTAATGCTCATTTCCTGTTAAGAAATCTTGGTTTTTATGAACGTTGTGTCCCACGGTTTTCTCTCAGTCACTGAACTGCCATCATTTTCACTAATGAAGACGTGTCATGTCTAATTCTCATGTCATCTCACAAAGAGATACTTTGTATACCTTAGCCCTAATCTTCCTTACTCATAGGAAGAAGTGTGAATATAAAGTTGATGACCCTTATGGTCTCAATGAACTTGGCCCTGATCTAAGGCCCATCCACGATTCATAGGGTAAGGTCGTGACTGACATAGAGGGCATTTGGTTAAGTGTGAATATAATAGCTATGAGTCCACCTACCAACATATGGCTGATAGCCTCATTAGTGCCATTATGTTCATAACCAAATCAAGGAGAGGTCTTTTTCTCCATTTCAACAACTCGATTATGTTGAAGGGTTCTAGGTATTGATAGTTGCCTAACAATGCCTTTCTTATACACAAAACTGCTTGAACTAATCACTTGGGTGTCCTAAACCCTTGTTAGTTTGAAAGGTCTCATTCTTTCAGTTTACTGATTCCTGACTAGTTCAGCTATTATCTAACAGCTTCACACTTGTCAAAAATCAAGTAAACATTAATGTATTTCGAGTAAACGTCCACAACGTTAACGAAACACCAAGCTGTTTGCGTTTTGCCCTCACGTTCATTGGTTCACCAACGCCATAATTTGTCAATTGCAGTGGATATTCTCAAAAAAGTGTTTCTTTGTCTTTCTTGCCAGGTAGAATAAGTTTTCAACTTATTCATAAGGGTATTAACCCTTTAGCACACGTTGTTTAGCAAATACTCTTTTGCTAGTTTGATCATTCCCTTTGATCAAGGTGTACATGTGGCAAGAAATGGAATCTTTTATCCTTAGAAAAGAAACATCAAAATCCAACAAAGGATTTGAGAATCATAGTCCCATCGATCCTTAACTAAAGAAATAGCAAAGATGTGATTCTGTCAGTTGCAATTGCATGGAGTGAATCAGGGTGATTTATCTATGCAGAGTTAACATGCAAGTTCCAATCCCTTGATTCTATCTCTTTATTGCTTTGTATTTGACATGAAGCCATATGCTTCTGTGAAACATCCACAACTCATGTGGATTGCTACTTTTACAACCCTTAAAGGTTTATCAATGTAGCATTTCATCTTTTGCAGAAAACCATTTGACCTCTTCTAGATCAATTTTACCTCACAGGTTCCTTACCCTTAGGCATGGAGGATGAATCCTCCCACTCTTTAGCTAAGTTCGTCTGACTGATGGATCTTGAATCCTTCAGTCTTTCATATTCAAGTGCAATGTGGCGAATGACATTGCTGAAAGTTACAATATGCATATCAGAGGCAATCTTTACTTTCGTATATGCCCACTCAATGGAAGACATGGCTCACTCCCACTCACTGAGAGACATAGCTTCCTCCCACTCACTGGGAGATGTCTTATCACAACATACACTTGTTGTTTGTTAGAAAGAACTTGGCATTTAGTTTGTCTCAACTTCTTAGTTTGACATCTGCCTAAACAACATGTTAGGACTTAGTACACTATGTTAAAACTTAACTTAGTTTTAACTTTATGGAAGAAGATCACCTATTTCACTATCTTCCAATACTATCCACACGGCTTGTATAAGGTTACATTGCTCGTACCATCATAAGTTTGAGCAATGTTGTTCTTTCTATGCTTGATAGCATAAACCTTTTGTATCCTTCAGTTGCTTCAGCCTCTAAATGCTGAAGACTAGTTGGCAGGATGTCCCTGACATCTCATTCTTCTTGAATGAAAGAGATTTGAGAGTTTCTAACTCCATAGATATCTCTATTTGAGCTTGTCTTCATAAGCTCAGTCAAATAGACTTGGTCATAATTGGTCACTAAGACGATTATGGTATACAAATCTTAGTTGTTCAAATAAGAGAAAGGATAATTAGATAATAAGTTCACTAGTTTCATGTTCAGGAGACAACTATGTTGACTCCCATCCCAATCTTACTAGTTAGCTCATCACCCTTTTAACCACAATCTTCATTTGAACAGTTCCCCCTTTGGATTTCTAGACGCATTCCAGAAAACTCCCACTCAATCATAGAGCAGTTATATTTAACAAGATAATAACACAATATCATCTAACTATCATGAATGTTCAAGAAAACAAGAAGAGAATATACCGAATTCAATTCTAAAAGCAAACAGAGAATTTAATCTTAAATTCAATAGAAAAACAAGAACATTCAAAAAGTTTAAGCCTCATATCATTGTCTCTTAACTAGGTTCTCCTTCTGATAGGCCCTTCTGACCATATTAACTTATGTAGCGTCTAGCTACAATGTCTATCTCCTCTTTGCCATGTCTACATCCACTCATTTGGATGTGTTTGCAGCATACCTCCCACTAGATGAGATGATTCTCACATCTCTATCTGTCTTGTCCTTTATCACAACATATGTGATAAAATGTTGACTTTTAGAAGTCATTGCTTCAACATTTGGGAAGACTTATTATTATTCAATAATTATTGAATAATTTTAAGTTGCTGCAATTTTTCAGGTTTTATTTCTAAGAGTTTGAATAAAGGTTGGATAGGATTTTTTATATTCAAAAACTCATTTGAATAATCCCTTACTTTTAAAGAATTTTTCAGTATTTAACCTCATGTTGCAACTGAAAAAACTCTTAAAAAATAAGCCAACACATCCCAAAAATAATAATAAAACCAATATTGATTCAATTCCAACGCTTTTTGGGACCCTCTAAGTGCACATAAGCACCTTTTTGACTCAAATCATATCCAAACGTGCTTCAAATATATGCAAATTATATATCAAATTGAAGCTCTCGAATTTAGGGATTTTTAGGAACCAACCACGTCTCAATTGGAGGTCCCACGCGCTCTCACGCGCCCCTAGAAGGTGTCTGGATGGAAAAATCTTGAAAAATTGGAAAATTCCAGCGACGGACACTCTCGGCGGTGGCGCGTGACGTACACGCGCCGCCTTGCGGCCACCTCCCGGCGACACGCGCCGGCCCAAATGACTCCACGCGCCGTTCTCTCTCCGACGGTGCTTGCCACGTGTCAAACGGAGACCCCAGTGGGCCCCACGCGCCATGTGTCACCTTTTTTTTTGGGTCAACAGTTGACCGTTGACCGGTCAACTGTGACCCGTCATCGATGACGTGTCAGTGACGTGGCGCTTGGCGATGATGTGGCGACCGATCATTGGTGCCACGTGTCATAGGTTGACCGATGACGTGGCGTTGACTGCCACGTCATCATCTTCAACCTCCAACCGGGTCAACCCGACCCAGTTGGAGCTTCGGCGGATCATCGCGACCCGCCAACTTCGGGAGCCCATATCTCCCTCGTTTTAGCTCCGTTTTTCGTGTTCTTGGTGTCGTTGGAATCGTAATTCAGCGAACTACAAATCCATGGCATTTATTTGATCTTAAAACCTCTGTTTTGTTGATCAAATCATGAGTGAAGTTGCGGCGGCGACTAACAACCCGCGAACTTCTTTCCTTTGTTTCTCCCTCATCCGGACTCCGTTTGACGCGTTCTAAGCATCGTTGGAATCGTCTCTTCGAGCTCTACACATCCATGTCCTTACTTTGGGCAAAAACACCAAGTTTCAAAACACCCAATTTTTCTCGACGTTGTCGGCGCGACGTAATTCGATCGGATGTGTGTTTCTAGGTTTCAAAGGCTCTTCTAACCTTTGAGAGTTAAAAAAGCTCTTGTTTTTGGTTCCACATAGGTTCCAAAAAAAACGCAACTTTAACATGAACAAAGAGATGAGGAGAAGATGAAAGGAATTGTGCCATATATATATATATATGCACACTTATTGTATATATATATAAAACAACCAGAGGAGGAAACAATCAAGAACCTAGCATATATGTGTGCACATTCAAGTCGAATAACAAATCTGGACGCATACACAGACACGCATATATCATTCAATATGAAACAAAATATATATATATACATGCGTATATCAATATGAGAACAAGATGATTTTTTGTGCAGCGAAAATAATTTCATATTGGCACCCCAAAAAAATATATATATATTGCTGTACTCATTTGTGGAAAAAAAAAATTGAAGCAACATATATTTTATCATATAATCTCATATATATGATTGCATAGCGGAAATAAAAATTATGATGGAGATATAAACAAATTATATTATACTATTATTCACATAGAATAAATAATTGAGATATAAACAAATTATATCATACTATTATTCACATAGAATAAATCACAGCCTCAAGGATCAAATGGCTCTGATGCCAATGTGGGAAAAAAAGTATTATTAACTAAAAGGGAGATTAGGCATACCTGGATGAATCCATGTTCGGATCCGGGTCAAGGCTCCAAAACTCCATACTCGTGCCCACACAATTATTAGACTACTAGAGCCTAATTGTGATTTGCACAGCAGATCACCAGAACCAGAAAGATGGTAGGAGAGGAGGGAATTGCCAGAAAACTCAATGGCGGGGTGAGTTGCAATTGAGGAGGCACACCCTATTTATAGTGGTTTATGGAGGCCACTAATTAGGAAACGTGTGCACTCCTTCTTGCCCTCCAAGACAGGAATTAATTGTCTCTCAATTAATTCCCTAATTATGTTGATTTGTTCCTCTTTTAACAAATCCATAATTATTGCTAAATATTCCCAAATCTGCAACTTATGCTGATTTTATTCTTATTTGATTAGGCTACTTATTTCCTAATCAAATAGTCCGGCCCATCAAGGGCGGACTTGGACCCAAAATCCAACAAGAGCAATACCCAAAAGAGTATGATTACAACCAACAAGGTCAAAACTCAAGAAGGGTCCCTCCTTCTTCGTCTTCTTCTTCTCCGGCGAACATTCAGGTCACCGCCCTCGACGGCATCGTCAACGTCAACTCCCTCTTCAGCATTGCTGTCTTCGTCGGCCTCTCTTTCACCACTTCAGGTGATGATAAGACCACAAAAATTAAAAATTCAATACCTTTGTCAATTTCTCACGCACCATTTCAACAAGATATCAATGATCCATTCAGGTCAGCGAAGCCTAGAGAACCGATCATCATGCGACGCCGGAACTGACGTGGCGAGGAAGCTTCTGGTGTTCGAGGTGGTGTCATTTAGCTTCTTCTTGTTCTCTTCGCTGGTGGCTCAGGGGCTGAAGCTGGCGATCAATCTAGTGCACAGCAAGGACGTGGACGAGGAATTCAGATCGCACCTGAACGTGAAGGTGTTGAGGCTGGGAATGTTGGCCTCTGCCGTGGGCTCCGTCATGGGCTGCTTGTTCTTGATGCTGTCCATGATTAATGTGATTCAGATCAGGTTGGGATTGTTGTCTTGCGGAAGCAAATCGGCAATTCATTCCGTTATTGCCCTCGTTGTCCTCGTTTCATCTGCTCTTTTTACTTATATTTCAACTGCGATATATGCTTTTACACATTAATTTAATTTAATTATGAGCTTATTATTAGGACCCTTGTTTTGATCATCATTCTCATTGCTGTTGTGTGTTTTGTTTTGATTTTTAATTTTCTTCCGGGTACTTCTATGACGAAAAGGGGTCTTTTTGTATCTAAATGAATTAAGTATTGTTGAACTGAATTGAGGCAGGGGTGGGTGCTGCCCCGTACCTCAAAAAATTTCCCCTTCCCAAATATTTTTTTGGGTGGTTTTTTATTATTAGATTACATAAAAAATAATTACATTTTGATATTTTATAAGAAAAAAAGGTGTTGTTTTTAATTTTTTTATGATTTTTCATAGATTTAATATTTTAAAATTGTATAAAGTTTTTCCATTAACATTGTTAAATCTATGAAAAATCAATAAAAATTGAAAATATCACTGGTTTTTGTTCATAAGATGTCAAAATATTATTCATTTTGAGTAGAATCTAATAAATAAAAGAAACAAAACAAAATATTGAGCGGGGGGATTTTTTGAGGGTAGAGGGCAGTAGCAACCAAGGCATAGCACACGCCCCAGCCCCGACTGAATTACGGATTATTTTCTTAATTTTTCAATTTTTAAAAATTGAAAAATAAAATAAAATTCATTTCATTTCATTCCATCTAACCACCTGTAGTAGCATATAAAATATTTTTAAACATGCACCTTTGCTCGTTTAACTCCGTTCCGTACAATGTTTATTTTGGTTGATTAAGTTTAAAAAAATGTTTTTTCTGTTCTTTAACACAAAGATCATGAATTTTCATGGTCTCTCCCAAAATATACTTCACAAAATTATGGAGCCAAATTGAATTCTTTTATAAAGTTAAATGAATTACCTCAAATAATTTATAACTATTTTCAAGCTATTTTGTATTTATAAATATCGATTAATATGAATTTTGTCCCAAACAAATTATAAAAAAGTGACATATGAATTGTCCCAAATATTTTGTGGACAAAATTTAGATCCATGTTCTTATAACTATTAGGTCCAATCCTCTAGACAAATAAGGTCATGTGTGATTTTAAATATGACTAATGGTTTAGCTGAATTTTGAAATTTTATCAATAAATATGAATTTTTATTTTAAAGAAAAGTCCACACGATAACATTTGATTAAAAGATTGGAGCTCATAAATATAAGAAAATCAAACCTAACTTTCATGATTTCATCCAAATTTTCGTGCGTCTTGTGTGAAATATCTGAATTGGACTTGTTCAGTCCCAAATAAATAATTAAAAACAGTTCTTCTAGCATATGTTTTCAATGACAAAATTTGAAATCAAAATGATCTTCCTTGAATATCTAGTCAACAAAACATAAGTGTAATTTATGTAATACTATGGGCCCATTTGGTTCGATCTAATTACACTTTGTAGTGCAGTACAATGCAATGAAATGGTAATGCAATGTGATGAAATGATAATGCAATGCAATATTAGTTACAGGGGTAATGTTTGGTTTATTTACAAGAAGGGTGCAATAAGTTAATATTTTAACAATTATTTAAAATTAATATATCGCTCAAAATCTATTTTAACCTTAATATAATATTTGTACAAAAAAGAGTTAAGAGATGGCGGCAATGATGGGGATGACAGTAGATGAGGAGGTAGTCACGGCTGGCGGAGGATGAGGAGGTAGTGATGGTGGCGGTGGGGAGGGTGGCCGGGGCGACGGTGGAAGAGGAGGTAGTGGTGGTGGCGGCGGGCAGGCGGCAACGGAGGTGGTGGTAGTGGCGGTGGTGGAGGAGGAGGCAGTGGCGGCGTTGGCAACAATGGAGGTGCCGGTTGCAGTAGTGGAGGAGGTGGAGATGGTGGTGGCGGCAGGTGTGGAGGTGACAGCGGTGGTGGAGGAGGTAGTGGCGGTGGCAATTGTGGCGTTATGTGGTAAGTGAAATGAGACAAGTGAAATAAAAACACAAGAAACTAAAGGGTAAATTGGACTTTTTTAACCATGCAATAGGATGATAATGAGGATTCATGGGGGGTATTAACGAGGTTACCAATTTTTTGGCAATCATCATTACCATGGTAAACCCTATTACCATGCTAAAAAACAACCAAAAACTCTTATATTGGTAATGCAATCATGATTACCTTTACAGGCATACAATAGGGTTGAACCAAACGGGCTCTATGTGTTTCACTCTCATGCTTTTAAAAAAATATATAAAAAAGTTGTAGCTTGATAAATAATAGTATAAATATTTTTTGAAAAAATTTAAAACACTGGATTGATTTCCCTTATTTTGAACATATACACCACGTGAAACCAGTTTCATATATTATCTTTTTTTATGCAAGAGTTTGATATATTACCTTAAACTACGATATCTTTTGTGCTTTTGTGTGTGGTAGCGTTCAAAGTTCAATGTATCTTATCACATTAGTGACTAAAATTTAAACAATATTGTCTGGACAAAAAGGTTACACGTCATGGTTGTTTTAGAAATTTTCCCATATTTTATGATATTTCTGTAATGTTTATTTAATTTTTCATTAAAAAGAACTTGAGCAGTTTTTGTTCAAATTTAATAACAAAATATGCTAAATTTTAACCTCAATTTTATTTTCTAGATTCAATAGTAATATTTTTCTGGCAAATTAAAGTTGTGAATTTTAATGTCTAAAATTTTGCCTTTTCAATTTGTGTCCTTCGAAGTTAAGAGGTGATTTATGTGAATTATTATTAAGGTTATAGCTAGGCAGTTGCGTGGAACATGAGGTGTTAGGTAAGGCCATATTTTATTGGTGTTAATTTGTCCAAGTTTGAAGTCGATTGGTTACTAAATTTCTTCAGACTAAATTATTACTTTAATTCGTATGAAAGTCTCCTTTTAGCTTTTACTCAGGCAAGCTTCTAGACGAATTATGACTTTAGTACAACCAACCCTATGATTATATTCATACATGCATAAATATTAAATGTTGGGGTTTATTAATTAATTTGTATAGAAATATTAGAAATATATTTACATGAAAATATTAGTTATTATCTATAGAAATATATTTATATATGTAATCAGTAAAGATAGTTTAGGAAAAGTAAATAAATATTAAAAATAAAAGAAATTAGGATCTTACACTACGACTAAAACAAACTTTTTATCTAAGTTTTGTATTTAGGAAAAAAGGGAGCATATGGATATTGATGCGTAAAAATTCAATACAAATAATTTTAAGTACTTTGTTTATACAAAGTTATAGCCCATATAATATGAATTGAACGCTATGAGCCTATTAGACACAGATTCACTGTGTCCCATAATATCATACATTACAATTTGCAGTCCCTAATATAAATTTAAAGGGTGTATTTTCAGAAAACCAACCTTATGACTAAACTTAATTTCCTTTATTAGGTGTAAATTAGTTATCTAACTATTATATTAGGGATTAGAGCTAGTATAGTGTTTATCATGTTTGTTCCGGTTAAAAACCTCATCCTCGTAGTGCTGGTCTTCTTGATCCTCTGGTCTTCACTCAAGTTAGCTTCAAACAACCTCTCATATATAGAGGGATAACTCTATCTCATTTGAAGCCTGAGGTAACTGAAAATTTTGATCTCTCTCAAGTTAGCTCCCTTTTGCCGCTCCTTCACATCACTGCCTGGATTGTCCTATCGTATAGACTTTATTATTCAACAAGTCCTCTTACTTTTTTGGGTAACCAAGCAGAACAGCCAAAATAATGTTCTGTTCTTGGCATGAGATTCCATGAACTTTAAACAGCGAATATTTTTTTATTGGGTTTGTAATAGGATGTGAATTGCAAAAGATAGCCCTTGCTTTTTAGTTTAACAGCTTTAAATGATTGTACGGAGATCCTACAAGAGTGTTGGTTGTGGCAAAGTCCCACATGGAACATTTTGTGAGGGGAAGAGGAGGACCTTGTAATATAAAAGGGAAGCCCCTCCTACTTTTCTTCATTTCACTACAAAAAAAAAGACCTTAGTCGCCGCTGAAAGTCTTTCAGCGGCGACAAAAAGTCGCCGCCTATGCGACTGTCGCTCAAAGTTTTAGCGGCGACAATTTTCGTCGCCGCTGAAGGTGACTTTCAGTGGCGACTTTTTTGTCATCGCTGAAGGTGACTTTCAGCGGCGACTTTAAAAGTGTTAATTTTTTTAAAAAAAAAATTTGAAAAATTAAATTTTGTATTAAAAAAGTTTGAATTTTTTTTTAAAATTTAATTTACAATTGCCACGTGTCTCCTCCACGTGCTACCACACGTCGCCTCCCCGTGCTGCCATGTGTTGCCTCGCCATGCTGCCACGTGTCGCCTCCTCATAATTCCTCCAAGTGACTCTCCTCCAGTTCGAACCCGCGACCTCAGGGGGCCGACGCCTTCGCGCGCGCGTCTTTGCCAGTTGCGCCGAAATGAACCTATGTCATATTATTACATATTATTATATATATATATATACTATTATCATATATATAAACATACATACATATAATTAATTATTAATTAAATATAATATTATTAAAAATAATGAAAAATAAAATAAAAACGAAAAAAATATTTATATATTTAAATTAAAAAAATTTTAATTAAAATTACTTAATAAATAATAATTTAATATCATAAATATTATTTTTAATATAAAATTATAAATATAATATTAATAAACAATAATATAATTTTAATAATTAAGGTTAAATAGAATTATTTAATAATTAATAATTAAATTTTATAAATATTATTTTAATTTTATAAATATAATTTTTGAAAAATATTAATAAAAAAATTATGAAATTGACTTTCAGTGGCGACTTTTAATAGTCGCCGCTGAAAGTGTTTAAAATTTTTTTGTTTTTTAAATTTCGAACAACACTTTCAGCGGCGACACTAAAGTCGCCGCTGAAACTCACTTTCAATGAGTTTCAGCGGCGACTTTTAATAGTCGCCACTGAAAGTGTTTTAAAATTTTTTTTTAAAATTTCGAACAACACTTTCAGCGGCGACACTAAAGTCGCCGCTGAAACTCACTTTCAGCCGCTGAAAGTGTTTAAAATTTTTTTTTTTAATTTCAAACAACACTTTCAGCGGCGACACTTTTGTCGCCACTGAAACTCACTTTCGGTGGCGACTTTTAATAGTCGCCGCTGAAAGTCTCACTTTCAGCGGCGACAAAAGTGTCACCTCAGCGACGACATTAAAAGTCGCCGCCAAATGTCGCAGCTGAAAGTGCTTTTTTTTGTAGTGTTTGTAACACGTCAAATTTTATTCACCAATAATATATTGTAATTATTATATATATTCAATAAAACGGTGAATATTTATGGCCAAATGAATTAAATATTGGAAATTGAAATGTGAACAGTGTTTTCAGTGAAATCGTCTGCAAGTCATTGAGTTTGTCATGTGGTTTTGGAAGACCAAATGATGAGCAAAAATTATGAAATTTTACAAGATAAAATTAGGCATTCCAAGCTTTAATTTGATAGGTTATCTGAATTATTTGAAGCCATATACAAAAAGATATGAATTTTTGAATTTATCCCAGAAAATCTGAAAAGTTTTGGAGCAACGCCCAAACAAATTAAATATGGTAATGATGTTCTTCCAACTGGCTAAAGTTCATATTTTTCTATGAAACTAGACTCAATAATGGTTCTATAGCCTTTGGAATCACTCTTAAACGATGTCTATAAATATAGTTATAATTTTTCAAACGTTGGGCAGAAAAATTTGCCATAATTGATACTATTTCGAAAATTGGAAAATAAAATGTGTTGGCACTTGTGTAAATTGTGGAATAAGGAAAGATGGCATCATCCTAAGCCAAACAATTAAATATGAATTTGTGAAAAGAGAGCACATGTGGACATTCAATAAAGTGTAATATGTTGACCAATTAATTGAGATAATTGAAGACGCCAAATTGGAGTATGAAGGACCTTTTGGAACGTCATTGTTGGGCCAACTAGAGGGAGGAAAGTTAGTTCAAGTGTAATGGAGCTTATGACACAAATTTGATAAAGATGAGATCAAGTACATATGTGATGTCATAATTAATTATTCTACCATTTATTAAATAGAGGTTATAAAGGATATTTTGTTCAAAGCTCTTCCTTCATCTTTTTCCATCATTCTCATGTCCTAACCACAGAGAGCGAGAGAGAGAGAGAGAGAGAGAGAGAGAGAGAGAGAGAGAAGCTTAAGAAAGCTTAAGGCTTAGAGAGAGTGAGGAAGAAGAAAGCTAAGGTAAGCTTTGTTGTTACTTAAGATTGGCTTCTAAACCTGTGTAGCTTTCTCTCCAATCTCTCATCCATGAAACTCATTGTTTAATAAGCTAATCTCAAGCTTAAGGAGAGAGGAAGGAGATGCCGAGAGAGAGAGGAAAAGAACTCAAGAGGTAACTTCAGAAGTCTCAAATCCTTGATAGTATCTTATTGTTGTTGATGTTTGTGGTTGGATTTGGTGATTGTTGGTTAAGTTTGTAGATTTTCAAAGTGCTAACCCTAAGGGGTTAGGCTGCCCAATTTTTTTCAAATCATGGTTACTATGTGTATAAATGGTTTAATAAGGGATTAGGAATGGAAAGAAGTTTTAGGTATTAAAACACAAAATTGCAAATTTCCCCTTTTCATTGGCAAAGTTTCGGCTAAACCTGTTCTAAGGGGAAGGAGTTAGATTTTCAATAATTTGATGATTCCATTGTGTTCAGGAGGAAAGATTAGGTGGGGTTACAGTTGGTCACTTTTTCAGAAAAGCCTAGAAAAGCATAATTATGAAAATGCCCTTAAAACCCTTAAAGCGGGGCTGCGAAAGGTAATTTTGTCTGTTGGCAGTGAATTTGGTAATTCCAAGTCCGAAAATGGATTTCTTGGGCAAAAATATGTTAGAATAGCCCTAGTCAAAATTTTGGGAAAAGTACAATCGGACGGGGTACGACGAGATTGGGTCGGGGTCTTGGGGGAATTTTGGTAAATTTTCACCATAGGCTAATACAACTACAATAGACCCTATGAAAGTGCCTAAAATGGTACATAGATAGGTTATAACCTAATTCTTGTCCATTTAATATTTTAGGACCGAGTTGGGAGCCGAAGGTTGGCACGATTTTTGAGATACACCAAACAGGGTGAAAGAGACTTGAGGTAGGGACATTAGCTTTCATACATCATACAATAGTTTATATGATTGTGTGTTTACCATTTTTTGTGTTATATTAATCAACATGGCTTGCCTAAAAGAGGCAATTAGTTCCGGAGGTGCACTTACACTAGGAGATGGGTAAGAATTCAACCGCTATATGATTAGTGGGGCTAGGCCCTACTCATGTATACATGACGATGATGTGATGATGATATGAGGATGATGTGTTACGATGATATGTTATATTGTTCATTAATTGGTGCATATATGGCATATATCATATATAATTTTTACATTTTATATGATCGATAGCCTGTTTCTACTAGGAGTCCTTGTAACTTCACCCCTTTTTCTAAAAAAACCATCTCAGTGGGTGCCAGCGGCTTTAAAGAAAAGGACGTGGATATGGGAAACTGACAGGAAAGTTTCCCAAGATGAAGACCATGGATATATATAGTCTGTAATCGAAATATTTTTTGGTAGTTCTGTACAAAGTTGTAAATATCTTCGAATTCTTTATGGTTGATTCTGGTTTGTAAACAAACACTTTTGTCAATATATTGATTCTTTTATGTATGCTTCTGGATTTTGGTCTCTATTACTTTGTATATATCAAAATGGAAATAGGTGTTGACATTTTCTATATCAGAGATAATAAGCAGTTCTGGCATTATCAAAATGGTATACTGATATGGTTTTGTTTGCATAGTGATAGGAGCCATGAGTGGTTGGAGTTCAAGCAGCTCGAGTGAGGAACATGAGGGATCACTCTCATCGGTGAACCAAGGTACCCTTAGCTAGAGTATTTCTGGGGAGTAGTCACTACTACAAAAAAATAAAGTTGTGGCGCTTATAATTGCATTAATTATGGCGCTAGAGAAGTGCCACATATCTGGACGCCACTAAAAGAAGCTGTGGCGCTTGAAAGCGCCACAACATTTATTTATTTATTTATTAAAAAAATACCCTCCTGTGGCGCTTGGTGGAGGAAGTGCCACAGGAGGGGGGTCTCCTGTGCTTCCTCCACCAAGCGCCATAGGAGACCCCCTCCTGTGGCACTTCCTCTAACAAGCGCCACAGTAGGGTAATTTTTTTAAAAAAAAAATTAAAAATTTAGCTAAAGAAATTGTTTTGTTTTAATTTAAAAAATAATATTAATTGTCCATATTTATTTTCAAAATTGAAGATATTGAGGCAAGTGTTAAACTAGAAACTGTTGGCAAAATATTTAAGCTAAAGAAACTTATATTATGATACAAATATTATATTTTTCTTAATCATGCGTATGGATTAGACTATTTTCTTTTAAATTACTAAAATAAGGTTTTTTGAAATTAAAAATTTTTTCAGGCAAAAAATGTTAAAATTGCTTAAGCCTAATCTGAAATCAAGTACTCTGGATATGTAAAGATATCTTTTATCAACATGCTAAAGGCATCACGAGACATGGTCCACTTTTGGTTTTCCTTTTCTTTTGAAATATTATTTTTTTGGATAACTTCTTTTGAAATATTATATATATTCTCCACTTTTTAAACACAGATTAGAACATAGATATCAATTTGAAATAAAAAATTGTAGAAATTATATGCCAATTAAAAAAGAAGAAGAAGCACGTTAAACTTACAAACTAAATTGATCAGTGCAGTGGAGTGGGGGACCACGTTGCCTGTTGGTCTCCCAATCTTGAGTGGGGGGGAGGAGGAGTGGGGATGGCAGTTGAAACAAAACAAAGAAGTAGATTCGATGATGAAGATGTGTGTGCATGTGGGTATGTTTTTAAGTGTGAAGATGATAGGAAATGGAGGGAGGGGGCGACGGTCGTCCACTGCAAGAAGCTGTAGTGTAAATGAAAAGGGAAAGTGAGAGAGGAGGGAATAATTAAAGTGGGATGATTCAAAATAAATTAAAAGAGAAGGAAGGAGGCCACTGCGCGGGAAGGGGAAAAAAGATAAGGGTGGGAGTGGGGGGAATTTTGACAATTTTTTTTTTATTTACTAGAACCAGCTGTGGCGCCTAGATTTCTAGGCGCCACAGCTGGTTGTTTTTTTTTTGGGAATACCTACGTTTTTTTTTATTTAATAGGACCAGCAATCCAGGCGCCACAGCTGGTCCATTTTTATTTTATTTTATTTTTTTATATTTTTTTATATTTTTTGGGAAATACCTACATTTTTTTAAATTTAATAGGAGCAGTTGTGGAGCCTAGATTCCAGGAGCCACAGCTACTCCATTTTTATTTTTTTAAAATATTTTTTGTTTTTTTTAATATTTTTTGGGGGAATACCTACGTTTTTTTTAATTTAATAGGATCAGCTGTGGCGCCTGGATTTCAGGCGCCACAGCTGGTCCATTTTTTATTTGTTTATTTTTTTGAGGAATACCTGCGTCTAAAACTATTAAGCTTTAGAACCATAAAGGCACGAGGTAGCTAGCCTTATTTTTTTTTTGTAATATAGAAGAAGCTGTGGCGCCTTGTTTTCCAAGCGCCACAGCTAGTAAAATTTTTTTTAAAAAATTTATTTATTATGCAACCAGGTGTGGCGCCTGATTTTCCAGGCACCACAGCTGGTAGCATACACCTAATTGTGGCGTCTGCCTTGGCAGGCGCCACAGTTGGGCTGACCAGCTGTGGCATCTAGTCCACCAGGCGCCACAGTTGGTACCCAAAATTTTAAAAAAAAAATAAAATAGAAAAAGCAAAAAGGCAGTTGTGGCACTTCTTTAAAGAAGTGCCATAAAATATGCGCCACCTTTCAACCTTTTTGTAGTAGTAAGTAGTCTATAGAGACAAGGACACCAGAGGAGCAGGTTTGTAACAGAACGGTATATGGGCCACAACCTATACCTGATCTAGTACCTCAAGAAGGGATGGGAGAATTTGAACAACCACAGACCAATGAATTAGTATCAGATTTGGGTTCTACTGCCTATTCCAGAGCTGGAACTGTGCACGTATTATACGACTTACGACTACATCGAGACTTATAGGAGTATGTGAAAGGTATATATCAGTGGGCCTTCTTTGCATGGGACACCCATGTTGAACGATATAGGGAATATCTGGAAGAAATAGACATGCTACATGTGGGGTAGAGTTACTTTGAATTATATATTCTGGATAATGTGTGGATTCGTACTACGTTATATTTCCTTCCGGATACAACATTTTGGGCTATAAAGAAGAATGATATAGTGGATCGGGGCCCAAATAATAATTTCAATGAATTCATGAAGTACATTACCCATCTAGTATAGTGGTACATGTATAGTGAGTAATGTGGGAATCAGCTATTATGTTTTGGTGACTAGAGGTGACTGGCACGTATTTTGAGACAAGGGCAATCACGTGGAACCATTAGATAGGAAAAGATTGGGAAGATAGCCCTGATTCTATGCAACAAATTCAGAGCAAGATGGCACGACAATAACTTATGATAAGTGTTCTTAGAGATGAACTGCATGAGGTACGACAGAGATAGGAAAGACTAGAGTATCTTGAAAGGTAAGAGGGTGAATAAAATTCATCTAAGCAACCTTATCAGGAGCCACCACCCATGCTTGTGTATGAAGCAAATGTTTTTCAAACATAGGTGAAATGATTTGAGAAACAACAACCTCATACTTTTTGAGGGAGATTTGATCATCTGCAAGTAGAAGCATAGTTATCCACATTGGAGCAAATTTTCATAAGAGTGATATGTTCTAATGATATTAAGGTTCAACTAGCCATTCGCTAATTAGAGGGAGAGACAAATGTATGGTGGAGGAATACAGAGCTGATTCTACAGGCATAGAATATCATAGGAAATGTTCCAAGGGAAATTTAACGAAAGATATTTCTCTCAACCAGGCAAATTAGCAAAAGAAAAGGAATTCCTCAACACATGACAGGATAATGAAGAGAGCTTTGATGAGTACCTAGCATGTTACGTTTGATTGTCTCGATATTCCTCGTACCAAAGACATCGAGATGACAAGGAGTAGAGCTTTGATATATTGATACAAGTGTTAAAGCTAGAATTGAGAAAGAAATTGATTTCTAAATAATTTACGGTGTTTGCCAAGGCGGTGGAAGAGATTCGACTTGCTAAGAATGACTTGTTAGGCTTGCACCGTGACAGAAACGATGACTACAAGAATGTGTCTAATAGTGTTAGTGTTTCACAAATATGTAAGGATCGAGGCAAATTGTCCAGAGGGAACTATAAAAGGCTAAAGCAAGCTGAGGGCCGCGGAGGTCAAAATCCCGCTAAGGGTAGAAAATTCTAGCTATATCACAAGCTATATAATCTTGATAAATCAAGCAGAGATGTATCAAGAAGATACAATTCAACTAGACAGGATCTAGCTACTTGGACCTCTGTTTAATGTCAGAATCTAGGGCATATTGCTAAGAATTGACCATAGAGGCAACAGTTAGAAAAGACTAGACCAGGAACTCGTGAGGTACATGTGATAAATAGGGAGGAGGCCAGAAAATTTCTGGAACTTATTAAAGGTATGGCTTCTTGTAATCGTGATTTAATGGGAATAATGCATGATTCAAGTTTAATTATTTATTCACTGTATATGCTCCCTAGTAATGCTTGATACTTGATTAAATTGGGAAGCTGGTCCTTAATACGAACATAATAGAGAAAATAGAGAATAGGTCAGTGGTTGGTAAATCCCTAGGTCCTTCCAAAAGATATTAGTGGATAATAGGGATAATTAAGGTGGAATGATGTTAAACCCCATAAAAATCGAGGGTTGAGTTGTGATTGAGGTAATTGTAAGTTTAGAATTAAACTTAGTGGTTGAGTTGACTTCTTAGGCATTTGATATTGCCTAAAGTTGTTTGAGGTATTAGAATGTGAAGCATATTGTGGGGTAATTATGTAGTAAGTCGACCCTAGAGGGTCTGATTTGATAATATTAATGGTGGAGGATAGGCTTGAATTTGATCTAAGCTGAGATAATGCTTTGATCAAAATGTGAATTGGTTGCACTATGGTTCTATTCCATGATATAAGGTTGAACCTTGTAAACCTTATGGATAGTATTAGACCTTTAGTAATAGTAATGTTTTGAGGATAATACCAGAGTACCATGAAGGTTAGAATAGGCACTACTAATCATGAATCTTAGCAAATCTATTGGGTATAATTGAGAAAAAATATTTCCAATGTATGTGATATTAAGGCTCTAGATTTCATGATGGACTAAAAAGTTGGGTTAGGGACCTTAGGCTGTAAAATCTTACATGTCGGATATTGTAGTGGACCTGCGTGTCCAAAGGCCCTACGACCTTGTGGACTAGTTTGTCCTTAGGTGCCAAATTTATTCAAAATCGTGTTGTAATAGTGATAATCCATGAAGTTAAGGAAGGTGATTTCTCGGTTCAGCTAATGCTAGGGTTTCAAGTGTGGAATTATGATCTAAGAATCAGACACTATCATTAAAATGATTTCTTAGGAATTTGAATTGACCTGATAGTCTGAGGTACTAAAAATATGGTACTAAAATGAATTAAAATATGTATGAGTTTTCTTGAGATTGCTAGTTTTTAATCTAGCATAGGGAAAGATCTTGATAGCAAAATATTCCCTTGTTGAATGAGAATATTTCTTAATAGAACAAAAGTAGCCATAAGATATGGTCTCAAGGTTGAGACAGAGAATAAAATGTATGAGTAGGTTTTGGTTTCCCTGTATAATGAGGGAGAGTATCCTAATGAAAGAAAGAAGTGATTTACCTATTATTCTACTAACTTGATGGATTACTAGGACGAGTCGATTGGTGGATAGCGGATAGTTTGTTGAAAGGTATGAATAAAGGATAGTAGGAAATCATGTTTTGACACCCTAAGAGGTTGAAAAATTCTATGGAATTTGTTTTGGAGGATATAAATGGGCTACCGTAGAAAGAGTAGTAGAATTGGTAAGTATGAGTAGATTTCCATACGAATAGAATGTGCCTACACCCATGGGTATTAGGGTTGTCACAGTCGATGTATGTATGAATGGTGTAATAAATGGTAAGGGACATGAATCACTAGTGGACTTGATTGTCTACTATTGCATGGCTATATAGCTTAGCAGTAATCCTCAAAATTTGGTTGGTGGATGACCTATTGGTGAACTCAAGGAGTAAAATGACATGTGAGTAACAATTACAAATAGAATTGAACATGGTAAGGGAAAAAAACCCTATGTCAAGTCGAGTAAATGTGAGTTATGGCTTTCAGAGATGACATTTCTAGGCCATGCAGTCTCATAGTAAGGAATCCTGATGGACCCTGGTAAAGTGAAAACAATACTAAACTGAGAAGGCCAAAAACCATGGTTGTGAAATGCAGTGTTCTGAGTCTTATGGATTATTATGAGGTGTCTATACTAAATATCCTTAGAAAAACTCAACCTTATGTATGGGATAATGATTGTGAGAGGAGCTTCGGAGAGTTGATGATGAAAATTTATTAAAGTACCAACACTAAGAATCCCTGATGCGAGTAGGCATGGAATAAGATGTGAACTAATGCAAGCTGGGTGAGGGCGTATGCATTTCGTCAGCTGAAGCTTCAAGAATTGAACTATTCCATCTATAATCTTAAGTAGATGGTAATAATGTTTGTATTAAATCTAGAAACATCACCTTTATGGCGTAATTGTGGAGGTATACTGCGACCACAAAGATTGAAATGAGTGTATCATAGAAAAGAGTGAAATATGATGCAATGTAAGTGGATAGAGTTATTGAAAGATTAAGACCTCGAATATAAATGTTATCCAGGGAAAGCTAATGTTGTCACTGACGTATTGAGACATAAAACAGTGCAGGTGGCAGATATGATGATTTATGACCAAAAAGTCAATCGAGGAATTTTAGGGATCTTAGTCTGCATAAGTAGATCTTGATTAGCGGTAATGATGTCAGTAAGACGTATGTATAAGTGTTATCCAGTAGTTTATGGTTATCAATGTGTAGCAAATTTCAGGGATGAAATTTATTTAAGTGAGGGAGAACTATAACACCCCAAATTTTATTCACCAAGATTATATTGTAATTATTATATATATTCAATAAAATGGTGAATATTTACGGTAAAAAGAATTAAATATTGGAAATTGAGATATGAACAATGTTTTCAGTGAAATCGCTTGTAAGGCAGTGAGATTGTCATATGGTTTTGGAAGACCAAATGATGAGCAAACATTATGAAATTTTATAGGATGAAAGTAGACATCCAAACTTTAATTTGATAGGTCATATGTATCATTTTAATCTATATGCAAAAAGATATGAATTTTTTAAATTAGCCCAAAAAATCTAGAAAGTTTTGGATCAGTGCCCAAACAAATTAAATCTGGTAATGATGTGCTTCCAACTGGCTAAAGTCCATATCTTTCCTTGAAAATAAAATCAATAAGGGTTCCATAGCCTTTGGAATTGCTCTAAAACGATGTTTACAAATGCAGTTATGATTTTTCAAAGTTTGGGCATAAAATCTACCAGAATTAGTACTATTCTTAAAATTGGAAAATAAAATGTATTGGAAATTGTGTAAATTGTGGAATATGGAAATAGGAGGGGAAAATAATTATTTGGCTCATAAGCATGCCAAGTGGCATCATCATAATCCAAACAATTAAATATGAATTTGTGAAAAGAGACCACATGTGGAAATTCAATAAAGTATTATATGTTGATCAATTCATTGAGATAATTGAAGAAGCCCAAATTGGAGTATGAAGGACCTTTTAGGATGTCATTCTTATGCCAACTAGAGGGAGGAAAAGTTAGTTCAACTGTAATGGAGCTTATGACACAAATTTGATAAAGATGAGATCAAGTACATATGTGATGTCATAATTCATTATGCTACCATTTATTAAATAGAGGTTATGAAGAATATTTTTTTAAAAGCTCTTCTTTCATCTTTTTCCTTCATTCTCATAGTTCTAACCCGAGAGAGAGAGAGAGAGAGAGAGAGAGAGAGAGAGAGAGAGAAGCTTAAGAAACCTTAAGAAAGCTTAAGGTTTAGAGAGAAGGAGGAAGAAGAAAGCTAAGGTAAGCTTTGTTGTTACTTAAGATTGGCTTCTAAACTTGTGTAGCTTCCTCTTTAAGCTCGTGTCCTGCAAGAAACTCATTGTTTAGCAAGCTAATCTCAAGCTTAAGGAGAGAGGAAGGAGATGCCGAGAGAGAGAGAGAGAGAGAGAGAGGAAAAGAACTCAAGAGGTAATTTCAAAAATCTCAAATCCTTGATAGTATGTTGTTGTTGTTGTTGATATTTGTAGTTGGATTTGGTGATTGTTGGTTAAGTTTGTAAATTTTGAAAGTGCTAACCCTAAGGGGTTATGCTGCCCAAATTTCTTCAAATCATGGTTTGTATGTGTTTAAATGATTTAATAAGGGATTAGGAGTAGAAAGGACTAAGCTTTAGGTATTAAAACACAAAATTGCAAATTTTCCCTTTTCATTGGAAAAGTTACAGCCAGACTTATTCTAAGGGAAGGGAGTTGGATTCAATGATTTGATAGTTTCATTGAGTTTAGGAGGGAAAATTAGGTAGGGTTATAATTGGTCACTCTTTCGAAAAAGCCAGAAAAAGCATAATTACGAAAACGCCCCTGAAACCCTTCAAGCAAGAGTGCTAAGGGAAATTTCATCTTTTGGTAGTGAATTTGGTAATTTCAAGTTTGAAAATGGATTTCTTGGGCGAAAATATGTCAGAAAAGCCCTAGTCTAAATTTCAGAAAAAGTACAGCCAGGCGGGTGTCCTAGGGGCATTTTGGTAAATTTTCACTATAGGCTAATACAACCACAATAAACACTATGAAAGTGTCTAAAATGGTATATGGATAGGTTATAACCTAATTCTTATACATTTAATATTTTAGAACCGAGTTGGGAGCTAAAGGTTGGCACGCTTTTCGAGATACACCAAACTGGGTGAAGAGACTTGAGGTATGGATATTATCTTTAATACATCATGCCATAGTTTATATGATTATGTGTTTGCCACTATTTGTGCTATATTAAGCAACATGGCTTGCCTAAAAGATAGTTAGTGCTGAAGGCGTACTTACACTTGGAGTTGGGTAGGAATCCAACCAGTGTATGATTAGTAGGGCTGGGCCCTACTTATGTATACATGATGATGATGTGATAATGATATGACGATGATGTGTTATGATGATATGTTATATTATTCATTAATTGGTGCATATATAGCGTATATCTTATTTACTTTTCACATTTTATATGAATGATAGCATGTTTCTATTGGGATTCCCTAGAATCTTACCCTAAACCCTAAACCCTTTTCTAAACAGAACATCTTAGTGGCTTCCAGATGCTCTAACGGAAAGGACGTGGATATGGTAAACTGATGGGCACGTTTCATAAGATGAAGACCATGGTTATATATAGTTTGTAATTGGAATATGTTTGGATAGTTCTGTACAAGGTTGTAAATATCTTTGAATTCTGTATGGTTGATTCTGGTTTCTAAACAAATATTTTTATCAGTATATTTGTACTTTCCTGTATGTCTATGGAACTTGGTCTCCATTACTCTAAATATATCGAAATGAAAACGGGTGTTGACATCATCCCCCAATTGTCTTTTCTTTTCTATAAGGCATTTATTATTTCCTCATTTCTTGTAGTATTTTACATGTAAATTATTTGGAGTGAAATTAGATTCTAGTATTCCTTTTTTTGTTGTCCTACTTATTATTTATTAGTTGTTATTAGATATAGTAGTTGTGATTTATTATATTATTAAATTACATCTAGAAAATTTATTTTCCAGTATTGTAATTTTTTAGTATATAATCAATTACGTTCTATATATTCTGCTTCCGCAACAATTGTTATCAGAGTCAAGATTTTGTCCGAGTATGCTCTTTGGTTGTAATATAATATAAACTTCCACATCAGAAAATAATTACTTTGAGCTTTTGCATTGGCAGCTATTAAATAATATTTAAAGCAAAAATGACTGAAAAAAAGAATTATTTTTTTCAGAAAATTTGTGAGGATGATGGCATTGTTAGACACTTCACCATCAGAAATACGCCACAACAGAATGAAGTGGCAGAATGTATGAATCGGGCTTTCTTGGTGAAGGTTCGGTGTATGCTGTCTAATGCTAACTTGGGCAAAGAATTTTGGGCTGAGGCAATAATATATACGGTCACCTCATTAATCATCTATCGTTTGCTGCTATTGGTGGTAAGACACAGTTGGAACAATGGCAAGGAAAATTTGCTATAGATTATGATTCTTTGCTCGTTTTTGGCTCAACTGCATACTATCATGTAAAAGCATCAAAATTGGATCCAAGAGCAAACAGAGCTATTTTTTTGGGGATCACTTATGGTGTCCAAAGATAAAGAAGATTATATTTAGCAGGGATGTTACTTTTGATGAATCTACCATGATAAGAAAGGTGGTAGTTGAAGATACCAAACAAATTGATGGTGTTTTAAAGTAGGTGGAGTCTAAAAGAAAGATGATTTTCCCAATATGAGGAACAAACAGGGAAACAAAAGAAGACTTTCCTGTGGAAGAAGAAGAGCTAGTTAATAGGGAGGTTTCAACTCATGAACCTCAACAGCAACATAAATCAATAGCAACTAGCAAGCGAAAACGAACAATAAAAAATCCTACTCATTTTATGGATATGGTGCCTTGTACAATTCTAATTGTATCTGATAATATTCTTTTAACTTATAAAAGGGCTGTTCAGAGCTCAGAAAAGGATAAGTAGAGGAATGCCATGAAGGAAGAAATGCAGTCCCTTCATTAAAGTGATGCGTGGAAATTGACCAACCTCCCGAATGGTAAAATAGTGATTGGATGGAAATGAGTTTATGAGAGGAAAGAAGGATTTCCTAACTAAGGTGATGTATACTACAAAGCAAGATTGGTAGTTAAAGGCTATACTCAGAAGGACGGAACTGATTACAATGAGGTATTTTCTCTAGTTTTGAAACACTCCTCTATTCGAATTTTGTTGGCTTTGCTAGCACAGTTAGACTTGGAATTGGTCCAGAGGATGTTAAAACTACATTTTTAAATAGACTTGGAAGAGAAAATCTACATGACTCAGCCAGAAGGATTCAAAGCTGTTGGTTAGGAGAAATAAGAATGTGGGAATTTTGCCAAGGTGGAGATTTGTTGATTATGGCAAAGTCCCACATCGAACATTTTGTGAGGGAAAGGGGGGACCTTGTAATATAAAAGTGAAGTCTACCCTCCTACTTTTCTTCATCCCTCAATTGCCTTTTATCTTCTATAAGATATTTTGTATTTTCTCCTCTCTTATAGTATTTCACTTATAAATGATTTGGAGTGAAATTAGATTTTGGTATTCCTTTTATTGTTGTCCTATTTATTATTTATTAGCTATTATTCGATATAGTAGTTATGATTTATTATATTATTAAATTACTTCTAGAAACTTTGTTTTCTAGTGTTGTGATTTTTTAGCGTAATCAATTATGCTCTATATATCCTGCTTTTCTAACAAAGAGATTGGTCATCGTTCTGCTGTCAGCTTTTTGGACTCGTGAATATGAAAGGAACTAATCCTGCTGGTTATATTTATAAGAGTCTGATAACCAAATTACACGATTTAAGAAAACAATTAAAATTAGTTAAAAATAATAAGTATGTCTAAAATAAATTTTTCCATGTATACCCTTATTTATGAGAGGTAAGTAAGTGAGAGAAATAGAATAAACATAAGTATTATCAGCATTTTAATTAATGCTAATATATAATTAATGAGGACCAAAAATGGGATAAAAAAACTAAATGTTCGAATAAATCTTACTGGGGTCTTACAAAAAGGAATAAAGCAATTCAAATTTTTTACTCTTATAAATTAGATAAGAGGGAGGATTGCTTATATGTTTGTTTTAGAACAAATATGCTCACAACACAGATAGGAAGTAACATTTTTTAAATGAAAAATAGGGAGATTTTTTTGAACGGGGAGTGATTTAAAATCACTTCCAATAAACAAAGACGAAGTATTTGTTATCGTTATATAAAACGGGTACAATATATTAGGGGTGAGCATGGTGCCTAGTGGCCCGGTGTGCCCACCCTGACCTTGCAAAAAATTGCCCAGCCCAGCCCTAAAAAAGTGGCTCGAAAAAATTTTGGGCAGCTTTGGGCAGGCTCATAATCAGGCAGGGCCGGGCATCGGGCAAGGGATGCTGCCCTGCCCATTTGGCCCTAACCTGAAAATTATTTTCATTTATTTAAAATATAAAATTTCATATATATTTTTTTATTTAAAATATATATTGTCTATTGTATAATACTCTTCTTGTCCTCTCTTTTTTACCCTAGCCACTAAACACTATTTACAAGTAGATTTCTTCATTTCTTCTTTACTTTGTGATGTATTAAATTATAGTTGCTTTTTATTTTTTTTTCCAGATGCTTCATCATTTGATCAACTTTTGAGACATTGAATTGATGCAAACTACTTTGACTTCACGGCTTTAATTACAATCGTTTTGTTTCCTTATTTATAATGGATTATGGATGTTGTTTAATTTTTAAAGTATGGATATTTGTTAAGACATATGGTATTTTTAAAATTTCAAGACTCAAGTTGTAGACTTATTTTGAAATATCCAAAGATGTGGAATCATCAAATGTATTTGAAGTTTATATTACTTAAGGCAAAGTTAAGATATATGGGATTGGTAACTACAAGAATGTTTATGAAATTTACACTGAATTATTTTTTTCATATGTGAACACAACAAGGTAATATCGCTTGGGCAGGGAAGCTCACCCTACCCAGCCCACATTTGCCCAGCCCAAAATGGTTAGGGCTTTTAATGGGTAAGGCCGGGCAGCGGGCTGCAAAATACAGCCTGTTCATCTTTCGGGCAGGGCATCGGGAAGGGGTCTCGCCCTGCCCAGCCTTACCCATGCCCACCCCTACAATATATATTGCATATCTATACAAATAGAAACAATTTATAATATTTTTTAAAGAACAAAATAAGAGAAGAGAAACATTTAAATTTATTTATCTTCTATTGTGCGTGTATTTTGTTTTTTCCCCCATTTATTTATGATGAATTTTTCTAGTTTGAATTGTAGGGGGCACGTACCGATAGGCGTCTTTTTCCCAATATAGTTAAGGATATTGTTCGTAAAAACAACATTGGTATATTTTGTTTGTTTGAACCCAGAATTAGCAGGAATAGAGCTGAGCGTGTGGTAAGGAAGCTTGGCTGTAACAATTGGATCAGAGTTGAAGCGATGGGATTCTCCGGAGGGATTTGGGTTCTATGGAATGAATGGGATTTTGAGGTGGGATTAATTACATCTAGTGAGCAATTCATCCATTGTGGTAGTCTGTGTTGTGGTTCAAACAATTATTTCCCCATTACTTTTTTTTATGGAGAAACTAATTATGTCAAAAGACGCAAACTATGGCAATCAATTAGAGCAGTTGCGGACTTGACAGAAGATGTGTGGATAATGTTGAAGGGATTTTAACGCTTATCATTTCAGAAATAATAAATCAAATGGAGTTGAGCCTCATTCGTTATCCATGGAAAATTTCAATGAATGTATAAGTGATACCAGTTTAATGGAAATCAATGATCCCAAGTCAAAATTCACATGGGATGGCCATGGTGTTAAAGAGAAATTGGATTGGGTTTTTTGTAATTTTGAATAGGAGGTATCCTTCCCCCAAACTACTACTTCACATGATTTAAAATATAAATCAGATCATGTAGTAGTAGTAGTAGTTTCATTTAATTCTAATAGATCAAGACAAAGTCTGAAGCGTTTCAATTACCCAGCGGCCTGGAATTTGGAAGAATGTTTTGATTTGATTGTGCAACAGGCCTGGGAAAATAGAGATTAGGTTCAAGGGGTAATCAATTTAAAACTTCGGTTACCAGATGGAATGATGATATAATTAGAAATATCCCGAAAAGAAATATGCAATTTTGAGGAGGCAAAAAGGAATAAAAAAATGTAAGAGAAATCAACTGGTAAATGGGCTTGATTTGGTGGAAAACGACTTTGGGTTGAATATAATAAACTTGTTATGCAAGAAGAAATGTTATGGTTTCAGAAATCTAGATGTAGCTGGCTGAAGTGGGGTGATAGAAATAGTAGATTTTTCTAGGCTTCAACAGTGGTTAAAAGGAAGAAACTAAAGGTGTTAGCTCTTTAGAATGATGAGGGACAGTGGGTTAGTAATCCTGATGAACTTGGATTAATGGCGACTAATTTTTATAGAAATATGTATACAAGTGATCCTATGGTCGTCTAGTCACAGGTTTTGCAACATGCTTTCCCACCGTTGCCGAGACTTGAAGGTGATTTGTTGCACAGAGAGGTTTATGATATAGAAATTAAGAATGGGGCCTTTTCCATGGGAGCATTCTAAGTCGCTGGGACCATATGGATTACAAGGTCACTTCTTTCAAACACAGTAGAACCCTTGGGGTAGCAATTTGCAGGTTGGTCAAGGAGGCATTTAAGAACCCGAATTCAATTGGAGAGGTCGACTAGACAAATATTGTTCTCATCCCGCAGGTTGATAATCTTGGTTCACTTAAGGATATGAGGCCTATTTCTATATGCAATGTAAGTTTCAAAATAATTACAAAATTGTTCGCCTCAAGATTCAGAAGAGTCATGAGCTTACTGGTAGGTCCTAAATAGTGTAGTTTTATATCTTCAAGATCTAGTTCTATATGCAATGTAAGTTTTAAAATTATTATCGTGCTTGGATAATTAATTCATTCATGCTGCGGATTTTACAGTTAACCATTGCAAATATATTAATTTACATAACGGACTAGTGCGTGAATAATTCTTCTCTTCTTCATTGCAACCTCTTTCCTGAAACAGCGTCCTGCACTCCTCTTCTGTGCTCATCTACCTATATGGTTGGTGGGGGAGGGTGAGATTCAGAAGAATCTCAGTAGCAAGCATTACAGATAGTTCATGTAAGATGAATGCTAGTGCATGATATGCTTGCCTTATATAGGCTCATGTTCACATAATGATATTCTGCATGCTTAATGTTTCGTGCAACATACTTATGGCCACAGCAAAAATATAAACAACACTTCATTCATTCATACATACTTCACATAATTAAGTAAGCAATATAGCAAATCAATACACAGCATAAACATCATATACATGCAAGTAAGTAAGTTCACTACTTTTTGGACAAGTCCTTCTTGTCCCCTTTTCTTCCAACCATTGTAGCTTCATGGAAATTCTTCCATTCTTCTTCTTTCTTGGCTTCTCATGGACCTAAATAAATACCATAGTATTAGTGCCATAACAAATGAATGTCCAATATCCCTAGGCCTTTAGGACATGTTTCTTATATTTGGGCCTATACTTGTCCCAATTTTAATGACTTACAACACTTTGGTTGGTTAACTTTAAAGTTAACACATTAGGCCCAATGGGTATTTAATGGGCCCACACTAACACCAAGTTCTTAACTTAACCTTTGAATGTTAATTTTATTACCAAATGCCAATACTTTTTCATTTTCGCACTATTCTAGAAAGTTGGTAGATTTTTCACTTAACTTTGAAGAATCATAACTAATTCTAGAAAAATCCAAATCAGGTCATTTAAAGCTCTATATGACTCTCTTTAAGTCTAATTTAAGGAAAAATATCCCAGAGCATCAATTACTACGACACATTTCCTAGAAATTTGTTAAACCCAGAGTATTATAGAATTCATTCCAGAATCAAGGTCAAACTTTGAAAAAATTATAACTTTCAATGTACTAGTCCAAATAGCTCATATTATCAATGAAATTAAAGCCCATGATGTCTACCTTTACCCCATAAAACCTCATAACATTTGGATTAAGTTTGACTAATCAATTATACTTTACAATCTCTCTGCCTCCAGAAAACGAATTCAAGCAGATTTGAACACAACTTCCAAAATCATCATAAAATCATAAATACATGATTAAACCATGATTAAAATTTAAAAAAAAACCCTCTAGACAAAAATGAACAGTGCCATAGCCCTTACAAAAACTCATCTAAACAACAAACTAATCGGTTCAAAATGAAGCCTAAGCTTACCTCTACGCGTTTCCACAACCAATTTGGAAATCCAGCAGTATATCGGCCAGCAAGATGGCACCAAACACCTACAAATGAAAATACAAAATCATATAAATGAAGCTTAGGATGAGTAGTAGAAAGTTTGTGATGGATATTTCAAGAGAAAACGCCAATTCGATAGTGTTTTGGCAGATTCAAGTTCTTAGAAATCACTATTCACCTTCTATCTCTCCCCTAACAATTTCTTGGCATTTTTTTTTCTTATTTTTGGGCATATATGGATGAAATTGTTGGGCCCTTAATGGTCTTGGAAAGTGTCCCTCAAGTGTCACATTCCGGTCATGCCATTTGTTCGGTGTTCCAATGATTTGGTGACATGTGTCACTTACTTTAATAAAGTGGGTCCCACCTCTTTTCTTGGGCTTCTAGCCATCTAATATGTTAGGGAAAGTAGGGGTTTGATGGTTTTCCCTTACTCCCAGGCTTGGTATTCAAGAAACTCAATTCGGTGTCCGGACTGGAGACCGATGCATTCCCAGACTTAGGCTCTAGGTGGCGCACTCCAGAGCTGCCAACACAAAAGGCACAAAGTGGGTGTAATGATGAGGGACGCTTGTCACCTCCTCATTTAGCGACCCAAAAGTAGCCTTGTACTTTGTAATGATTATGGGACACTTGTCATTTTCTCCTCATTTGGCTAACACAAAAGTAGCCTTGTACTTTGTAATGATTATGGGACACTTGTCATTTTCTTACATGGCTAACACAAAAGGTGCGTTACCATGAGCCATCATTATTCACTTTATTTAAGTTACTTTAATAAAGTTGTTTTATCAGTGCATACTCATGATTCTACTCGGGACTATGGCATGCATATCGAGGAACAAAAGATGAACCAGGTTAGAGAGTGTGTGTGTGGGCCCCACATGGTGCCATATACCGGTGTCTACTTCAAAAACGTATGGTACACATGTATACCTTGAAAATGCCATGTGCACACCTACAACGGCTTATTTCGCCCGACTAATCCATCCCTTACCTCATGACATATTTGGGTGGTGTCTTTCTACCAACCCAATAGTACCGTGTATGTGTTCTATGCATATCTGCACTGACACTTTAATCCTACTGCCTGCGCATACTGGGCCCTCTGCCTGGTAGGGCCAGTTCACATAGTTCTTGAGAGTCTTTCTATCTCTCATAATTCTTGGGACTCTTCCCGAATTGGTCTTAGTTGTCTTCTTGATATAGGCTTATCCTCGAAGTCTCAGGCCCAAAATTTGGGATGCTACATCATGCATCAAGCACAAATTTACCAGCATATAAGGCCTACAGATGGGAGAGGGGAAATAAAATCAAAACACTTAGATTTTGCAAAATTAATATATAGTGTATTTCCAAAATTATAAGGCTGATGAAATTATACCTTAGAGATTTAAGACATATAACTAAAAATCCGACCAGCCAAGGACTTCCCAAGAGAAGCACCTAGCTCATGAAATTTTAATTAATATGAAGAGGCTTCTTAAGTTGTGGAACAGTAATATAATAAACACAATTCAAGAAGCTGAATTTATATTTGGGATTTAGCGCTAACATATCACCTATACCAACTTCATTACCACAATATTGTTCTCATTTAGATACTGCAACAAGGGACACGTTAGCGAATTCAATAATATAGAATTATGAATCATTGGTCAGCAATATAGGTTCTTCAACAGAATCAACAAAAGAAACTATCGAAAAAGAAAGAGCTTGAGTAGTAAAAACTTGTGTATAATTTTCTGTCTTTGTATAGCTAAATCAAAGCTTTACAAATGAATAAAATCCGATCAAAAAGGAAGCAAAAGTACATACAAATTGATATATGGACCCGCCGATGCACTAGTATTTATGGGGTTCCGGGTTCAACTGCTTAGTCCAGCAAAGTTTTCGTTTGTTTGTCCAATATATATACCACTACAATAAACAGTGGATTCACGACAGAAATGGATGATTCCGTCTGTAAATAGGCTATCACTACTTAACTGTTTTTTTAGTGTAGGGAAAAAAACTAAAAATATCTTCTCATAAAGTTTTTAGTAGACGAATGGTAATATAAATCTATTCTTAAAACTCATAACTACATAAGACTCAGGTATATTCTCAGTAATTCTGTATGATTTGGCCAAGCAGATGCTAAACCAATGTATAAAGGATCTATTTATATGAAACCCTCTACCATCTAACAGAAAAATTGACAAAATGATAAAGTTGGAAAGGTTTGTTACTTGCAACTTTCAAATCTCCAATCTCAAGCCTAAAACCCTGAATTCTTACCCATAAAAATCAACAACGAAATTATGAATGCGAGATTTGAAAGATTTTACAAGGTAGAGATATGATGGTGAATTCTAAACACCTTAATTTAGTATTCCATTTATCTGATTTATTCAGCCCATAATCATCCTGTTCTCTTGAGATTTGTCGTTGTCATCTTCTTGATCTAAAGTTTCCACAGACAACATGCCTAGATTGCCAGTAAATCTTATGCATTGAATAAATTTGATGGCCGCTTTTGAAAGCTAATGTGGCATATTTACAAGGCGAAAAGACCTAAGCTTTGAAAATTGTGGTTTATAAATATTTTGATTATTTTAATCTACGTGTGCACATGTGTTTCATGAATGTTGATTTAATCCACTCAGGGGACTTACATGTCATACTCGGGTACCTACTCGAGGATTGAATGTTGATTCAATCCACTCAGGGGACTTACATTAATCTACGTGTGCACATGTGTTTCATGAATGTCTTTACTAGAACCAGCTGTTTCATGAAGGAAGGAGGCCACTCGTATTTTATTTTTGAAAGATAATTAATTAAAGGGTGACAATAAAATTTATTGAACTTAATTACTAGAGAAAAATATTACAAAAGCAACTGTCTTAGTATAAGAAATATTAGTGAAAACAATAACTTTCATGGTGGTGAAATTCTTATAAAAATGGAAGTTTATAGGGTAACAAATGAAAATTTTTATATGTAGATGTAATGGATCTCCATTTTTAGAGTAGCAAAAACAAGTCTTACCTGACTAGGTGCGGTCGGCTAGATAGATTGACATTCATTCTAATTTGGTTCATTTGTTATTATTTAAGCTAATTTTCTTGTTTATGTTTCTTGTTTAATTTTTTTCTTGTTTATGTTGTCATAGCTTGTAAATATTTTATTTTAGTTTATGAAATCGTCTTGCGTTATTTGTTATCCTAGCTTATTTAATGTTAAATCACATATGAAGGTATATATGAAGCCATCAATAGCAATATTTGATTGTGTTTTAACTTTTAACATACTTATTGAAAGTATGTAATAGTAAACAAATCACATGCTATTACCATTATCATCACCTTTACCTTTAAAATATAATTTTATACCTTGCTTGTACAAGAATTTTTCGGTCCATAATAATAGTCAATTGGAAAGCAATAAATGCTTATTTGTCAATATAGCCCATATAATTAATATTTAAATGTGACTCCTTATATTTCTCCCTTCCCCCTTCAAAATTCTCATTTAATATGGGTGAAGTTAAAAAAATCACTACTAGACAAAATGTCTTTTAGACCACTTTATTTACATCATTCTTTGCGGGGAAGCTTTAAAAAATGTGACCAATGGTATTTTTGTAAATATATCAAAATTTTAGACTGGTTCCTCTTACAACCGGTCTAAAGTATACTTTCTAAATCTATTACTTTTACAACCGGTCTCAAAAGTAACAAAAATAATTTAAAAATAACATTTAAAATGATTTTTAGACCGGTCACAAAAGATGAGCTCTCAAAGATTTATTTTGGATTGGATGTTTTTCACATCAGCTCTAAAAAACTTAATATCTCTTATTTTATATAAAAATAATTTGCTGCTAACCCTTATAATCTTCACTCTTGGAGCCTCTTAACTCTTGCACCTAGTGTGACGCCATCGACTCACTCCCTTCTAAACTCCTCTTCTCCCTCGCCAATACTAGAATCAAAGACTCATACTGTGGAACTATTGCCGATTTCACTCTCACATAATCCCTTTGAGATAATCTAACAGAGCAATCCTAGTGATTCCAATGCTCTTCATTCCCATAAACTTTGACAAAGATAAGGCAACTTTCTATTTTTTTTCCTTTTTCACTTTTCTTTTGGTGTTTGGTTATATCTACCTCTATTTGTGCCTTATCCTAGATCAGATTATACATCTATACGAGAGAAAAGAAGAGAGAGAGAGAGAGAGAGAGAGCAAAACACATAGCCTCACAAGGTAGTCTCGATAAATTGGCGTTTATGCATCGTTAATCGTTGGATTGGGCTGAAATTTGGTCAATTGGTTCAATGCATGCAGCTCATCATTTCAACAATGAGATTATCATTTAGAGGCTTGGTATGAGGGGTTCGTGGTGAGGGACATTGTTATAGTATTTTTGGCTTCTTTGTTCCACTATTGTAAGCTTGTAGCTTTGGTTGTTTGACTGGATGGTTGCATGTGTTTGTGCATGTGGTTGGGACTCTCTTATACCTTGTTTTGATCATAGTGGATCATATTTTCATTGACCTGGATGACCCATGGTTTCTACCCTTGAATTGAGGAGTCTTCCACATTAATAATTTTGGTATCTCTTGTGCCATTTATTTTCTATCATATATTTGTATATTTGTTTCTTTATAGACTCTTGCAAGTGAAAGGAAGGCTTAATATCCACTGCACCCTTCCTAAAATTTTTATGGGAAACCAAACTAGGATACAAATAAAGGTCATGATAAATTAGTAGAAAGCTTTAGAGTGGGAGGGGCTGTTCTACCAAAATTCTTGCTGGATAATGTGGGGTCTGAAATCATGGAAGTGCTGAGCTGTGGTGGAAAGAAAGTAGGCGTCAGTAATTTACCTCGGGTAATGAATAGATGTTTTAGAAACATAAAATATATAAAATATTAATCATTCACCAAAAATATAATTCAATGAATAAAGAAGATAATAGCATTGGTAATATGCAGTCATCTGCATATGTAATCATCAATTACTTATGGGAAAAATCCCATATAAAGATGGTTGAATTACCCAAATTCTAATTTGGGTCACCAAACTTAACAAATTATATATTAGGTTATACGTCAGAATTAGGGATTTAAAATTTGGATCAAATTATATACCTCCATTTTGAGGTGATACTAAAAATTTCGTCGGAAATGAAAACTTTAACAGTGGAATTAAAACAGTAATGAGTAAGGAGAAATATCACCGAAGTGTACACCGAGAGTTATACTGGTTCGGTCTCAACCACTTTGTCCTACGTCCAGTCCTCAGATCTTCTCTGAGAGTTTCACTATAACTTCCAAGATTCAATGGGTTCTTGGCACCTCAGTACAAGCAAGTTCCTTCACCTAGACACTCGCTCCCCCTTACACGTTGTAATCCAATCCCAACTCAAGGTTCCATAACCTTAAGTTATCTCAATAACAAATATTGAGTTTGAATGAAATATCTCTCTTACAGAGTGAATAAGAATCACTGAAGCATAGAAATACAATTTAACGTGAAAACAGAGCAAAGATCTTAACAATTCGTTTGTGTGTGTGCTTGCTATATTTTCTCTGTTTGGATGTTCCCATATATATAGATATGTTTGTGATGACCGTTGGAACATTTTCTTTCGTCAGTTGGAGATTGCGCAGCCACTATTGACTTTTCCAGTTTTTGAAAAATATCCGTTGGCGGTGGTTGGCATTTGAACGTTTCATTTGACTTCCAATACTTGATATAATTTCTTCATTGTTTATCTATAAATAGACTAAGAATACTAACACAATGAAATATTAATCATATAGGAAACAAATCAATAACATTTGAATGATTTCTGGACTTCTGGTTTTGCTTACTCGAGTAGCTACTCGAGTATCCCTTGAAGTTTACTCAAGTACTTACTCGAGTATCATCGGGTATTCTCTGATCAACTGCAAGTTAATGAATAAATACAAGATTACTCGGGTAGTGCATGGAGTAAACTAAATTTCAAACTTTTGGAAATAGTTATTTACTCGGGTACCTACTCGAGTAATGCACTCACAACTTTATGAGTTACTCGGGTACTAACTCGAGTACACCTTTATAAAAACTTTTGGTTACTCGATGCTTTACTCCAGTAATGTTGCAGGATCTCAAGTCCGAGAGCACTTACCTGGTTACTCGGATACGGACTCAAGTAATGCATTCCTTTTTGCATAGGTTACTCGGGTACCACCTCGAGTAACTGTACCTTTTGTGCTTGACTTACCCGGGTAATGACTTGAGGTTTTCCTTGATAATAAGTCTTCATACTCGGGTACCTACTCGAGGAATCCACTTAAAATAGATCATTGAATACTTGCATATCAGAGTAAGGACTAGAGGAAATGAGTTAAAAATTTATCAAGTTACTCGGATACCACCTTCAAGTATTTTTTACTTACTTTAGTTCGTTACTCGAGTAGCTCCTCGAGTAAACGTTGCAGTGGTACAAAGTGCCGAGAGCAACATTTTTGAGAGACAGGATTACTCGAGTAGCTCCTCAAGTATCTTTGGCAACCTGAAAGCAACTGGAAGTTTTTCACATGGTTACTCGAGTAGCTCCTCGAGTAAATGTTGCAGTGGTATAAAGTTCCGAGAGCAACATTTTTGACGAACGAAGTTACTCGAGTAGCTCCTCGAGTACCATTGGAAACCTGAAGGCAAACTGGAAGTTTTACATAAGGTTACTCGAGTAGCTCCTCGAGTAACATTGGCAGGCCGAGAGTAACTTGAAAATACTTACACTATTACTCGAGTACTTACTCGAGTAACGTTGGCTGGTTATTGGAAGGTGCTTCTGGTTACTCCAAGTTTTGGTTCATTACTCGAGTACCGCCTCGAGTAATGCCTTACAAGACTTGCTTCTGATCAAGTTTCAGCTTTTCTCCTTGACCTTTCTTCATTACTCCAATGCTTACTTCAAGTAATGCTTATTCCTGTCATTACTTTGTTCAAGCTTGTTTATTAACCATTTCCTTTTCAAACCATTCTTTTGTTATCATCAAAACATGAGATCTAGCATTCTCCCCCTTTTTGATGATGACAAAACTTGGTGATTTTGAACATGGTTTTTCAAATTGGATTCTTAATTAAATATGTCTTGTTAAGTTTGAATGCACCTTGCATACACAACAATTTCATTAGTCCAAACATGTATCATAATTCAAAAAAAAATAATTGAACTTAAAATGAAATCATAACTTAAATACTCTTGCATTAAACTTAAAATTTCAAATTACAAGATAAGTTCAAAGAAATTCAAAATGCTCCTTAAAAAAAACCATATACAACCAAATACCCCAAAGTAAACTAGGACACATCCACAAAATCACTATCAAGCTCTTCTCCCCCTTTTTGGCTTCATCAATCAAGTGGAGGGCTAGGAGGTTTGACTACAGAAAGGGGTGTCACTGGAAGGACCATAGAATCATCTGACTCTAAAGAATCAAATGAGCTAGACGGAATTGGGTCAGGCAGATGGACAGGAGGGATATGGATGTCATCACCGGCAGGAGAAGGTTGGAAAACAACCATAGTAGAGGTTTCTCCTTCTGGAGTGGTCTGAATCTCAGGGTTGGTCTCAACTTTTAGAGTAGGATGTGCAGAGGAGGATGAAGAAGGAGAAATTTCCTCTGTGGGGGCAGGTGAAGGAGTCGGTTTAGGAGCGGTTTCTGGCTGAGGTTTGGGAGGTGAATCATCAATGATGATATGAGTGATCTCATGGGTTTCAGGATTATCCACTGTGAATAGAATATCTTTGCCTTGGGGCTCAAGTGGATCAGAAACCAGAGGAGTAGATGGTTTAGCCTCAGGAATAGGAATGTCTGAAGGAGGGTCAACTGGAGGTGGTGGTGCAGAAGAGGAGGGACCGGCAGAAGGTCCAGGACTCAAAGAGTCCAGTCGAGACACAATCAATCTCAAGGTCTCTCCCTGGGCACGTTGCTTTGCTAGCAACTCCTCATACCTCCTATCCATTCTCTCAACCAACTCCTCATGCCTTTTGTCAATTTTCTCAACCAGCTCTCCCATCTTGAAGTTCGTATTGGTAATTAGCTCAGCATTTGTGTTGGCTATGTCCACATGGAAACCTTTGAGCATGTTCTCCATAAAGTGCTGGAGGGTGGCATTGAGAAATGATGGTGATAAAGTGGTAGCATCTGGAGTCGATGACTGAGTGTCATCCAACTTGCTGGTCTCTGCCTCAGTGGTCTTCCTCTTCTTTTTGGACCCAGACTCCAAAGGGCCTTTGAGAGGGATATCGATGTTTAATTTTTCTATCTGGTTCCTTCCAACCGGGGTCAACCTCTCAATTGGCTCCTTGCTATCCAAGTACCATATTTTGTTCTCTTTCAGGATTAGAGACACAATCTGAGGGTATGGTATTGGAGTTGTAGCCTTTCCATCCACCTTGTACCTTTTCATCTTTGAGAAAATATATTCTCCCAGATCCTTCTGTTCCTTCAGAAGCAGTGAAGCAAACCACCTATAGTCCCTATCAGAGAAATGTGTGTAATTGTTGGCTTTGTTCACTAGGGACCTAGAGTAAATATACCAAAGGACCCTATGATGATCACACATATCACTCGGTTTAAAGTTTTGGGGGCCAACTAACTCACCGGGTTTGAGAATAGTAAAAATTTGATTTGGCTCAAGTTCAGAATATATATCATCAGGGGGGTTTTCAATTCCCAACCACAAATTAATTCTAGAGGGAGATATCAGTATCTTTTGACCTCTAACTGTGGTGGTCATCTCTTCCTCAACTGAGGTTCGGTTAGGCTCATCTATGATTTCTAAGTTGCAATAGAAATGGATGATCACTTTAGTACAAAAAGGTAATCTAATAGATAGCCAAGTCATAAAGGGATCTAGATAAGGACTTAGGACATACTTCACTACCTCTTGAAGCAACTTCATATCAACATAGTGTGTCTTACACACCTTCCTTCTGGAGAATTGAGACAAGTACTTCGGAGACTCCACCAATTTGCTAACATTGAATCCCTTTGGTGGGTTGGTAATCTCTGCTTCCGGTACCTTGGACTTCTTGGAAGATTGACCCTTCTCCATTTGATCAATGATTCCAGCCATAGCCTTAGCCACATTCTTGTCAAACTTTGGCTTTTTGATAGGCTTAGGTGTGAAAGAGGGAGTAGAGGAATCAGAGGGAGGAGGTGAGGGAGATTTTGCACTCTTCCCTTTTTCGGTTGAGGTACTCTTTTTGGATTGAGCCCTTGTAGCAATAGGCTCTTTGATCACTACACCTTTGGCTTTCGGTTAAAGAGGAATTTTGGCTTTTAGTCTTGGGGTCAACTTTCTTCTCTTTTTGGGAGGAGAAGAAAGAGGATCAGAATGTTGTTGGGATTCAGAGGATTCTATAGGAGTAAGGTTTTTAGTTCTCATCTTTCTGGAAATTTGAAAAACTGAAAATCTCATAAACACAGAAAAACTGATGCGAATAGGGCACAAGGATTTTGAGCAAAATAGGAGGTTTTTGGAACTGAAATCTCTTGGGTTTTGACGGAAATGGAGCAAGGAATTACATGTGAAAAAATTTTGAGAGAGAGAATAGTGATTTACTCGAGGAGCTTTTGTGGAAATGACCGAGTTTGCGACAGATAAAGACCTAGAACCCGACTTTACTCGAGGCCTTACTCGAGTAACATTCATATTTACTCGAGGCCTTCCTCGAGTGTTCATACAAAAAATGATAAAATAATTCATTTAAATTGCGTACCTGGCATGAATAATATTGTAATATTCCATGGATGTTCCCTCGATCATTTATAATCTATTTGGGTCAGATTTGAGTCATTATTCAACACTTTGAGAATCTGAACTCCGACATTACTCGAGGCCTTCCTCGAGTAAACTTCAAGTTTACTCGAGGCCTGCCTCGGGTAAACAGTTTTTCAACTTCTGACTCTTCATTTCCTTAAAAACTGAACCGTTATGTTTGAAAATCAAGTAACTTGATCCGTAACTTCCAGTTTTGGAGACCATTACTCGAGTACATACTCGAGTAACATGCTACTTTACCTCAAGTTGTTCCTCGTGTATTGCTTCTCTGTCACACATTACTTCAAGTTGCTACTCCAGTAAAGATGTCCTTTGATCACCTCTGTTTTTGTTTCACAAAACAGAGTTTCAACCTTCCTGCAAAACAAATTTCTATATACTCCGATGCTTAAGTTAGTAATCATCAAAACATCATTAAGTGACTTCATCTAATATTATGAAAAGCTGAAATAACTTATAACTCATTGGGATTTACCATTCCCAATTCTCTTCTAATGTATAGAAATTGATCTTTTGCAAGGGGTTTTGTGAAGATATCAGCTAGTTGAAGATGAGTAGGAATGAATATCACTTTTACATCCTTCTTTTGAACATGATCTCTGATGAAATGATGTCTGACATCGATATGCTTGGTTCTAGAATGTTGAACTGGATTTTTTGCTAAGCTTATCATACTAGTGTTGTCACAATAGATTGGTATTTCCTTGAGATAAATACCAAGATCTTGTAGTTGTTGTTTTAACCATATTACTTGTGCACAACAACTTGAGACAGCAACGTATTCAGCTTCCGTCGATGAAAGAGACACAGTATTTTGTTTCTTGCTAAACCATGATACAAGAGACCCTCCAAGAAATTGTCCTTGTCCACTGGTGCTTTTTCTGTCTGTTTTGTATCCTCCATGATCAGAATCTGAATATGCAACAAGATATTCACTTCTTCCTTTGGGATACCACAGACCCAATTCGGGTGTGTCGGCAAGATATCTGAAGATTCGTTTGACCGTTTCAGTATGTGATTCCTTTGGTGCTGATTGATATCTTGCACATATACCAACACTAAATTGGATGTCTGGTCTACTTGCAGTAAGAAAAAGTAAAGATCCAATCATTCCTCTATACTTTGTTATGTTGTAGTCTTTTCCTTTCACATCAGCATCAAGCAACGTAGTTGAGCTCATAGGTGTGTCCGTGCCATTTGCTTCATCAATTCCATATTTCTTCAACAATTCTCTCAAGTACTTTGTTTGAGATATGAAGATTCCATTCTTCCTTTGTTTGATTTGCAAAACAAGAAAGAAATTCAATTCTCCCATCATTGACATCTCAAATTCTCCCTGCATTATCTCAGAAAATTCCTTACAGAGAGATTCATTAGTAGCACCGAAAACAATATCGTCAACATATATTTGAACAATCAAAATATCATTGTGTTTTTGTTTTATAAAGAGTGTTGTATCAACTTTTCCCCGTACAAAACTTTGATCAATAAGAAATTTACTGAGCCTTTCATACCAGGCTCTAGGAGCTTGTTTTAAACCATATAAAGCCTTTTTAAGTTTGAAAACATGGTTAGGTTTAGTAACATCCTTAAAACCTGGAGGTTGTTCTACATACACCTCTTCCATGATGTAACCATTTAGAAATGCACTCTTTACATCCATTTCATAGAGTTTGAATCCTTTGATGCATGCAAAGGCTAAGAGTACACGCATAGCTTCCAATCTCGCCACTGGAGCATACGTTTCCTCATAATCAATCCCTTCTTTCTGATTATAGCCTTTGGCCACCAATCTTGCCTTGTTTATGACAATAATTGCGGACTCATCGAGTTTGTTCTTGAATACCCATTTAGTACCAATGATCGGATGATCTTTGGGTCGGGGCACCAAATCCTAAACTTGATTTTTCTCAAATTGATTTAGTTCTTCTTGCATTGCTATAACCCAATCATTGTCTGATAGGGCTTCATCAATGTTAGAAGGTTCAATTTCAGAAATGAATGCAGAAAAACTTACTTCATTGAAAATTTTATTTCTAGTTTTGATCCCTTCATTCACATCTCCTATAACTTGATCTAAGGGATGACTTTTATTGTATTTCCAGGCTTTAGGTTGTCCTAGGGATTGTTCTTCTTCCTTTGTTTTATCAACTTATGGAATAAGAGACTTAGAAATAGATTGATCATTTTCATGATCTAAAACAACTTCCTGTTCTTTATCAATGGTTTTGTCAGAGGACTCAAATTCATCAAATACAATATGAATTGATTCTTCAATAACACAAGTTCTTTTATTGAAAACTCTATATGCTTTACTTCGGTTAGAATATCCTAGGAAAATTCCTTCATCAGTTTTAGAATCAAATTTTCCCAAGTTATCTTTACCATTATTATGAACGAAACACTTACAACCGAAGATGTGTAGATGAGCAATGTTTGGCTTTCTTCCTTTATATAACTCGTATGGTCTCTTTCCAAGTTTTGTTCTGATATAAGCTCTATTTGAGATGTAGCATGCTGTACTCATAGTATCAGCCCAGAACACTTGAGACACATTCTTTTTATTCAGCATTGCTCTAGCCATTTCTGTGAGCACTCTATTCTTGCGTTCCACAACTCCATTTTGTTGAGGTGTCCTTGGAGTAGAGAAATTGTGATCAATGCCATTAGTATCACAATACTCTTCAAAAGCTTGATTTTCAAATTCTCCACTATGATCAGTCCTAATTCCTGCAATGGACATACCTTTCTCATTTTGCACTTTCTTAGCAAAAACAATAAATTCTTCAAAGGTTTCATCCTTTGATGATAGAAATATAACCCATGTAAATCTAGAGAAATCATCAACAATGACCAATGAATATAGATTGCCACCAAGACTTTTTACTCTTGCTGGACCAACTAAATCCATTTGAAGTAATTGTAATGGTCTATTTGTTGAAATCTCATTTTTCAATTTGAAAGATGATTTAGTTTGTTTACCCTTTTGACAAGCATCATAAATCAAGTCATTTTTTAAATTAACTTTGGGTAATCCAAGGACTAGATCCTTTTTGAGTAATTTGCCTAGTTGATGCATATTGACATGAGCCAATCTCTTATGCCATAACCAACTTTCATCGGCATTACTCAGAGAACAGTTTTCAGATTCATTTCTACTAATATCTAGAGTATAACAGTTACCTTCCCTTTTTGCTCTGAGTTTAGCCTTGATATTCTTCTTATCAAGCTGTAAGTCATTCTTGTTGATGATTAAACATTCTTCTGAGTCAAATATTACCCAGTTGTTTTTATCTGCACTTTGACTTACGCTCAGCAAATTGTGACACAAGCCTTCAACATAATATACATCTTTGACTTGTATTCCTTTGTCATTTTTGATTTCACCAATTCCTGCTATTCTTCCGGATTGATTTCCTCCAAATTTTACCTTTCCACCTTCCTTAGGTTGTAATGTGGTAAAACTTTCGAAATCTCCGGTCATATGTCTAGAGCATCCACTATCTATGTACAACTTGCTATTTTTGGATGCTTTGAGACATACCTGCAATCAAATGACTAAGTCTTAGGTACCCATATCTTTTTGGGTCCTTTTGGGTTAGTACAAATAATTTTCTGAATATATGAACCTTTAGGTACCCATTTGTAGGTTCCTATTGTTCCTTTTTTCTTATCAATACATGAAGAGGTATAATGTCCTTTTCTATTACAATAATTACAAAATACAAAAGGATTTGATGTATGCACAGAATGTTGGAAATAATTCAAATATGACTTACCTCCTGCTTTCTTTCTTCCTTTTCTTTTATCTGATTTTGGATCATATCCAATTCCAGATCGATCGTTAACAAATCGTTGAGCTTTTAAAATAACATTTAACATCTCACTTCCTTGTGTAAATTTTTCAAGAGTTTTTGTTTTGCTTTTCAAAGATAAACAATTTTCACAATCCTTTCCCTTAAGTTCAGTTTCAAGAACCTTGTTTTTCTTTTTAACAACAATCAATTCTTTAACTACTTTGATGAATTCAGAATGTAAAGCATTATATTCATAAAGTAATTCATCATAGGTAGGTTCAAAATCATTTACCTCTTCTTCTGTTTCTTCTTGAGCAACAAGACATATATTAGCTTTCCAGAAAGAGAAGTGTTCTCCATTGAAACCAGGAGGTCTAGTGATGGATGCTCCGTCGGGAAGAATTCCTTCACCCATGCTTGCCATTGGATCCTTCTTAGGCTGTTAAACCTTAACAAGAATACCCAGGCTCTGATACCAAATGTTAGAACAAGCGTTTCACCCAAGAGGGGGGGTGAATTGGGTGATACTAAAAATTTCGTCGGAAATGAAAACTTTAACAGTGGAATTAAAACAGTAATGAGTAAGGAGAAATATCACCGAAGTATACACCGAGAGTTATACTGGTTCGGTCTCAACCACTTTGACCTACGTCCAGTCCTCAGAGCTTCTCTGAGAGTTTCACTATAACTTCCAAGATTCAGTGGGTTCTTGGCACCTCAATACAAGCAAGTTCCTTCACCTGGACACTCGCTCCCCCTTACACGTTGTAATCCAATCCCAACTCAAGGTTCCACAACCTTAAGTTATCTCAATAACAAATATTGAGTTTGAATGAAATATCTCTCTCACAGAGTGAATAAGAATCACTGAAGCATAGAAATACAATTTAACGTGAAAACAGAGCAATGATCTTAACAATTCGTTTGTGTGTGTGCTTGCTATATTTTCTCTGTTTGGATGTTCCCATATATATAGATATGTTTGTGATGACCGTTGGAACATTTTCTTTCGTTCGTTAGAGAGTGCGCAGCCACTATTGACTTTTCCAGTTTTTGAAAAATATCCAATGGCGGTGGTTGGCATTTGAACATTTCATTTGACTTCCAATACTTGATATAATTTCTTCATTATTTATCTGTAAATAGACTAAGAATACTAACACAATGAAATATTAATCATATAGGAAACAAATCAATAACGTTTGAATGATTTCTGGATTTCTGGTTTTGCTTACTCGAGTAGCTACTCGAGTATCCATTGAAGTTTACTCGAGTACTTACTCGAGTATCATCGGGTATTCTCTGATCAACTGCAAGTTAATGAATAAATACAAGATTACTCGGGTAGTGCATGGAGTAAACTAAATTTCAAACTTTTGGAAATAGTTATTTACTCGGGTACCTACTCGAGTAATGCACTCACAACTTTATGAGTTACTCGGGTACTAACTCGAGTACACCTTTATAACAGGGTTACTAACTTTATGAGTTACTCGGGTACTAACTTTATGAGTTACTCGGGTACTAACTCGAGTACTACTCAAGTCCGAGAGCACTTACCTGGTTAGTCGGATACGGACTCGAGTAATGCATTCCTTTTTGCATAGGTTACTCGGGTACCACCTCGAGTAACTGTACCTTTTGTGCTTGACTTACCCGGGTAATGACTTGAGGTTTTCCTTGATAATAAGTCTTTATACTCGGGTACCTACTCGAGGAATCCACTTAAAATAGATCATTGAATACTTGCATATCAGAGTAAGGACTAGAGGAAATGAGTTAAAAATATATCAAGTTACTCGGATACCACCTTCAAGTATTTTTTACTTACTTTAGTTCGTTACTCGAGTAGCTCCTCGAGTAAATGTTGCAGTGGTACAAAGTGCCGAGAGCAACATTTTTTAGAGACAGGATTACTCGAGTAGCTCCTCGAGTATCTTTGGCAACCTGAAATCAAATGGAAGTTTTTCACATGGTTACTCGAGTAGCTCCTCGAGTAAATGTTGCAGTGGTATAAAGTGTCGAGAGCAACATTTTTGACAAACGAAGTTACTCGAGTAGCTCCTCGAGTACCATTGGAAACCTGAAGGCAAACTGGAAGTTTTACATAAGGTTACTCGAGTAGCTCCTCGAGTAACATTGGCAGGCCGAGAGTAACTTGAAAATACTTACACTATTACTCAAGTACTTACTCGAGTAACGTTGGCTGGTTATTGGAAGGTGCTTCTGGTTACTTCAAGTTTTAGTTCATTACTCGAGTACCGCCTCGAGTAATGCCTTACAAGACTTGCTTCTGATCAAGGTTCAGCTTTTCTCCTTGACCTTTCTTCATTACTCCAATGCTTACTTCAAGTAATGCTTATTCCTGTCATTACTTTGTTCAAGCTTGTTTATTAACCATTTCCTTTTCAAACCATTCTTTTGTTATCATCAAAACATGAGATCTAACATCACTCACCACTCGTGACTTCATCATCTTCTTTGCTCATCATCAGCGTTGTTGTTGTCGCTGGTCCTCATCGTCATCACTGTGATTGCTAGTCTTCATCATGGCGCTCTAAGATTTAGGAATAGTATTGTTACTTCACTAGGTCATACTTGACTTTAATTAATCGTATGTTTCTCAAAAAAAAGATGAGTTTTGGGGCTGAGTTAGCGAGGGTGATGGTGGGAGTGTGTGGTATGTTTTTAAGGCTTTTGTTACTCACATAGTTAAAATATCTTATCTCATTACCTCTTCTTTTCTTCGTTAAGTTCAATCTCCTTTCGTTAAAATCCCATATTGCTTTGGTCTTAAAAGTTGAATTCTTTTGATATCCCCTTCTATTAAGTTAATATAAATATGCTTGACGGAGAGTTGGTGGGCTTGTGTGGTATGTTTGTGAGGCTTTTGTTACTCACGTTGTTAAAATGTCTCGTCTCATGACCTCTTTTTTTCTTCTCCAAGTTCAATCTCATATAGTTAAAATCCCATATTGCTTTGGCCTTAAAAGTTGAATTCTTTTGATATCCCCTTCTATTAAGTTAAATAAATATGCTTGACGGAGTGTTGGCTGGTTGTCCTAGGTGCAGTTTTTTCTGGTGATCATCTGAAAGACATGGACATGAATGATGAATTTGTAGATTTTTGTTTGTGTTTTAAATTTTCTGACTCATCAGCAAATCATTCCAAAAGTATAACAAACCTTTAGTGTCCTATGTTTAACAATGAAATGATTTTTTCATTCTAGTCCTGACTTCGTTGCTCTATTAAATTCTTATAGGACCCTCAAAACAAGAAGATTATCATAAGAAGCTAAAGAAGATATTTGCAGGGAAAGTCAAATCGGGTTTCTGGAGGTTGCTGGATTGAATAGCTCCCATTTAAATGAAAGCAAGTGAAAAAAATAGCTCTGAAGCTTGCCAATTGTTGAAGAAAAGACTTTGTGAAAAAATCTCTATTTTGTTATATATTTTCATACTTTATTTGGGGATTTTGTCATAATCATTGAGCTTAAATTGCCTTCCTTGTGATTAATTGGGATCAAAGAGTAAATGCATTGAATTAGAATAAAAAAAAGGCAAAATTGTCATAATGATTGTAATTACTCTTATCATCAATTCTTGAGAGGATTTGATGTTAGATTAATTGTTTCAAATTGTCGATACTTGAAAAATTGGATTAAATCTGAAATAGACGTTTTGGACACAAATTGTAGAAATTATAGTTTAGCATCACAAACCTTTAAAATTGCAATTTAGTCCCTGCCTAAATCTACATCATTCTTGCTCAAGGACTTGGGTCAGAAATTACACAGCATTAGCCTCCATAAAAAATATTAGATTCAAACCAGAAAAAAATAGAGGCAGCGACACTAGAACACTTTCCTTGAGCTTTGGATTCGTCGGCGATATTTGCCTCAATCTCCACCATCGCTGGCGACCACAACTCTTGAGCTTCTGAAATTAGGGGAGAAGCAGCTGCAATAATTGGATCAAAAATTCACAACTCCAGACGCTTTCCACCTTTGACCACGCCTTTATTCCTCACCATTTTCACCTTCTTCACCATCTATCACCTTTGACACAATCACTATTTCCCATACCACCACAGACTGTCACTTTCGAATAGGGGCAGCGCACACCACTATCTTCATATTCATTGGCTATTCCTCATATTTGGTGTCTTACTTATTGTCTATGGCTTTCAGTGCTTCAAACAATCTATGGTCTCTGTTAGCATTATTAGTGGCCAACTTCTCTTCTCCAAGAGCAATGGGTTGAATCTTGAAGCTTGGAGTTTCATGGGGGAGTGTTTAGCGGTTAATTTCTTGTTTCTTTCCTTTGTATTTATTAAATTCTAGGTTTAGAGTTTGATTTATATATTGCATTGAAATTGTGTGTTAGTGTTTCATACACTTGACGAGATTAATGTGTATTTTGGTTTTAATTTTGTGCATTTGACACTTTGAACTTAATTAGTAGCAATTTCTTGTATATTGACTTGGTTAATCTTATGTTTGGAGTTGTTATGATGAATATATTATGTTTGAAATTCAAGGGTTCTTGGTTATTAGTGTCTTGCATATTGTTAATTTCATTGGCTAGAGTTTTGAATTGAGTTTTGGTTAAAGGAACTAAGTCTTGCCCAATGTGGAAGATTTAATTCACCTAACTCAAGCTAGCTCAAAAGGTCTTTTAGGCAAATTTGTCAAACTAGCTTGCTGCTAAAAATATTTTGAAGAAAAGGATAGATGAAACCCATTGATCTAGGAAGTTTTCATTATAATTTTCTAAACAAATTTCCATCTCATCTTTTTTTATGCTACAAATCCAAAAATATTTATTTTAAAGCATTTTAGTTTAATTCCAACTTAGTTGATAGATAAAAAGCTCAAAATATTTTAATTGTTTCCTGCCAATCATCACATTTAGTTGTTAGTTAGTTAATAAAAGGCTTCTCAAAAGAAGATCTGGGATTACACATCCTATATTGCAATCCTTAGTTATTTTTTGAAGAAGTTACCATGGCATAAGCCAGCATGCTCCTTCAAGTGGAACAGTTGTCATGGAGTCAAGTAATTGGTTCCCTAGTAATTATTTGTCAATCCCTTGTTAGATTGGTACCTTAAACCTTTAGGTTGCATTTTATGTAGTTTATATAGTTTTGCATGTTTTTCAGGGCATTTCATAGCATATTACATTTTTCATAGAAAATTTTGAAGAAATATCAACAAATATTTTCATTTTCCTTTATATTAATTTGCATTTACATTATTGCATTTTTCTTGCTTAGACTTGGTTTGGGGCTAGAACTAAGTGCTTCACATTTGGAAATTGATTAGAATTTCATTAAAATTCAGTTACACCTTCAATTTGAACTTGCTGTGATTTTTGAAAAAAATTCAGTTTCCTAAAAATTTAGGGCATTCTAAGTGTGTGTTTGGATAACAATACAAAAGCACTTTTTGAGTGAAAATCATGGTTTTGAAAAAAATTATCAAAACACTTGAAAAAAACGCATAAGCACTTTTTTCTCCAAAACCATGATTTTGAAGAAGCTAATTTTTTTTCTTCACTTTTTCAAGTTATTGAGCCATAATTAGGGTGTAATAATTTCACCAACCCCCACATTATCCTTTTTCTCTTTCTTCATTCACTTTCTTCATGTTTTCTCTTCCGTCGTCATTCAAAGTCTTGATTTCTTCTCAGCCAATTGGAGAAGGTGGTGGTTGTAATACCAAAAATTTTGGGACAAGAGGCTAAAGGATAAGTCTAAATAAAGTAGACTGCTAAGCCTATTTTAGTAAGGGTCCCAGGAATGAATAAGAAATACAATGACTATTGGAAACCACACACAAAATAAAGTACGAATTTTGGTGTGAATTGGTCGAAAGAAAATACCTGATTCCTTTAGAATGTGTCAGAATGACATAGAACCTAACCCAGATTCAAAGAAAAAGGAATTCTTTTTTAGAAAGAATTAACAAAGATAATTAAAAGAAACAGTGGCGCAAGAAATAATATTGCCATAATCAAGAGCAAAAGAGACAATCGTCACTTGATATTGAAAATAAAGAGTAATTATGAGGGTTGAAAAGCAAATCAACTCCCCCTCTTCATAAGTTAAAAAACGTCCAAAAAGAGGACCAAGAAAGGAAGAAGAATAGTTGGTCAACAATCATCACCTTTGGTCAAAAATTATGGCTAGGACATAAGAGATTTTTTAATCAACATTTTCCTCCCCTTTTTTATTATGCAATTCCTAACCTTATTATTCTTCATCTTCATTCTTGCCTCTCAGTCATTTTTCCTCCTTAATCCTCAACTCCACAGCGGCACTGGCGGGCGGTGGCACTACAGCTCTCCTCTTCCGACATCGTATCTCGCACAGGCGCACGACACAACTCTCCGCTCCCTGATTCTGTCTGTCGTCCACAGCCGTCACTCGTTAGTCGACCTCGGTACTTCCCATGGCCACCCTGTCTCTCCGTCGTCTCTCCGTCAGTCCCTCATCTCTCCTGTTCTGGTTCATTTCTTGTTTGTGGTTCATTCTTTGATTTTCTATTTCTGGTTCATTTTCTGATTCGTCACTGTTCTAGATTTTATTTTCAAGCTTTTTCTTGTAACGGGAAAATAGCATAAAACTCAAATCATCCCATAGGAATACGCTAATACGGAGTATATAGGTTGGCTTATTGTTTGAGACCATAGCATTTACACTTCTTACAGTTGGTTTATTTACTGAAAAATTAGTGCAAAAATCTATAATTAGCCCCATTCATCTCTTAGCAATATATTTGATGCTTCTTGCTGGACGATTTCTGACGTTGGCACATTGTGACATAGATGATTGGAAGGTAGTATTTTTGCCTTGGGTTGAAACATATTTCAGAACTACAATATTTATGGACTTCTACTGTCCTGTTCTGGTTCATTTTATGTTTCTGGTTCAGTTTCTAATTTTTTTTTGTTTATTTTCTGTTTCTGGTTTGTGTTCTGATTTTCTGTTTCTAGTTTATTTTTTGTTTTTGGTTTGTGTTCTTATTTTCTGTTTCTGGTTCATTTTATGTTTCTGGTTTGTATTCTAATTTTTTGTTTCTGGTTTGTATTCTAATTTTCAGTTTCTGGTTCATTTTCTGTTTCTGGTTTGTGTTCTGATTTTTTGTTTCTGGTTTAAATTCATATGCTTTTGTTCAATTGGTCCACTTGTGTCAACTTTAATCATGTTTTGGTAATCCATATTTCTCCCTTTTTTATATATATTCTCTCTCCTTTTCACACACACATTTTGTTCATATGCATTTCAAATAGTGAAGTCACAATTCTAACATTGATTTGGTCTGTTGAATTGCAAGTGCGGAAGAGGTTAAGTATTTATGTTTACATAAGCAATCTACTTGATCTTTCCTGGAACCTTTATTCCTATGAATAATGATGGAACCTTTATTCATGTTCACATAAGCAATCTACATGATTAATCCCATGTTTACATAAGTATTCATGTTGCTTTGTGAGAAATTCAAAAAATGATGGATCTTATGTCATATACTTACTCATGATGGTGGCGACGAAGCACATGCAGTGGAGGTTAATCATGAAACAAGTTTTGAGAATCTCAAGCTAAAATTTGCTAAACTATGGAATTTACAAATTAAGACCTTGTCTCTAAAGTATTTTCTTTCAGGGAACAGGAAAACATTAATCTGTGTATCAAACAAGTGTATGTTATTTCTTCTGTAAAAGTATATGACTAACAAGTTATCTTGGTTCTAATGCGTATTCCTTACTTATTCTCTTGTGTTTTGAATCATTGATAGTAATTTATGTAAATTTCAGCCTGTTTTTGGCCTGTTTAAGGAGGCCTGTTTCGGCCTATAGCCTGTTGGCTTGTTTTGCAGTGTGGCCCGTAGGCCTGTCGGTTTGCTTAAAAACTTTTAAAATTTTAGGCCTCCTTAACAGGCTTCAGGACAGGCCAGGTTTAAGCCTAAAATTTGGCCTCTAAAAGCCACAGGCCAGGCCTGTTAAGGCAAAAGCCTGGCCTGGCCTGGCTGTTTCCACCCCTACATATGAGACTAGTTTGGTGAAGAAATTATAAATTGGTGAATTATTGCTTTGTGCCCTAATTTTCTAGTCTGAATACAGTAGGTAGAAGAGAATGATTTTGCCAATTTTGAGGTCTCTAATGGATTCCTTAGGCAAAATTGTGTAGGAATAGGTTGTTGGTATAATTTTTGAAAGAATGGATTTGAAATCCAAAAATTGGAATTCAATATAGTGATGCCAGATTTCGTTTTCTGGGAGGTAGCTTGGTTATAGTGACACTACTACAAATAATACAAGCTGTGGTGCTTAATTTAAAGAACACTATAGCGCTTAGTAAGCGCTATAGCTTCCAACGTCATTAAAACAAGCTGTGACACTTCTTGAATATATGGAAGCGTCGTAGCTTAATTATTTAATTTTTTTAATTATAAAGCTATGGAACTTTCTGGGGGAAGCGCCATAGAAAATTGGCACTTCTTATGGCGCTTTTTCAGGGAAGTGCCACAGGAAGTCTTTTTATTGAAAAAAAATCATAATTATTTTATTTTCCTAATGTAAACCACCTTTTACAATCCAAAATTCACAACAATTTATAATACAATCCATAGCAAAATAGAAAAACATAGCACATATATTTTACAATATTTCATTTTCATGTATTAAGCATGAAAGAACTCCAACATTTAACTTGCTTAAACTTAAGCCATACATGTTACTTCTACGGAGGATTAAACTAGATATTATTATATTTGTAAGCTTAAAAATTAAAAAATTTACAACATATAAGAAGTTCAAGAAGACAGAATTGAAACTTAAAATAAATACCTGAGAACAAAATGATGAGCACACATGTGAGATTCATGAGAGATTTTAACTAAAAAAAAATGAGGACCAAATGTTGGAAAAAAACACTTACATGCTAGGGAGCTTCTGGAGGAGGCTGAGACAAGGAGGTAAAAACACATGAGTGAGGAGGCTTTGTACTGCAACTAAGGTTTGGGAAATGGAGGAGTTAGAGGGAATATGGGAAGATGAAAACAAACATGAAAATAGTGGGTGAAAATTATATAGCAACATGGTGGGAGAAGCTATGGTGCTTTTTGAAGGGAGTGTCATATTAAAGGCATATATTATATGCCTTTAATGGCACTCCTTTGAGAAAGCGCCATTAAAGGCACTAAGACTGGAAGTCTTTTTTTTTTTTTAATATAGAAGCTTTCGCCAATTAGCACTATGATTTTTTTTTAAGTTTAAAATCAGTGATGAATCTTAACTTATAGTTTTACATGTGCTTATAATTTTTTCCCAGGTATTTTCTTGAAGTTACAACTTTCTCTTAAACTTCATATGCATTATAATTTTTTTTTAAAATTTTTAAGCTTATAAATATAATTTTATCAGTTATTACTTGTTTAATTTACTCAATGTCTTTTATATTTAACTTATTACTTAAAATTATTTTTTAAAAAAAAAATTCTATATACCTACTTGCTTGAGAAAACGTTGAAAATGTCTTACAAAAAAAACCCTTACTGAAAAATGCAACATTGAAAAAGGTGTATTAAGCCTTTAATGACACTTTCTCAAGGAAGTGTCATTAAAGGCATATATTAATAGCCTTTAATGGCACTTCCTTGAGAAAGTGTTATTAAAGTCTATTAAACCTTTAATGGCACTTTCTTGAGAAAATGTCATTAAAGGATTAATATAACTTTTTCAACATTTTCTTAATGGCTATTAAGGGAATGCCATTAAAGGCATATATTATATGCCATTAATGGTGCCACTCCCTTGAGAAAGCGCCATTAAATGTTCAATACATCTTTTTCAACATTTTCTTAAGCAAATAGGCATATAGAAAATATTTTTTTAAAAAAAATAATTTTAAGTAATAAGTTAAATATAAAAGACATTGAGAAAATTAAACAAGTAACAACTAATAAAATTATATTTGTAAGCTTAAAAATTAAAAAACTTATAATGTATATGAATTTTAAGAGAGAGTTGTAACTTCAAGCTAATACCTGGAAAAAAATTATAAATGCATAGAAAACTATAAGTTAAGATTCATGAAAAACTTTAAACTTAAAGAAAAAAAAAGAAAACCATAGTGCCAATTGACAAAATTAAAGCTTCTGTATTAAAAAAAAGACTTACAGTCAGACTTATATTTTCCTGAAATAATAGTGCATTTATTATGAGGTGAGATTTTGGAATTTTGTAAGTATTAAATAACCCTTTACATAGCGCTTGACCAGGAAAGCGCCATAGCTTCTTGATACTATGTATGGTGCTTTCTTGGGCAAGCGCCATACAAGGGGAGTAGTTTTTTTTTTCAATAACCCCTTGTATCGTGCTTCCCCAGCCAAGTGTCATATAAGGTATTAGCTACCTACGATGCTTTCTTGGTCAAAAGCCATAGCTGGCATATGGTTTTTTTTAAAACAAAGGTCACCTCACTACTACAAAATTCCCTTTTTAGACCGCCACATTTAGACCGGTTATGGCGGATAAGCTCTAAAAAATTTAATCAATGGCAGTTTTGTAATTATAAAGAACTTATAAGACCGATTCTCCAAAAAACCGGTCTTAAAAAAATTATTTAGACCGGTTATAAATAAAACAGGCCTAAAAATATCAAAATATTTAAAAAAATTAAAAATTTGAACCTTTTAAGACTAGTTTTTATTAAAACTGGCCTTAAATGTAAACATTTAAGACTGGTTTTAATAAAAACTGGTCTTAAATGTGAAAAATTTAAAAATTATTTTTTTCACCCTTTTAAGACCAGTTTTTGTCAAAAACCAGTATAAAAGGTGAGCATTTTTCACCTGTATTTTTACTCCCGTGCCTAAATCCCACGCTCTTTAAACCCATTCTTCTCTTTTCGCCATTTCTCTGTGATTTCTGTCCCTACTTGTTCTAAACTTGTCCATCGTGCCCCGTTCCTCATTTGGCTAACTCTACTCTATCATTACCACTATCTTTGTTGTGTTCGTCGTTGTTGTTCTTTGATCATTTTCACTATCTTCCGCCGCCACCTCTATTCTCCGTAGTGACCATTCTCCTCTACCGTGACTTACCTTTGTCAGTTCTGTGAATTTGAGGACTTAATTTTAAGCTCAGTCGACACCACCGTGACTTTTAGTAGAAGCTCACTCCTTAGTCTTCAATCAGGTTAATGTACGATCTGTTATTTAGTTGTTGTTCAATAATTAATAATGTCCTATGAAAATGGTTCTTGTTGTTTTGAGCACTTAATTCCCACAAGTTGCTATTATAGTTTGTTGGAAATCCAACTGTTTTGTGATAATGTAATCTACAAAAAAAACTTCAAATTTAGGTTAGATGCTTTGACTTGTACATCCCTGTGATATTTGGCTTGGAGTAATACTCTAAGTTCTATTTTAATTTAGTGTCATTGTTTAATTGTCAGTGTTATGGGTTTGTTGAAACGATACTAGTTTCAAATGGTGCATGTTAATTTCGTTGAAATCTCTACAACTTTATGGTTGTTGTTTTTTTGTCTATCCCTTTGTTGTTGGATATAAGATGCTACAAATGTTTATATGGATCATAGTTGGATAAATGCTAAATGAATGAGTGTTACATATGATAATGGGGTGAGGGGTTTTTTAGACTTCACTAGAAGAAATGCCGATGATAGTAGTGGGAAGTTTTATTGCCCTTGTGTAGTATGTTTGAATGAGAAGCGACTAAGTGCTGTAGATATATATATACAAATTTAATTTGTGAAAGATTTTGTAAGAGTTATACAGTATGGCTATGCCATAGTAAAGAATTAGAAATGCCAAGTTTATCTTAACAAGGGGTAGTGACCTTTGATAATAATGACACGGATATGGATGATCGGATAGAGGATATTATTCGTGATGTAGCCAACGAGGCTTTTGAGCAATCACATGCATATGGTAATATGTGTAGTGATGTTGAGATGCCACTATACCTGGGGTGTAAAAAATACCAATTGTTGAAAGCAGTATTGAAATTGGTAAGCTTGAAAGCACGGCATGGATGGAGCGACAAGCTTCACGACATGCTTCCAGATGATAATGTTTGCCTTCTCGATACTATGGTGCTAAGAAAATACTGTGTCGACTAGGGATGAAGTGTAAAGAGATCCATGCATGTCCTAATGATTATATATTATATAGAAAAGAGCATGAAGAGGAACAACAGTGTCTGATATGTGAAACCTCGAGGTACAAATCAAATAACGCCCCTGCAAAAGTGTTGTGGTATCTTCCAATCATACCAAGGTTAGAGAGCTTGTTTGCTAATGAAAACAATGCAAAAAATTTAAGATGGCATATGGATAAGAGGATATCTGATGGAAAGATTCGACATCTGGCTAATTCTTCTCAATGGAAGAAAATCGATCAATTATTTCCTACCTTCGGTGAAGAGCTTAGGAACCTTAGGCTTGGGCTTAGCACGGATGGCATGAATTATTTTGGTAGCCTAAGTAGTATACATAGTTCATAGCCTGTTTTGTTGGTAATTTACAACTTATCTCTTCTGTTATGCATGAAACAAAAGTACATCATGTTGTCTATGTTGATTTCGGGACTAAAACAACCCGAAAATGACATAGATGTTTACCTAGAACCCCTGTCGAAGACTTGAAAGAGTTGTGGGATAAAGGTATTGATGTTTTTTATGCGAACAAGAAGGAGGTTTTAAAAATGCGAGCCATGATCTTTTGTACTATAAATGACTTCCCTACATAAGGAAACATATCATGATATAGTGTTAAAGGAAATAGTCGAATAACTGAACAAAGGTTAATTAGGAAGCATAATAAAACTTTTACACATTGGTTTAAACAAAAGGTTGACGGAGAAGAATGTGTTTCTGATACAATTAAATGGTTTGCACATGGTCTTGAGGTTGATTTCATAAGTTAGACTTCATTTGTGATCAATGGTTATATGTTTTACACGAAGTCCCTTGATGATAGGAGCACCGTCCAGAACAGTGGGGTTATGTTAGTGGCTGAATCTATGCACTTCTCTAGTTTGAAAGATAAGAACCCTAGATTGGCACCAATACCTTATTATGGGGTTATTGAAGAGATTTAGGTGGTTGATTATGTTAAAATTTAATTTCCCATTTTCAAATGTTAGTGGGTTGATGTCAACAATAGTGTGATGATTGATCAGTTGGGATTTACATTGGATGATCTGGTTAGTAGAAGTTTTGGAGATGAACCTTTTATTATGGCATATCAAGCAAAATAAGTGTTCTATATTACTGATAGACAAATAAAATGTGGTCTGTAGCTCTTTGAGAAAAAAGGGTCATTGATATTAATCAGGAAAGTCATTCAATGAATGATCTTCTTGAGACTCCTTCTTTTTCTAGGGGTCTACTAGAATTGAATGAAGAAGATGAAGCAGACGATGAACACGGCACAAGCAATGATCATCATGAAGGGATATGAGAGGATATCCCTTTATTGAACTACCTTGAAGGTTAGTTAGCTAAAATAATTATCATGAACTATATTTGAATCATGTATATTGTTATTGGTATATATAATACTACTTTTTTGGTTGTCGTCACAGGAAAATGAAGGATATGAGGTGTCTTAGTGTAGATGCTTCGCAGCTAGCTAGTGATAATCAACTATGGATTACTGTCTGCTTCATGTATTCTGATCTTACCTAAAGTTTTGATTTCTTTTGTCAAATATAATATTAAAATGGGGGAATAAAAATGTTTAGCAGCATACCTTAATTTTCATATTGTGTGTGATCATGTGTTGATTTTCAATGATTTATAGTTGTTGCTTTCGTGGAATATGGGGTGTAGAAAGAATGATAATGTAAGTTACAAGATTTGAAATTATATTTTAAAATGATTGACGAAATGGGAATGTGTAAGAGAGAATAATTTATTTGCGGCGTAGGAAAATGATTTATTGTTGTTGCTTCTATTGAATGTAGGGTATAGAAAGAATGATCTCAGTATTATAGCATATCCAATTGAAATGCTTGATGAAAATGCTTTTGTATAAGATGTTTGTTATATAATGTGTAAGAGAAGAATTTATTTGGATGTCGTTGAAATGGCTGCTTTCTGAGTGAAATGTCTTAATAGGGGAAATGACTTGCTAGGTAAATGTTTTAAACAGAACAATTTAAAAAAAATTCAACTTTTTAGACCGGTTATTAAAAGAATCAGTCTAAAAAGTATTACTTTTAGACCGGTTATTGAGACAACCGATCTAAAAAGTTGAACTTTATACCAAATTTTTAGAAAATGGGTCTAAAAAATGCACTTTTTAGACGGGTTTCTTCGATAACCGGTCTAAAAATAATTATTTTTAGACTTGTTGTATAAATAACTGGTCTTAAAATATTTTCTTAAGACCGGTTCCTGAACCGGTATAAAAAGTAACAGACTTTTTAGACTGACTGTATCTAGACAGCCTATAGAACCGGTCTAAAATGTCATTTTTAACCAGTCTTAGAAGTGATTTTTCCACTAGTGCCTCCGGCGTTTGTTTGAAGAAGTTCTATAAGATTAGTGCTGCTAAATCTATAGTTTATTATAGTATGAGTTTTTAAATGACCAAATGTGATCCAATGGCCATGATATTTTCCAAAATAGAAGTAGATGTATCCAGATTTAATTTGATGTATAATATGTGCCATTTGGGTTAGTACATTTGGAGATATGAATTTTTGAAGTTAGGTATTGTATCTGGACAGAAACCTAGACCAGTGTGCTTCAGTCATGATTCTAGAATTATGTGGCTATAATTGGCTCTTAGTAATATTTTATATTTAAAATAGACTCAAATAGCTTTAAGTATGAATTTGAATCACCCCAATTAGCGTTCTATAGAATTAATTATGAATTTTTAAAGTTTGGTCAAAATGTTGGTAGCTTTTGGCTACCATGCAAATTTAAGGATGAATGGGCCAAATGTAATTTGTTTGAACTCCAAGGGTGAAAGAAATCTCATAAGGATAAAGTAGCCCATTGAGAAATTGTTTATCATGACACTAATTATATGATTATATATCTAGGGCCATGAGAAGCCAAGAAAGAAGAAGCATGGAAGAATTTCCATGAAACTTTAATGGTTGGAAGAAAAGGGGACAAGAAGAAGGACTTTGTCCACAAGGTAGTGAACTTACTTACTTGTATGTATGTGATATTTATGCTATGTATTGCTTTGCTTGTTTATGTGAAGCATGCATGAATAAATGAAGCTCTGTTTCGATTTTTGCTATGGCCATAAGTATATTGCATGAAACATTAAGCATGCAAGAATATTATTATGTGAATATAAGCCTAAGTAAGGCAAGCATATCATGCACTAGTATTCATGTTACATGCATTGGTTGTAATGTCTGCTACTAAGATTCCCCCCAATATCATGCTACCAACCATATAGGTACGAGAATACGAAAGAAAAGGGTGCTGAAGATGAACATACAAGAAGGAAAGAACATGAAGAATCGAGAAAGAAAGTACGTGCCTTAATTTACTATATGTAAATTATCTGTATGGCAAGAATGTATGTATGAAGAGTACGGACGCGTGTAATCAAATTAAGTCATAATTGGGATCAAGGGAACTAAGAAATAGAATTAACTATGATATCTGGTAAGAATAAGAGCTAGACAGCCGAAAATTGAGTAATAATCCCCTAAGAGAATATAAGTAAACACTTATGATACATAATTAAAAGGGTATGTAAGAATGGGCATTACAGTGGTTGGTGGTGGTTTCTTGTCAATCGGAGAAGGTGGCCACTATCGGTGGCTACTGGTGGGTTTCTCGCCGATCTTGCACATGCATTCGAAAACTCAAATCTATCTCTCTCCTTCTCCATTTCAAAACTCATCTTGCTTCCAGATCAAAGAAGTCACAGTTGCTGGTCAGCTTCCCTTCACAAAGAATACATACCGGTGATGTCCTGCTTAAGTGGGTAGACAATTCATTGGGTTGTCCGATTTTTTGCTTTTGCTTTGTGCTTGTAATCTTCACCTTTGATCAGTAAGGTTTATCCCTAAGCTACTCTCGCTCTGTGGTCTGTGCTCCTTGCTCTTTGCTCTCTAATCCATCTACTTGCTCTATGCTTCTTGCTCCTTTCTCTTGGCTTGTGCATTGTTCTTTATGCTCTATGATTTGGTGAGTTATTAATGTTCAATATTTTTCTGCTCTTGTCTTGTGCTTTGTGCTTTGGTGAGCTATTAATGGTTTCTGTTAAATCTGATACATTTTTGTCAGTTTGAAATCCCTCCCCCTATTAAATTTGCAGTTGATTTCTTCCTTATGAGTTGGAACTAGTTTATTGAAGTTTCTAGTTCTCTTTCTTTTGGGCTCCCCTGAAGCTTAAAATTGTCCTCTTACTTATCTAACAGAGAATGCATTTAATTTTTTGTGGTCATGTTGCACCAGTTTTGTCCTGCTTTGACATTTATTTGGTTAATTCTTCTGCTAGTTTTAGTACATTGGTAGAAGTTCTTTGCTTGAGTGAGATTATGGTTTGGCAAGATCTATTTCATATCTTTTCATACTTGGAAATTGTAAGCTTTTGGTTTCAAGTCCAACAATTAGGTTAATTTTCTTTTTTCTTTTAAAAAAGGGGATTTATTTCTTTATCCCTTGACTGTTTTGTTGATCTCCTCACCTTGATTTAGAGCCTACACTTGTGTAAGTCTCGCATGTTCTCTTTTATTGTATCATTGCATTTGTTCAATTAGTTTAAACAGAGAGAAGCATGTAATTATAAGAGGCCATACCTCATATGTCTTTTTGCTTCTGTGTGTAATAGTTAAATTAAATGTGATAGTGATCAAAGGTTTAAGTTGTAATATTTTTAAACAGGTTCATTTTTTATTAGTTATTTCTAGCTGCCACTACCTCTTCACCCTCTTTCCTCAATGCCACACTCCAATACTTCATGGAAAATATGCTCAAAGGATTCCATATAGACATTGCCAACACCAATGCTGAGCTGATAACTCACATGAATGGCAAGATGGATGAGTTGGTTGAGAGAATGGATAAGAGGCACGAAGAGTTGTTAGCTGAGCAACGTGCCCAGGGTGAGACCTTGAAGTTGATTCTGGCAAGATTGGACTCTTTGGGTCCTGGACCTTCTGCTGGTCCATCATCTGCACCTGAGGCATTTTCATCTCCAGAGCATATACCATCTCCAGAGAATATACCACCACCTCCAGAGAACATCCCATCTGACCTTCATCATACTGAGGTTGAGCTAGTTATCCCTCCAGTCTCTAGTCCACTTGAACCAAGACCCAGAGATATCCTTTGCTCAGTGGACAATCCTGAAACTAATAAGACTTTTCATATTATCATTGAGGATTCATTGCCCAGAGCTCAGCCCCAACCCACTCCTACACCTATACCATCTCCTACTTATACAGAGGAAATCTTACCCTCATCCTCTAGTCATCATTTTACAGATGACCCAGAAAAGGTTGAAACCACCACTATGATTGTCTATCAGCCTCCTCCTGTTCCTCCACGAGATGACATTCATATCCCTCCACTAAATCTTCCTGAACCAGAATCTTCCAGCTCCTCATCTTTTGATTCTTCTAGTTCAGATGGTCCTTTGGTTCTTCCTGTGAAACCTATTTCCATGGTCAAGCCTTCTAGTCCTCCACTTGATTGATGAAGACAATAAAGGGGAGAAGATCTTGAGTGTGATTTTGTGGAGTTTATGAGTTTCCTTTTCATTTTGGGTATATGGGTATACATGGGATTTAGGGAGCTTTTCAACTTATAACTTTTTCATCTTGTAATGTAATTTTAAGTTTAATGCAAGTTTCCTTAAGTTATAATTTCATTTCAAGTCCATTTAAGCTTTTAAATTATAATACATTGTGGGACTAATGAATTTATTATGTATGCAAGGTGAATATGTTATGATTTCAACATTTTCCAAAACACTTTGAATTTGCACTTAACAAGGTTTTTCAAAATAATCATTGAATTCAAGAAGTGTTTATTTGAGAACTTAATTTCAAAAACCTTGTTCAAAATCACCAAGTTTTGTCATCATCAAAAAGGGGGAGAATGTTAGATCTCTCATGTTTCGATGATAACAAAGGATGGTATGAAAAAGGATTTGATAAACAAATAAGTTTGAACAAAGTAATAACAGGGAAAATCATCACTTGAAGTAAGGATTGGAGTAATGAAGAAAGGCCAAGATAAAAAGCTGAGAAACTTCATCACTGGCAAGTTTTCTAAAGGGTTGCTCGAGTAAGTACTCGAGTAATGAGACAGAAACTTGTAGTAATTAGAGTCAACCTTCAAGTAACCTGCCAACGTTACTCGAGTAAGCACTTGAGTAATAAGGTAAATGACTTCAAGTTGCTCTTGGCCTGACAACGTTACTCGAGTAACCAGGTAAATCACTTGGAGTTGCTCTAGGCCTGCCAATATTACTCGAGTAAGTACTCGAGTAACCATGTAAAAGACTTCCAGTTACTCTCGGCCTGCCAACGATACTCGAGTATGTACTCGAGTCCCCTGCTTCAAGAAATATGTTGCTCTCGGCATTTTCAATCCTGCCAATGTTACTCGAGGATCTACTCGAGTAACTCACTATGGTAAGCAAAACTTGTAGGTAATACTCGAATAACTTGATCTGCTTTTATTATACTTCACTTCAGGCACTACTCAAGTATGCAGGTATTCAATCACTTATTTAAACTGGGTTACTCGAGTAAGTAATCGAATAATATGCATAGTTATTTACACAGAACTTGAAGTCACTACCCGAGTAAGCTATGCAGAAAATTTATATTTACTCGAGTAAGTACTCGAGTAACAAGGTAATCAAACTTGAAGTTCTCTCAGCCTTGAAATCCTGCCAACATTACTGGAGTAAAGCATCAAGTAACCTAAAGTTTATTTGAAAGATTACTCAAGTTGCTACTCGAGTAACCTATGAAGTAAAGTGTACATACTTGAGTAAGTACCCGAGTAAACAGGTATTTCCAAGGTTTGTAAATTTGTTTACTCCATGCACTACCTGAGTAATGTAATGTTCCTTCATTAACTTGCAGTTTATTATTACTCTCACGATGATACTCGAGTAAGTACTCGAGTAAACTTAATGAATACTGAGTAACTACTGAGTATGCAAGTCCAGAAATTCAGAAATCATTCCAACGTTCATTGATTTGTTTCCTATGTGTTTAACCCTTCATTGTATTAGTATTCTTAACATATCCACAGATAAACGATGAAGAGATATTACCAAATAAGGAAAGTCAAATGCAACGTTCAAACACTACCTACCTCCACCTACCGCAAACGGATATTTTTCAAATATTGGAAAAGTCAACAGTGGCTGCGCACACTCTAACGGGCGAGAAGAAAATGTTCCAATGGTCACTACCAACACATCTATATATATGGGAACATCCAAACAGAGATTATAGAACAAGAACACACATACGAACACATTATCAAGTTCACTACTCTGTTTTACATAATACTTGTAACTCTATGCTTCAGTGATTCTTATTCACTCTGTGAGAGAGATATTTCATTCAAACTCAATATTTGTTATTGAGGTAACTTAAGGTTGTGGAACCTTGAGTTGGGATTAGATTACAACTTGTAAGGGGGAGCAAGTGTCCAGGCGAAGGAACTTGCTTGTACTGAGGTGCCAAGAACCTACTGAATCTTGAACGTTATAGTGAAACTCTCAGAGAAGCTCTGAGGACTGGACATAGTTCAAAGTGGTTGTGGCCGAACCAGTATAACTCCTGGTGTACACTTCGGTGATATTTCTCCTTACTCTTTACTGCTTTATATTCACCGATAAGGTTTATATTTGCAATGAAATATTTAGTATCACCCAATTCACCCCCCTCTTAGGTGAAACACTTGCTTTAACAAATGATTGGTGGGAGAAGAAAATAGCGATAAGTAATTAAATTGTGCGAGCTTAAATATTTATTTCCTATTATCATGCTCTTGGATATTATGCAATATATTTGGCGATGAATGTACAAGAAGTTCCAAGTTATGAAAAATTTAGAAATAAAGGACTTCAATTCTAAGAAGAATTAACCCAATTGTCATCTAGGCTTGAAAATGGCAATGAGACTTTCAATTACTTGTATTCAGCTCTTAGGTGCATAATAGAAAGAGCATTTGGGGTCTGGAAGAATAAGTTTGAAATTTTACAAAGAATGCGTAGCTACAACTTTCCAACACAAGTTAAAATTGTTTGTGCTACGATGGCTACACACAATTTTATTAGAAGAATATCTATCTATGATCTTGACTTCCTACACCATGAGCAAGAGAGTTGATGATGATGATGATGACCACCTAGAATCTTCACCAATACCTTTATCAATAGCATCTTCATTTGACATGGCTTCTTTTTGTGATTTCATAAGAGATTAAATCATTTATTATACACAAGAAAATTAGTCATGTATTGTTTTCCTATTTTGACATACTCTATTATTTAGAATACGTGAAATGTAATTGTTTCCCTACCATAAACAATTGTGTTTGGAGTTTTGGTTTCAACTATTTTATTGTTACATGATATGGATACAAATTTGTATTAGGAACCCAAAAAAAAACCCCATGTCTACAGAAGACCTTGGTTAAATTTTATATGTTTTGTTAGAAAAACATCACTTATATTTTAGATAATTACTATTTAAGAATGATTTTAGTCTATACAATTTATTAATACATATATGTTTGAGCTATTTTTAATCATCTTATAAAATTGACTAATGTTATAATTTTAATTTTTTAGACAAATTTATTTAAATTTTGGTATTTATTACGAAATTTAATGTTAAAAATCATTGAAATGGAATCTTATCTTTTATATGCAATTGTCAAAAAATGTAATATCCTTTTTGGTAATTTGAACATGAAAAAAGTGATTCTGGTAACAATTATCCAAACATTATCATTTTATTAAAATCACTTTTTCATATAATCTGTTCTTACTACTACAAGACATAGATTTTACTTCCCCAAAAACGGTTCGATATTCAAAAAGAGAAATGAACAATAAAGGTGGTGGCATTTTTGTAATTATGGGCAGGAATTTTAACAAATTGGGGATCCCTTTGATGAAAAAGGACACCAAAGTCAATTTAGACACCTAAAGTACCACTTTAGGCATCCCAATCCAAAAGGTGCTGCTGCGTCCTTTTTGGGACACCTAAAGGTACCCTTTTAGAGATACGTGGTGAAGTAAGATATTTCATTCAATTTGGGAGAAAAAATGAGGAATGTAGAACTCAAGATTCCTCGACCTTCCCCAACACCAAAGGAAGTTATAACCTGCCAAAGGTACCACTTGATGACCCTTCTCTTACTCCAGAGCCTAGAGAACTTTACTCTCTATTTGGATGTCCCACTGCGGCGTCATGTTTCTAATGCTCTCGTTCACACATAATGTCAAACCCCTTAACATTTGATATACGTAGAGTGATAATGGCACAGTTCCACAGGCATACAGAAATAGCACAAATATACTTATAAAAAGTACTTGTTTACATACAGGAGTCTGCCAACAGGGTTTGATAATATATACAATTTTGGTCCAAAATATCAGAATAAGCTAACTATAGCCATAGCTCTGTCTCTTGACTTCCACACCTCAGTTGCTCATATTTACCGTTTTGTCCTTAGAGCCATTAGCTTCTGCTGGAATATTTTCAATTATAAAAAAGGTGGGATTCAAATGAATCTCAATACTAACATACAACCAATTATGTAAAATGCGATAATTAAATATGCAATGCACTATATAATGTAAAATGAAAATTCATACTATATAGTATGTGTGTACAATGATCAAGGCCAAATGACTATTTGGATCCTCTACTTTTCCGTGTGACTCAGCTGGGTCCCAGACCACAGTTAGGTAATAGGCCCCAGGCACCGTGTTCATATCACAGAATATAGCAACATACAACATATCAACGTTCACATAGTGTATGAAAGATAGAGTTACTACCTTAAACCCCTTTTAGGTTTTTAAAATATTCCTCAACTTGGACTATCAATCGAGTCCTAAAATTCCAAATGTACAATAATTAGGTTAATACCCATTCATGTAATACTTTAGACTCTTTCAAACTGTTTTTCTTGGTTATATTAATCTAAAACTATAAAATTACCAAAATGCCCATAGGGAGCCGGTTTAAGTCCCTTTGTACCCGATCCGATTGTACTTTTCTGGTCATTAAAGCCTTTGTTCAAGTAATTGATGAGTAATTTAATTAGTCTTTGCCATTAAATAATTGAAATGATGCCTAACAAAATTGATCTTTGCTATATATATTATGTGATATTGTAATTTGAATATTTTGAAAGTTAGTTAGGTTAGTTAATTAGAAGACCAGGATTAACCATTAGTGGCATGAGCCGTTTAAGAGCAGCATTAGCCAAACATGGCCTTAACCATGTCTAATTACTAATAGGTCCCTAATTAATGAATCCCTAATCCCTATGGTACTATTCTATTTCTACTGTTCCTATTGCCCATATATATGGCAGTCGACCTATTGTAAAAGACATATTACATTGTTAATGAGACTTGTACTATTCAGATTACTAGCTCTCTACTCTCTTATACTTGTTCATTATGTAGTAGTTAAACTAGGTACTTGGGTGTAATGAGTGCATGCTCTCATCATACTCTTGCTTTTTCTAGGGGAAAAGTAGAAAACAAAAACAAAAAGGTGTTGGAATGTATGGATATTAGTTGGATAAAAGCTAAACAAATAAGTATTGAATATGATAACGGGAGAGGGATTTTTTAGACTTTGTAAGAAGAAATGTTGATGATGATAGTGGGATATTTTATTGCCATTGTGTAGAATGTTTGAATGAGAAGTGACTAAGTGCTGCAGATATATATGCACATTTAATTTGTGAAGGATTTTGTAAGACTTATATAGTATGGGTATGGCATGGTGAACAATTAGCAATGCCAAGTACATCTCAACAGGGGGGAGTAACCTTTGATGATAATTAAATGGATATAGATGATCGGATAGAGGATATTATTCATGACATAGTGAAGCGGCTTTTGAACAATCACATGCATATGATAATATTGTAGTAATGTTGAGACGCCACTATACGCGGGGTGTAAAAAATACCAATTGTTGAAAGCAGTATTGAAATTGGTAAACTTGAAAGCATATCATCGATGAAGCGACAAGAGTTTTTCATAAATGCTTGAGCCTTTACGGATATGCTGCCAGATGATAATGCATTGCCTTGTGAATACTATGTTGCTAAGAAAATACTGTGTCTATTAGGGATGAAGTATAAAAAGATCCAAGCATGCCCTAATGATTGCATATTGTATAAAAAAGAGCATGAAAAGGAGCAGCATTGTTTGATGTGTAAAACCCTAAGGTACAAATCAAATAAGGCCCCTGCAAAAGTGTTAAGGTATCTTCCAGTCAAACTAAGGTTCAAATGCTTGTTTTTTAATGAAAATGATGCAAAAAATTTGAGATGACATGCATGTGAGAGGATTTCTAATGGAAAATTTTGACATCCAGCTGATTCTTCTCAATGGAAGAAAATTGATGAATTATTTCCTAGCTTTGATAAAGAACCTAGGAACCTTAGGCTTGGGCTTAGTATGGATGGCATGAATCCTTATAGTAGTTTAACCAGTATACATAGTTCATAGCCTATTCTTTTGGTTATTCGTAACCTATCTCCTCTGTTATGCATGAAACAAAAGTACATCATATTGTCTATATTGATTTTAGGACCAAAACAACCTGAAAATGACATAGATGTTTACCTAGAACCCTTGATCGAAGATTTAAAAGAGTTGTAGGATGAAGGTGTCGATGTTTTTTATGTGGACAAGAAGGAGATTTTTAAAATATGAGTCATGATCTTTTGTACTCTAAATGAATTCCTTGCATATGGAAACCTGCTAGAATATACCGTTACATGCCAAAAGCATGTCTGATTTGTGAAGAAGGCACATGCTACTATTAATTTCAACATGGAAGAAAGACTGTTTATCTTGGCCATAAGAGATTTCTTAGATTGGACCACCCATATCATAGATTAAAGAAAGCTTTTTTTTTTTTTGGCCAAAAGTTTGAAGATGCTCCAAAGGCATTGACTGGGGAGAAGGTTTATGGAAAGGTGAAAAATATCAATGTCACCTTTGGTAAGACTGCAAAAAGTAGAAATGAGAAAAGTATATGGAAAAAGAGGTTTGTCTTCTTTGATCTTCCATAATGACATAATCTTGATGTGAGGCATTGTGGTGATTTTATACATGTGGAGAAACAAGTATGTGATAAGATTGTTGGGAAACTGCTTAACATACAAGGTAGTTCTAAGGATGGCATGAAGGCAAGATTAGATTTGCCGGAAATAGGAATACGAGATGACTTACATCCAAGACCATATGTTAAGCGAACTTTTTGTCCTCCAGCTTCTTATACTTTATCTAAGGATGAGAAAAGAAGTTTTTGTGAGTGTTTACATGGCATCAAAGTTCCCTCAAGGTATTCTTCAAATCATAAAAAGCTTGTGTCAATAAAGGACTTGAAGTTAGTAGGGTTAAAGTCTCATGATTGGCATGTCTTAATGCATCAACTACTCCTAGTGGCTATTCGAGGCATTAACGAATATGATCTTCAACACATATTGACTAAACATTGATTCTTCTTCAATGCTATGTGTAGTAAAGTCATTGAGATAGAAAGATTGGATGAATAAGAAAATGAAGGATATCTAATCTTATGTCATCTTGAGAAGCTTTTTGTTCCTTCTTTTTTTTGACATTATGGTATATCTAATTGTTCATCTGGTGAGGGAGATAAAGTTGTATGGCTCTATCTATTTCTGGTGGATGTACCTAATTAAAAGAACCATGAAAATCCTAAAAGCGTATGTGAAGAACCCTAACCAGCGTGAATCATCCATTGTTCAAAAATATATTTCTGAAGAAGCTATGAAATTTTGTCAACATTATTTGTCAAATGTAGGATATATTAGGCTTCTTAAACATCATGATCAAGAAGGCAGTAGATGCGGGGCAATAGTAAAGAGTGTGGATCCTGAGGAATTTCAACAAGTCCACTTATAAATCTTGAATAATGTTAATAAAGTTCAATGTTACATAAACGCTCTTAACGAAATTGTGCTTAAAGAAAATAGTCAAATAACTAAGCAAAGGTTAATTAGCGAGCATAATAGAACTTTTGCATATTGGTTCAAATAAACTGTTGATGGAGAAGAATGTGTTTTTGATACAATTACATGGTTAGCACGTGGTCTTGAGCTTGATGTCATAAGTTAGACTTCATTTGTGATCAACGGTTAAACCTTTTATACTAAGTCCTTAAATGATAAGAGCACCGTCCAGAACAGTGGTGTTGTGAAAGAGGCTAAATCTATGCACTTCTCTAGTTCGAAGATAAGAATCCTAAATTGGTTGTCATACCTTATTATAGGGTTATTGAAGAGATTTGGGTGGTTAACTATGTGAAAGTTAAATTTCCCATTTTCAAATGAAAGTGGATTGATGTCAATAATGGTGTGAAGATTGATAGGTTAGGATTTATATTAGTAAATCTGAATTGTAGAAGTTTAAGGGATGAAAGTTTAATTATGACATATCAGGTGAAACAAGTGTTCAATATTACTGATCAAGCAAATAAAATGTGGTTTGTAGATCTCCAAGGAAAAAGGGTTGTTGATATTGATGAGGAAAGTCACTCAAATTATGATCTTCTTAAGACTTTGTCTTTTTCCAGTGGTCTACTAGAATTGAACAAAAAAGATGAAGTAGATAATGAACATGGCACAAGAAATGATCATCATGAGGGAATTAAGAGGATACCTCTTTATAAAACTACTTTGAAAGTTACCTAGCTAAAGTAATTATCATTATGATTTATATCAGAATAATGTATATAGTTATTTTATTGATATAGTCTTCTCATGTTATAGCTTTAAGGATTTATCTTTCTTTGTTGTCGTAACAGGAAAATGAAGGATCCAAGGCATCCTAGTGTAGAGGATTAGCCACCTAGAGCTCATCAGAGTAAGCCTAGTAATGCTTCGAGCCAGAATTAGAGTGAGCCTAGTAACCAATCTGTACGAAGGGGTAGACATGGCACACGATTGAGAAACATTTCCCTCAATCAGAGTGTAAGGCAAAAGCTGTTGATTGAGTTTGATAGATATTAGAAACTAATTGGGCCTAATGCAAGCTTCTATAGGAGTTTTGTTAGCCTCTTTGTAAGCAATAAGCCTGGCATCTTGGTAGAGGAGTGGAGAAATGTCAATAAAATTCCTTAGAGCTCACCTACGACATTCCTTAGAGTGACATCTTGTAAACAAGATAATGATGTATTTTTATGAGCACTAGAGCAAGTTTAAGACAAATTTGGCCAAGAATTACATTTATATCAAGGTAAAAGATGGTGAGCCTCGTCCTACTCCATGCCGTAAGTATTCATATATTGATGAAGCAACTTGGCAAGAATTTTTTAGGCTTGGGACTACTCTAGAATCTTTGGTTAGTTGACTTATTTTGCATTTTATTTACTTATCAATTGTCTTAATTGATTGTAACCTTTTTTTGTTTAGTTTCTTATTCTCAGGAAAAAAGGCAAAAAGTATAAGAGAGTGGTAGAAAGAATGGATGCCCTCATACAATGTCACGTATGGGTTATACAAAGGCTGAAAAGACTTATTGTTGGCCAAATAGAAGATATTAGAAGAAACATCTCAATCCAATCCTTCTGTTCTTCTTTCTCTACCATCTCCAATTTGCACAAAGAAAAATGGTTGTTTGCTCACCAAAAGAGGAGTGGGTCTTATACGAGTGAACAATCTTGTATAGTTGGTGAAAAAATTGTAAGTATATATCCTTGTTGTCACTAATTATATAAAAAAAATATTTCATCATTAATGTTTGTTATTTTGTATTATCTTACAAGAGAAACTTAGAAAATAACAAGCTGAGGGATCTTTTATTTCGAAGGGCATGAACGATATCCTTACTGTTGCTACTGGCAAACATGACCAGCCAAGCCTTGTTAGGGGAGTTAGAGGTGGGGTAGGCATAAGGAATTACTTTAGAGCCCCCTCAAGCCATTCCTCAATCATCCTGACTAGGGAGGAATTGGAACATATGTTTGGCCACCGCAAGAGCAGAAGCAAGGGCAGAGGTAGAAGCATCATTTGATGCCGCATTAGAAACTTGGTTAAGCAAAATGAAAGAGAAAATGATGGTGCTTATGAGCACAAGACAAGATACCAGTGCTCCCCATACACAATTGCTTTCTCCTAATAAGTATAGAACTAAAGGGAGTTGTTGCAATATTGGGCGGTCATCAGAGGGTCTTGTAAGAGAAATTGATGACCCTTGTGACATTTTTGTCAAGGATCCTCTAAGATGGTTAGTTGCACGGGGGAGCGTGCATAACCTGGGATTAAGTCAGAGTGTCAGTTGAAGAGGTGATCATTTCATATGCACCTGTCCCTTTCCCTTCTGATGATTTAAAGATTGTGAGAGATGTCCTAAGTACTTCATCTTGTGGCCAAAGAACCTTGTTTCTGTTCGAGGTAAGGAACCCCCGATCAAAGCACCACTAAGTCCAGCTCCCTTCACTCAAGAAGTTTCACAACCCCCATTAAATATCATGCAATAAGTGATTCTAATGGCATATGATACATCCTTTAAAATCAGAGATTGGCCAATGGATTTAGTTGTTGGCAAGTTAAGGGTGACATTCTTTCTTAATAGGGGTGATTTAATATCCCTGGTAGCTCCTAGACAAAATCTTACGATTGCGATTGTCTACTATTCTTAATGTAAGTATATTCTTCAATTCGAAGTATATATTTTAAAAATTTTACCTTTTTCTTTTGAATTGTATGCTTGCATTATTGTAAGTAATGAATTATAGGTTGGTTTCCTTTGGTGCCAGTTTAAATCCAAGAGAAAAGGACCACTATTGCTATCAAACATACATACTTATCAGAGAGGCTTATTGAAACCGCAACTGAGTATTTCTTGGCTCCATATGTGCATGGGTACAAAACAAATTTATATTTCATAAAATATATAATGCTTTATGTTTGCTTAATATTCTTCTCTTTTTTTCCTTGATCATTGGGAAATGGTTCTTCTATGCAAGAATAGTTACACTGTCATCCTCTTATGCTCTCTCCACTTCAAACTAGGGAATGAACTAGAATAGACCATGAACTCATAAGTTTTCTTGCATTATTACCTTTTGTGTGCAAAGTTTATGGAATTTGTTTAAAATGAGTAACCTTTATGCTTTTGACGATAGGGCTTTGCAGACATTCCTACATGCTGCTTATTGTAAGCATGATCATGACATAAAAGACCCTACATGGATCATGCCAAAGGTTAGTACATATTGGTTTGTTTTAAGAATGTATTCAATAAGCCATGCTTTTAAACTTGTTTTAATGATATCATGTCTTTTTTTAGAGCTATAGGCAACCACCGGGATCCAACTTATGTGGTTTTTATGTTTTGAGACACATTACAGTATTATCACTCTAGGCATGACTTATTTTACTAAAGAGGTAAATGTATATTTGTGAACTTTTGTATTACTTTTATTATTTTTAAGTTACCAAGTTTATGTTTTGTCTGGATTTGGTGTTATAGATGTTTGATCTTGCTGATCCCTTTCCTGAAGAAGATATTGATTTCATCCAAAGATGTTGTGTTGAATTTATCTATGAGCTTTTACAAAAGTAGTGAGTTTTTGAATCCAATGTTACATTGTTCTCATATGTATTGCTTTTGCTGTATGAATTATAAAGTGTTCTTGTAATTGCAATTACATGCTGTGTGTTAGATTACTGTGTTGCTGTGGCTAATTCTATTTCAAAGCAATTACATGATGTGTGCAATTATAAAGTGTTGTGGTTTCAATATCAAACTGGGCTTATATCTCTATGTAGGACAATTTCTGGAATATGGGTGATACTGGCATGGGTTTTGAGGGATTGACCTTTGTACTTTTTCTTCCCTTTGTTTTTCTATAAAACTGAGGAATTATAAGTCTTGTTATACTTTTGACTGATATTTGCCAAATTTTTTGCTATTGCTTTTATCAGCCCTTAAATTTTATTACTACCATTGTCATTTAAAGTTTTGCATCTATTTCTGAGCAAATTCTTCTGTTTGGCCATTCCTTCATATTGCATATTGAAATTGATTCATAAGCTGAGTTTTAGGTCTAAGCAGTTGTTGAGTACATTTTTAACTTCTTGGAATCTAACTTAAGCTTGTCGCTTGAATTTTCCATATTGAACTGATTGTCAACTCATGTTTATGAATTAATACTACTGCAATTTGCAAAAATCTGATTTTAACCAGTTGAAATTCATTATTGATTATTTTGATTTTAAACCTTCATATCTTGTAAGATTTCACCAATGGTTAGATAAATTATTGATTTGTGCTTAAAATTAAGTGTTCTACACTTACTATTTGTTGGAAGTTGATTAAAAGTCATCTACACCTTTATTTGTACTAGCTATAGATCTTAATGCTGTCATTTCTTCTGTGAAATCTATGTTACATTGTTGCTTCTGTGGAATCTGGGATAGATGTTATTGAAATGTCTTGTTGGGTAGAGTTAATTTGTAAGAGGACTATTCTTTTTAAAAATAGAACTTGTTATTCCAGTTGTAGCTACAACTAGTCAAAAAAGTACTTTTTACAACCGATCTAAAAAGTAATAGACTTTTTAGACTGGCTGTAACAAGACCTAATCCACAACCAGACTTAAAAGTCTTTTTAAACTGGTTTAAAAAGTCATACTTCCACTAGTGTATGGTATTATAACCATGACAAATAAATGTCCAATGGGCTACTTTAGCGTCTAAGACTTGTCTTTATTCTTTGGGCTCATACTTGTCCCAATTTTAATAACCCAAGACACTTTGGTTGGTTAACCATTAAAGTTAACACATTAGGCCCAATGGGTATTTAATGGGCCCACACTAACTTTATGGGCTTTACTTGACCATTGGAAGCTAAGTTTATTACCAAATGTTATTACTTTTTTTCATTTGTGCACTATTCTAGAAAGCTGGCATATTTTTCATTTAACTTTGAAAAATCATAACTAAATCTACAAAAATAGAATTATAGTGATTCAAAGTCCTATATAGCCTTTACCAAGTCTATCTTAAGGGAAAAATAATAGCCACTACTAATTACAGGGATAATATCCCAGAATCATCAAACAACACAACTAGTCCAGAAAACGTTCTAGATTTAATGTCTAACTTCAAAAATTCATATTTCACAATCTACAAGCCCAAATGACCCATATTATATATCAAATAAAAGCTTAGGAACCTCTATGTTGGACAGGAGTTCTGAGGAAATCGATTTCCTAAAGGGTAAAAATGAACAACGAATGAATAAAAGGAGAAAGGAAGAATGTATATAAATAATTGAATTTTATTCGCATATCATTCTTTATTCATGGTTTATATAAGAGCTTGACTAAAGGCGCATACAAAACATAAAAGGACATCTTTTAGCTAGACATGTTACTCTAAAATAATAGAATTGAAGGTGTCCTCAAACTCCCAATTTTCCATAGCTCTTCCAAAATCATCAGCTAAAATCTATGTGCAAGTCATTTTGCCTATTGTTCGAACAATTGCAATAGTTGGCTTGTTTACCACTTCAGAAGACATCGAAAATGTCTTCCTTATGTAGGGGATTTTAGAGTGCTCATCCTCCCTCCCTATCTTCAAGCTTGCTTGCTCTTTCAACTATCTTTCCAATGGTGGCTTATATCCTAACCATTAGTGCCTTGGAAAGTTACCACACCTCTTTACCCATTATTCTGTCATAACAACTTATCTGTGGTATAGGAGTTTTCATCTAGCTAAAACTTTCCTTTCATGATTCATCTTATCCATGAGGCTCTGGATGGTTTTAGTACTACTGGCTCTTATAGCAACCAATTCACCCTTCTTGCTTTCTAATAGTTAGTAAGAATATCAACTTTCCCTTGCAATTTCTTAAGGGGGCATTGTCTTGCAATTTCTCTTCAAACAACTCTTTTTCTGTAGTCATCTTTAATAGTCGAACTCTATTGTTCTTCATTTGTCTCTTATTTTCTTGTGTAGCACTTTTTAAGCTTCTGTTTTCTTTTTCCAGCTTCATGATTCATGAGCATTCTTCTAAATCTCTTCTCTTTCTCTTTTCTGTCAATTTTTCTTAGAGGGATATGTATTTGTCCTCTAGTTGGCTCATCTTTCTCTTATTTTGAGATTCCATCACAAACAGCTCCTCTAGTTCCTTTTTTCTTGTTTCTAGGCGCCTTGCCTCTTCTTTGTTTACTTCTTGGCATCGTTTCCTAATAAAGGATCTTGGGGAGAATAAGATGGATTGACTCCTTTAATTCTATCTATAAGCTAGTCCTTATAGCCTAAAGTCACACCTATTTCTTACTTCCCCATCTCAGCCTTTCCCTTGTATGCTATCTTACTCCAAGCTTCTTTGATTTCTTGACATAAGTCCCTTACACCCTCTTCTTCGTACAAGAAGTGTATGGCTTGCACTTCTTCCTGAAAGGGAGCATTTTGCTGAAATGCTAATTGCTTTAATGCTAATAAAGGGTTGTAATTAATACATCCTCTTGGTTCCATGAGAGGCACATTAGAAAAGTGCCCGTAGTGATAGATAATCTCTTCATCCTACCACCATTCTATTTTCCATAAGAGAGAATCTTCTGTTAACCGTGAGAACTTCTTTCTCAAATCATAATTGTTTAATTAAAGATGATTGAAAGCCATGAGTGGATTAGTAAACTAGCCATGCCTTTCCCAGAAGTACTTCTTTTTTCCCATACACATGACTTCACATCCATACCTCAAGTAATGCAAGACAACATTTTATTCAACCTTCCTTCTTTAGATGGCACTAAGATAATGACATTTAGGTTTCTGCTAAAATTGTGGGTAATGGGTTGATTTGGTAATGTTCGACCAACTGAAAGAGATTGATAGCTCCAAAGTCGATTATTCCTATTGATGAAGGAAAGAGGATCATGACATAAATAGTAAAGGCAAAGACCTTGCAAAAACTCTCCCAATCTTTATTCTCTGTTAATCTTGCTAAGCAAGTTCCACTATCATCCTTTTAATGCCCTTGACCTTTCTAGTGCCTACAATCTGTAATTCTTCCATAAGAACCCCCAATAGCTTAGCTATTCCTCCTTGGGAAGGTTGCCAGCCTGGATAATGGTAGATCTTATCATTCTTCTTAATTGGCATCCTAAGCATTTCCTCGTATTCCTCAAGGGTTGGGGCTAGTTAAAAATCACATAAATTAAAGCATCTTAAAGAGGCATCCCAATATTGGCCTAGCCCTATGATAGAATCAGTATGAACAAGCATGTGTAATAAATAAATAATGTTTCCATACTTCTTTATGAAGCCCAATTTGACTGAACATTGAATGTAGCAACTTAATAGAATTAGGCCTTTAAGTGGTTCTACTCTTACAGTCAGTCTGATCCCCTTCCCTCTATACACCTTTTCTGTAGGAACCTGACTTTTGTGCCATTTAACCTTTATGCCAAATTTTCAGTTGTTAGATAACTCGCTTGGCCTTTATTAAAGAAAAGAGAAGGAAGAGTCAAAAAGTATTTTTAAATGTATGCTATGCAAATGATTACATGTGCTTTCAAGCCATGATATGGGTTATGGATATTAAGAAAAAGAACTTCACCTCCTCAAGAGATATGGTACCTCATAGGGAGGATGAAGTGCCCATTAACCTGTGAATGGCCCAAGCTATTACGGGGCTAAGGGTTTTGTAAACTGATATTTTATGTCTATGGCCCATATCAATAAGAAGCTAAAATGCCTATGAATGATGTAATGATACCTTATGAGTCCTAAAGGATTATCTCTCATTGAGATATTTTCTAACAAGATAGATGTGATGAGATCATGGTCTTCTAGGGTTATAGACCTTAAGACTAAGGTTGACTTCTAATGCATACACCATCCTTGTGATATCTGGAGTAATGCTAGATACATACTCAGGTGAAGTGATACTTTGTCACTTGATCCTAAAGTTTTTATTGATTATGCATGGATGACAATAAAGATTATTGACCATAAATTAATATATGCCCTCTAATGTCCAATTTTTGGAATAACCCTAGGTTGGGGGTATCTATCCTAAGAAAGGCAGGTACTAATTAATTAGGTAGTTTGATAATTTCCACTAATAGGTGCAATGGTTTCAAGGTACTTCTAATTCTCAAAGATAAAGGTCTCCTAACTGTCCCCATCATAAAGATGAAGACCTCATTTGACGAAATTGACCTTTAGGGGGCTTAAATACCCCATAATGATCAACCTCACCAAATGAGTAACAACTTGGATAAATTCTTCATATTAACCTTATGGGGTTCTAAAAACCACATAGGGAGACTGTTAGAAACTTCTACTCACCTAACGAACTCACAGACCCGGGTATAGGACCCAAAATGTTTGCGAGGAGAATAGTGTATGTGTTCAGCGTGTGTGGAGAACATAACAATCTGTGGCCTAATTTCTACCTAACCCTCATCTGCCAAGCATATCACAAGATAGTTAAAGAAAAGAATAAATAAATAAATGTATAATCAAAAAAATAAGAAAACAAGGATAATTAAAATAAAATCAAGACCATATTATTTTTAAACAATTAACTTAAAACTGTCCCCAGTGGAGTTAGTAAGCTATAGCTCCTGAAATTTGGAAAATATGGAGCCACCACCAAATTTTTTTTTAAAAAAATTTTGGAAAATTTTTTTGAAAAAGAAAACTAGATAGGGTTTGGGAGTCGAATGTGTGTGGGGAAGGTGTTAAGTACCCCACAACACCCATTTATAAGAATGGTTATCCTAAGTCAATTTTGTTTTGCTGATATCCTAATTCAATTGTTTAAAAATGAATATGGCCTTTAATCACCTTATAATTACCCAAAAAAAGATTAAAAAATAATATTTACAAAAGGAAATAAATTGAAATTAATAAAAAATATTGATTATTTACAAAAGAAAGATAATGAAGAAATATATTTATTTACAAAGTTATACTTGACCTAGGAAGAGAGCCTAGGACCTACGTACTGTAATGCCCTAATTTTTTATTAAGGGCTAATGATGATTGATGAGATTAAATTGCAATTATTATGTATTTTGTGGCAATTTTAATTAACATGCCATGATTAGTGAGAAATTGAAAGGATTTTCATAAGTTAGTGATTAATGGAAGAGATTAATTACTAACTAAGCGGAAAATGAGATGTGTAATTAAATGGTTAATGGAATTGATTGTGTAACTAAGTGGAGGATTAATTATGGGAAGATTGTATGTGAGAGTGACACATGGCAAGCCTACATGATGGTGGAGTGTTTGAAGAAGTCAACCTGTTAAGTTATCATTTCTTTCTCTCTCCCTGTTTCCTTCAAATCGACGAGCATGTATGGAGGGATAGGAGTAGTTGTTTCTTCATCATTTCACCTTCTTCTTCAAGCTTTCCTCTCTCTCTTTTCTCTCTATTTCGTCCTCCATTTCTGCATAAGGAAGAGGAAGCTCCAAGGTAAGTTCTTGCCATTTTGATCCTCTTAATGACCTCTAATTGAAAAACTCTCTTCTTTAATCTTTCCTTATGTTGAGAGCTTCAATTCTATGGTTTTAGATTTGCCATTGGTGGTGATTTGAGCTCTCAAGGAAATATAGAGTTTAGAGAATCAAAGAACTCCTTTGGAGAAAGTTAAAGAGGTGATTGAGTTGAACATTTTCACTAATGGAAAAATCACTTTTAAGACCGGTTAAAAAAGGCATTTTAGACCGGTTCTAGATCCGGTCTTGATATAGTCGGTCTAAAAAGTTTGCTACTTTTTAGTCCGGTTATAGAACCGGTCTTAAAAAAAATTTTAAGACCAGTTATTATAAAACCAGTCTAAAAATAAATATTTTTAGACTGGTTATCAGAGGAACCGGTCTAACAGGTTCAAATTTTAGACCGGTTTTCTGAAAAACCAATCTAAAAAGTTGAAATATTAAGACCGGTTTTCTGCAAAACCAGTTTTAAAAGTATTATTTTTTAGACTGTTTTACAGAAAACCGATCTACAATTTCAACTTTTTAGACCGGTTCTCTCCAAAATCAGTCTTAAATGTACTTTCCAGACCAGTTTTGAAGAGAACCGGTCTTAAAAGTTGAATTTTTTTAATTTTGTTTAAAAGATATACCCAGCAAGACATTTCCCCTGATAAAACATTTCACTCATCAAGCAGCAGCCAGTTCAACGACATTCAAATAAATCTTCTTCTCTTACAGATTATATAACAAACATCTTAATGACATGTGAAAGACTCAAAACTCATTGAAACATAATAAAACTCAACTCCCTTATGCTTAAACAGTGCTGACCGAAACAGAAGCAAGGAAAACAACCATGAATAATAAACTCACAATCATAGAAAGAATCATAATGCAAGGAAATCATATAACCATGATAATGCTGTTTTGACCAAGTTCCATATCTTTTCACTTACATACATACATCAAAGATTAAATTACATTAATGACAATACTGTTATTCATTAGGGCCAAAATACTTTATACACACTCTTCTCAGGCTGATGATCACTAGCGGGCCTGGCTTTGGAGAATCTATACTAAGACGTACACCTCATATCCTTCATTTTCTTGTGACAACAACAAAAAAAGTAGTTATATATGTACACCAATAACAATATACATCATTCAAATATATTTCATGATAATTATTTTAGCTAACTAACCTTCAATGTAGTTTTATAAAGGGATATCCTCCCATATCCCTTCGTGATGATTGTTTCTTGTGCTTTGTTCATTGTCTGCTTCATCTTCTTCATTCAATTCTGGTAAACCCCTAGAAAAAGAAGGAGTCTCAAGCAGATTGTAACCCCCTTCGTAATTATATCCGAAATACAACATTAGAGTGAAATAGAGACCAATAATTATCAAAATTCATTTATATTCCCCATCCTTAAGATAGGGTTTTCACAAATACATTTCAAAATCAAACACTTTAACCTGGTCTCACATTCACGTTTCGAATACAATTACTTCTTGAAGATAATTAACATTCATAATATATCAGAGTGCACAATAACAATCCCGGCAATTTCGGGTTCATATCTTCACTAAAGGGTCATAGGGCAATACGCCCATTACAATTCCTCAATGGGGATTACACAAATTTCATTACAAATAAATATCCAAATACACCTCTACAACATATACCACCATATATCCATCATAACGTATATAACTCCAAATACATCCAAATCAACTACCAATTTCCCAAATAGAAATAATAACCGACAACCAAATACATATGTCCATAAGGGATTCTCGCCGCCCCTAGTCGCTTGCTCCTTCCTCGAGCCACTTGTCCTGTCTAAAATGTTGGTAGGAGAGGGTGAGATTCTAGAGAATCCCAGTAGGAAACAAATATCACTATGCATGTAAGATAAGTGTTTAATGCATGACATGCTTGCATCACAATAATTCATGTTCACATAATGACATATCCGCATGCTTAATGTTTCAACAACATACTCATGGCCATAGCATAAATAGAAACAGAGCTTCAATCATTCATATATGTTTCACATAATCAAGAAAAGCAATAACATGCATCAATACACAAACACAAATATCAATACATGCAGGAGAGGTAAGTTCCCTACACTTATTCTTTCCACGTATGCTCCAGCGTCAGCTACTCGCGATCCGAGCGGATATCAAACCAAAATAAAGGCGAATACCCAACCCTATAACCAAATCAAGAACATATGGTCATTCTCTTTTCCAAATTCTCACTTTCATAACACTTAGATTTGGTTACCATAATTGACCCTTAAGAGGCCACAAATGCCTCTAATCAAAGCCCTAAAAGGTTGGGAAACAGAAGGTTGAGGGTCACTTTTCGAAAACACTAAGTGCTGGAACACAGGCTTGGGCCGCGTCCCGCCCTTCCTTGGGCTGCGGCCCAAATATGGTCAGAAGGTCATGGGCTGCGGCCCGCCACTCTTGGGCCGAGGCCCAAATATGGTCAGCAAGTCTTGGGCCGCGGCCCAGAAATTTCCTGACTCTGGGCTGAACTTCGAAAAACCATAACTAATTCTAGAAAAATCAAAACGGAGTGATTCCAAAGCCAAATGAAAGGTATATAAGTCCTCTTTCAAGGACAATATAGCCCTTCACTGGAAATGACTACACAAATACAGAATTACACAATACTCATCACTGCCCCCAAAATAGAGTTCTGTTTCAATCCCAAACTTTGGACAACCATATCTCACAGAATACTCTACGAAATGTCACAAAATATATGTCCATTTTGAAGCTTGGGATGTGAAATTTAAGACTGGAAAGTTTCAGAATTTTCCAATACCATGTGGTTATTCAAAACGCTCATACAAAATTACTGTGCAAAACAGAGCTTAAACAAACAGATTTCCAATTTTCTACCAAAGTGTTCAATAACTCCAAAATTAATAACCAAGCTTATTCCAACACAAAATCACTCAAGGAACACAATGGTAACCTCAAAATGACCAAAATCACAACATATCAACATGCCCTGTTTTAACCAAAGCACCAAAGCTATCACAAAGGGATCAACCTTCACATTTAAGCTTAAATTCCCTTCTATCAATTCAAAACACTAAACAAGGCACCATTTCCATAACAACAACGTACCATACTCCCCAAGACCCTAAATCACGAAAATTAGGGCTAAAATTCCAGAAATTCAAGGCCTAACCAATGGCCACAAATCTTATATGAGAAGGAAGCTTTCACTCACCTCAACAACTTTCCCAAAGGCACTTCATTATTCTCCCAAGTCCATAATTTCGTGATTCCTCAAATCACCACCAATGGAGAATCTACAACCATAGGATGAAAGCTCTTAGCTCAAGGAACAACATTAATGAAGAGCATTTTGGCATTTGAGGCCATTTGCTTACCTCAAAATCCAACTTTTCCTTTCTCTCTCTTGGCCAACAATGGAGGAAATGACGAGAGAAGAGAGAGAACGTGAGAGAGAGATGGAGAAGAGGTGAAGATGATGATGGAGCATAGAAAAATCTGTCCCCTAGCCCCTTTCTATGCGCACGGGAGAGAGAGAAAAGAGAGGAAATGAATAAAAATAATCCTTTGACTTTTCTTCTCATCTCACTTCATCATCAAGTGACACTTGTCCACATCTTATGCATTCTCATAAAGTAAGTAACCACTTGGTTACTCTACTAATTCTATTAGCCATTTAATTACATATCTCATTTCTCCTTAGTTAGTAATTAATTTCTCCATTAATCACTAACTTATGGCTAATAATTTCCTTCTTTCAATTTTCCACTAATCATGGCATATTAATTAATATTGCCATACAACACATAATTATTCCACTTTAATTCGATAATTATCCTTAATAATTACCATTAGCCTTTAATCGAAAATTGGGGTGTTACAATTCTCCCCCCGTTCAATAAATTTTGTCCTCGAAATTTGATACACCACTAGGACAAACTCCGGACGCCTCCTTATGACGGCTCCGTTCCTCGAATTGTTTCTCATTAGAACAATCCATTCAAGACCACTTATACAATAACACGTTACAGGTCCGATTCTCACAAGAATCTCAATGGACCAATGTGTCCTGGCTCAATTTCTTTCTCTCAATCGCTTTACCATTTCTCATGCTCGGAGACACTCTCACGAGTGTGTGATCTCCATTTTTAAACTCTAAAGGTCATCACCTCATTCGATCATATTTCGGATGGACTGCACTCATGCATCCTGACTTTGAGCCACTCTAATCACTGACATCAAGTCACCTTTTCTTTTCGGGTACAATTCAAACCACCACAGATTCACTGCGTACAATCGACAGCTTCCGTTTCACCAATTACTCTATCTTGGAAAGTCTTTCTAGACCACCCCCACAATTAGTACATCACAATTCAGATTCTTGAAAGAATCTTACATAATAAATGCAACCCAATTGTCACCAATTGCAATCGGCCCATTTCACGATTGCCGTACAAACACAATCACCATACACTTGCAAACAATTACAATTGCCTCCACATACGATTGCCACAAAACCATCATCACATAACCACAATCATCGCAAGCCCCCCAATTTATGAGTGACTAGTGCATCTCAATATCTGGAGGCTCTAAATCATGAGCCATATCATAAAATCTCAGCAGTTGGGCAATATAGGCCACCACTCTGCTCAACTCAATCTAGTTACCTCTTCCGGGAGTAACCCCAAAACACCACAACCTTAATACATCAAACGACAGCCTCTGCTGTATACACAAACATTTCAACATTCATTATATCCACTTTCACAACTTTACCCTTACCCATACACCCACCAGTAGATCCACTAGTGGTAACCGGAACTTTTGGGAATTCATAACAGTACTACATTACCGTATCAAATTTCACGGTGTTACCCTCACCAATCTGGGACTTTTGGGTCTCAATCACAATATCACATTGCCGTATCAAGTTTCACGGCGTTACCCTCACCCATCCGGAACTTTTGGGTCTCAACCACAATATCACATTGCCGTATCAAGTTTCACGGCGTTACCCTCACCAATCTGGGACTTTTAGGTATTACACAATGTCCACGACAGATTCACATTGATGCGTGACAATTGTCACAAGACGACAGTACCCACGGCTGTAAACACAATGATACGTAGCTTTAGCCACTTGCACACATATCACATTACAAGAATACCTCAGCTTCCGCCGCGTACACAAATACGAAAACTTCCCGATGTCTGACAAATACACATTGCCCTTTTGGCATTCACATCATAGTTCACATTCACAACAACCCACATCGCAGATTCTAATTTTTACGCACCGCCTTTCGGCCTGGGGTCAACACCGGTGCAACCAACGTAGTGGCTAGCTAGGCTGGCCATGCCGGGGTAGTGCCCTCAAAATAGAGAACCCCCGATCATGTAGTCGAATTAGCCATCAGCTGAATTAGCTCTGCTCTACTACACAACTATACCTCAGTCCCAGCTTATTCACAACTGTCACAGATTCACAATCACACTCTACTCTCATCCCCTTTCTCCACCGGGAAGACACACAGTCTTTACCCGAACCGTTGTTAGCTACTCAGGGACTATTGACGTGGCAGTGCACACACATAGCCATTCAGGGTCACAATAGTATATCCATAATCACACCCTACCCTCATCCGCTTTCTCCGCCGAGAAGACACACTGTCTTTACCCAAACCGTTGTTAGCTACTCAGGGACTATTGGTGTAGCGGTGCTCACACATAGTCTTTCGGCTTCCACATCACACTCCACCCTCATCCCCTTTCTCCGCCGGGAAGACACACAGTCTTTACCCGAACTGTTGCTAGCTACTTAGGGACTGTTGGCGTGGCAGCACATACACATAACATCTACAATCACACCCTACCCTCATCCCCTTTCTCCGTCGGGAAGACACACAGTCTTAACCCGAACCGTTGTTAGCTACTCAGGGACTATTGGCGTAACGGTGCATATACATAGCCTCGCGGCTCACAAATAGTCTATCCCTCATAACTACCGCCCCAACGGAACGGTCCTCTGCCATAGGAATCACCCCATACGGCCGCAAGTGAGAGACTCACAATGCATAATTGCAACAAGCTGGAACCAGGAATTTTAATAATTCCACCCACCACAAATTCTTTTAACCAAACTAGGATCCTTCAAGACCCCTTTTCACAAAATAATCTAGACTTTGAAGTTTTACCTCCCAAAGCCATGATTAACACATCATTCTCACAGTAACCTCGAGCTTCTGCTCAACACAATTTTCAAACATATCACATTGCCCTTACTGCCTTGAGCTTCAGTTCTTCTCTAACCTACGATTCAATATCGTGGTGGCTGTACTCCACGGTTCATCATCAAGGCGGTTGCACTCTATGGTTCGTCATCACGGCGGCTCCACACTAAGGTTCATCCTCACAGTGGCTCCACGCTAGGGTTCATCGTCATGGTGGCTCCACACTACGCTACTGCACCCGATGCTTCACTCAGTCACCTGACTGGTCAGCCCCTTCGGTCAGAGTTCTCCGTAGGTAGCCCTTTCCAATCAGATCTCACCATAGGTAGCCCTTTCCAATCGGATCTCACCGTAGGTACCCCTTTCCTATCAGCACTTTCCGTAGGTAGCCCTCTCCTATCTGAACTCTTCATAGGTAGCCCTTTCCGATCTGTATCCTCCGTAGATGACTCTTCCCATGTGCTAGGTTAACAACCAGCAACCTCAGAATACCTCAAACATGTCACATTCGCACGCTTCCGCTGCACACTCTGATGTCTACCTCCTCATCTATGCTTTCACAGTGTCAGGATGATTTAATAGGAGTCCCGCAGGAATCTCCCACTATACCTGACCGCATGTACAATCTGTGCCAGGCCTTAACCCGATTTACCTTAAATCAGTTAGAGCCATAACTAGCACATCATTGAGAGCCCATACTCCCAATGTTCCCATAACTCTTCTTTACACTTCAATGTTTGAAACCTCAACATTAATTGAATAAGGAAATCACTTCCCTTAATTCCATAGAGTATCATCCACTCTAATACCGATCCAAATATTTCTGCCAGCCTAAGATACACTAGTCCCTTAGGTCTTAGGGCCTTTGGACATACCATTCCACTATAAGATCACCGGCATATATCATTATATAGCCTAGGGTCTCCAACCCAACATCTAAGTTTATCATGACACTTAGAACCTCATTATCACATACCTTGGAAATCATTTTCCTCGGTTTTCAAACCAAAACCATCATTTCCTACAAATGATATGGTGGATTATCTTTAATTACCTCCACCTCTGGGTCTATACATTAAATTCTAGGGCGAACCATCATATCTTTGAATTCCAGAATGATTCACCACTTCAGAATAACCAATAGTGTATACACATAATCCACAAATCACATATATACCTAGAATAACCAAACCTACATGTGTATACACAACCACTATCACAAATCATCTTCTACCCCCAAGGAAGATATCTAAGGGAGCTATCCTAGCATATTCCCAAGTTTGCCAGGAACTACAGCTCTGATACCAAAAATGTAACCCTCTTCGTAATTATATCCGAAATACAACATTAGAGTGAAATAGAGACCAATAATTATCAAAATTCATTTACATTCCCCATCCTTAAGATAGGGTTTTCAAAAATACATTTCGAAATCAAACACTTTAACCTGGTCTCACATTCACATTTCGAATACAATTACTTCGTGAAGAAAATTAACATTCATAATATATCAGAGTGCACAATAACAATCCTGGCAATTTCGGGTTCATATCTTCACTAAAGGGTCATAGGGCAATACGCCCATTACAATTCCTCAATGGGGATTACACAAATTTCATTACAAATAAATATCCAAATACACCTCTACAACATATACCACCATATATCCATCATAACGTATATAACTCCAAATACATCCAAATCAACTACCAATTTCCCAAATAGAAATAATAACTGACAACCAAATACATATGTCCATAAGGGATTCTCGCCGCCCCTAGTCGCTTGCTCCTTCCTCGAGCCACTTGTCCTGTCTAAAATGTTGGTAGGGGAGTGTGAGATTCTAGAGAATCCCAGTAGGAAACAAATAACACTATGCATGTAAGATAAGTGTTTAATGCATGACATGCTTGCATCACAATAATTCATGTTCACATAATGACATATCCGCATGCTCAATGTTTCAACAACATACTCATGGCCATAACATAAATAGAAACAGAGCTTCAATCATTCATATATGTTTCACATAATCAAGCAAAGCAATAACATGCATCAATACACAAACACAAATATCAATACATGCAGGAGAGGTAAGTTCCCTACACTTATTCTTTCCACGTATGCTCCAGCGTCAGCTACTCGCGATCCCAGCGGATATCAAACCATAATCAAGGCGAATACCTAACCCTATAACCAAATCAAGATTATATGGTCATTCTATTTTCCAAATTCTCACTTTCATAACACTTAGATTTGGTTATCATAATTGACCCTTAAGAGGCCACAAATGCCTCTAATCAAAGCCCTAAAAGGTTGGGAAACAAAAGGTTGAAGGTCACTTTTCGAAAACACTAAGTGCTGGAACACAGGCTTGGGCAGCGGCCCGCCCTTCCTTGGGTTGCGGCCCAAATATGGTCAGAAGGTCATGGGCTGCGGCCCGCCACTCTTGGGCCACGGCCCAAATATGGTCAAAAAGGCTTGGGCCGCGGTCCGCCACTCTTGGGCCGCGGCCCAGAAATTTCCTGACTCTGGGCTGAACTTCGAAAAACCATAACTAATTCTAGAAAAATCAAAACGGAGTGATTCCAAAGCCAAATGAAAGGTATATAAGTCCTCTTTCAAGGACAAATATAGCCCTTCACTGGAAATGACTACACAAATACAGAATTACACAATACTCATCACTGCCCCCAAAACAGAGTTCTGTTTCAATCCCAAACTTTGGACAACCATATCTCACAGAATACTCTACTAAATGTCACAAAATATATGTCCATTTTGAAGCTTGGGATGTGAAATTTAAGACTGGAAAGTTTCAGAATTTTCCAATACCATGTGGTTATTCAAAACGCTCATACAAAATTACTGTGCAAAACAGAGCTTAAACAAACAGATTTCCAATTTTCTACCAAAGTGTTCAATAACTCCAAAATTAATAACCAAGCTTATTCCCACACAAAATCACTCAAGGAACACAATGGTAACCTCAAAATGACCAAAATCACAACCTATCAACATGCCCTGTTTTAACCAAAGCACCAAAGCTATCACAAAGGGATCAACCTTCACATTTAAGCTTAAATTACCTTCTATCAATTCAAAACACTAAACAAGGCACCATTTCCATAACAACAACATACCATACTCCCCAAGACCCTAAATCACGAAAATTAGGGCTAAAATTCCAGAAATTCAAGGCCTAACCAATGGCCACAAATCTTATATGAGAAGGAAGCTTTCACTCACCTCAACAACTTTACCAAAGGTACTTCATTATTCTCCCAAGTCCATAATTTCGTGATTCTTCAAATCTCCACCAATGGAGAATCTACAACCATAGGATGAAAGCTCTTAGCTCAAGGAACAACATTAATGAAGAGCATTTTGGCATTTGAGGCCATTTGCTTACCTCAAAATCCAACTTTTCCTTTCTCTCTCTTGGCCAACAATGGAGGAAATGAAGAGAGAAGAGAGAGAACGTGAGAGAGAGAGATGGAGAAGAGATGAAGATGATGATGAAGCACAGAAAAATCTTTCCCCTAGCCCCTTTCTATGCGCATGGGAGAGAGAGAAAAGAGAGAAAATGAATAAAAATAATCCTTTGACTTTTCTTCTCATCTCACTTCATCATCAAGTGACACTTGTCCACATCTTATACATTCTCATAAAGTAAGTAACCACTTGGTTACTCTACTAATTCCATTAGCCATTTAGTTACATATCTCATTTCTCCTTAGTTAGTAATTAATTTCTCCATTAATCACTAACTTATGGCTAATAATTTGCTTCTTTCAATTTTCCACTAATCATGGCATATTAATTAATATTGCCATACAACACATAATTATTCCACTTTAATTCGATAATTATCCTTAATAATTACTATTAGCCTTATATCGAAAATTGGGGTGTTACACAGATCATTCATTAAATGACTTTTCTATTTAATATCAACGACCCTTTTTCCTTGGAGAGCTACAGACCACATTTTATTTGCCTGATCAATAACATAGAACACTTGTTTCGCTTGATATGCCATAACAAAAGGTTCATCTCTAAAACTTCTACTATTCAAATAAACCAATGTAAATCCCAACTGATCAATCATCACACCGTTGACATCAACCTACTTGCATTTGAAAATGGGAAGTTTAAATTTAACATAATCAACCACCCAATTCTCTTCAATCACCCCATAATAAGGTATTGCTGCTAATCTAGGATTCTTATCTTTTGAACTAGAGAAGTGCATAGATTCAGCCACTAACATAACCCCACTGTTCTAGACGGTGCTTCTATCATTAAGGGACTTCGTGTAAAACGTATAACCATTGATCACAAATGAAGTCTAACTTATGACATCAGCCTCAGGACCACGTGCTAACCATGTAATTGTATCAGAAACACATTCTTCACCGTCAACCTTTTGTTTGAACCAATGTGCAAAAGTTTTGTTATGCTCCATAATTAACCTTTGTTCAGTCATTCGACTATTTCCTTTTTGTACAATTTCTTTATGAGCATTAATGTAATCTTGAACTTTATCAATATTATTCAAGATGTACAAGTGGACTTGTTGCAATTCATCACGATCCATACTCTTTACTGAAGCCCCGCGTCTACCACCTTCTTCGTCATGACGTTCAGGAAGTCCAATGTGTCCTATATTTGACAAGTAATCTTGATAAAACTCTATGGCTTCTTCAGAAACATATTTCTGAACAATAGATGCTTTAGCCTGGTTAGGGTTCTTCACATACCCTTTTAAGATTTTCATAGTGCTTTTAATTGGGTACATCCATTGTAAATAGATAGAGCCACACAACTTGATCTCCCTGACTAGATGAACAATTAGATGTACCATGATGTCATAAAAAGCAGGAGGAAAAAGCTTCTCAAGCTGGCACAAGATCAAATATCCTTCATTTTCTAGTTCATCCAACTTTTCTCTCTCAATGACTTCACTACAAATAGCATTGAAGAAGAAACAAAGTCTAGTCAAAATATGTTGAAGATCATATTTGGCAATGCCTCGAATAGCTACTAAGAGCAGTTGTTGCATTAAGACATGACAATCATGAGACTTTAGCCCCACTAACTTCAAGTCTTTCATTGACACAAGCTTCCTAACATTTGAAGAATACCCTGAAGGAACCTAGATGCCATGTAAACAGTCACAAAAGCTTCTTTTCTCATCCTTAGACAAAGTATGAGCGGCTGGAGGACAAAAAGTAGGAAATAATTGATCAATTTTCTTCCATTAAGAAGAATCAGCTGATGTCAAAACTTTCCATCGGATATCCTCTCATCCACATGCCATCTCAAATTTCTTGCATCGTTTTCATTAGCAAATAAGCGCTTGAACCTTGGTATGATTGGAAGGTACCACAATACATTTACAAGAGTGTTATTTGATTTGTACCTCAGGGTTTCACATATTGGACACTTTTGTTCCTCTTTATGCTCTTTTCTATACAATATACAATCATTAGGGCATGCATGGATCTTTTTATACTTCATCCTTAGTGAACACAATATTTTCTTAGCATCATAGTATCGAGAAGGCAATACATTATCATCTGGAAACATGTCCTTAAAAGCCTCAAGCGTTTCTGAAAAACTCTTGTCGCTCCATCCATGCCGTGCTTTCAAGCTTACCAATTTCAATATTGATTTCAACAATTGGTACTTTTTACACTCCGCGTACAACGGCGTCTCAATCTCAGCATCACTACACATATTACCATATGCATGTGAATGCTCAAAAGTCTCTTCTCATACATCACGAATAATATCCTCTATCCAATCATCTGTATCCATGTCAATATCATCAAAGTTCACTTCCTCTATTGAGATGAACTTGGCATTTCTAATTCTTCACCATGCCATACCCACACTGTATAACTCTTACAAAATCCTTCACAAATTAAATGTGTATATATATATATATCTGTAATACTTAGTCGCTTCTCATTCAAACATACTACACAAGGGTAATAAAACTTCCTGCTACCATCATCTGCATTTCTACTAGCGAAATCTAAAAAGCCCCTCACCCCATTATTATATTCAACACTCGTTCATTTAGCATTTATCCAACTATGATCCATATATATCTCAACACTTCTAGTACCCTATATCCAACAACAAAAGGATAGACAAAAAAACAACAATGATAGAGTTTTAGATATTTCAACGAAATTAACAAGCACCATTTAAAACTAGTATTGTTTTAACAAACCAATAATACTGACAATAATCAAACAACCGCACTAAATTAAAACATCAGATAGAGTGGTATTAATCCAAGCCAAATATCACAGGGATGTAATTAAAAGAGCATATATCTAACAAGAATGTGCAGATTTAATTTTTTTCCAGATTACGTTTAAGTGCTCAAAGCAACAACAAGAAACATTTTTTCATAGTACATTATTAATTATTGAACAATGTACAACTAAATAACAGATCGAACACTAACCTGATTGAAGACCAAGGAATGAGCTTCAACCCAAAGTCACGGTGGCGTCGGCTAAGGTTAAAATGAAGTCCTCAAATTCACAGCACTGATAAAGGGAAGTCAAGTCAGAGGAAAATGGTCACTACGGAGAATAGAGGTGGCGGCGGAGAAGACTAACGATAATCAAAACAAGCACAGATGAGGAAAATGGTCAATACAGCAACGACAGCAGTAATAATGGAGGACAGTTCAATAAATGAGAGACGGGACACCATGGATGAGTTCAAAACAAGCACAGACAGAGGTCACACAGAAATGGAAAAAAGAGAAGAAAGGGTTTATAGAGCGCGGGATCTGGGCGCAAAAGTAAAATTTCTGGCGAAAAATCTTATCTTTAAGACCGGTTTTTATTAAAAACCGGCCTTAAAAGATGGAAATTTAACATTTAAGAAGGGTTTTTACAAAAACAGGTCTTAAATGTTAAAGATTTAAGACCGGTTTTAGCATAAAACTGATCTAAAATATTTTACTTTAAAGATCGGTTTTTATGTAAATGGGTCTTAAATGTTAAAACATTTTAAATTCATAAAAATTTTAACATTTTAAGACCGGTTTTATTTATAACCGGTCTAAATAAGTTTTTTAGGACCGGTTTTTTTAAGAACCAGTCTTAGAAGTTTAATATAATTACAAAACTGCCACCACGCAAATTTTTAAGACCTTATCTGCCAAAACCGGTCTAAATGTGGTGGTCTAAAAAGGTCTTTTTCTAGTAGTGTTTGATATAAGTTTTGTGGTCATTTGGTTTAGTTGGAATTTTTGGAAATTTAGCCCTATTTTTGAAAATTAGGGTCTTGTGGTGTTTCAGTTGTTGTTGTCATGGATATGGTGTTTTGAGATGTATCTTAGATAGATAAAAGTTGATTGGAAACTTAAGTTAAAAAGTTGCAAGTTTGGTTAGTGAAAAACTCTGTGCTGGCAGTGGTCTTTCATAGACGTTTTAAAATAGCAAATGGTGTTGGAAAATTATGAACCTTTTCAGTCTTAAAGTTCACATGCCAAGATTCAACATGGACATATAAGTTATATAATTTCAACTTTTGAGCTAGGAGTTATGACTATCCAAACTTTGATGTTAAATCTAGGATCCATTCTGGATCAATGTGGACACTTCTTGAGTTCTATATTTTTGTGGTTATGGACAGCCTTGATTCATATTTTTCCTATTTAGAGGACTTAAATATCTTTCAATAGGATTTGGGATCACCTCATTTTGATTTTTCTAGAATTAGTTATACTTTCTGGAAGCTAAAACACAAAAGTCTAAATTTTCCAATTTTTGCCTAAACTTTTGGCCAGCACTGTTCTGAGAGGTAAGAGCTGGATTTTCATGAAATAGATGGTTCCATTGGATTCAATGGGCAAAAATAGGTGAGCTCACAGTCGGTCACATTTTCGGTAGAGGCTGAAAAAGCATAATTACGAAAATGCCACTGAAATCCCTAAATAGAGGCTGTCAAGGGTATTCTCGTAATTTGATAGTGAATTTGGTGATTCCAATCTCAAAAATGGATTCCTTGGGCCAACATATGTTAGAATAGTCTTGGTCAAAATTTTGGAAAAACGTTCTATTAGGTCGGGTACGGCGGGGCTAGGCTGAGGTCTCTGGGCATTTTGGTAAATTTTCACCATAGGCTAATATAACCACAAGAAACACTATGAAAGAATCTAAAATGATAATTGGATAGATTATGACCTCTTTTTTGTACATTTAATATTTTAGGACCGAGTTGAAAGCCGGAAGCGGCACGTTTTACGAGGCACACTAAAAAGAGTGGTCTTTGAGATAGTACTTCCCAACCCTTTAGACATTTGTTTGGGCTTCTAGTAGCCACCTAAGGGACTTTAATGATAACCCAAACTAAATGTTTTGAAGTCATTTGAGTATTGGATTAAGAGATAATGCGTCGTCCTTAATTATGACTACAAGATTCGATATTTGCCTGGAACGTAGAAGGCCTACGCCTGATCAAGGACGGAAAGAACAAGATAGTAACACTTTATCCTATATCATATTTAATGCATTTATTATATGTATTTATCATTAAATGAGCGAGGGGACGAGGCAGTAAGCTCGGCCTTAAATAAGGGACATGGCGTGAGCCCTGCCTTAAATATTGTTAAGGGGATGTGGCGTGAGCCCAGCCTTGAATATTGATTGACGGGACGTGGCGGTTAGCCCGGCTTTGAATATTGTTATGCTGCATTGTATACGTAAACTATTGCTACTAGGATTCTTTTGAATCTCACTCTTTCCAAATAACATTTTTAGCCAGGGCAAGTAGATCTCAAGACAAGCAAGTGAACAACAATGATTAGGATTGCCGGTGGTAGTCTTAGTTTCTTTTTGGTTTTTGGTTATCATTTGGACAACTGTATGTATATATTGGATTGACCATAGGTTTGTAGTTATTGTGTAATCCCCGGTATGGGAAATTGAGATGGGCGATGATGCCCTATAAAACTCTTGGATTAATGATATTATCCTGGGTGAATGTCGGGAATTTCGTTAATACTCTGATATTGTATATGTGGCAAACCGAACAGGCCAATTCACTACTATAAAAAGGGGTTTTAACGTCCCAATTTTGGCACTTTTAACGTCCCAAAATCGGGGGACGTCTATGTCGAGGGCGTAGTATGTTTTAAGAAAAGACGTCCCAAAAAAATTGGACATCTAAAGTGAGACTTTAGACATCCCAAATTGTCATTTGGGATGTCTAAAGTCCCCCGTGGAGGACTTTAGACGTCCTAATTCTTAATTTGGGACGTTAAAAGGTTTGATTTTTTTAAAATGATCATTTACATTCTACATTATCCAGCAAATTCAAACTGCAGAAACAGAATAGAAAATGGATACATAAACCACAATGTCTGTTACAAAATGGTAAGGACATCCAGCACTACAATCTTTACTATATATACATACAATAACAACTTATACAACCAACTACTATATATATCAACAATAACAACTAAAGAGTGTTAAAACACTGTCATCACACAACTACAAACTGATATAAATAAAAATTTGACTGCTCTATATGTTGAAGAAGATGTCCAACCAAAAGGTCTCTGATCAAATCAAGGTCTTCACGTAGGTAGGCATCTTCATTATCAAAAATCTGAAAATTAGAAAATAAGATTTGATGAAATGAATCAAGCAAATGAATTTATTAGCATTTCAATTAGAACACCAAAAATATTATTATTTGAGAATCAAGAAGCGATTACCTTTTCAAAATAGCTAGTAATTTCACTTTGAATGATATTATACATATAAAGTATAACATAATATCCACATTCAGTGTTGTCAGGTTGTCGAGGGCACTTTAAATCAAAGGCATGCAATTGATTGTTAAAATCAATAAAGGTATGTCTAAAATGACCATCAATGAAACAATAAGAATCGAAACTACTTACTATCGGATAAAACCACTTTGGCTTTTTAACAACTGTACCCTCGCGTGACCCACCTAGGACTCTATATGTTTGACAAGCACTATCATGAAAATCAAAATGAACAGAAATCAGAACTATTCATTGTTTTAAGAGTCAATGAAATACAAACAGAATAACTTACATGTCAAAGACTGATTTTTTATCTTTGTCTAGCTTTTACTCAAGAGATCAAACTACTAGACTACGTTGCGGCGAGGACATATAGCACACAAACTCCAATGGTAACTATAACAACATGTACAGATTAAAATGAAGTTAGATGACAAGGTAATTATTTATTAAACTTCTTAAATTGACAAAATGAAAATACAAACCGTTGAACAATAGGTACTAGATAACAACAAAGTTTGGTCTCTCCCATTGTGTAGCCGACATAGTGAGTCCTATGCGCCACAGTATTGGTATCCCCTGTCGTATTCGCAGGGCATAAGAATCCATAACAATCATATCTTTTCATGTTTGTGCAGAGGCCATGGAAGATGCTATAATATAATTAAAATAAGGAATGAATTATTGAATGTATGAAATCAAAAAACCACTAAATGAGTTCTATGGAAAAATTGAAAAAAAAACTTATCGGATTGCAAATTTCACCCAGGCTGTATCTATCTCTTCCAACCTGATAAACTACTTGAGATCTGTATTGTCAATCATGTAGGGATAATCTAATGTAAGGCCCACAATCCCTTGAAGCATCTTTAAGTCAACTTGTTTAATACCCTTGTAGATCTGTTGCAACCGTGCTAAGTAGGGTCATTTCCTTGCATATTCGTCGTCCTTTTAGAACTTCAAAAAAATTGTTATTAAGATGCCAACAAATTTTCAGTAATAGTAAGGTAATTCCTACTATTGGAGGTGTTGCGTCTAAACCAATCAGATTATGAGGCCACAGAATGAAAGATCTTATCGCCTGACCTAACGTGCTAACCTCTGGATCAGGAACAGAGATGGTTGTACCTTCTTCCCCTTTTCTAACACTCGTCACATTCACCCTACGAAAATCCAACAGAATTTGCTGATGATGGTGGGTGGTAGCACATATGTGAACGAGACCATCGGCAACAACACGTAACAGTGGATCATCCAAATAGAGGGTAGAAGGGTCCCCCAACACTGGAGTGGGAGAAGGGTCACCAAGTGATTCCTCCAGAGGGTTGTAACTTCCTTTGGTGCTATTGAAGGCCGAGGATTCCTGAGTTCTATTGTCGTCCCTTGCCCTTTGCGCTTCGAACATCTTTGCCATTTCAAGTTAAAGCTCTAGCAACAGCTCTTGTCGGAGCTTGTCGTGAAGGTTGGCCTCGAGCTCTAGTTCGAGGTCCTCTCGAATCTTGGCCACAAGGTCCTTACTAGGTCCAGCTTGTGACAAATAACATGAGTCTCATCCAAAATACCTCACAGCACTAACTCCCCGTGTCTCTCCTCGAACATGACCAAGGTCATCTGCCTTCCCAATAGTCATTGACAAGATGTCCATCTGTCTACTTGGATTGAATAAACCTTGGCTACTCTGATCTTCCAATTCATCTTGTAGCATACAGTTTATCGTAAATGTATCGAAACCACTCTCGGTATGCAAAAAATTAGGTACTTATGGTATAACTACTTACAATCCTCACAACAACCTCAACAACAGCCGGATTTATGTACTTCCCAGCCTTAATCCTCCCAGCTTTCCATTTTTTGTGACGTAGAGGAGGTGTCGGGGCATAAATAACAACGATAGGATTAGATTCCGCTGCTTCCTTCATTTTCTCTTACTCTTCTTGCATCATTTGCCGCTCAAGCTTCCGATATCCACCACGAGACATGTAATATTGATATTTATTTTTTTATTGCCTCTGTGCATTTCCTGCACTTAATTTCTATAAATGAAAAACAATAAAAAATAATTCAATAATATCAAGTATATGAAAATTAAAAGCTTTATATGATGATGACAGAAATCTTACCAAAAACTCAGGATCTGCCCATGATGCCGCAAACAACCTCCAGTCCTCTGGAGACAAATACGAATAATGTGTACATGGATCTTGGCCCCTCAGGGCCCCTCGAATGTACCTTGTTGTTAGCTTATTCTTAAAACCTTTCCATCGTATACGAACCTCATCCATCCAGTGCCTGTACATCTCCCTGGTGTCTGGGACATCATATGTTTGCTGCAAGGTAAAACATAAGATTATTATATTTGAAACAATAGGAATAAAGCTACAATTACCATAGATGCATCAAAACTTATATACCAAAAGTTGTTGCCAAATCATGTCTTTCATTTTTTGGGGAACCAATCTTCAATTATCGTAGGTAATGCACACTTTGCTTCGACCCAAAAACCCTACGTAGCTTATGAAGTAGTCTTCCTCAGGACCTACTGGATTCAGATTGTCATCAAAGTCTACATGCAGCCTCTCTTGTTGATGTTCATGACGTGCAACAATGCTCTCATCTTTGTACATCCTCTAACCCTCCTTCTTGCAATGAGTTCATCTCTAGGCCTTTCGTCATCACTAGGGCTTTCGTCATCTCTACGCCTTTTGCCATCACTAGAGTTGTCCATATTCTTGTTAACACAAAGCTTCGTCAGAAATGTAAATAAATTGCAATAAAAATAAAATAAACTAATCGGGAGTAAAACAAAAAAACACACAGTTCTCATTTATAAATTAAGGTCTTACTCTATATTGTTTCCCATAGTCCTTCACATGGTCATTTCTTACAGCATATTTGTCATCATCTACCAATTCTACTTCATTTGTTTGAGGTGGAGTTGTTGTAAAAGGTGGTGTGTCATCAAGGTTGAAGGTCGGATCACCATACTTCTGTTTTTTACTTTTAAGGACAATGGACATGTTTTTGCTCGCAGGATCGGTGACATAAAACACTTGTTTTGCCTGGCTTGCTAGAATGAAGGGCTCATCTCTATAGCCAACTCTTCAAAGATCAACTGAGACAAATCCAAATTGTTTATCTATTACCACAACATTATTGATAACCCACTTATATTTGAATAAAGCAACTTTGAACTTGTTTTATGTCATCTCTCATATTTCTTTTATAACTCCATAATAGGCCATAGAAGCCAATATGGGGTTTTTGTCTCTCGAACTGGAAAAGTGCATAGCTTTAGCTTCTACCATGACCCCACTATTTTGTATGGTACTTCTGTCATTTTGCTCTTTCGTATAGAAAGAATAGTCATTTATATCATAATCGATCCAAGTAATGACTTGAAACCCCCAAGCTAACCACTCGATTGTCTCAGACACACCTGTCTTGTGCAAAACCTTTTCCTCGAACCACTGCATGAATGTCTTGTTTTGCTTAATAGCAATCTTCATGTCATTCTTCCTTGGATTCTTATTCTTCAAAGTTTTTCTGTGTTTATCTATGTAAGGCTAAACTTCTTCCATATTATTCAGGATATACAAGTGGGCTTGCAACACCTCTTCACGAGGAACATTCTTCACTTTCCGTCCTTATGCTCCCTTGCTTCTCCCCTCTTTATGCCGAGATTGTTCCTTCTTCCCTGACATATAATCTTTGCAAAACCCCATAGCCTCCTCAACTACATATCTTTCTACTATTGAGGCTTCTGGTCGATAAGATTTTTAGAATACCCTTTTAAGATCTTCATGTATTACTCGAAAGGGTACATCCACCTCAGGTAAACTGGACCGCAGAGCCTTACCTCCCTTACCAAATAAACTACCAAATGCACCATTATATCAAAAACTAAAGGAGGAAAATGCATCTCTAGTTGTGACAAAATAATGTAACCCTCATTTTCCAGTTCATCCAACTTTTCAGTGTCAATGACTTTGTTACAAATAGCATTGAAGAAAACACACAATCTTATTATAGTGGTTCATACTTCATCTTTCATTATGCCTCTAATAGCTACCGGTAATAATTGTTGTATCAATACATGATAATCATGGGACTTCATTACCACGAACTTCAAATCGTCCATTAAGACACATCTTCTCACATCCAAGGAATACCCTTGTAGCACCTTAATTTCATGCAAACACCCACACAAACTTCTTTTCTCTGCTTTTGATAGTGTATATGTTGCTGGCTTCATGTATGCCCCCTACCATCATCTCTTAATTGGGGATGTAACCATTATCTTATTCCCATATCAACAAGGTCTAATCTCGCACAAATCACATCCTTAATCTTCTTTGGTTTGTGCAAAAGTGTACTGATAAGGCTATCACAAATGTTCTTCTCCACATACATCACATCAATACTGTGTCTCATGTCAAAGAAATGCCAATATAGAAGATCAAAGAAAATAGATCTCTTCTTCCATACATTCTTCTCACCCATAATTCTCTGATTCTTACCAAAAGTGACATTGATACGTTCCACTCGACTGTAAACTTCCTCTCCGGTTAATGACTTTGGATCTATTCCATGCTCCGGTAAGCTGTTAAAACACTTTATTAGCCTACGATATAGGTGGAACCGATGAAGAAACCTCCTGTGGCCAAGGTAGACAGTTTTTCTTCCATGCTTTAGTTGATGGAAGTATGTGTCTACTTCACATATTGGGCATGATTTATGACCCTTCACGCTGTACCCTGACATGTTTTCGTTCGTAGGGAAGTCGTTTATCATTGTGAAAATCATTGCACGTAGCTTGAAGGACTCCATATAAGCATCAAACACATCTACGCATTCCTCCCACAACTTCTTCAAGTCCTCAATCAAAGGCGCCAAATAGACATCAATATCATTCCCTGGCTGTTTTGGTCCAGAAATCATCATAGATAGCATCATATACTTGCGTTTCATATATAGCCAGGGAGGCAAGTTATATATTACAAGGAGAACCAGCCACACAATCTGTGTGCTTGTAAGAGTTCCATACGGATTGATGCCATCTGTACAAAGCCCAAACTGAAGGCTTCTCAGCTCACTGCCAAATTGAGGGAACATTTCATCTATTTTTTGCCATTGTGGAGAGTCAGCTGGGTGCCAACGTTATTTCCCATCAGATATTCTCTCATCAGGATTTTCTTAGCCTCATACATACGATTTGGAAGTACATTATCCTCTAGAAACATATCACACAATAGTTCAAGCAACAATGTGAAACTACTATCAGTCCACCCATAAGTTGTCTTTAAGTTAACCAAATGTAATGTTTCCATTCTATCTTCATCTATCACATCCATATCTTCCTTCTTGTGCGACGGACAATTCGTTACTTTCTCACCATGCCATATCCACCTTGTGTATCGCAGATTTATTCCATCATAAAGGAGGTGATCCTTTATGACATCAACATCCCGTTGACTCTCATTCAAACAATTGACACAAGGAGAAAAATACTTCTCATTTTTTGCTGGAGCATTCTTCACTAGTTCTCAAAGCATTCATCCTACTGTGATCCATTTTGTTACCACCTAAGCCATCCCCAATAACACTCACACGTTTAGTACAATTGTCAGCGATATATGATGGGATTTCCTGTTTTCACTTTTTTCAAGAAAAACTTCGACAGCATTTCCTGTTAAAAGTAAGACATCCCAAAATTTCAAGCAACCCTATCTCTCAACTACACGAATAATAAGCATACTACTTACTATATTATATTAAGGAAACAACATTAATAATCTTACTAATCTAATCTAAAAAAAATAAAATCAATCATATTAAAGAAACAAAAATTACTCTGTTTAATTGTTGTTAATTTCATCAAAATCATTCAAAAGCTCCATTAATTTATAATAATATATATACATATTTTCCCTCTCAATTCTCAACCTCCAAACATATAAAACAAACATTTCCAAGCTCCAAACATATCAAACAAACAATATATTAACATGATATTTCCTATTGGATAGGTTTTCAATTATTTTCACTAAAAAAATTAACAAATTCATTTCTTTGGGATCAAATTTAATCTAGATGTTAACTACTATAAGGTACATTAAGTAGGTATGTACATTTAAGGTTAAGATGCATCTATCCCATAAAGTATTTTTTTGAGTAACTCCTAGTATTTTTTTTATGTAACTCCTAGTATTTTAAAGAAATTTTTTCGCGCACTTTGTTCTTAAAGTATTTTTTGACTTGATTGTTTCATCACTGAAAAATTGAAAAGCTAAGTAATGAATATGTTAATGATGTAAGAATTAAAATTCTCAAATGTATAAGTTATTTTTCAGTAATTATATGTCTTTTATATTTTTATTACAAATCTTTCACATTTCATTACTCAACATTTCAATATAGAGGTAATATAGCCACAATTTTTTCCAATTATATTCAACCTTTGTCAAGATTGAGGCAATATAGTCAAATATCATACAACTGACCAATATGGTTTTAAAAAAGTGACCAACTAATTAAGACCAATACAAGGCAAACATGTGATGTGCTACAATTTATATTTCACATTACACATTTTAATTTAATCTCTTCAACTAAATTTATATTTCAAAAAGAAATTAAACTATTCTGTTAAAAAAAGAAAGAAAGAAAATAAACTAACCTGATGAAGGCACAGTGGAGGAGGTACGCCGGAGGGTAGAGAAAGCAAAGAAGACCATGGTGTATGGGGGAGGTATGGACGACAATGGAAGGAAGGAGGTGGAGGAGAGCAAAAACCAAGACACTGTGGAGGAGGGGGTGGTGCATGGTTCATCTTCAATGGAAAGGAGGTGGAGGAAAACACCAAGAAGGTGTGGAGGAGGTGGGTCGACGGCCAATGAAAGAAGGAAGAGTAAAGTTTAAAGGGAGGGGGTCGACGGTTAGAATAGAATGAAAGAGGGAGGAGTTGTTTGGTCAAAGAGGAGGGAAGGAGGGTGGAGAATGGAGAAGGCGCATGTCATACAAGTGTCTGACATGAAAATTCATTTGGGACGCCTATAGGTGACTTTAGGCGTCCCAAATGGCATTTAGGATGTCTAAACCCTGCTCCTGGCGCTAAAACAATTTGCCAAAATTTATATTGAACGCAGGAAGAACTTTAAGCATCCCAAATTCAAATTTAGGACGTCTAAAGGTTTCCCTACATATATATAATTACAAAATTGCCACCACTTGCCTTTTCAACCACCCAATTTAAATTTGGAACGTCCTTTAAGGTGGTTATATCCTATTTTTGTAGTAGTGATTTTTTTATTTAAAAATGAATGGAGATCATATTGTACTAGTGTTGCAAAAAGTTTTTAATTATCTTGGATCTCTTATTCAATTATATAAAGTATTTTAAACACTAATCATTTTTAGACATGTACCCTTTAGAGAGATCAAAGCCCACGTAGTTTGGGGTAGAAATGCATGTCACTTTGTTTGTGTTTTTAAGGAAAAAGTTCCTTTAATTTATTTGAGAAAACCATTTTTTATCTGTTTGGTATTTTTTTTTATTTTATGAAAACAACTCTTCTGTTCTTTATTGAATAAAAGAAAGGTTTTTGGAAGACTCTTGGACTAAACTTCCTGAGGAGATTCCCATAATCTCACACGGAAGAATAATCGACTTTTACCAGAGGAGGTTCTAAAAACCTCACACGATAGAAACCCTTTGATAAAAGAGAAGCTTTCTTTTTTATTATTTTCATTTACGAAAATGGGTCACGAGCATTTTTTCTTTTACCTTTTTATAAAGAAAACTTATGTTAGAGGGAGATATGAAAATAACAAATTAATACACATCCAAACAGTGAAAATAAGTAGTAGAAGAAAATTATCACATGTCAAGTCAATAAATGAAGGATGCGTACCTTTTTCATGGTCCAAGTAACACACAAATAACATTGGGCATATCCTCGCTATATCAACAAGAAGAGAGTAGCATAAATATTGTTGGCGTAGTGGAGTGAAAAAAATAAAAAGAAAGAGGGATGAGCGGTTCAATCACATGAAACTAAAAAGACTAAATAGAAAAATAATGAAAAAAGAAAAAGGAATAGAGAAGAAAGATATAAGGAGAAAAAGAAAGGAAATGAAAAATAAGATAAAATAATCCAAATCATATTGGATTGCACCCTCTAGCAATTAGTGTTATAGCTCACAATGGTGACAATAATCACGAGAGCATATGCTTTCCTTAGGCATAAAGATGAAACAATAAAAATAAAAGAGAGAGAAAATGAAGAATGATAAGAAAACAAATTAATCCAAATTTCATATTGGATTTACCCTCTAGCGATTGATGCTTAAGCTTGCATATGTGATAATCATCACAACAGTATAGGCTTTCTTGGGGTTTTTAAAAAAGATAAGAAAAGGAAAATAGAAGAGAGAAGGAAAATGAAAAACAATAAAAAAAATAAATTAATCCTCATCATATTGGATTCCTCCCTTTAGCCATTAGTGTTGAAGTATCACATATGTGACAACAGCTATAAGAGTGTAGGCTTTCCTTGGGTATGAAGATAAAAAGATGAACACAATCAATAATTCACTCTTATTTTTAGACACCTCTAATTATTCCTAACCTCTCTTTTCTCCCTATTTTCTTGTGTCTTTGCTCTCCCAATTTTTTTTTTCTTGCTTCAACACTTGCTCCTCTATTTATAGTCTCAAGGTATGGTTTTCTTCATAAATGCTCTTTCTAACTTGACCTGATCACCATCAATAGAGATTTTTTTTAAATTTTTTAAATTTTTTGTATTTTCTATTAAAAAAACTTCCTAGATTGACCTAATCACCATCAATGGAGATTTTTTTTTAAATTTTCGTTTTAATTTTTTTATTATTTTTTGCACAAGTAATTTCCTAATTTAAACCTATTAACATAAATGAGATTTTTTTAAAAAAATTTTAATTTTTTATTTATTTTCTTATGTTTTCCGTACAAGCAATTTCCTAATTTAAACCCATGAATGAGGGATATTTTCTGTATTTTTTTATATTTTTTTTTATTTTCCCTTAATAAATGACAATGCCAATTCGGACACCAATCATCATCAATCAGAGGACTTTTTTTCTTTTTTTCTTTTATTTTCATTTTTTTGTTTTATTTTTCAATTTTCCCTTTAATGATGATTGCTAATTTAGACATCAATCCTCATCAATGAGAGGATTTTCTTATTTTCTCTTTTTTAATTTTTCCATTTAATGATGATTGCCAATTTAAACACCAATCATTATCAATGAGAGGATTTTCATTTATTTTTGTTTTTTTAATTATTTTTATTTTTTAAGTGGGGCCCGGACAAAATAGGGTGTTCAATCACAATGGTCCATGTTGATCTTAATTGTTAATACATGTCACGAAAGTTGTCAATATTGCTCTTTTAGTTGTCAATAACAAGCAAGTTGACCTTACTTGTTAATACATGTCTCGACAATTGTTGATGTAGCTCTTTTAGTCATCAATAACAAGTATGAGACGCAGGTTGACAATAATTGTTAATACATGTCACGATAGTTATTAATATAGCTCTTTTAGTTGTCAATAACAAGTATGTGGTGCGGTGATCATCCCTAAAATCTTCATTTCCTTCAATTTTCAAAAGGTTTCCACATCAAGGAGAAAGTGCAAACTGCCATGATATTTAAGCCATCATACACACGGAGAGGCAATGATATGTGCAGACCTTTAGGCAAAGAATGCCCATGATGCTGTTATTACTCCTGATATGGTAAGATAGTCCTAATAGACAAGAACATCGAGCATACCATGGCTAAAATAAATTATGACATTGGTACAACTGTACAATAAGGTTGAAAAAATTTAACTGAGGTACAAGAAACAAGAGCAAAGTATAAACTACTATGAATAAAGGGCCTAATTCTAAACCACTCACACAATATCAAGTGTGACAGACAATGGACAATAATGCGTGCACAGAAGACGAAATGAATTCCAATTTTCCCAAGAATCAATTTGTAAACCAGGGAAGTAAAAAGCTTCAGTGAAAATAATGCTGGCATCATAATTTTCACAGGTAAGAAGAACTAAAACATTCAAAGATCAGATAATGTGCGCTCCTCAATAGTCTGATCATAAATAAAATTTTTTTTTCAACTTTTCAACAAATAAATTTCATAACGAATATTTCAGCCCAACATGAGGCTGAAAAATATGGTTGTGATATATGTCTAACACACTCCTTGATAGATAAAGCACAAGCCTATCATAGACTGTTTTAAAACACATGCTAGCTCTCCATCTCAAGACGCATCATGACGTGCCACTAATATTGGCTTCTCTTGCCGACTACTGCTGCAAAAAAATGACGTAAAACACATACCTAATAAAGAAAAGAAAATAAGGATCAAACATCCTATGAGAGAGAGATGTTTCAATCATTATATACCCCATGGAAATTACTGGTCATTCTTATTGAGTACTATTCAGTAAATGAAGAGAATTCGGAATCGATGAGCATTGTGATGACCCAAGCATTTATGAAAAAATTAAAATTAATTATTTAAATATTAGTGAGTCAATAATAGAAAATAGTAGGAATCAAAGATGATAAGCTTGATTATTTTATATGTATGTTCAAAGTTTTAAATTGATAGTAAAGAATTATTAGAATTTTTCTGGACTAAAGGATAATTGGCCAAAATTAATTATAAAAAATACCAAGAATCCTCAAATGATTGGGTGAATATGAGGTAAATTTATTTCAAGGTTAATGTGAATTTATAGAAAATATTTTCATGCCTTAGAAATGGAAAATTTGTCTTAAACAATATTTTACAGGACCAAATTTGAGCTTGACAAAAATTATGCAATTACTCCCCAAAAAATATGAATTGTCAATGATATCAAATTGGTCATATGATTAAAGAAATCATGAATAATAAGTAAGAGTGATAAATTACATATTAATTAATGGAAGCATTAAGGTTATATAAGTAATTAAAGACATGAGAAAACTCCAGATTATTGGCCAAGGTGGCATGAATATGAGGGAGCAAGAGAACAATAAAAGGTTTTGGGCCATTTATCAAATGAAGCCATTAAACTAGTATTTTTTAAGGAGGGGGATGTGAAATTTTTATTAAATAAAACTAAGAGATGGTCTTTTATTTAGCAAAAAGACATTTAACTGCCACTTCAACTTCCAAAACCAAGAAAAGGCCATTAAAACTTGCAAAGGACAGAGAAGGGAAGGGGTGGAAATATGGGTTTTTCATGTTTTGGCTTAAAAACTAAAATTCCCTTAAGATTCTCTTAAAAACCAATTGAGTAATGTGATTGACTAAAACCGTAATGTTTTTTACAAAAATCGTAATGGTTTTGACAAATGAATAATTACTTGCAAAATGTGTGAAATGATTGGCCAAGAGTTGTGGGTTGTGACCAATTAAGTGATGAGATTAACTAAAACAGTAATGGTTTTAACAAAATTCATAATGATTTTGACAAAATCAATAAGTACTAACAAAATATGTCAAAGAATTGGCCAAGAGTTTTGTGCTATGACCAATTGAGTAATGGGATTGACTAACACATTAATGATTTTGACAGTTGTTGAAATCCTTCGGAATCTTTCTTGAATCTTGCTGTCCATTGCTTGCCCTCCTTGTCTTCCCTCCATCTAGTCCTTCGTTCGCTTTCTTCTTCCTTTGTTATGCATGATTAACACATCTCCTGCCTTTCTCTATTCTATTCATTATGGTGGTGGGTTAAGCAAGGAATTGAGGGTATGATTGAATGGAAGATGTATCAAACCCTTTAACATTTCGATATACATAGAGTAAAAAGGCACAATTCCACATGCATACAGAAATAGCACAGATATACTTATATTAAGTGCAAGTTTACATACAGGAGTCTTCCCAATAAGGTTTGATAATATTTACAAATTTTATCCAAAATATCCAAAATATTAAAATTAAACTAATATAACCGAATAACTCTGATCTTGGGACCCGCATACCTTAATGGCCCTTATCTACCACTTTGCCTTTGGAGTCACTGGTTCCCTCTGGAACATTTATTATTTATGAAAAAGGGTGAGATTCCAAGAAATCCCAATAGTAAAACACAATCAATATTATAAAATGCGAAAATTTAATATGAAGTGCACCATATGATATAAAATGAAAATTCATATCTTAACATATGTGTACATAATGCTCTGGGCCAAATGACTATTTGGATCCCCTACGTGTAACTCAGTTGAGTCACCGACTACAGCTAGGTAATACCTGTATACCTCAGCTAAGTCCCAGACCACAACTAGGTAATATACCCCAAGCACATGTTCATATCACAGAATATAGCAACATACGGCTTATAAATAATCACATGGTGTATGAGAGATAATAGTTTGTACCTTATGTCCCTTTTTACTACATAAGAATAGTTCCTCGAACTATGTGCCAACGACTCAGGCTACTACTCGGGTCTTAAAATTCTAAATGTATAAGAATTAGGTTAAAATCCATTCATGCACTACTTTAAATACTTCCATAGTGTCTTTTGTGATTATATTAATGTATATTGAAAAATTACCTAAATACCCCAAGCTATTCTGACATAATTTCTCCCAAGGAACCCATTTTGACCTTGGTGTTTGCAAAATCACTCTCAAATGACAATTTCACAATTTTCCAGAAACTAACAGATTTTCAGTCAACTTTGAAATTTTATAAATAATTCTAGAAAATTGCAAATTGATGATTCTAAAGCCTAAATAAAGCTCTTTAAATGTACTTTCATGAAAAAAACACCCAAAGATAATCACTGATTACAGATGTTTCCTAGAAATTCAGACAACCACTACTATTCCAAATTGCACTCCAAAACATAGCTCAACTTAAAAAATTCATAACTAAATCTAGAAAACTCAAATTATAGTGATTCCAAGTCCTATGTGACTCTCATTAAGTCTAATTTAAGGAAAAAAAATATTAGTCACCTCCAATTACATGGCTAAATTTTCCAAAATTATCAAACAATGCCTAACTAGTTTAGAAAATGTTACATATTCAATGCCTAACTTCAAAAATTCATATCTCACAATCTACAAACTCAAATGACACCTATTATATATCAAATTAAAGCTTATCATGTATAATATTATTTTGCAAAGTTTCATGATGCATTAATAAAAAACGTCACACAACCAAACTGCCAAAACCTGAATGTCCAAAATTTCCACTATCTCTGACTTGAATTTCAAAAATCATAACTCTCTTTAAAGATATCAAAATAATGGATTTTGGGATTCTTGTTAAAGCTATGAATGTCTACTACATTCTTGTAAAATTTTATAATTTTGCGATAAGGTTTGTCTAGTCAAAACATAACATGAAGCTGATTGTCTTCCAAAAATGTCAATTTTGATAGTTTGACTTCAAAATCAAGAACTCATTCATTTTCACTCCAAATTGTACTCTTCCTGATTCTATCATCAACTACATATCCTAAACTATCTACACAAAAAAGACCCAGTTGAAAGATCCATCTATAACCTCTGTTTAAGCTTTTGCAATTTTCAAGTAGATATTCTATTTTTCGAAAAGCAAAACAAGGTGAAGAAAACTAACATGCAACCATTAATTTATACTCTAAACCTCACAAATTTTAATTCTATACTCTCCTACAGATATCTACTGAGGTTAATGAGCAAATTTCATAACCAAAGAACACTAAAATCATCATACAATCAATGGTTTACAAATTTTCGATGACATAAATATTTTGATGCATTTTCTCTTGTTCCAACCACAAAACTACCAAAACAACAACCTCAAATCCACACAAACCAAATGTTATAAGAAAGTTAAAGATGTAATAGACTCACCTACACAAGAATATGGAGTTGCATGTGTGATTCGTAGCCTCTTCTTCCTCCAGTTTAACTCTCTCTCTCACACACATCTTTCTCTTCCGCTATTCTATTTCTTTCTTTCACTCTCTCTTTCTCTATTTTATTTTGGCTACAGACATAAATGGGAGTTAGAGGAATTAATAAGTGATTGTGTGTGCAGGGTGTTGAGTATATGTGTTGTCCGAATGAAAATGAGAAATGTGTAAAGTGTGTGTGTGTTTGTCTAAGAGAGTAAGTGAGGTGTTGTGTTTTTTAGTGAAAAGTGAGTGTTATCCATGTGTGTGTCTCTTGTGTTGGTAAGTTGAGTGTCGGCAATAATATTGCTTATGCTTATGTGCATGTTTTTAATAAGTATATATATATATATATGTATAATTTTATCCTATTAGTTACACACACTAGGCCTTAATTTTTTCCTTTGTCTAATTTAAGATTCCTTAAATTTCGTAGGTTCTATAATGTGACTTACTATCTAATTCCCATTTAAATTTTCTTTTTGGAAAATGTAACGTTTTACTAAATTTTGGGATATTACAAGATAGATGTGCACTACTACAGAATTGAGATATAACCACCCCCAAGGACGTCCCAAATTGAAAATTGGGTGGTTAAAAAGGGAGGCGGTGGCATTTTCGTAATTATACATATGTAAGGGACACTTTAGGCGTCCCAAATTTAAATTTGGGACGCCTAAAGTGCTTCCAGGCGCGAAATATAAATTTTGTAATTTTTTTTAGTGCCTGGAGCTGGGATTAGACGTCCCAAATAAATTTTGGGATGCCTAAAGTCTGGGATTTGGGACGCCTAAACCAAGACTTTAGGCGTCCCAAATGCCATTTGGGACGCCTAAAGGCGTCCCCAAGGCGCATGTCAGACAAGTGTCTGACATGCGTCTTCTCATCATCTATTCCTCCTCACACTTCTCATCTTCTTCACTTTACTCTTTTACTCCTCCCCACCCACCGTCGGCTCCCTCCTCCCCTTCTTCCTCTTGGTTTTCTTCAACTCCTCCCTCCTCCGTTCTTCTTCCTCTTTGTGTTTTTTCTTCAACTCCTCCCTCCTCCCTTCTTCTTCCTCTTTGTTTCTTCAACTTTGTTTCTTCAACTTTGTTTCTTCAACGCATGCAACCACTCGACCCTGCTGCAACTTCACCTCCTCCACAGTGTGTAGATTTTTGGTCTCCTCCACCTCCTTCCTTCCATTGTTGTGCACACCACCGTGGATCTCCAACGTCCTCTCCAGCAAACTAGTGGGCGCCCCTGATCAGGTTCGTTTATTTTCTTCTTGTTTTTTTTAACAGAATGGTATGTATATTTTGTTTTTAAAATATAAATTTACTTGAAATAGTTGAGATTGTGCTTATATATTGCTTATATTGAGATGGTTGAGATTAGCCTGGTGTGTTTGGTGTCTTATATTGTTTAAATTGCATGTATTCTTCAACTCCAGTGCAATGGTTTATTTTCTTGTTTAAATATAAATTTACTTGTGTATACCATTAATTAGTATATATAATAAATTAAAATATGATTTGTTTAAATTTAAGAAATTCTTGTATTCCAAATGAATAATTATGAAGAATAATTCAAGCCAAAACTAAAAAGAAAACCATAACCCCATTATTCATTAAATGATTTTTATCTAAATATTTTCAATAAAACAATTTTATTTTTGGAAGAACTCAACTTAAAATTGTTTTGTTAATATGAAACTTGTTTTTTTAAATCTTCCAAATCTCAAAAAAATTCTTTAATTTAATCTTATTATATTTATTTTATTGTACATTAATGTTTATATACATATACTTATTAAAAAAATAAGTTACATAGCACTGAAACCCTTTTAAGATGAGAGAGGAGGCTAGAAGGGCAATAAAGTTATTAAGCCCATATTTTAAAATCCTAAATTGGGTTGATAACTTAATTAGGCAATCCCATCATATGTCGTTGACAATTATACTAAACATGTGAATGTTATTGGGAATGCCTTAGGTGGTAACAAAATGGATCATAGTTGGATGAATGCTTTGAGAACTAGTGAAGAATATGAGAAAGGGGTAGAAGAATTTGTTGAATTCGCTAAAAAGAATGCTCCTGCAAAAAATGGGAAGTATTTTTGTCCTTGTGTCAATTGTTTGAATGAGAGTCGACGGGATGTTGATGTCATAAAGGATCACCTACTTTGTGATGGAATAAATCTGCTATACACAAGGTGGATATGGCATGGTGAGGAAGTAACGAATTTTCTGTCACACAGGATGGAAGATGTGGATATCATAGGTGAAGATAGAATGGAGAAAATGATTAACGATGTTGAGGCAGAATCCTTTGCGCAGTCGCAAGAGTATGACAGCCTGTGGAGTGATGCAGAGACACCATTGTACAATGGTAGTAAGTACACGCGGCTGACGGGAACATTACATTTGGTTAACTTAAAGGCAACTTGTGGGTGGACCGATAGTAGTTTCACATTGCTGCTTGAACTATTATGTGATATGTTTCCAGAGGATAATGTACTTCCAAATCGTATGTATGAGGCCAAGAAAATCCTGTCTACGATGGGTATGGAGTATAAAAAGATACATGCTTGCCCTAATGACTGCGTACTGTACAGAAATGAGTATGGAGGTCTTAGTGAGTGTCCTAAGTGTAAAACTGCACGATACAAAGTGAAAAAAGATGGTGGTTGTGGTGATGTGACAAGTAAAAGGGAACCTTTAAAGGTTATGTGGTATCTTCCAATAATACCACATTTTAAATGTTTGTTTGCGACTCTAACAAAAGCGAAGAAGTTGAGATGGCACTCTGATGAGAGAATATCTTATTGGAAATATCTTCGGCACCCAGCTGACTCTCCACAATGGCAAAAAATAGATGAAATATTCCCTCAATTTGGCAGCGAGCTGAGAAACCTACAGCTTGGGCTTTGTACAGACGGCATCAATCCGTATAGAACTCTTACTAGCACACATAGTGTGTGGCCGGTTCTCCTTGTAATATACAACTTGTCTCCCTGGCTATGTAGGAAACGTAAGTATATGATGCTATTTATGATGATTTCTGGACCAAAACAACCAGGGAACGATATTGATGTCTATTTGGCGCCTTTGATTGAGGACTTGAAGAAGTTGTGGGAGGAAGGCGTAGATGTGTTCTATGCTTATAAGAAGGAGTCTTTCAAGCTACGTGCAATAATTTTCACAACGATAAACGACTTTCCTGCGTACGGAAACTTGTCAAGGTACAGCGTGAAGGGTCACAAAGCATGCCCAATATGTGAAGCAGACACACACTTCAAACAACTAAAGCATGGAAGAAAAATTGTCTACCTTGGCCACAAGAGGTTTCTTCATCGGTTCCACCCGTATCGTAGGCTAAGAAAGCGGTTTAACGGCTTACCAGAGCATGGAATGGCTCCAAAGTCATTAACTGGGGAGGAAGTCTACAGTCGAGTGGAACGTATCAATGTCACTTTTGGTAAGAATCAGAGGGTTGCGGGTGAGAAGAACATATGGAAGAAGAGATCCATTTTCTTTGATCTTCCATATTGGCGTTCGCTTGACGTGAGACACAGTATTGATGTGATGCATGTGGAGAAGAATGTTTGTGATAGCCTTATCAGTACGCTTTTGCACATACCTGGGAAGACTAAGGATGGGATTAATGCAAGATTAGACCTTGTCAAAATGGGTATAAGAGAACGGTTACATCCACAACTAAGAGATGATGGTAGGAGGGCATACATGGAGCCAGCAGCGCATACACTATCAAAAACAGAGAAAAGAAGTTTGTGTGGGTGTTTGCATGAAATTAAGGTGCCGCAAGGGTATTCCTCGAATGTGAGAAGATGTGTCTCAATAGACGATTTGAAGTTAGTGGGAATGAAGTCCCATGATTATCATGTGTTGATGCAACAACTATTACTGGTAGCTATTAGAGGCATAATGAAAGATGAAGTACGAACCACCGTGACAAGATTGTGCGTTTTCTTCAATGCTATATGTAACAAAGTCATTCACACTGAAAAGTTGGATGAACAAGAAAATGAGGGTTACATTATTTTGTCACAACTAGAGATGTATTTTCCTCCTTCATTTTTTGATATAATGGTGCATTTGGTAGTTCATTTGGTAAGGGAGGTAAGGCTATGCGGTCCAGTTTACCTGAGGTGGATTTACCCTTTCGAACGATACATGAAGATCTTAAAAGGGTATTCTAAAAATCCTTATCAACCAGAAGCCTTAATAGTAGAAAGATATGTAGTTGAGGAGGCTATGGAGTTTTGTAAAGATTATATGTTAGGGAAGAAGGAACAATCTCGGCATGAAGAAGGGAGAAGCAAGGGAACACGAGGACTGAAAGTGAAGAATGTTCCTCGTGAAGAGGTGTTGCAAGCCCACCTGTATATCCTGAATAATATGAAAGAAGTTCAACCTTACATAGATGAACACAGAAAGACTTTGAAGAACAAGAACCCAAGGAAGAATGACATGCAGATTGCTATTGAGCAAAACAAGACATTCATGCAGTGGTTTGAGGAAAAGGTTTTGCACGAGACCGGTGTGTCTGAGACAATCGAGTGGCTAGCTTGGGGGCCTTCGTTTCAGGTTATTACTTGGATCGGTTATGATATAAATGGCTATTCTTTCTATACGAAAGAGCAAGATGACAGAAGTATCATACAAAATAGTGGGGTCATGGTAGAAGCTGAATCTATGCACTTTTCCAGTTTGAGAGACAAAAACCCCATATTAGCGTCTATGGCCTATTATGGAGTTATAGAAGAAATATGGGAGATGACATACAACAAGTTCAAAGTTGCTTTATTTAAATGTAAGTGGGTTAGTAATAATACCGTGGTAATAGATAAACAATTTGGATTTGTCTCAGTCGATCTTCGAAGAGTTGGCTATAAAGACGAGCCCTTCATTTTAGCAAGCCAGGCGAAACAAGTGTTTTATATCAGATCACCGATCCTGCGAGCAAAAACATGTCCATTGTCCTTAAAAGTAAAAAACAGAAGTATGGTGATCTGACATTCAACCTTGATGACACACCACCTTTCACAACAACTACACCTCGAACAAATGAAGTAGAATTGGTAGATGATGACGAATATGCTGTAAGAAATGACCATGGTAAAGGATTATGGGAAACAATATAGAGTAAGACCTTAATTTATAAACGAGAACTGTGTTTTTTCTGTTTTACTTCCCGCTTAGTATATTTCATTTTTATTGCAATTTATTTACGTTTCTGATGTCGCTTTTTGTGTTAACAGGAATATGGACAACTCTAGTGATGACGAGAGGCGTAGAGATGACGAAAGCTCTAGCAATGACGAAAGGCCTAGAGTTGAACCCCCTGCAAGAAGAAGGGTTAGAGGCTGTACAAAGATGGGAGCATTGGTTGCACGTCATGAACATCAACAGGAGAGGCTGCATATAGACTTTGATGACAATCTGAATCCAGTTGGTCCTGAGGAAGACCACTTCATCAGCTACGTAGGGCTTTTGGCTCATAGCAAAGTGCGCATTACCTACGATAATTGGAGATTGGTTCCCCTAAAAATGAAAAACATGATTTGGCAGCAACTTTTGGTATATAACTTTTGATGCATTGTAGATTTGTTCTTATTGTTTGAAATATAATAATCTTATGTTTTACGTTGCAGCAAACATACGATGTCCCAGACACCACGGAGATGTATAGGCACTGGATGGATGAGGTTCGTGTACGATGGAAAGGTTTCAAGAACAAGCTAATAGCATGGTACATTCGAGGGGCCTTGAGGGGTAAGGATCCATGTGCACAGTATACATATTTGTCTCCAGAGGACTGGACGTTGTTTGCGGCATCACGAGCAGATCCTGAGTTTTTGGTAAGATTTTTCTGTCATCATGATATAGAACTTGTAATTTTCATATACTTTATATCGTTGATTTATTTTTTGTTGTTTTTCATTCATAGAAATTAAGTGCAGCAAATGCTCAGAGGCAAGCAGAAAATAAATATCAACATTTCATGTCTCGCGGTGGATATCGGAAGCTTAAGCGGCAAATGATGGTAGAAGAGTTAGAGAAAATGAAGGAAGCAGCGGAATCTGATCCTAGCATCGTTATCCAGCCACCGGCACCTCCTCCACATCACAAAAAATGGAAAGCAGGGAGGATTAAGGCTGGGAAGTACATAAATCCGACTGTTGCTGAGGTTGCTGCGAGGATTGTAAGTAGTTATACCATAAGTACCTAATTTTTTACATATCGCGAGTGGTTTCGATACATTTACGATAAACTGTTTGTTACAGGATGATCTGGACGAGCAAAGTAGCCAAGGTTCATTCAATCCAAGTAGACGGATGGACATCTTGTCCACGGCTATTGGGAAGGCAGATGACCTTGGTCGTGTTCGAGGAGAGACACGGGGAGTTAATGTCGCGAGGTATTTTGGACGAGACCCACGTTATTGTCACAAGCTGGACCTAGTAAGGATGTTGTGGCCAAGATTCGAGAGGAGCTCGAACGAGAGATCGAGGCCAACCTTTGCGACAAGCTCCGACAAGAGCTGTTGCCAGAGCTTCAACTTGAAATGGCAAAGATGTTCGAAGCGCAAAGGGCAAGTTTCGAGCATAGAACTCAGGAATCCCCAGCCTTCAATAGCACCAGAGGAAGTTACAACCCTCTGGAGGAACCACTTGGTGACCCTTCTCCCACTCCGGTGTCGGGAGACCCTTGCACTCTCTATTTGGATGATCCACTGTTGCGTGTTGTTGCTGATGCTCTCATTCACACACGTGCTACCACCCACCATCATCAGTAAATTCCGGAGGATTTTCGAAGGGTGAATGTGATGAGTGTTAGAAAGGGGGAAGAAGGTACAACCATCCCTGTTCCTGATCCAGAGGTTGGCACGTTAGGTCAAGCGATAGGACCTTTCATCCTTTGGCCCCACAATCTTATTGGTTCAGACGCAACACCTCCAACGGTAGGAATTACCTTACTATTACTGAAAATCTGTTGGCATCCTAATAACAATTTGTTTTTTGATGTTCTAAAAGGATGACAAAGCTGCGACGAAATGGCCATACTTTGCACGCCTGCAACAGATCTACAAGGGCGTTAAACAGATTGACTTGAAGATGCCTCCAAGGATTGTGGGCCAAGTGGAGTATCCCTACACGATTGACAATACAGATCTCAAGCAGTTTATCAGGTTGGAGGAGATAGATGTAGGCTGGGTGAAATTTGCAGTCCGGTAAGTTTTTTTCCAATTTTCCCATAGAATTCATTTAGTGGTTTTTTGATTTCATATATTCAATAATTCATTCCTTATTTTAATTCTATTATAGCACCTTGCACGGTCTCTGCACAAACATGGAAAGACGTGATTGGTATGGATCCTTATGTCCTACGAATACAACAGGGGATACTTGTCTGTGGCGCATAGGACTCACTATGTCGGTTATGCAATGGGACAGACCAAACTTCGTTGTTATCTAGCACCCATTGTTCAACGGTTCGTATTTACATTTCGTCAATTTAAGAAGTTTAATAAATAATTGTCTTCTCATCTAACTTTATTTTAATGTGTACATGTTGTTAAAGTTACCACTGGAGTTTGTGTGTTATATGTCCCCGCCGCCATGTAGTCTATTGGTTTGATCCCTTGGGTAAAAAGCCAGACAAAGATACAAAATCCGTCTTCAACACATAAATTATTCTGTTTTTATTTCATTGATTCTTTACAAAAATGAATAGTTCTAATTTCTATTCATTTTGATTTTCATGATAGTGCTTGTAAAACATATAGAGTCCTAGGTGGGTCACGCGAGGGTACAGTTGTTAAAAAGCCAAAGTGGTTTTATCCGATAGTAAGTACATTCGATCCTAGCTAATTGTTTCATTGACGGTTCTTTTAGACATATCTTTATTGATTTTAACAACCAATTGCATCCCTTTGATTTAAAGTGCCCTCGGCAACCTGGCAACACTGAATACGGATATTATGTTATACTTTATATGTATAACATAACTCAAATTGGAATTACTAGCGATTTTGAAAAGGTAATCGCTTCTTCATTCTCAAATTATTATATTTTTGGTGTTCTAATCGAAATGCTAATTAATTCATTTGCTTTAGATTCATTTCATCAAAGCTTACTTTCTAATTTTCAGATTTTTGATAATGAAGATGCTTACCTACGTGAAGACCTTGATTTGATCAGAGATCTTTTGGCTGGACATCTTCTTCAACATATAGAGCAGTAAAATTTTTATTTTATATCAGCTGTTGTAGTTGTGTGATGACAGCGTTTTGACACTTTCTGGTTGTTATTGTTGATATATATAGTAGTAGGTTGTATGAGTTGTTATTGTATGTATATATAGTGAAGATTGTAGTGCTGGATGTCCTTACCAGTTTGTAATGGACAGTGTGGTTTATGAATCCATCTTCTATTCTGTTTTTGCAGTTTCAATTGGCTGGGTAATACAGAATGTAAATCATGGTATAAAAAAAACATAAGTTTTAGACGTCCCAAATTAAGAATTGGGAGGTCTAAAGTCCCACCCAGGGGGGACTTCATTTGGGACGTCTAAAGTCCCCCCAACGTGGGACATTAGACATCCCAAATGACTGTGGGACATTAGATGTCCCAAATGACATTTGGGACGTCTAAAGTCCCACCCTGGGGGGGTTTTAGACGTCCCAAATGACATTTGGTACGTCTAAAGTCCCACGTTAGGGGGACTTTAGACGTCCCAAATTTCATTTGGGATGTCTAAAGTCCCACCTTAGACGTCCCTAATAAATTTGGACGTCTTTTCTTACAACTTACTACGCCCCCAGTATATACGTCCCCCCATTTTGGGACGTTAAAGGTGCCAAATTTGGGACGTTATAGCCCCTTTTTGTAGTAGTGTGAGTTCTATTGAAGTAGGCAATTATGTTTCTACACTTTTCTGGTTGCTAAAAACGTGCAAAAGATTGATTTAAATTTGTTAGAGCAAGTGTTTCACCCAAGAGGGGGTGAATTGGGTGATACTAAAAATTTCGTTGTAAATATAAAAACTTGATGGTGAATATAATGCAGTAAAGAGTAAGGAGAAATATCACCGAAGTGTATACCGAGAGTTATACTAGTTCGGTCACAACCACTTTGACCTACATCTAGTCCTCAGAATATCTCTGAGAGTTTCACTATAACTTCCAAGATTCAGTGGGTTCTTGGCACCTCAGTACAAGCAAGTTCCTTCGTCTGAACACTCGCTCCCCCTTACAAGTTGTAATCCAATCCCAACTCAGGGTTCTACAACCTTAAGTTACTTCAATAACAAATATTGAGTTTGAATGAAATATCTCTCTCACAGAGCTCATAAGAATAACTGAAGCACAGAATTACAAAAATATGTAAAACAGAGTTTTGAACTTGATAAAATATTCGTGTGTTTGTTCTTGTTGTATTCTCTATTTGGATGTTCCCATATATATAGATATGTTGGTAGTGACCGTTGGAACATTTTCTTTTCGCCCGTTAGAGTGTGCGCAGCCACTGTTGACTTTTCCAGTATTTGAAAAATATCTATTTGCGGTAGGTGGCGGTAGGTAGAGTTTGAATGTTGCATTTGACTTTCCTTATTTGGTAAGATCTCTTCATTGTTTATCTGTGAATATGATGAGAATACTAATACAATGAAGGATTAATTACATAGGAAACAAATCAATGAATGTTGGAATGATTTCTGAATTTCTGGACTTGCATACTCGAGTAGTTACTCGAGTATTCATTAAGTTTACTCGAGTACTTACTCGAGTATTATCGTGAGAGTAATGATAGCAAGTTAATGAATGAACATTACATAACTCGAGTAGTGTATGAAGTAAACAAATTTACAAACCTTGGAAATACCTATTTATTCGGGTACTTACTCGGGTATGGCACACTTTACTTCAAAGGTTACTCGAGTAGCAACTCGAGTAATCTTTCAAATAAACTTGTGGTTACTTGATGCTTTACTCCAGTAATGTTGGCAGGATTACAAGGCCGAGAGCACTTCAAGTTTGCTTACCCTTTTACTCGAGTACTTACTCGAGTAAACATAAATTTTCTACATAGCTTACTCGGGTAGATACTTCAAGTGCTATGTAAATAACTCTACATATTACTCGATTGCTGACTCGAGTAATCCAGTTCAAATATTTGATAAGGAGTGATTGAATACCTGCATACTTGAGCAGTGCCTCGAGTGAAGTGTGATAAAATCATTTCATGTTATTCGAGTATTACTTTCAGGTTTTGCTTACCACAGTGAGTTACTCGAGTAGCTCCTCGAGTAACATTGGCAGGATTGAAAATGCCGAGAGCAACATATTTCTTGAAGCAGGGGACTCGAGTACAGACTCGAGTAACATTGGCAAGCCAAGAGCAACTGGAAGTCATTTACCTGGTTACTCGAGTAGCTACTCGAGTAACGTTGGCAGGCAGAGAGCAACTGGAAGTCTTTTACCTTATTACTCGAGTGCTTACTCGAGTAACGTTGGTAGGTTACTGGAAGGTTGACTCTAGTTACTTCAAGTTTCTGTCTCATTACTCGAGTAACCCTTTAAAAATTTTGCCAGTGATGAAGTTTCTTTGCTTTTTCTCTTGTCCTTTCTTCATTACTCCAATGCTTACTTCAAGTGATGATTTGCCCTGTTATTACTTTGTTCAAACTTATTCGTTTATCAAATCTTTTTCATACCATCCTTTGTTATCATAAAACATGAGAGATCTAACATTCTTCCCTTTTTTGATGATGACAAAACTTGGTGATTTTGAACAATATTTTTGAAATATCTTGATAAGTGTAAATTCAAAAGTGTTTTGGAAAATTTTGAAAAACATAATATATTCACCTTGCATTTATACTAAACTCATTAGTCCCGCAGTGTATTATAACTTAAAATCTTAAATGGACTTGAAATGAAATTATAACTTAAAGAAGCTTGCATTGAACTTAAAAATTAGATTACAAGATGAAAGAGTTATAAGTTAAAAAGCTCCCTAAATCCCATGTACACCCATATACCCAAGAAAAACTTAAAAACTTAAAAGAAACTCAGAAACTCAAAAAAATCACACTCAAGCTCTTCTCCCCCTTTTGTCTTCATCAATCAAGTAGAGGACTGAAGGCTTGACCATAGAAATAGGCTTTACAGGAAGAACCAAAGGACCATCTGAACCAGAAGAATCAAAAGAAGAAGAGCTGGAAGATTCTGGTTCAGGTAGATTAAGTGGAGGGATATGAATGTTATCTTGTGGAGGAATAGGAGGGGGTTGATAGACAATCATAGTGGTGGTCTCAACCTTTTCTGTTGCCTCTTCAGAATGATGATCAAAAGATGAGGGAGAGATTTCCTCTGTATGAGAAGGAGAAGGAATAGGTATAGGAGTGGGTTCAGGCTAAGCTCTGGGCGGTGAATCCTCAATGATAATATGAATAGTCTCATTGGTTTTAGGATTGTCCACTGAGCATAGGATATCTCTGGGTCTTGGTTCATGTGGACTAGAGACTGGAGGTTCAGGAATAATTGGCTCAACCTTAGTATGATGAAGCTTAGATGGGATGTTCTCTAGAGGTGGTATATTCTCTGGGGGTGAGAATGCCTCAGGTGCAGACAATGGACTAGCAGAAGGTCCAGGACCCATAGAGTCCAATTTTGCTAAGATCAACTTCAAAGTCTTACCCTAGGCACGCACTCAGCTAACAATTCGTCTTGCCTCTTGTCCATCCTCTCAACCAACTCAGACATCTTGTCATTCATGTTAGTTATCAACTCAACATTGGTGTTGGCGATGTCTACATGAAATCCCTTGAGCATATTTTCCATGAAGTGTTGAAGTGTGGCATTAAGGAAAGAGGGTGAAGAGGTAGTGGCAGCTAGAGCAGAAGACTGAGTGTCATCCATTTTACTCGTCTCAGTCTCTGCCTTCTTCTTCTTCTTAGAACCAGACTCCAGAGGACCCTTGAGAGGAATTTCAATATTGAGCTTTCCAATTTGATTTCTTCTAACTGGAGTAACTCTCTCAATGTGTTATTTACTCTCTAAGTACCATATCTTATTTTTCTTCAGGATGAGTGAAACAATATGAGGATATGGCATAGGAGTAGTGGCTTTTCCATCTATTTTGTACCTCTTCATTTCAGAAAATATGTATTCCCCTAAATCCTTTTGTTCCTTCAAAAGTAAAGAAACAAACCACCTATAGTCTTGATTAGAAAAATGGGTATAGTTATTGGCCTTGTTCACAAGGGATCTAGAGTATATATACCAGAGAACCCTCTGATGATCACACATGTCACTAGGATTAAAGTTCAAAGGACCCACATGCTCACCAGGTCTAAGAACAAAGAAAATTTGGTTTGGTTCAAGTTTGGAATAGATGTCATCTGGAGGGTTCTATATTCCTAACCAAACATTGATCCTAGAAGGTGAGATAAGTATTTTCTGGCCTCTAACAGTAGTAGTCGTCTCTTCCTCTGTAGAAGTTCTATTGGGTTCATCTAGGATCTCAAGATTGCAATAGAAGTGAGTAACTACTTTTGTGCAAAAGGGAAGCCTAATTGATAGCCAAGGCATAAAAGGTTCAAGAAAGGGACTTAGATCATACTTCAATACCTCCTGAAGTACTTTGAGATCCACACAATGAGTCTTGCAGACTTTTCTTCTTGAAAATTGTGTGAGGTACTTCTGAGAACCTTCCAACTTGTTGACATTGAACCCCTTTGGAGGTTTAGTGATCTCCTCTTCTGGCAATTCTAACTTCTTGGATGATTGCCCCTTCTCAAGTTGGTCAAGAATGCCAGTCATTGCTTTAGCCACATTCACATCATATTTGAGCTTTTTGGAGGATTTTGGTGTGAAAGATAGAGTGGAAGAATCAGAAAGTAGAGGAGAAGGAGACTTGGTACTTTTGCCTCTCCCAGTAGAAGTGCTCTTCTTTGATTGAGCCCTTGTTACCACTGGCTCTTTAATCACAACACCTTTTTCCTTTGGTTTCAATTGAGGTTTGAGTTGGATTTTGGGTTTTGATCTAGGTGTGAGTTTTTGTCTCTTTCTGGGAGGAGAAGAAAGAGGGTCAGAGAGTTGTGGGGATCCAGAAGAATCTGTAAGAGTAAGGTTTTTGGTTCTAACCATTTTATTCAGAGAAGCTAGAAATCTAAGAAAATAGAGTGAGAAGTCACGATATAGGGTAAGAAGAATCTGAACAAAAGAAGAGGTTTTTGGAGCTAAGAATTGATGGGTTTTTATGGAAATCAAGTAAGGAAGAGATTGTGAAAATTTTTTGTGAGAGGACTAGGCGATTTTGTGGAAATGACCGAGTTTTTGACAGATAAAGACCTAGAGCCCGACGTTACTTGAGGCCTTACTCGAGTAAATATCATGTTTACTCGAGTCCCTACTCGAGTGATCATATAGAAAATTTCAAAAATAATTCATTTAAATTACGTACCTGGCATGAATAATATTGTAATTATCCATGTATGTTCCCTCGATCATTTGATAGCCGTTTAAGAACAGATTTGAGTTGATTTTCATCGAGTTTGTGATCTGAACCTGCAGTTTCTCGAGGCCTTACTCGAGTAATCTTCAAGTTTACTCGAGGCTTTCCTCGGGTAACCTGTCTTTTCTACTTTTGACTATTCATTTCTCACCAAATGAATCGTTTGATTTAAATTTCAGGTAACTTGATATGTTACTTCCAGTTTTGGAAGACCATTACTCGAGTGGTTACTCGAGTAAATTGCTCTTTTACTTCAAGTTGTTCCTCTGGTAATGCTTCATTGTCAGTCATTACTTGAAGTTGGTACTCCAGTAATGGTGTCCTCTGATAACCTCTGTTTTTATTTCTCAAAACATAGTTTCAATCTTCCTGTAAAACAAGTTTCTACATACTCCATTGCTTAAATTTGTAATCATCAAAATATTATCAAATATCTTTATCTAACATTATGAGAAACTGAAATAACTTACAATTTATTGGGATTTACCATTCCTAGTTCTCTTCTAATGTATAGAAATTGATCTTCTGCAAGAGGTTTAGTGAAGAAATCAGCTTGTTGAAGATAAGTAGGAATGAATATCACTTTCACATCTTTCTTTTGGACATGATCTCTGATGAAGTGATATCTGATATTGATATGCTTGGTTCTAGAATGTTGCACTGGATTCTTTGCCAAGCTTATCATACTAGTATTTGTACAATAGATTGGTATTTCTTTGAGATAAATACCAAGATCTTGTAGTTGTTGTTTTAACCATATCACTTGTGCTTAACAACTTGAGACCGTAACATATTCAGCTTCCATTGACGAAAGAGACACAGTATTTGTTTCTTGCTGAACTATGATACAAGAGATCCTCCAAGAAATTGACCTTGTCCGCTGGTGCTCTTTCTGTTTGTCTTGTATCCTCCATGATCTGAATCTGAATATGCAACAAGATATTCACTTCTTCCTTTGGGATACTACAAACCCAATTCTGATGTGTCAGCAAGGTATCTAAAGATTCGTTTGACAGTTTCGGCATGTGATTCCTTTGGTGCTGATTGATATCTTGCACATATGCCAACACTGAATTGGATGTCCGGTCTGCTTTCCGTGAGATAGAGTAATGATCCAATCATTCCTCTGTATTTTGTGATGTTGTAGTCTTTTCCTTTAACATCAACATCAAGCAACATAGTTGAGCTAATAGGTGTGTCCGTTCCATTTACTTCATCCATTCCATACTTCTTCAATAACTCTCTCAAGTATTTTGTTTGAGATATGAAGATTCCATTCTTTCTTTGTTTGATTTGCAAATCAAGAAAGAAATTGAATTCTCCCATCATCGACATCTCAAACTCTCCCTGCATTATCTCAGAAAATTCCTTACACAGAGATTCATTAGTAGCGCAAATAATATCATCAACATATATTTGAACAATTAAAATATCATCACGTTTTCATTTTATAAAAAGTGTTATGTCAACTTTTCCCCGTACAAAACCTTGATCAATAAGAAATTTACTGAGCCTTTCGTACCATGCTCTAGGAGCTTGTTTTAAACCATATAAAGCCTTTTTGAGTTTGAAAACATGGTTAGGTTTGGTAACATCTTCAAAACCTGGAGGTTGCTCTACATATACTTCTTCCATAATATAGCCATTTAGAAATGCACTCTTTACATCCATTTGATAGAGATTGAATCCTTTGATGCATGCAAAGGCTAAGAGTACGCGTATAGGTTCCAATCTAGTCACTGGAGCATATGTTTCCTCATAATCAATCCCTTCTTCCTGATTATAGCCTTTGGCCACCAATCTTGCTTTGTTTCTGACAATAATTGCGGATTCATTGAGTTTGTTCTTAAATACCCATTTAGTGCCAATGATGGGATGATCCTTGGATCAGGGTACCGAATCCCAAACTTGATTTCTTTCAAATTGATTTAGTTCTTCTTGCATTGCTATAACCCAATCATTTTCTGATAGGGCTTCATCAATGTTAGAAGGTTCAATCTCAGAAATGAATGCAGAAAACTTACTTCATTGAAAATTCTATTTCTAGTTTTGATCCCTTCATTCACATCTCCTATGACTTGATCTAAGGTAAGACTTTCATTGTATTTCCATACTCTAGGTTGTCCTAGTGATTGCTCTTCTTCCTTGGTTTCATCAACTTCTGGAATAAGAGATTTAGAAATAGATTGACCATTTTTTTGATTTAAAACAACTTCCTATTATTCATCAATGATTTTGTCAGAGGATTCAAATTCATCAAATACAATATGAATTGATTCTTCAACAACACATGTTCTTTTATTGAAAACTCTATATGCTTTACTTCGGTTTGAATATCCTAGGAAAATTCCTTCATCAGTTTTAGAATCAAATTTTCCTAAGTTATCTTTACCATTATTATGAATGAAACACCTACAACCGAAGATGTGCAGATGAGCAATGTTTGGCTTTCTTCGTTTGTACAGCTCATATGGTGTCTTTCCAAGTTTTGTTCTAATATAGGCTCTATTTGAAATATATCATGTTGTACTCATAGCATCAGCCCAGAAAACTTGAGACACGCTCTTTTCATTTAACATTGCTCTAGCCATTTCAGTGAGCACTCTATTCTTACGTTCCACGACTCCATTTTGTTGAGGTGTCCTTGGAGCCGAGAAATTGTGATCAATGCTATTAGTATCACAATATTCTTCAAAGGCTTGATTTTCAAATTCTCCACCATGATCAGTCCTAATACCTACAATGGACATACCTTTCTCATTTTGCACTTTCTTGGCAAAAAAATAAATTCTTCAAAGGTTTCATCTTTTGATGATAGAAAAATAACCCATGTAAATCTGGAGAAATCATCAACAATGACCAATGAATATAAGTTGCCACCAAGACTCTTTACTCTTGCTGGGCCAACTAAATCCATATGCAATAATTATAGTGGTCTATTTGTTGAAATCTTATTTTTCAATTTGAAAGATCATTTAGTTTGTTTACCCTTTTGACATGCGCCACAAATCAAGTCATTTTTTAAAGTTACTTTGGGTAATCCAAGAACTAAATCCTTTTTGAGTAGTTTGCCTAATTAATGCATATTGACATGAGCCAATCTCTTATGCCATAGCCAACTTTCATCGGCATTACTCAGAAAAAAAATTTTCAGATTCATTTCTACTAATATCAAGAGTATAACAATTACCTTCCCTCTTTGCTATAAGAAGGCCTTGATATTCTTCTTATCAAGTAGTAAGTCATTCTTGTTGATAATTAAACATTCCTCTAAGTCAAATATTACCCAGTTGTTTCTGTCTGCAATTTGACTTACACTCAGCTAGTTGTGGCACAATCCTTTGACATAATATACGTCTTTGACTTGTATGCCTTTGTCATTTTTGATTTCACCAATTCCTGCTATTCTTCTGGTTTGATTTCCTTCAAATTTTACCTTTCCACCTTCTTTAGGTTGCAATTTGGTAAAACTTTCGAAATCACCGGTCATATGTCTAAAGCATCCACTGTCTATGTACCATTTGTTGTTTTTGGATGCCTTGAGACCCATCTTCAATTAAATATGATTAATTCTTAGGTACCCACTTCTTTTTGGGTCCTTTTAGGTTAGTACAGGAAATATTTGAAACATATGATCCTTTAGGTACCCATTTGTAGGTTCCTATCGTTCCTTTCTTCTTATGAATGCATGAAGAGCTATAATGGCCTTTTCTATTACAGTAATTATAAAATGCAAAAGGATTTGATGTATGCACAGAATGCTAGAAATAATTCAAATATGACTTACCTCCTGCCTTCTTTCTACCTTTCCTTCTATCTGATTTTGGATCATATCCAATTCCAGATCGGTCATTTACAAATTGTTGAGCTTTTAAAATAACATTTAGCATCTCACTTCCTTGTGTACATTTTTCAAGAGTTTTTGTGAGATCAGTGTTTTTCTTTTTCAAAGAAGAACAATTTTCACAATCCTTTTCTGAACTTTCTTTAAGTTCAATTTCAAGAGCTTTGTTTTTCTTTTTGAAAACAACTAATTCTTTAACTACTTTGATAAATTCAGAATGTAAAGCATTATATTTATAAAGTAATTCATCATAGGTAGGATCAGAATCATTTACCTCTTCTTCAATTTCTTCTTGAGCAACGAGGCATATATTGGCTATTTCTTCTTCATCACTTTCTTTGTCAGAGGAACTATCACCCCATATAGCAGATAAAAATGCCTTCTTTTTGTTGAAGAATTTCCCTTTTCTCTTTTCTTTGCTCTTTTGGTTCAGCTCTGGACATTCTGATTTGATATGTCCTGGTTTTCCACATTCATAGAATATGATATGTTCTTTGTTGCTAGTTCCTCCTTTCTGAAAGTGTTTGAATCCTTGTCCTTTCTTATAGAACTTTCTGAATTATTTTATGATTAGGCTCATTTCATCGTCGTCAAACTCCTTATCCTCATCTTGATTTTCTTCTTTTGCTTTTAGTGCTAGACCTTTCTTTTTCTTGTCACTGATGTCATCTAGTTCCCGTTTAAACTTTAGTTTGCTTTCATATTCAGAAAGACTTCCAAATAGAGAAGCAACTGATCTCATTGGTTCTCCTTTTGCTTCTTCTATCGCAGTGACTTTGGCCTCCCACTCTTTAGAAAGAATATTCAAAATCTTTTGTACTTGAGTATGTTGATCATAAACTTTCCCAAGTGCTGCAAGTTGATTAACAAGATGAGTATATCTAAGTTCAAATTCAGATATTGATTCACCTAATTTCATTCAAAGTAGATCGAATTCAGTGACCAAGGTATTGATCTGATTCTCCTTTATTCCCGAAGTTCCTTCATGAGCTATTTCCAGAGCTTCCCACATTTGCTTTGCTGTTGGAAGTGTGCAAATTCTGAAGTATTCACTTTGACTCAAAGCACTTTGTATCATCAGAATTGTCTTGCTATTGAGAGTGATAAGTTTCTTGTCATTCTTATCATATTCTACTGGTGTCTTAGGAATTTTTTGAGAATCTACAATCTTTGTAGGTTGATAGTTTCCACTTTCAATCACATCCCATAGCCCATATTCGGTAGCCATCACGAATACCCTGAACTTTGCTTGCCAGAAAGAAAAGAGTTCACCACTGAAACCTAGTGGTCTTGTGATGGATGCTCCATTGGGAAGAATTCCTTCACCCATGCTTGCCATTGGATCCTTCTTAGGTTATTAGACCTGAAAAAGAAGACCTACGTTCTGATACCAAATGTTAGAGCAAGCGTTTCACCCAAGAGGGGGTGAATTAGGTGATACTAAAAATTTCGTTACAAATATAAAAACTTGACGGTGAATATAATGCAGTAAAGAGTAAGGAGAAATATCACCGAAGTGTACACCGGGAGTTATACTGGTTCGGTCACAACCACTTTGACCTACGTCCAGTCCTCAGAATATCTCTGAGAGTTTCACTATAACTTCCAAGATTCAGTGGGTTCTTGGCACCTCAGTACAACCAAGTTCCTTCGTCTGGACACTCGCTCCCCCTTACAAGTTGTAATCCAATCCCAACTCAAGGTTCCATAACCTTAAGTTATCTCAATAACAAATATTGAGTTTGAATGAAATATCTCTCTCACAGAGTGAATAAGAATCACTGAAGCACATAATTACAAAAATATGTAAAACAGAGTAGTGAACTTCATAATACGTTCGTGTGTTAGTTCTTGTTGTATTCTCTATTTGGATGTTCCCATATATATAGATATGTTGGTAGTGACCGTTGGAACATTTTCTTCTCGCCCGTTAGAGTGTGCGCAGCCACTATTGACTTTTTCAGTATTTGAAAAATATCCGTTTGCGGTAGGTGGCGGTAGGTAGCGTTTGAACGTTGCATTTGACTTTCCTTATTTGGTAAGATCTCTTCATTGTTTATCTGTGGATATGCTAAGAATACTAATACAATGAAGGATTAATTACATAGGAAACAAATCAATGAACGTTGGAATGATTTTTGAATTTCTGGACTTGCATACTCGAGTAGTTACTCGAGTATTCTTTAAGTTTACTCGAGTACTTACTCGAGTATTATCGTGAGAGTAATGATAGCAAGTTAATGAATGAACATTACATAACTCGAGTAGTGTATGAAGTAAAAAAAATTTACAAACCTTGGAAATACCTATTTACTCGAGTACTTAATCGAGTATGTCACACTTTACTTCATAGATTACTCGAGTAGCAACTCGAGTAATCTTTCAAATAAACTTGTGGTTACTCGATGCTTTACTCCATTAATGTTAGCAAGATTACAAGGCCGAGAGCACTTCAAGTTTGCTTACCCTTTTACTCGAGTACTTACTCGAGTAAACATAAATTTTCTGCATAGCTTATTCAGGTAGATACTTCAAGTGCTGTGTAAATAACTCTGCATATTACTCGATTGCTGACTCGAGTAATCCAGTTCAAATATTTGATAAGGAGTGATTGAATGCCTGCATACTAGAGTAGTTCCTCGAGTAAAGTATGATAAAAGCATTTCATGTTATTCGAGTATTACCTTCTGGTTTTGCTTACCACAGTGAGTTACTCGAGTAGCTCCTCGAGTAACATTGGCAGGATTGAAGCAGGGGACTCGAGTATAGACTCGAGTAATATTGGCAGGCCGAGAGTAACTTGAAGTCTTTTACCTTATTACTCGAGTGCTTACTCGAGTAACGTTGGCAGGTTACTGGAAGGTTGACTCTAGTTACTTCAAGTTTCTGTTTCATTACTAGAGTACTTACTCGAGTAACCCTATAGAAATTTTGCCAATGATGAAGTTTCTCAACTTTTTCTCTTGTCCTTTCTTCATTACTCCAATGCTTACTTCAAGTGATGATTTGCCCTGTTATTACTTTGTTCAAACTTATTCGTTTATCAAATCTTTTTCATACCATCCTTTATTATCATCAAAACATGAGAGATCTAACAAAATTTTGTCTTATGTATTTTAAGTTTGGTCTTGTGATACTCATTCATGTGCCACTCTAGACTCTTCCAAAGTGTTTTTATTGGTTATCTTAGTATAATTCAGCAAAATTACTAAAATGGCCCTAGGGACCTTCCGTACTTTTCCAGAAATTTTGACCCAAGCTATTCCTACACTGTTTTGCATGTAGAATCCATTTTTTACCTCTGTTTTTGCAAAACCACTGACAAATAAAAGTTTTTCCCCTCGACAAACTAATAATCACAACAACAACATCAATACACCAAGGATTTGAGATTTTTGAAGTTTCCTTGGATTTCTTTGCCTTTCTCTCTCTAGACCGACCACCCTCTCTCTCCCTCTCTCTCTCTCTCTCTCTCTCTTCGTTGAGATTTTTCTTGCTACACCATGATTCCCATGAAGAATAAGAGATTAGAGGATGAACTACATAAATTAGAAGGCTTGACTCTTGAAATTTCAAGCTCTTGCCTTTAGATTTCTTCCTCTTGTGCTCCTCCTTCTCTCTAAATTTCTTAAGCTCTCTCTCTCTCTCCTTTCCTTGCTCTTGGCATGAAGAATGAAGAGGAAAAAAATCAAGGAAAGTTTAAAATGTCCTACATCTTTTCCTTATTTAATAAATGGTAGCATAACTCATTTATGACCTAACCATTTGTACTTGATATTATCTCTTGCCAATACAATCCCATTACAAATTGAACTAATTCCTTCATCTTCCCTTGGCCCATAAAGTGACATCCCAAGCCCCCTTCCTACACACAATTTGGGCTTCTACCATTTATCTAAACTACATGCACAAAATTATAGTATTTTATTCTAATTAACATGTGGCCAACTTTAACAATTATAATTTAAGCTCTTGCCTTAAGATAATGACACTTGGCATGTTTATGAGTCAAATAATTATTTTTCCCTCCTATTTCTTTATTCCACAATTTACATAATTGCCATTACATTCCTTTTAACAAATTCACAACAATTGGCAATTTTGGCAAATTTTCTGACCAAATTTTGAAAAATCATAACTTTATTTGTAGAACTTCAATGGAGTGATTCGAAAGGCTATATGACCCTTATTGAGTATAGTTTCAAGAAAAAATATAGCCTTTAGCTAACTGGAAACTCATACTTCCCAGAATATTTGTTTTTGAACACTGCCATGAATGTTGGCCAGTCTCACTGGGCTAACTTCAAAAATTAATAACTCATTGTATACAGCTCCAACTAATTCCCATGATGTATCAAATTAAAACTTAGGATCTCTACTTTCATCCTGTAAATTTCACAATTGTTGGTCATCATTTGGGCATCCAAAACTACATGACAACCACACTGCCTCGTAAGAAATTTCACTGGAAGCACTGTTGACATTTCAAATTTTCAGTGTTTAATTCCTATTATGATAAATATCCACGATTCCATTTCGTTAAATGCCACAAATAACTATAAGACTTATTGGTGAATAAAATTTGGGGTGTTACAGAGGCAACTGACAATTATTTTCAATGTATTATGGACTAAAATCTATGATTAAAGTCATTCTATCATTATTTTGGGAGTTGGAAAGGTATGATGTTATTTTTATATGTTATGGTTGATATGAATGGATGAAGAGGAGTTTAGCTGTCTAAGTTACTCTCACTCCAAATTGTATTTTTTTCAAGCAAAATGGAATTGGGGAGTCTTAAGACAATTTATTGATGCTTGGAAACTTATAGTTGCTAGTTTTGAATTATGGTGTTTGTGGCTTTAGATGTACATAGAATGTTGGAAAAAGCCATTATGAACAAATGATGAACTAAACATGATGATACTTTTTATCTTGTTTGAAAGCTATAACGAATTGTGCACTTGTGATTTTTACTGTGTTGCTAGTGAATGGGATGCTTTGAATGTTAAAGGGAGCTTGGTTCATGCTTGTGTAAGTTTGGGGGAAAGATATGAAGGCTAAAATATTTGTTGTATGACAATCATATATTGGTGCACTTCATATATCTAATAAAATGACTGTGTCTTGATTTGATTTTTTAAAATTGTGGTGTGTATGATATGCCTCTTTAAGATTGTTGAGATATTAAGTGCAAACCCCTTTCTTTTTCTACATATATGAAGTATGGCTATAGAGTTTCTCCAAAAAAAAAAGGAAAAACAAGATAAAATAATTTATGTGTGTTTCTCTTGTTCATATGCGCTTGAAACTTGGTTCTATTTTATGGATGTTTATGAAATTTGGGATTTATAATAACAGTTGGTAAGAAACCGTTCTAGTTGAAATTTTGATTTGATTATTGTGTTCATAGTCTTGTTTTATATATGTATTTAAATAACACGGTTACAAAGTCTATGAAAGGAATTTTAAGATATGACTCGTGAATATTTTTCAAAATTTTTCATGAGAGTCAAAATTTCAAAATATAAAAGAACAATTTTTGTAATTTAAAAGAAATGGTTTCTTATAAGAATGTGAATAACTTTTTCAGTGGAACTAGACACAAAGCATTTGTTATTCATGGGTTTTGTACATGCAATTTTTTCGTGGCTTTGAGCCGCGCTTGATTACTTACCCTCGTGGATTGTGTGTTTACGCTTGTTTTCGTGGCTTCAAGCCACGCTTGGTTACTTACCCTTGTGGTTTGTGTGTCCCCCACTTGTTTCTCGTGACCTCTGGGCTGCGCTTGTTCTTCATTTTGTGTTGGTTACTTTGACAAAGCAAGTTTTTAGGGAAAGAATGTTTTCATGATTAATATTTAATAAATTTCTTTTACTTAAGTTGTACTTGTGATTATTTTCTTTATTTTTTTAAAAATGCAAGCATGTTTATGATAAGTTTAAAGACTATGTTTTATATACATAGAAATGATAATGTTTATGTCGTTTATATTGTGAAATTTAATTTGCATCATTTAATATGCATTCGCACATATTCAATTTTCAAGTATTTGTAAACATGAATTATCAAAGTACAACTCTCTGAATTGAGTAGTGAATATCGTGATTCAATATTTAATATGTACTCCTAAACTATTTTTGTATCAAATTCTATAATGAAGTTCAATGTACTTCCCAAGTTGTTTGTATTTCAGATAGCGGAAATAAACCTACTTCTTCATCTACATTTTCGAGTGAATCTTCTACTGATTGGATTATGGCATTAATTGTTATTGTATAATTCATTTTATCATAGATTTGATCTTTATTCTCTGTTCTAGATAAAAGTTACTCTATCAGACTTGTAGACATGATGCCACTTGTCAACACCCGTTTATATTTCGATATTTGAAGAGTAATAATGGCATAGTTCCACAGGCATACAAAAATAGCACAAACATATTGATATTAAGTGCAAGCTTACATACAAGAGTCTTCCCCGCAGGGTTTGATAATATGTACAGATTTTGTCCAAAATATCAAACATATTAAAATTAAACTAATATAACCAAATAACTCTGATCTTAGGACCTGCACATCTCAATTGCCCATGTCTTCCACTTTGCCTTTGGAGCCACTGGTTCCCGCTGGAACATTTATTATTTATGGAAAAGGGTGAGATTCCAAGGAATCTCAGTAGTAACACATGAACCATTATATAAAATGTGAAAATTAAATATGTAATGCACCATATAATGTAAATGAAAATTCATACTATAACATGTGTGTACACAATACTCAGGGCCAAATGACTGTTTGGATCCCCTATATGTCCGTGTACCTCAGCTGAGTCCTATACCACAACTAGGTAATGTGCCCCAAGGCACGTGTTCATATCACAGAATATAGCAACATATAGTATATCAACATTCACTTAGTGTATGAGAGATAGAGTTACTACCTTATGCCCCTTTTTGCTACACAAGAATAGTTCCCCAAATTATATGCCAACTGCTCAGGCGATTAATTCGGTCCTAAAATTCCAAATGTACAAGAATTAGGTTAAAACCCATTCATGTACCTCTTCAGAGACTCCCATAATTTTTTTATTGGTTATATTAGTCTATATTGAAAATTTACCAAAATGCCCCTGGGACCCGGTCCCGACCCCACTGTACCCGGTACGACTATACTTTTTCAGAAATTTTGACCTAGGCTATTCTAACATATTTTCATATAAGGAATCCATTTTTAACCTTGGTTTTTGCAAAATCATTGTCAAACAACAGTTTCACAATTTTCCAGAAACTATCAAATTTTCAATCAATTTTGAAAATTTATAACTAATTCCAAAAAATTCCAAATTGACTAATTATAAAGCCTAAATGAAGCTCTTTAATTGTAATTTCATGGAAAAAATATCCAAATATGATTACTGATTACATATATTACCCAGAAATTCGGCCAACCACTACTGTTCCAGATTACATTTCAGAAACAGAGCTCAACTTCAAAAATCCATATCTTTTAATCTACTAGTCCAAAAATTATGTTCTACCATCAATTTAAAGGTCTAAATGTCTTCGTTAAATCTGGAAAGTTTCATAATTTTTTTTAAGGTTTGGTTTTCCAAAATTTTGCCACAACCAATCTAACTTTCAGAAATATAATCTGTCAGCAACTAAAATTTAAAAATTCATAACTAACTCCACAAAAACCGAAATGGAGTGTTCTAAAATTATATGGAAAGCTATTTAAGTGTAGTTTCATGAAACAATACCAAAACTACTAGATGTTATCTAATTGTTCCCATAATTTTCGAAAACCATAACTGCCAGGCTTGAACGTCTAGAATGTTCTCTGTTACTGACTTAACTTTCAAAACTCATAACTCTCTCTGCAGATATCAAAATAATTTGTTCTTGAACTCATTAGAAAGCTATGAATGTATAATATATTCCTGTAAAATTTCATAATTGTTCACTAAGTTTTGCCTAGTCAAAACGCAACATGAATCTGACTGACTCCCAAAAACGTCAGTTTTGACAGTCTAACTTCAAAAATCAAGAACTAATCCATTTTCACTTCAAATTGTACTTTTCTTAATTCTATCATCAACTAAACATCCTAAAATATGTATATAAAAACACCCATTCGAAAATTCCATCTATAGCCTCTGTTTAAGATTTTACAAATTTTATGTATGTACTCTGTTTTTCGAACAGCAAAACAGAATTGAGAAAACTAACATGTATACATTAATTTATACCCTAAACCTCACAAATTTTAACTCTATATTCTCCTACACATATTTCCTGAGGTTAATGATCAAATTTCAGAACCATAAAACCCCAAAAATTACCCCCAAAAAGGTCACACAATCACTGGTTTTACAGTTTTTTGGTGACAGCATTTTCCTGCAAATTTTCTCAATTCCAGCAACTAAACAACCCAGAAAACAACCTCAAGTCCAATGGGAAAACGAAGATAAATGTGTAGGTGACTGATGCCTGCTTCTGTCGCTAAAGCAATCAATTAAACTAGGTCTTGATTAATTATGTAGTTTAAAGGGTCAACCTAGGTCATTCTCCCAAGGAGCAAGCTATGGGTTTTCTTTAGGATTGATTTTTAAGTAACAAAAGATACAATAGAATGGGCCTAAACTAAAGTGCAAGATTCTACTACCTAAATGCAAATGACTCTAAAATCTATATGAGAATGAAACTAACCTAAATGAATTGGAATGCAATCTTTGGGGTTTTTTAGTGAAAAATGAATTAAGATGCTAAGCAAAGAGAATAATCAAAAGCAAGACAATCAACAGGGATTTAGTTCAGTTATGATAATGAAGGGGACAACTTAGGATTCACATGGATTTAGCTTTCTTAGCCATTTAATTTATTAGACCAAAGGGTGGTTCATGAAAAGTTGGAATTAATAGATTTAATCACCTAATTAAGACATGGGAAACCCTCAAGCTTAATAACACCTAATCCACTAGAAAACTCATAATGGAAAAAATGGTGGTTAATTAAATCCATTAAAAACCAATCACAATTGCTTAAGATATTTTTGGAAATTATGTTCACAATTGCCTAATTAAACAATTCGACAATTAATCACCTAATTAAACAATCAAGAGATTAAACCCAAATTGACAATTAAATTAATAATGAAAACTCGATTAATAATCTAATTGACAATCAAAGGTTTGCAAACAAAAATCCCAAAAATCATTTAAGAACAAAGCAAATCCAAAATATCAATTCAATCCAAATAAAAAATAAGTCTACAATCTAAAACTAGATTGTTCTCCATTATTACAACCCAAAATCATTTAAAACTAAATAATCTTAAGTCTTGAATCAAAAAGATAAAGGAAAGACACTCCCTTGTAGTCTCAATTGTAAGCTCCTAGGCTCTAGCTTAAGCAATTGTGAACAACTTTAGACGTCCCAAGTTTAAATTGGAGACATCTAAAGAATGGCTTTAGACATCCCTAGAGCAAACTGAGGACGTCTAAAATGTTTCTGAACCACTTTAGACATCCCCACTTTTCACTGGGGACGTCTAAAGTCCAGACTTTAGACGTCCCCAGTGAAAAGTGGGGACGTCTAAAATGGTTCAGAAACACTTTAGACATCCCCAGTAACGAATGGGGACGTCCAAAGTTTGACCTAAAGATGTCTCCTATTTTAGGGACGTTATTGACAGTTTTTTCTACGTCGCTCAGATAGACGTCCCCTTATTTTCAGACGTTAAAAGTGTTTTTTGTAGTAGTGTGATATTAGATTTTTCAGCCTCCCCCATGCTCTTACACCGACTTTTAAGGAGAGATGGAAGAGAATAGAATGTTGAAATGTTGACTTCCATCCAATGGTGCCAATAGTACCATGTGTTAACATCCAATGCCTTTTCCCAAAAGCAATTCACTAATTAGTTACTCTAATTAGATCCATTAGTCATTTAGTCACAACTCTTACTCTTTTAGTTAATGGTGAATTTCCTCTTTAGTAGTTGACTAATTGGCCAATAAATTTCTTTCTTCCCATTTTATCCCTGATTATGGCAATTTCTATTGAATTACCACTTAATACATTATATAGCCTATTATCTCATGCCATGCGCCCTCCCCCTTACTTTTAATTCAATTTACGTTTTAACACCATAATTGAGCTCAAATACAGGGTTTTGGTACTGTCTACTGCTAATTCGAGTCATAATTCACATTGTATTCTCCGAAAGTGTTTGTCTAACATTAATTACATTCACTTTTGGAGTCATGAGCCCTTATACACATTTTGGGGCATTACATTTATCATATGTTTTAACAAAAAGAGAATAATCGTGTTTCCTTTGTTCAAATCCTCCTTATATCAAGGCTTTAGACAATTTGTAATTCCATTGCCTAAAGGCTTGCTTAAGCCCATACAAGGATTTTTTCGTTCTACAAACTAAATTCTCCCCCTCAATTTTATAACCTTGAGGAATATACATATATACTTCCTCTTCCAAATCTCCTTGCAAGAAAGCAGTATTTACATCCATATGAAACATATTCCAATTAAACATAGAAGCTAATTTCAGTATTATTCGAATAGTTACCATTTTGATTACCAAAGATATCTCATGATAATCAATTCCCTCTCTATGTGTGTAGTCTTTATCTACCAATCTTGCCTTATACTTATCTACCACTCCATTTGGTTTGTATTTCACCTTACAGACCCATTGACATCCTATTGATTTCTAGCCTTTTGGCAAGGGTACTATTTCCTATGTCCTCTTATTTTCTGATGCCTCCATTTCTAAATTCATTGCCTGTACCCATTCTTTATGTTGTACTGCTTCGTCATATGTTCTAGGTTCTATGACCGAGTCCACATTAACTAGAAAACACATATGGGATAAGGATATATTAGTGTAAGACATGTAATCTTCAATAGGATATAAACACTTACTAACCAAACCTTGGGGTTTTTTCATCTTAGCAAGATTGAAAATGTAATCTTTGACCCACATTGATGCCTTTCTATCACAGTTAGGTCTATCTGTTGTTGGATCTTATGTCCGTATATGATTCTCATCCTCATTTTCATCTTCCTTCCCTACATTATTCTTATTTGGAATCCTATGTGTTTGCTCATGCACACTATTAGTGTTGTTACCAAGATTACTGACAGATAGCTCATTAGGTTTTGAATCAAATAAGAACATTTCTTGTATTTCTTTGGACACTCCCCTTTGGTGAGAAGACACGCTATCTTTGAAGGGAAACTTGTCCTCTACAAAAGTGACATGTCTGCTCACAAAAACATTTTTATTGTGCAAAACAGGAGTAAAAATCCCTTTTGGTTCAAGGGGTAACCCAAAAAGACACAAGGAAAAGATCTAGATTGGAATTTATCATAAACAATTAAATCAATAGCATAAGCAAGGGAACCAAATACCCGTAATGCAGTATAATCAGGAACATGACCATGAACCTTCTCATAGGGTTTTTTATAATCTAGAATGCCTGAAGGAATTCTATTTTCTAAATATGCAGACATTGTTATGTATTCTCCCCAATACTTGATGGGAAGGTTAAATTGAAGCATAAGGCTCCTAGCTAGGTGCATCAAGGTACGATGTTTTCATTCAATAATGCCATTTTGCTCTGGCATATTGGGGCAACTTGTTTCATGTAAAATTCCCTTATTGAGAAAGTAATGTTTAAGATCATGATAGAGGAACTCACAACTATCATCACTTCTTATCCTTTGAACACGTAAGCCAAATTGGGTTAGAACATGTGCAACAAAGGTTTTAATATGCCCCCTATTCCATATTTAGATTTCATCAAAAATATCCAAGTTGCATAAGAGAAATCATCAACAACAGTGAGGAAATATTGGTGACCTTGATGTGTGAGAGTTCTATAAGGACCCTACACGTCCATGTGTAATAATTCAAAACATTGTTTGGTCTTAATGCAACTAGAAGAGAAGGGTAGTCTAGTTTGTTTGGAATGAATGCAAACATCACAAATCTTATTCATTGGTATACTATCTTTCTTTACAAAGATACTTCATAACAGAATATAGTGCATGCCCCTAGTTTATGATGTAACAATTGAGCATCAATCGAAACAAGCACATTATCATTCAAAATAGGCATATCATTGTTCTTATCAGTAGAATTCACATAAGCAATGGCAAGTATTCTTTCATGTTGTAAGATGTACAATCCATTAACAAGCTTGCCAGTCCCCCTCATTGTTCCACCCTGAAGGCCCTGCATCAAACAATGATCAGGGAAGAAAACCACCATGCATTTATTGATGGTCAATCTAGATACAGATATAAGATTAAATCAAAGTTGTAGAGCATATAGAACATTATGAAGTGTAAATTTATCATTAATTCTAACACTACCTATATGTGTGACAGTTATAATGTCTCCATTAGGTAATCTAATATGCTTAAAAGGTATTGTGTATGATTTATATGTATCTAGATATGTCAAGTTATCCACTAGGTGTGTCATGGCTCTATAATCTATTATCCAATTAATATGAGAACAATTATGTGAAGAGGATCTAGTCAAACCTGTACCAGTGAGCGCATGCACAGTTAAGGAGGATTCTGTGTCTTTTTTTAGAAATTCCAGCAGTCATTTATATTATTCTGAGGTAAATGTTGGAGTGATTGTGTTAGCTATATGACCATTAGCTTCTGTCTCCTTCCTATAATCTTTTACAGACTGACTGATATGAGCTTCTATATTGGATTTCCCTATATTCCCTTTAAAATCAGCTGGGAATCCTGTAAGGTGCCAACACCTTCTTTGCAATGCCCTTTCTTACCATAGTGCGAATAATCAGGAAGAGAAAATCCTCAGCCTCTCCCCCTTCCTCTGGTTGTCATTGCGGCGGGTTCAAGTAGGTCACTTCTACCAAAAATTAAGAGAGACTTCTATGCCTCATCCTCAGACACTATGGCAAGCGCCTAGTTAATCTTAGACAGAAGGTGCATTAGCAATATATGACTTCGAGTAGCATTATAGCTTTCATTTAAACCTATAAGAAATTGTATAAGTTTTTGCTATTGTGTTCTTTCATTGTACACTTTGGAGGTATCACATTTACAAGAGGGTAGAAGAAGTAATGATGTCTGCTCCTCCCATAACTCTTTAAGTTTTGTATGATATGCAAAAATAGATAATGAACCTTATCATAGTAGAGTAATTTCACGATGAAGTGAGAAAATCCTTAAACCAGTTACCTTATTGAAATGTTCTTGAAGGTCAATCCACACCAAATGAGCGTTCTGGAAGAAAATTACATTGCTGGCAAGCTTTTTGGAGATAAAGTTCAATATCCAAGACAAAATAATAGCATTGCACCTTTCCCATTGAGCCTAAAGGGGTTCTTCTTATGATTCTTTTATGCAAGAGCCATTGATGAATCCTAATTTGTGTTTTCCAAGTAGTGCAATTCGCATTGTTCTATTCCAAACAGTAAAGTCCTCACTGCCAGTCAAGGTATAAGGAATAATGGAGTTTCCTTGAGTGTCTGATGGGTATAGGTATAGAGGATGGGTGAAGGTCAGACCATTGAAGACAGATTCATCCCCTGATTTCTTGGTCGTCATGAGTATGTCGGAGGGAATTTGTGTATTCTTCAAGAATTAGGATTTGCTCTTGGCTACGTTGATATGTCGTCTACCAAGGATTCTATGAATGTTTTGATTGGTAAACACCAGTAATCAGATCGATGTGGTCGATCTACTCTTGGCTATGCTAAGACGTCATCCACTGATACTTTTGTGAGTAGTCTGATAGAGAAATGCCAGTGATAAGAGTGATACGGTCGATTGCTGGGAGCACGTTGGTGTGCGCTTTCCAAATCTTTTTCAAATTCATGTTGGTTTATTTTTGAATTGCACCTTTTGGGTTCGAATTTATTTCTTTCTGAACTGCCTTTGATCGAAGTCATGAGTGTTGCCACCTGACGATTATGTTTTTATGACTTTCAGGTTGAGATTGTGCTTGCTTGGTCGGGTCCTTTACGATGGGTCACTATGATTATTGGATGCTCCGTCATGGCCCATTCGCTAAGGCAAGTCAATCTTGATTTTCAGTGGGCTTTTCTTGATTTATTGTGTGGCCCATATAGTGATGATGATGGATCTTCTTTGGTTTCTTGGATCAAGCTTGAAGCTCTAATGCCATGTTAATTAGAAGGAAAAGAATCTTATTTCCTAAATAATATGTCAAGAATACAAAATTAACCGATCTAATCTCTTCTGTCTATCCCTGTACTTACATATATAGTACACACCCAATAACTAACATTCACAACCTACGAATGGGATTGGGCTCAACCCAATAACATGTTCCTATAATATCTATGTTCATTTTCCTATACTTTTCCTCCATGCTCTTCGGTTTGTCCTAGGTGTGCCAGTGCACATGGGCCATTGCTGTGAGTTTCCATCATTGTTCATTTCCCCCGCAATAGTCACTATGTGTAGATGCGCCTTCATCTTCTTCTCCTCTATTTTGCTACTATAATATGCTATGTGTGTGCGTATGTTTGAAATCTCCTCTTTTTCTTCTCCTTGTCTTCTGCCATTTTGTGTGGTGTGTATAGTATTAAATTGTTTCTCTTTCTCACTATTGGTACATTGGAAACTGGGGAGAGTTAGATTAAGGGTCAACCAAAATATTGGAGAAAGAAATGAAGCCAATGTAGATAGGTGTTTTTTGGGTTGTGTACTGATTAGCAAATTAGAACCATAATATAATTTTCTCTTCCTTTTCTTTCAAAGTTAAATCATATACTTAAATTGGGAATTTCTCGTTAGCCAATCATGGGACAGAATATGTATTCAAAGTATATTTTGTTAATGCTATAAGAGAAATCATGGATTTGAGTGAGTTATTTTATTATGCATATATTATTTGAATACTTGAAGATGTATGAATGGTAATTTATAAAGTATGGCACTGCTTTATAACTTTTATGCCTTTAAGGTGTTTGAAAAAATGTTAGATAGAATTGAGGCCTAGATGGATATGTGTTCCAATTGTATATGATGGTGAAGAAGAATTTACATTTGACACAAATAATAAATAATTTTCTTGAAATTTACATACCATCACTATGTGCCTAGATGTAAGTCAATTGTAGAAAAAAAAAGTTTAATTCAAAATATAAGTCACTTGGAAGGTATTTAATGACATTTTCTCAATCTTATCCCTATTTAATTTTTATTGTACATAGAGAGAAAGATGACAGCGAGGTGTGGAGATTATTTATAAAGTAAAGAGAAACAGAAATTTTAATAAGAAAAAATCTGGAAAATTTTATCAATTTAATGCATTTCTTGATATGTAAGAATTGTATTTTGATTGATTATGACTTAAATCAAGCCTAAAGATCAAAATTTGGAAGTGTTATTTTCAAATGATCTGGAAAGAAGATTCTAGAGAAACTATGCTATTATCTCCATAGGGTGTTTTGAGTTATTGACTCACAATGGTTTTATGAAAATTGGTTTATAGCTGAAACGTGTACAGATTTAGTGGCCGTAACCGTAAAATGAATATTCCTAAAACATGGTACAGTGAGTGCATATAAAATATTTGATTAATGCTTGCAAGAAAGAAAATGTGTAAATGGATTGTAAGAAGGTTACGATGAATATGGTGTCTGGTAGACTTGGATCCATGTTTTGTTATATTTAATAAGTGGTTGGGATGAATTCTTCTTATTTGTTAAGTTAATTAATGAAAAATCAAGTTTTTGGTTGTAAGAATCGAAGCTTGTTAGGTATTCTAGTTTCGTGTATAATTAATTTGCAATTAACTAAAGAAAATTTGAAAGCATTGGATTAAAATAAATTGGGCAACCAAACAAGGTTTTAATAGAAGAGACATTTATACTTATATTAAAGTCTTTTTAGACTATTGGAGATCGTGGGTAAGAAAACTGAAAAGTGGGTGATGCTTAATTGTTAACCGCAATTGTTGTGAAACGGATATAGTTATGCGTAAGAAAGATTATATATTATAAAGTCTATGAAAATAAAATAACAATGATGTTGCTTTGGATATTAAGAAATTAAATAGTGGCTGCACTGGATATTTTTCAAAAACTGGAAAAGTCAATAGTGGCTGCGCACTCTCCAACGGATAGAAGAAAACGTTCCAACGGTCATCACCAACATATCTATATATATAGGAACATTCAAACAGAGTAAGAACAACAAGAACATTCACAAACGAATTATTGAGTTCATTGCTCTGTTTTCACGTTGAGATTGTATTTCTATGCTTCAGTGATTCTCATTCACTCTGTAAGAGAGATATTTCATTCAAACTCAATATTTGTTATTGAGATAACTTAAGGTTGTGGAACCTTGAGTTGGGATTGGATTACAACTTGTAAGGGGGAGCGAGTGTCCAGGTGTAGGAACTTGCTTGTACTGAGGTGCCAAGAACCCACTGAATCTTGGAAGTTATAGTGAAACTCTCAGAAAAGCTCTGAGGACTAGACGTAGGTCAAAGTGGTTGTGACCGAACCAGTATAACTCCCGGTGCACACTTCGGTGATATTTCTCCTTACTCATTACTGTTTTAATTCCACTGTCAAAGTTTTTATATTTTCTGATGAAATTTTAGTATCACCCAATTCACCCCCCCTCTTGGGTGAAACGCTTGTTCTAACACAAGACACCATTACAACAATCAAAACACCATGAACTCTCTAAAACCCTATATACATAAAAATAGGGCAAATCACACAAGACCAAGTTCTCAACCAATAACCACAATACAAATACCAAAAGGTTGCTTTTGATTCTCCAACCTGTAGTTTTCTTTGAGTACATAAAACACCTTCTCTTGAAAATATAAAACCATACAAATGAAACTCTCATCAAGAGGAATAAGGTTAAAGAAGAGGTTTTGAGCAATAGAAGTCATCTATATGGTCAAAACTCAAGAAGAGATCTCACCTTTAGCTTGAATCCCCTTTCTTTTTCCTCTTCCTTGCTTGGACGCCTAGAAAGCTTAAGAGAGAGAGTGAGTGAGAGATGATGGATATCATATTTTCAACCTCCCACATGCTCTTAGCCGACTTGAGAGGAGAGAGGGAAGAGAAGGAAAGTTCAAAATTAATTGTTTAACATTTTGACTTCATCTCATGGTGCCAAGTGCCAAGATCTTGTGACTTCTCCTAAAAGCAAGTAACTAATTAGTTACTCTAACCAATTCCATTAGCCATTTAGTCACACCTTTTGTTCTTTTAACTATTAGTCAATTTCTTCTTCAGTTACTGACTAATTGACTGATAAATTTCTTTCTTACCATTTTACCCCTAACTATGGCAATGTCTATTGGATTAACACTTAACACTTTATTTACTTCCATTTTCTCCTTCCATGTGCCATTCCCCTTCCTTTTAATTCAATTTAAGCTTTGCCACCATAATTTAGCTTAAATACTAGGTTTGGCAATTTCTACAGCTAATTCGAGACATAATTCACACTTTTTTCTCCAAAGATGTTTGTCTAACATTAATTACATTCACTTTTGGAGTCATCAGCCCTTAGACATATTTTGGGGCATTACATCAAGAAGGGACAGTCTACTGAGAAGGGGTGGTTAGTGCAAGAAGTGCACTTTCACCTAGTTGTTAGGTAACAATCCAACCAAGGTGTATGGATAGTGGGGTTGGAGCCTTACTCTTGAATATATGTCATTATATTGTTAATTAATTTTATGCAAACATGGTGCACAACGTATTTAACTTTCATATTTTATAACAACGATAGTCTATTACTATTGGGATTCCTTGGATCTCTTCCTTTTTCATAAAAGATAAATGTGCCAGCGGGAATCAGCGGATCCAAAGGCAAGGTGGTAGACACGGGGAACTAATGGAACAGATCCTGAGGTAGGAATAGTTGTTATATATCATCTTTATTTTTGAATATTTTGGACAAATATGTAAATATTATCAAATATTACAGGGATGATTCTTGTATGTAAACAATTACTATTATCAATATATTTGTACTTTTTCTGTAGCTTGTGGAACTATGCCTTTATTACTCTGCTATATCGAAATGTAAATGGGTATTGACATTTTTAGTATTAAAGCTTAAAGCGGTCAGGCATTATCAAATGGTATATTGATATGGTCTTGTTTGCATGGTAGCAGGGTATCATGAGCAGCTCATGTGAGGACCATAAGGGATCGTTGTTGTCAGTGAACCAGCGGGCACTAGAGTAGCAAATCTCATATAGACAATAGTACAGGGATTATTACTTATTGAGTGGCCTGAGGATGCAGAGGACTACTCAGAAGAGGGTACCAGCATTACCGGTGTATAAACTAGAACCGTCGGTAACATCAGTAGTAGGGTCACTATATGGTTAGATCGGGCAACCACTGGAGGAGGATCCAAAGTGGGATTCGAGTAAGGGGGACTCTTATAGGGCAGAGACGGTGGAGGTACAACCTGTAGCCAGATCTATAGCTATGGGATTATATCAAGGGCAGATACCGCAATGCACTCCGGGCACATGACACTCCCAGGGTTCGGTATCTCTCATTTCTAAGGGGTGTGGAGTCATTATATGAGATTCGGGATCAGGTGGGGGTTGAGTTGCCCAACAAGTTCTGGGTCTACATGACTATGAACTTCTTCCTAGACTCCACCTACTAGAGCAGACAGAAGATTAACATCATCAAGTGGGGCTTGAATGGGAACTTCTGGCAGTTTTAAGATCACATGACTGACTTGGTCCAAAGGTATATGTTCATCAGGTGATGTGGAGCCTGGTCAGAATATTTTGGGTGTATCTGGAGCTTATTTTAAGGAGAGAGCAGTCATTCAAAACTGACAGACGGAAGTTGATAGAGTTAGATATAGTGTTTTAGTTGGGTACATAGAAAGTTAATTGTGCTCAACCTAAGGTAATCCAAGGATGGATGACCCCCTGAGAAATCACTTATGTATTAAGACATGTAAATGTAAAAGGATAAGTTTGTGATGTACAGTAGTTTATAGGTTATGTGATGTTTTTAACTTTATTTAACTACTGTAAATACTTTATGTATGTTATATCTGACATGTCTGTTTACCTGAATTATTATAAAATGGCAAAAAATGCCCTTGCATCAATATGAAACTCATCTCTTATCTATTTTCATATATAGTGAATTATAGAGATGGAGTTTGGATCGGCAGGCATAGAGGAAGAATTTTTAAAATTTTACCGATCCTAATAAAGGATATATCAACGGCACTTAAATCGGGTTAGAAAGAACTCATACCTTTTTAACTTAGGGTTTTCACAATCTCTAGGAGCCAACGCGTTAGATCCGCTCCTTCTACCGATATCCACATGAATGCTCTCCAACCAAGACTGCGTGCTAGCACCTCCAAATGTCTCTTAGGGTTTTCCTTGCGACTCTCAATTCTCATACGCGTATGAGTCTATCTGCTCTATCAAGTTTATAACCTATAAGGGCTATATTCAAATTTCAAAATTAATCATCATTAATTTCAAAATTAATCAACAATTAATTATCTTGATGAGCTAATTAAATAAATTCAGTTTAAAATAAATCTGTCCAACAGTTTTAATTTAACCTATTTATTTAATCCAAATAAAGAGTCATTAGATTTAATTTATCTTCATAAATTAAATCTGAGATACTATATCTCCATCATGGTAGTTATTAAATTTAATATATCTTAATAAATTAAATTTAAAACTAACACAATATAATAATATCATATAATATAAATATACATATATATATATAATATATACGATATGTATTTTGAAAATATATATCTATATAATATTATTAACAAATTTTATATTATATATATATAAATATAAAATTCGTCCACCCTAAATTAAACATTATCTCGTGTTGGTCCATTATCTTGTGTGACCCTGTAGGCCCATATGAAGTTGGCAATGGGCCAATAACTGTACTAACCCAAAAGTCACAAGCGGCCTCTAGCAAGACATTACGACTACCCAATTCATATGAGGATCGTTATCACGATACAGCCTGTCATACAACCATGTCACGTCCCTTTTGTCACACGATATATTGATGGAGGATAAGGTATGGATAATGTCATCATCTTGTTCCTGACCATTACTTTCTCGATTCTTGAGTAGCCTGATAATAGAAATGGAAACTCCTTTCCACTGTAGTATGGCCATACATTTCTCAGACTCACTCATCGAGGGGCCCAATAATATCTCTCTACTAATGTGAGGGACAAATTCTATCGTGATCATTCATATTCCTCTGCATGAAAAGCTACCAAGCCTGATCATAGCCATTATCATCACCCGGTTAAAAGTGACTTTTGACTAGTTCAAAGCTTAGCAACTCTCATGTAGGAATCCATGATGACCTCAGGTCTAAGGGCATTGTGATGTGGTTATACATGAGAAAAGCTTATGACTTGATCCATGTAGCTTTCTCATAGTGGGTCGGTCTAGCACCTCGTACTCTTACAAGTGCCTAAGACTTTGATTCGTATCTCCATATCTTATCAAAGTCATACTGGTCTTGTTTCATCTCTGCTCCTGTATAGATGACCGACCAGGGATATTTTAGGACAATCTTCATGAATTATCCAAGGATACAATTATCACAGTTAACATGCAAATAATATTATAACAGAATGGAGAAATTTCATTAAAATAATAATGTTCAAAGTATAATGATTGGCCCTTAGGGCACAATTTCCAACATCCTCCCACTTGCCCTAGGTATAATCATTAATTTGACTAATTCCCATTGCCCTAACATAACGCTCATGCTTTGCCTGTGCAAGTAGTTTACTAAGAGGATCAGCAATATTGTCTTCTCCTGCTACTTTGCATATCTTTATATCACCTCTATAATTGATTTCTCTAATAAGATGAAATCACCTGAATATATGCTTGAAATGGTAGGCACCACCCCTAGTTAAGTAACGAACTTTCTAATCCAAACAGCTTCTTTAGTTGTATCTGATGCTGCTATATACTCAGCTTCTGTTGCAGAATCTGCCACAGTACTCTGCTTAGAGCTTTTCCAATTTACTGCTCCACCATTCAAGAGGAATACATATCCAGATTGCAATTTAAGGTCGTCGTAGTCAGTTTGGAAACTTGCATCTGTGTAACCGATTACATAGAGCTTATCATCCAATCCACCAAAGACCTAAAATAAGTCCTTAGTCATTCTTAATTACTTTAGGATATTCTTGACTGCAGTCCAATGACCCTCACCAGGATCTTGTTGATATCTACTAGTCATACTTAAGGCAAATGAGACATCCGGTCGAGTACATAACATGGCATACATAATGGATCCAATGGCCAAGGCATATGGAACCTTACTCATGCAATCTCGCTAATCAGGTGTACTAGGACACAAATCCTTGCAAAGATGGATGCCATGAGACATGGGCATGTTGAAGACATTTATATTGCCATCGATATCAGTTTTCTCCTTGAAAACCCATTTGCACCTTATGATTTTTACACCTTCAGGTGGATCGACTAAGGTCTATACCTGATTGTCATACATGGATTGCATTTCAGACTTCATGGCATTTAGCCATTTCTTGGAGTTTGGTCCCACCATGGCTTCTCGATAGGTGGTTGGCTTATTTTTCTCAATGAGCAACACACCACGGCCTTCAGTAATCAGAAATCCATATCTCTGAGGCTGATGCCATGTCCTATTAGATCTTCATGGACCTTGTGTTACTTGAGGAGGCTCAGCAACTTGTGAGTCTTTTCTAATATCGATCTGTGGTTCTGTACTATCTTGTGACTCTCAAACTTCTTCGAGATGTACCTTGCTCCCACTGGTTGTTTTAGAGACAAAATATCTTTCTAGAAACTCACCATTTTGAATAACAAATACTTTGTTATTAGTGGGATTGTAGACATAGTATCCTTTTGTTTCTTTAGGATACCCCATGAAAAGGTACTTTGAGGATCTAGGCGCTAATTTATCAGAGGCTTGTTGCTAAACATATACCTCACATCCCCAGATCTTGAGAAAAGATAAACTTGGTTTCTTTCTGGTCCATATCTCATATGGTGTCTTTTCAGTTGCCTTAGATGGAACACGATTTAGTGTGAACGTAGTTGTCTTTAGGGCATGTCCCCAAAAGGACAGTGGAAGATCTATTTGACTCATCATAGATCAAACCATATCTAATAGTGTTTGATTCCTCCATTCAAAAACGTTATTCCATTGTGGAGTTCTTGGAGGAATTAATTATGAGATTATCCCACAACTCCTAAGATGGTCAATGAACTCTTGGCTCAAATATTCACCACCTCGATCAGATCGAAGTGCTTTAATTGTTTTGCCAAGTTGATTTTGTACTTCATTTTGGAATATTTTGAACATTTCAAAAGATTCATATTTGTGTTTCATTAGATAGATATAGTCATATCTACTAAAGTCATCTATACATGTAATGAAGTAGATATAACCTCTTCTGGCAACTGTATTTAATGGTCCATATACATCTGTATATATGAGGCCCAATAATTCAGTGGCCCTCTCACTATGCCTAGTAAAAGGTGCCTTTGTCATCTTTCCTAATAAGCAAGATTTGCATGTATCATATGATTCAAAATCAAATGAGTTAAGAAATCTATCTTGATGGAGTTTGGAAATGTGTTTCTCATTTATATGGCCTAGACGACAATGCCATAGGTAGGTCAGATTCAAATCATTTGATTTTATCCTTTTAGTAGTTACGTTATAGATATTCTCATTATTAGGATATTCCAAATTTAACATATAATGATCAACATGCAAATCACTATCAGCATAGAAAATGTCATTAGATAAATAGAACATTTACCATTCCCAGTAATGGAAGTATAACCTTCCTTATCCAAATAAGAAAGAGAAACAATGTTACTACTCAAAGCAAGAACATAATAGCAATTGTTCAAAACTAACAAAACTCCACTGGGCAGAACTAATTCATAAGTGCCTACGGCTAAAGCAGCAACTCTTGCTCTATTTCAAACTCGTAGGTCCACCTCGCCCTTCTTTAGCTTTCTACTGTCCTCTAGACCCTGCACATTTGTATAAATGTGAGAACCAAATGCAGTATCTAATACCCATGTAGAGGAAGTAGAAAAATGAATGTCTATAACATAAATACCTGAAGCGATAGCCCCTCTATCCTTCTTGTTCTTTTTCAGATCTTCCAGGTAGAGTTTGCAATTCCTCTTCCAATGACCGGGTTCATTGCATAAGTAGTAGACTCCTTCCTTTGGAGGCTTTGCCTTCTTGGGTACAGGCTTGGTTTCGGGCTTGTCTGACTCTTTGGTCTTACCACCTGAGCCATTACCCTTCCATTTTCCCTTCCCTTTCTTTTTCATACCCTTTCCTTTCTGAACCATCAAAATTGTATTGGGATTTTTCTTAATACTTTTCTCAGCAGTTTTGAGCATCCCATGAATACAGGAGATTCAAGCAGAGTGAAACGACAATGAGAGCTCAACGATGCCAACATGGGAATGTCATGAGTCATCCACTTTGACCCAAACACTCTCTATTATTCTGTAGCTTCTATATTACTTACTATTAAGAGAGTGATTATTTGTATTGTACTTCAGTGAGCATTTTATCTACTCTGTGAGAGAGTTTGTAAACACTTGTATTTCTGAATTGATCTCAAGGTAGAGGGACTTTGAGGGGGTTGATTTCCATACAGGGGAAGCTGTAGAGAGAATTACAGATAAGACTTTCTACTTGTAAGACTTATAAGGTGCAAGCACTAGAGAACATTGCTACTCATAAGACTTACAGGTGTGTAAGCAGGAGAGAACGTTGCTACTCATAAGACTTGTACAGGTAAGTGGGAGAGAAAGGTCTTTGGAAATTTTCTACTCGCAAGACTTATCATAAGGGGCAGTATCTCGATGAAAGATTTGTAAAAGGCTTCACAAGTGCTTGGCTAAACTTGTAGGATTATAGAGGCTTCTCTTATGTCTGGATTAAACAAGATGATAGTAGATTGAAAATCTCAGGAGGAGCCTGGGGATTGATGTAGGTCATCATGGATTGGATCGAACCAGGATAAATCACAGTTTACATATTCTCTTCCCTAAGCTCTTATATTTCCAACATATATTATTTAATCTAACTATTGTTTTATAATTCATTGCTTTCATACTTACTACTTTCACTAAGATGCGAAAAGATTTTTAAAGTTTGCAGTTTTTTATCTTACACCTAATTCACCCCTCTCTTGGGTGTTAGCCGGTTCTAGCAAAATGGACCATAACATTCTTGATTAAATGGACTTCTTTCTTGACCTTTCAAATTAGCTAAACAAGTCAAAATGTATATTATATGGAATCAAGAGATTAGGAAAGAGCATCTTTCCTTCCGATGGAGTTATCTACAAAAGAGTGAGATTGAAAGGAAAAACTTCCTTGACAATCCAAACCCCTTTTTGGATTCTCCATTTGGGCTAAAATGAGATCTAGTTGTTGTTACACCGAATGAGATCCTTGAGAGATATTATCATTCCTCCGAGTGTAATTGCCTATAAAATTGTGAGATTTGAGAAGTAAATCTTGATCACCACCAAGCCAAGCCACAAGAATTCAATACAATAAATTCCCAATGAATTAAAAGTACTAAAAAGTCCTATATATGCAAATGAATCCTACGAATTAAAAGAAATCAAAGAAGAAAACTCAAAAACTAATCTAGTGAAAAATCTTGAAACATTCCAGAAAATAAAGGAAAATTCAAAAAATGGGAAAACGATGGAATTTGGCTAAAATTCATCATATCTAATAGGCAAACTATTGGTCTTGCTTAGAATGGCCCAAACCTTTTGGCAAACCGAAGCTCATAATTTTCTAGGCAAAATTTTCAAAAAATTTCAGCAAGCTTCAAAGTAAAGGTGTAACCAAATTTCAATGAAACTCCTAACAATTTCCAAGTGTATAACACTTTTCAGCCATAATTCAAGTTTATACAAGATAAATGCAAGAATTAACTTGGAGACATGGTGAATTTAAACAAATAAGCTTAAGAACATATCAAAGTTAATGCAACAACACCACATAGAAGCTACCAAGTCAAAACAATGCAAGAAAACAATGAGTGCTAAGCAAGCTACCTAAATGCAAAAATCCTAAACTATATGCAATGGAAAAACCAAAAATGCAAAACTAACCAACTTCACATGAGAAACCCTTAGTCAAAAGTGCATTTGACAATTAGATTACTTATGGAGATAATTACTTATCTCCCCAACAATGAAGCCATTTGATACGGGCCTTTTTTTTATGTTAGTCTAGGGGTACACAATCAAAAATTAAGCAAGGATTGCATATAGGCGAACCTAGGATCGTTTTCTCTTCTCGAGAAGCCTTTTATTAATTCCTAAGTAATTTAAATGCCATGCAAATGCAATCAAAACAAGGGCATATTGGTTTTGGGTTTTTTAAATTAATTACTAAAAGAGGAATGCAATTTAATTAAATGATAAACTATTATTTTTGGTATTTTTATGAAAATGGAATAGTTAATGAAATATGAGTTAATTGAATTCTCTTGAGAAATTTGTTCAATGACTATCCTTGCTCACTAAATGATATGGGAGCTTGAAATCTATCAAGTCTTAATTAAAAACCCCATATAATCACATTGGATCTAACACTCCTAATTAATAGCTACTCCTATGATCTCATTTAGAGCTATTGCTTGGAAATATTATTCAAGAACCACTTGATGTGTGAAATGGATTGAATTAATACAAATATTTCCTCTAATATGAATGCACAATCATGATGCTCAAATTAACACAAAGCTGTTAGATTCAGAATTTTGATGATAACAAACCTAAGTCTAGTTTAATTTGTCTCTGCATTCACATTCACAAGATTTTTGCTAAGAGAGTATTCGAATAGTATACTTACTATTCGAATACTGACACTCAATTTTTATTACCTAATATTCTGATAATTCTCATACTATTCAAATAGATGGACAGTTATCATGATAATGCATAAGCTATTCAAATAGAGATACACTGATACATAGTTGTATTATTCAATAGTCTTTGACTATTCGATTGGTATAAACTAATATAACAATGGAAGTTTTCTAAACTAAAAGTATTCGAATAGCCTATACATTATCCGAATAGTACTTATATATTTCAAAGTGAATTTCAAATGCATTATCCGGATAATAGTATGACTATTCGAATAAGTGTGGTCACTATTCGAATAGTATAACCTCTGTCGGAATAATCTTTGTATGCTCAAAAGGATTTCAAATTGTACTATTCGAATAATAAGAAGACTATTCGAATAGTGAAGCCACTATTCGAATAGTGTAGTTAATATTTGAATAGTCTTTCAAAACCAAAATCAAGGCTATTAGATTGATATGAGAAATTATTCGAATAGCAAGGAGACTATTCGAATAATATTGAAAGCTAGAAGGAAAGTATTTTCTGTCCAAAGTTAAAGCATGTATTCGAATAGCAAATAGAGTATCAGGATAACCATCTCGAAATTAAAGAGATCACTATTCGAATAGGTGTCTCAATTATTCGAATAGTCTCAGTGTAAAATTGTAAATATTATATGAATAGTGAATAAGGTATTCAAATAGTATGTTATATATAAAGAATCAAATTATCTTGATAACTATAAGAGTATTCGAATACTTGCTCTTCATGAAAAACAGAGCATCAAATCTAAGTCTATGCTTTCGTAGTATCATTGAGTATTTCCATTAATCTTGTTTATTATTATTATTTTTTCATGATTAACATGCTCAAGCAAGTTACAGGAGATTTACACTTCAGACATTTGATTTCCAAGAAAAGAAAATACTGTGTCAAAAACATTAAATGCTAAACCGAGCCTCTACCAATACATTCACTTCATCATAACGGCTATATCCAAATAACATAAAGAATGTTCTGAGTAGTGCTCAGTGAGTAACAGGAAAACAGAATGTCTCCAACGGTCATTAAAATCTCTCCAACTACAAATAGCAAAGGCATTCAAAGTGGGAGTTAAGACGTTGAACTACCAAACTGACGAATATTCATTTCTGAGCTCTTACTGCCCTTTTTGTATTAATACACTTCAGTGTTTATATTACCAACTCTGTGAGAAAGAACAATTATGGATTCAATACACTTGTTTAAGAGATATCTTAAGGTTGTGGGACCTTAAGGTGGGTGTCTATTTACATTGTGTAAGGGGGAGCGAGTATTCTAAGTAAGGAATAGATTCCTGTGTACCGATGTGCCAAGAACCCACTGAATCTTGGAAGGTATATTGAAGGCTCAGATTCTGTCTGAGGACTGGACATAGGTCATTATGAATTAGACCGAACCAGTAAAACTCTCAGCATACACCTCGGTGCAATCTTCCTGAATCTTTAATTCTCTTCTTATCGATTCTAATTTTAATTCTTTCTTAAATTTTTTATTATCACCCAATTCACCCCCCTCTTGAGTGAAACTCTTGCACTAACAAAATCAACTACATAAACTAGTAACAACATAGCAAGCATATTTCATTGAATTAATAGGAAATACATAAATGAAAATTATCCAATCACAATAATCCAAATTCAAACACAATATAAGCAATCTTAATTCAATAATATGGAGTTCAAATAACTCACAACCAAATCCTACTGCAACTACCTTAGTATATAACAAAGCTAGGGATTACAAACAACAGAACATTCATAAAGGAACTAAGAAAAACTCCCCATAGAAGCTCTTGAACTCAAGCCAAATTCCCAATCCTTAAGAGTTGAAAGCTTAGCCATTCATTGGAGCTTCAGAAGTAATGATACCAACTTGTTTGGAGCTATAAAAATTCATGGAAACAGAGCTCACCAGAAAATTTCAACACTCATAGGAAGGTGATAGTGGAGAAAGGGAAAAAGGTTGCTAGAGATGGAGGTCTGACCTATTCTGATTTACAGCTCCTCTAGTTGCCAAGCTTGACGTCGGCGTTAATGAAGGAGGCAACAAAGGTGATGATGATGAAGGCGGAGCTGATGAAGGCCACTACCGACTCTAAGCTCTGGTTTTCCATTTCAAATCGCGACTTAACTCTCTCTTTCTTTTGTTCTAGAAACACGCCGATGGTGGAGTAGATGGTGATAGGACATTGTCGATGGTAGTGGTACTCCGTCTCCTTCCCTTCACCTCATAGAGCTCAACCTCTGTTTTTTTCAACTCTGATCATCACGTTGAAGTAGGAGAAGACCTAGCCCAAGTTTTGAACATGGACTAAACTAAATGGATTCAAAAGTTCATGGAGGTACTTAACTACAAATTTTGAAACATTTGTAGGGCCAAACTATAATTTTCAAAATGATTAGGCACTTTTATGTAATTTTCTCTAGCATTTTTTCTTCACAGATTTGTAGCTTTTAGAAATTATGGGGCCTTTTTTGTAATTTTCCCAATCCTAAAAAATATTAATTCTGACCCCAATTGACATTTTCTAAATTCTCCTCTTTTCTTCTAAAGCACCTACAATGCAAGATTAAACACAAAGTAGCATCAAAAGTCAAAGAAATCATTTGCATGAATAATTAACAAATTATGACCATTTTGCCCCTTTTTATAATTAATTCAATAAAAATTTCCCTAACTCAAATTAGTGCTTAATCTATTAGAACCGACTGACACCCAAGAGGGAGGTGAATTGGGTATAAGATAAAAATTTAAGAACTTTAAAAAAAATTCGCATAGTAGTGGAAGCAGTAACTATGAAAGTAATAAATCATAAATAAATAGTTAGATATTTAAATAATATATGCTAGAAATATAAGAGCTTAGAGAAGAGAATATGCAAACTGTGATTTATCCTTATTTGGCCCAATCCACGATTACCTATATCCAGTCCCCATGCTCCTCCTAAGATTTTCAATCCACTATCTTCTTGTTTAATTTAGGCATAAGAAAAGTCATTACAAACCCACAAGTTTAGCTGGTACTTGCGAAGCCTTTTACAAATTTCTCACCGAGTTACTCCCCCTTGCATACTATAAGGATACAATCGAGTTACTCCCCCTTACACACCATAAGGATACAACTTTGATGATGAAAGATTAGAATCAATCTTCTCTCTCAGAAGTAAATAAGATGAACACTGAAGTACAATACAAATAATTTCTCTCTAAAATTGATTAGGTAAATACTGAGAAATAGAGAGTATATGTGATGAGCATTGATGTCAGGATGTTGGCATTTAGATTATGTATGCACTAGGTCTCTCTCCTTTCTATTTTGGGTGATCTTCTATTTATAGTTAATAAGGATTGATGACTGTTAGAGCTTTTCTTCTTCCCATTGTGATATTTAAAATATTATCGTTGAGTCTCGTTGCTTCATTTGACAGTTCTTTGTATTTGAAAAAACTAACCATTACGTTCGGTGGACACTCCGCTTCCTTAAAGTCACCTTTTGTCTCTTCTCATTATGTCTTCATTTTATTCCTGGAGAAATACATTAAACACTAAAACAATAAAGTGTTAGAGTGATTGGAAGCAAGAGGGATGAATTACACAATCATTCCATTGATTTTCAGAAGCCACTTAATGTTGTTTGTCGCGTCACTCAAGTGGTCACTTGAGTGATCCTAGGTCCTCACTTGAGTGATCACTCGAGTGATCCCCTTCAAAATCTAGCAGAGAGCATCGGAGGCATTTTCCAACTTCATCACTTAAGTGATCCTGGGTCATCACTTGAGTGATCTATTCATTTTGATTTCAAACATGGCAAGTAATATATCATCAGAAAGCTCTTGCCGTCTACATTCCAATGTAACAAGAATTAGCTTTAAAATCATAGTATTCTAAAAGTTATGATCCAAGAAGTGACTACTACACTAGATAGTCTCTAAATTTACAAGTGTCAACTTTCAGAAGGCATAACTCTTAGCATATAGCTTCAAATTTGACAAATTATTCGTCCATGGAAAGCTCTTTAAGTCTAGTTTCATATGGCACCCATTTCATCTCAATCTGATGTATAGTTTGAGAGTTATGTCTAAAATACCAAAGCTTTTATGGAGTATGAAGCTGATTTGAATGACATTTTCCAAAGATCATATCTCTCTCATTTGAACTCCTTTGAATGTGATTCTAGTGTGTATTTGACGTGTGGGGAGTCTAGTTTCAGCTCAATCCAACATGTGGTTAAAGAGATATGGCCAAAATACCAAACATCTATCATGCTGCGCGAAAACATAGCACAACAGAACGCTCATCACTCGAGTGATGCCTTCTAAAACTAGGCAGAGAGCCAATACTCAAAGGAACACCTTGGGGGAAGTTCCATAACTTCCATATAAGTTATCTTAGCTTCAAATTGACCCATTCCAATCCCCATATGATCATAGAAACCTCTGGTATCACTTCTAAGAGCTTGAATCTTGATATTCTCATTAGATCTTGCAAGTTCTTCTTTCTTCAATCTCTTTCTTCTTGTTTTTCCTCTTGATGATCATTCTTCATAACCCAACTAGATATCTTCTTGAATATCTTCAATCTTCTTCTTTCTTTGCTTGAATAATCTTGAATCTTGAATCTTGATATTCCCATTAGATCTTAAAATTTCTTCTTTCTTCAATCCCTTGCTTCTTGATTTTCTTCTTGATGATCATTCTCCATTTATAAGTCATTATAAGCAAAATAACGTCAACCCACCGTCGGGTTTATGACTAATTTACAAAATATACAACATTAAATATAGTAGTTAGCCAATGTAGAAGATAAGTATATTATGCAAACTTTTTGCTCTTAATATTTGACATCATCAAAACTAATCATGTCTAACATAATCATGCAATAATGGCCTATGAAGTACATTAAATTCCCCAAATTAATCATGAAAAGCCTATAAAAATATTGTTCAATCAACAATATAGCACAACTTAGGTTGTTACACTTTGACAATACTTTATTTGGAATCCTAAGCTAGATTGAATGCCATTAAATAATTAACTACGGACAATGGGGAATTTGGATTTTATTCTATAAATTAAAATGCAACGAAGATAAATGACCTAAACTACTATATTTTTGGTATTTTCTTGTAAAAAGGGGATAATGAATGGAAGTGAATGAAATGGATGATAATAAGCCTCTTGAAGATTGATAAGTGCAATCATGCTTCGCTTGAGATAATGGGAATTCTTAATTACCAATCCCTTCAATTAGCTTAAACAGCTAGTTAAGTTTAGGTTAATTAACTTGCCAATGGACAACTGCAACTAGAAGAGCCAACATTGACAACCCTCACTAAGCACTATTGGTTGAGATTAAATAGCCAAGCACATTAAAATCACCAATCACATAAACCATATGCAATTGACAACGCACTTAACTCAAGAGCAAAATATTGAATCAACTCAATCAAACATCAATACAAATAATTCAAGCATTTAACCATACAAAAAAAAAAGTTCTTAACTACATAATCTCAATATCCCAATCTCAAAACAACATTACAACTAAAATGTTTCAACTTTAATCACACTCATCCATCATACAACTTGTACAACCAACTACTGTAACTAAAGAGGAAAAAAGGGATATGAAAAATTTCTCTATTTAGCATTGAAAATCAAGCCACCAACTCCATCCTCAAAGGTTAGAAAATCAGTTACACATAACTTTAACCCAAACTACTACCAGTCTGAAGCATGATGGAGCCATATAGCGATGGAAATAGGCTATGCTTTAGCTAAATAGACCTAGAACTACAACAGGGATCAAAAGCCTAAGCTTAGGCCTAAGCATGAATATAGGTTGTTTTTTTTAAGCATAGGCTCAAGCCGTCAAAAGGCCTAAAGCCTTTTGAGAGGCCTACTTAAAATATAGGCCTTTAAATAGGCTTAAAGTCTATGCCTTTAAGTTCATAAATAATCCCTAAACCTATTTAAAAGCTACAATATGTCTTAAAAATTTAGGATTCATTCTCACATGCAATATAAGATTTTAGTAAGGAACAAAAAAACTAGCAGCAACAGTTGTTCAAACAAGTAGGAATGAGAAAAACTAATCATGTGTTGATTAAAGAAATACATTTTCTAAAATCAACTAAGCATAACAAGTGACATATAAAACTCTATTTTACCTCTTTTACTTTTCTTGCAAAAATTGAGACAAACTCCTCCTATTAGAATTATTATATTTCATTTGGGCATAACTATTACAAACTTACTGCAATATTATGTTTTGACAAACGACACAAATCAAGAGAGAGTGAGTGCGATAGCATTGTCATCTTGAGCGATTGAAGAGAAGTTGATGTAATTGATTGCTTAATGAAAGAGTTGAGATCATGTGTGAATGATGAGATACAAAACTTAAGGTTAAGACTAATAATTTTATAAATAATTTATATAACTAATTTAAATTAAATTATATATAATTATAAATAATAACACAATTTTTTTCAAGAAGGCTAAATAGGCCTTGCTTATAAGCTTGTAGGCTAGGCCTAGCCTATTTACTAAATAAACTAGGCTAGACCATAAGCCTCTGATAGGGGCCTAGCCTATTCTCACCCCTAGAGCCATTGAGGAAGATAGAAGGGATGGATTTGAGATGGGAATGGAGATAAGAAGGAATCGAATAGAAGAGGAAGAAGGGGTGGATTGGTGATGGAGGGTGAGAGAAGACGTGAATGGAGAATGGAATGCAGTGAAGAGGCCGTGGGTGAGATGAGAGATGAGATGGAGAGTGGTCTCCGGATGAGATGAGTCGGCCTCCTTGAGAAGAGCATGAGAAACCCTTAAAATTTGATTCTAAAGGGACAAAAATGCATTTTTTTTTTTTAAATGAAACTCAACCCATTGTAATAACATGTATCTGGATAATCGTAAAAATCATGACATTATTACCCTTTTACCAACTAATTCAGGCAATCACTCACAATGAATATTTATTCATCAATAATGCATTTTGTAGCCAATAAACACTAAAAAGACCCAATAAGTGCATGAATTAGTATTTTAATATTAGAGCATATAAGTAGGTTTCTCCTTGCTAGCTATTTCAAGCATTTAACTTGCCCTACATACTCCTAAAATTAAAAAAGGCTTCCCATAGAGATGAAATTTTTAAGGACCAAATTTGGTTTGAAATACATCAAGTAATACAAAATTAACAACTAAACTACCCTACTCCAAAATAAAAATATGCATAAAATAAATTAATTATTTGTGCATATACATAGATACAACTAATGCTAAGTGTTACTTGTATGCATAAGAATCTAGAAAATAGCTATATAATTATTTAAGGCATATGGGGCTAGGTTTTAATGAATAAATACGTTGGAGATGTAAATTAAATTAAGCTAAATGACTTTTTGTTTTTTGGGTGGGGGGGTTGAACAAACCTAATGCCATGATTTATACGTCTTTCAACCCATTTCTTGCATCCCCTTGGTTCAGCTCCATTAATGCCCAGGGAGAGAGCAGATTACTTAAGGATCTGGTAAACAGGGGTATGATTAGCATTTGTAAAGGGTGCATCATTGATTTACTAATAGAAGATATAGTAGAAGATAGGGCCAACAATTTTTTTCCAATTCTCCTGTAGAACTTCACAAGTCAATGCCTGACTGCAATATAAACCATGAAGATAATAATCCATAGGTGCATAACTGCATACTCTGTTAACCTAGTCCATATCCATAATCATACAATAAGAATAATCACCGAGCTCACTCATTTTATTCAGCAAGCAGCACTGACTAGTTCAAGGTTTAATGGTTCAGATAGTCTAGAACCGCTATTAATGTGTGAGGGAGTCTCATTTTTCTTTTCCCCTTGTATATATGTGTGTGTACATGCGTGCCTGTAAATTTATGTGTGGGGGAGGGGTCTAATTTTTATTTTATACTACTTTCTTGGTAACTATACATATTGAATTAGAGGTTGGCAAAAAAACCAAAAAAAAAAAAAGAATTAGAGGGATTTTTGTTATTTTTTGCCACTATTTCTCATTATTCTCCTATGTTAACGACTTAGCTTTTTATATTAACTTTGATTTTCACTGGTAATGCAATTAACCCATAAGTTATTAGCGTGGCTGGCGAACTTAATTTGAGCGTAATAGTTTGACTATGTAATATGTGAATAAGACCACAAGATTGTTGATTCATTAAAAAGGAAAATAAAAAGAACCAGGGGCATGGAGTGGAGCGGCAGGGGCTCCTCCTCCCTTAACCATCGGTCGAGGGTTCGATCCTCGCCATGGGTATGGAAAAATGTTAAATCTCCTGGCCAGCCATTCCACCCATCGAGGTGCCCACAATTGGCGGTTCGGATTAGTCTGGGGCTGTCGGCCCTGGGATACCGAATGATGAAAATCAAAAAAAAAAAAAGGAAAATAAAAAGACCACAACGTTAGTCTTCTTCAGTATAGGAAGTCAACTTGAAATGATTTTTACATGATCTTCAAGGGAAGATCATAGTCATGGTCCAGTTTGAAGCCCATCATTTTATGACTGACTTAATAATCTCACAGAGAATATAGAGAAAGAGAAAATAAAATTAAAACCATTTAATATCTTGAAAAATTTATACAAGAAGACTTGTCTCATATCTTAATAGCAAGCAACCCATGAGCTTTAGCTTCATCAGCTTAAGCCTTAAAACCACCTGTCAAAATGCGAGTAGGTTTTAATCTCTATTTCTTATGAGTGTTCCATTGTTGAAATGTAAATATCAACTCAATAATAACTGAGTGAACAGCAAATATATTACGGAGAGCCTAAATATACTCTACAGATATAGTTTACTCATATCTGCAGCCTCGTTTTTCTTTCCTGGTTTACTAATACTGTTATCCCACGCAAAGGCTTCCCCTGAGTTGTTTGCCTATGTATATGCCAAGAGTATTTTATTTTTATCTTGCCACTGAACTAATGAAAAGTTATACAATCAAAACTGCGCACAAATTTTTATAACTACCTTGCTTGCTTGGCAATTCTTGTTGGAACATTTCAACAATGTTCCATTGTTGAAATGTAAATATCAACTCAATAATAATTGATTGAACAGTAAATATATTATGGAGAGCCGAACTATACTCTACAGATAGTTTACTCATATCTGCAGCCTCGTTTTTCTTTCCTGGTTTACTGATACTGTTGTCCCACACAAAGGCTTCCCATGAGTTGTTTTCCTATGTATATGCCAAGAGTATTTTATTTTAATCTTGCCACTGAACTAATGAAAAGTTATACAATCAAAACTGTGCACATATTTTATAACTACCTTGCTTGCTTGGCAATTCTTGTTGTCACTATGACATTCTCAAGATGATTCGCCTGAACAATGAAGCCATAGCATCTTTGTTCACCCTTATGGATTGAAGACTCGGTATCCTTAAGCATGGGCACGTAATTCATTAGTGCTTTAGAAATCTCCAAGGTGATAGAGCAAGTTATCTTTAGTTCACACAGAAGTTGCTGCAATATTAATCGTTGGCTTCTTGACACTTGTTGTGGGTATAAACTATGGTGTTCTGTTCGGTGGCGACGGAGGGTGGCAACGGCCTCGGTGGTGACGAACCTGAGCATGGTGGCACTGACGGCGGCTTACGTGCTCTGTTGTGGAGGATGGAGGGATGAGGACGTGTGGTCAGAGCCGATGAAGGTGGCGACGCTCGCCAAACCACCTCCCAAAACACGCGTGTAGATTTTAATTCCAATTTGTAATGAATTTTTTTACTGTTGAAATGTAAATATCAACTCAACGAATAAATTGATTGAATAGAAAATATAAATGAAGAATATGAACAGCCTAATTATAGTCTCCAGTGTACACTACACATAGTTTGCTCATACCTACAACTTTTCCTGCATTCATAAATCGTTAAATGCTGCCTACCCACCCAAAGGCTTTCCAGCAAGTAAATTTGTCTATGGGAAATTATATACTCGCAAGGGCAAATAATTAAAGCTATTTTTTCAATATGGGATTAATTTTAAACCCTTTATTAACACAATTGGCATAAGGGAAAAAGACAAAAATATACCACTTGAACTTTAAAATCCCAAATTGATTCTGTTGACAATAATAGTAATAGAATTGACAAAAAGAGTATAGCAATTGACAACTATGTTTTTGGAAAATCACTTATTTAGAATTTTAAAATTCAAATGGTATTTATTTATCGTTTTCCCATTGCATAATTGGATTAATATTGGAGAATTAAACTTAATTTGTAGGCATATTTATATTTACCGCTCATGCAATGGCGGATCCAAAACGGGCAAAGGGGGTTTATTTGCTCATATCTTGGGTCTTCATTCTCACATTTATTTGTAAAGATTTATGTTTTTCTTTGTACTAAAATAATAATAATAAATTAGACTCTAAGTTTATTAATTCCCCTAATTTCACTTATTCAAGGTTCAATTCCAATTATTTATCTTTGGACCTATGAATTCGTTCACGGATGGGCAAGAAAATTAATTTATCATCATCATCAATCACTTAATCTCATTCAGCTTATTTATCTTTGGACCTATGAATTCGCTCACCAATCGTTCGTTTCAGAAGTCATTAATTAGCAAAATAATTTTTTAGCATACAACAACGCCGATCATAATCGTAAATACAAGATCTAGAAGATTACAGAAGTAATAATCAATTCCATAGATACCTTAACTTGGTACTCCATTGATCTGATTCATAAAATATCTAGATCCATAGAAAAATCTTATGCTTTGAATAGAGTTTGAAGGCCGATTTTGTACCTGTCGAAGCTAAAGTGGTATATATATGGGGTGAAGAGTCTAGGGTTTTTATTTTGGCTCATGAGGAGATCAACTAGGGCCTGAAAGCGGTGGTTTGTGATGTGAGCGGCCATGCACGTGTTTTGCACATAGAGTTTTAATGCGGCCAAGAGAGTTTTTAAGTCAAATTTAGTCTGAAAAATTCCATCCATATATTTGATCTTACGCCTTTTTTTTTTTTTTTTTTGAATCAAATCAAATTCTACTAGCAAAAACAGGTGTTTGATAAACTAGAACAAAGGTCAAAAAAAGGCACCACAAGGAAAAAAAAATTGTGACAAAATTTGTTTTGAAAATTTAATTTTCATCTCAAAATCTATCATAAAAATTTTATGGCTGATAGAAAAGTCTATTAATCCATCACAAAATCAACTTGCAAAATATTTTTTCCTATATATATCATAACTTTTTCGTCCCAATGCAACGTGGCCAAGCTAGCTCTTGTTGCATAATTACGTAACCATTTTTAAGTGCAAAACAAGTATGCAATTGAAATTATTGCTTTTTATGAAACTTCCTGCTCTAGTTGAGGAAATCACAGTATTTGTTTTGGGAAAATCCTCACTTGCACGTAATATGCAACCGAGCTAAAGTTAGAAGGGATTATAAATATTATAGTGTAAAATAAATTAATTAATTAAGCATATAGACTAGACAATGGCTATTTCCACCGCTATTGTTAAATAAGTCATGCCACAAGCCGTTTGGCCTATTTCCACCCTAGACAAAGATAATGCTTAGTTTTATTAATATGCACAAGAATCTGGAAAATAGCTACATGGTTCTTAATGGCATAAAAAATGCTTATCTCTTTTATTATTGTATGATTTATTCTCCTACAAAGACACAGCGAACTGATAATATATGTCTATTTGTGTTGCTTCTACAAGAACTAGCTGTAAACAATAGATCAAGCTATAAAAAAACGTATTATATATATTTCAAGACAGTGCACCCCTATTTGTATAAACATGAATCAAATTGGCATTATTATTCAGCAGCCTCTATCTTTGAGGAGGATGAGGTGCTATTTTATTCATCTTCAACATTTCACTCTCTGAAGAATATCATTAATGCTTTTTGATGCTGTCACATCCATCATTTTTAACACCTTAACTGCGAATGCGGAAGTGCAATAGTTCAGGTGAATTGATAATGAAAGCCCATAAATAGAAACCTGCATATTTATCTTTGGGTTACTATTCATTTTGTATTTTTAGTTAAGTGATCCAACTTTGATAATTCATAACTAATTCTAGAAGATACATACGAGGGTGATATAAATTTGTATTGTTAGCTATTGAAGTCCTTTACATGATAAAAATATGATCATAGTCTGTTCATGCTTTGATTCAATGTAAATCATTTTATAAACTTGATCTGTATCTCAGACAGATTTTATGCTTTAATTTTAAAATTCATAACTCATGTTACAAAGCTCCAATTGACTTGATTTAGGACGTTTTGGAATGTCTTTGTATCTACTTTGCACATAAAAATTCTCATGAGTATTGAACATCCATTACTATATCTTATAAAATAAAAAGTAGCCAGGCTCAAAGATTAGTCTTCTCTGAACAATCATGAATGAACGTCATAAAATCATAGCTTTAAGGTAATCTTAAGGCATATAACAACTTATAACTCATCTTTACACATCAGATATACATGCCAAGGCTTCATATTTAATTAACACAACTCATGGAATTTATTATACATTTTACTATTTATGACACAACATAGCCATGGAATTTTCATTCCGTTTCACTTACCCTTGCTTCTTTCTCTAGAAGCTCATAAGATAGCATGATTAGTTTTTAGGGGGTGAAATTCAAAGAATCTCAGTATCAAACAATATCATTCAGGCTTACATGGCAAAAGCTTGGTATGTGACATGCTTACATTATATGAATTCATAACTACCATAATGACATGTTTGCATCTCAGTGTTTCATACTTCACACATGGCCATGGAAACAATTAGAAACAGAGCTTTAAAAATTCATTCATGCTTAATGTAATTAGGCAAAACAATCTTACATAGCATCACACAAGCATAAATACCAAGCACACAATGAAGGTAAGTTCACTACCTTTTATCTTTACTAATTCCTCTTTTTTTTTCTTTGCTTCCATAACTTGATCCACTATGACCAAGCTTTCAATTCCTTTTCCATGACATCCATTGGCCCTAAATATATGCCTTGAAGGATTTATTAGAATTATTAGAGCCGTTGAACATATTGTCAACTCTTGACAACTTAAGCTCTATTTAATTTCTACTTTCATTATCTTAATTCTTCACTTTATTTTCCCTTGCATGCAAATTCAAGAACCATCCTTTTCCCACTCAAATTTTTATGAGGAATTCACTTTTGAGGTTAGAATTAAGAAATTCCAACTCCTCCTATCATATTCGTTCATGACAGAACCATAGGGTTTTTGGACCCTAAATGCCATTTGCCTTCTAACTTGACTCTTCCATGATCTTTCATAGCTTTAGGCTAGGTTGTAAGCCACATAACATTTACTTCAACACTTAATTAGTTAAGGCTTATTTTCATAGAAAATTGGGCAGGATTTCCCCATGGAAAATGATCCTCCAAAAATTTACGTAGAGGTTGAAATCAAGCCTCCAATTTATCAGTAATCATCAAGTAAAATTTCTATGACCATATCTAAGCCATTTCCTATCATTTAATCATCAAAATAATTCATCAAGCCCTTTTTCTAAATCTAGACGGAATCCTACCAAGGGAAACAAGGTCAATGAAATTCCATGAAACTTAGGTGAAGTTAAAGCTCTGTCGTCTTACCTTTACTTCATGCACTAGCTTGATCTTGCTTTCTCCACAACTTCCTCCATCTTTGCCACTTCCAACCTATCCTTTTGAAATTCTAAAATCATAGGATTTTTTCTCTTGATGAGAGGAACAAGAGCGCTTTGAACTAGAAATGTGGTTTTGGTGGTGGAAATGGCTCAAAACACACACTCTTCGTTTCTCCTTTCTTTTTACTTGGCTTTGCCGAAAATGATGAGTGTTGTTTAAGAGGCCTTTGTCCAAGCCTTAATTTAATTGGAAGGTAATTTGGCATCCATATTATTATTTTAAGGCTCCCTTTTGATCAAATAGCTAAGGATTTGTCTTCCAATTTTCCTTGGCTTCAGATTACGCCACCTCTGCACTTTAAGGGAGCATTGGATTATCCATTCCTGCACCAAATTACCTTAATTAACCTTTTCACTATAATTAATATGATATTAATCTTTTACAAATACTTTTTGAAGATTATAGAATCACGGGCGCAGGGCCTCTCCATTGAGCATCCATTTAAACAAAACGCTATGTTTGGGTTTATTTAAAAAAAAAAAAAAATCCCAGCCTCTATTATCATAGCTTGTCATCCCTCACAGCCTCCATTTGCAAATTCATTTTGGCCACTGTTATCCCTGTTCCCCCTTCACCCATCGTGCTATTCTGTGTCCTCATCATCGTCACCCCTAGTGGTTCTGTTCGGAGAGCCAAATCTGCACAGTCATCTAGAGAGGAGGTAAGGTTCGATGTTCTATTACTCACAGTATTCATAATATGTCCATATGAAACAGTGAAGCAAGGAATAATAACGGCTGCCTTTATAACATGAAGACCACCTTCGCGTAGAAGGCTTGGTTTTTCTTCTTGTTCTTAGGTGATAGAAGAGAAATCAAGCAAGTGATATTATATTGACATCTTTTATTGACAAAAATTGATCTTACGGACAAGGGTACTGATGCACTATTGATGTGAGTAAGTTATGTTTCTTAAATCTATTATAACAGCTTGTAATGCATGCCTTGTTGAATTGGTGATACTTCATTTTACTATCAGAAAGGTTGCTTAATATAATGTTTCATAAAAGCCCTGTTGATGTTGAATTGGTGATACTTCATGCTGGGAATGTAATGTTTCTTAATATTATTTCTCCACAATAAAAAAGGCAAAAACGTGGATTATCTACTACATTGTATTTTGATAATAATGCCTTCCAAGATTCCTCAAATGCTAATTCTTCCTCACAATGATACATGCACAAATTAAATTTGCCTAAAAAATGGGAATCATCCTTCAATAAGTTCCCAAGATGTTTCACCTCATTTCTATTAATATGAAATGCACAAGCCATGCTTTACATTTGGCATTACTTCTTCCAAAGGCTCTTGCCATTATAGCATCTTGGTCAGTAAACATAATAAATGACATTTTTTTCCTTATATGCTTCCAAAAAAGTTTCAAAAAGTCATTCAAAAGACTCAACTGTCTCATCATATAACAGAGCAGCACTAAATATCACTAATTCTCTGTAATGGTTGAAACCTAAGAAAATAGCAAGTGGTCTATTTTCACTATTTGTAGAGTATATAGTATCAAATGAAATTAAAACAAGCATAATCTATCAGCATGCATGCATCAACCCAAAATACATTAGTTATTTGTTCTTCAAAATCCAGCTAATAAGCATGAAAAAATGAAGGATTTTTTGTTAGTTGATATTGGAAATAACAAAATAGATATGCAGCTTCAGCATAGATAATTTCTCGTTGCCTCCTTGATTTTAAATAACTCTTTATATCCTCTTCTGTATACCTTAGATTTGTCCTCCCTCCTGTATATTTACTCATGAAATTAAAAGAGGCTTTTTGCTTAATACCAACATCTTGAGCAGCCTCCAAAGCATAGCTTTGTGCTCTCAATAATATCCTTTGTGATGCCAGCATATAAATAGTTTCTTGAGGCTCTAAAAGATGATTATGGTCCAAAAAAATCTCAGTAATTTTATACCTTCCATTCACTTTGTTAACTATAATTCTAGCTTCACACCCTATCCTTGTTTCCTATCAAGGCTTCTGAGTTTTAGAATCTCTTTTATCTGGTTTTCCCACTCCCTCTGTGATAAACATATCTATAATATGTGATAGAACCATCTTTCCCGCACTTATTAGAGTTTTCTTTTCGAACACCAAATCCAATTCTTCTACCATAAGCAACCCAATATTGCTATGCCTCTTCTATACTATCAAATTCAAGACCAATTATAGGAGTCGGGTTTATATCCATTACTTAATGCTATAAGAGAAACCAGGAAAAAAAAAAACACCTGAAAAATAGTAAGCAATATATAACATGAATATTATGACTTAACAAAAACTTTTCTTATTTTCTATGTTAAGCGATCATAACAAGCAACCAATAAAAAATTGAAAAGGGAGGCTTACAAAATAATTAAAAATAGAGATACTTAACTGATGAAGAACTCGATGTATGAAGTAAAAACCACCCAAGAGTTTCTTTGTAGATTTCTTCAGTCGCACACCTGCAACTTGTAAAGTTTTTGGAGGCAAAAAGAAGAATTTTTATCTCTATTAAAGGCAATAAATTTGACATTAAGATCTGCAGAGTTTTTTGGAGGTAAAATATACTATTTACCGCGCGTTGAATGGAGGCTGTGAGGTTAGAGGCTGGGAAATTTTTTTTTCTTTTTTAAAAAAACCCAAACTCAGCGTTTTGTTTAAATGGAGGCTGAATGAAGAGGGGCCTCAATTGCCCATACAATCACATAACGAATGTGAGACCCTCAAAAATTAACATTTATTAGGGACTAACTCACTAATTTTTCACAAGCTCAAATTTGGTCTCTAAATATTTTTCCCATAATTCCCAAGAAATTGCCTTATTCTTGGGTAAAATTTCCTTAAAATTGTCTTAAAACTAAATTTTCAATTTCTTGGGCATAAAAACATTCTTATAAATTCATGTTAATCTTAAAATAATGTTTCCCCATTTTCCCCCAATTATTTGAGGCCTCCTTATATTTTTCATAATTAAATTTGACTAATTACTCTTTAATTTACTGAAATTCTAATAATTCTTTAAAATTCCTTTTTTAGGTAATTTTCTCCTTTGTAGCTCAATTAAGCCTCAAATGTGGTTTTGAAAATTATTCTCTTCCTTTTCGTGTCCCGGGGATCTTTCCTAAGATTCCGACCATAATTTCCAAAATTACCCTTCTGTGTCTAAATCCAAGACAGTAGGGATACAATAGGAATATATTGGATAAGCAATTAATTATAGAATTGCTTGACCTTGGAAGAGGCTGGTAATTAAATTAGGGAAACTCAACTATCAATCATGTGGAATAAATTGGGCTAGATTAGATAATTGATTCAATCCGGAATTTGTTAAGTGAAATCTAATCCCTAGGACCTTTTCTCATTGTTGTTTCATATCATTTGCATTCATATTTGCTCATCTTTTACTATTTTATTTGGCCCTCTGCCTAACCTTTACTCATACATTTTCTCTTTATTTCGAATAGCCAAACGTTATATGGTTTCTCAGAACCATTCTATCTTTCAGGCATTTTTGAAACTTTGAGCTAAGCCTACTTATTTAACTTCACACTAATGCTTGAACTTCTAAACCCAAGCCTCGGGATATTGGAATATTCCACAACAACTCTCAAAATTATCTCAAGTTGTTGTTGAAGGATTGCTTTGCGCTTTCTCTCGTAGTAGCTCGGCAATCAATTCCCGGATCCTTACATCCTTATCACCTGAGAATGCCAGATGGTTTCAAAACAATATGCATCTAAAACATAAAATAGACATCGCAATTGCACAACATAGAGAAAACTATGAGAAACGCATGAAGAAATTTAATAAAGAAAATTATACTCCCTCTAGTTTTAAAAAAAGGGAAATCTCAGCTATATCACGCATCGTAATTAAGGAAAATTGGTTATATTCATCAACAAAAAAATTGTTAGTTCCTTCCATGTATGCCCTTATTCGTTAGGAGCAATTATTGACAGAGTTCCAACTTTCCAGAGCACTAGTGCATAATTATAAAAAACGCGAGTTTGTTAACATTCCACATATCCTATACTTTGGAAGTTTCACTATAAATCAGACAGAGGGAGCATACTATCATTAATGCCTTAACAAACAGATCCGTTCATTCAAAATATACAATAGAGCACACATGTTTTGAGCTTTTTTCTTCAGGGCGTTTTAGTGATTTTGTGTTGGACAAGGTAAATATGTGAGAGGAAATTGTCATTCCCGTTCAACTAAGACTAAACAAAAGAACTGGCCAACGGCTGCACTTTTAAATGCATTACTATGTCAGTCCTAAATATAATAAACTTCCATTCACGAATCATAAAATTTTTTTAGTACTGACGGGTCCCAAGGGATGCATCTGAACATGCATACTAAGTTATCAGAATCTATAAATGAGACCCTTCACACCCTAATGCAAACAATACAACCACTGATCTTCTTATTCATAGAATATTATGAAGACCCAACAATGATTTTGGCATAAAATAGAATTTATTGAAAAACATTAAATTTTAACCTTATTTCAATTTTTAGGAAATATCTGGAGCTCTAAATGTTGGATTGGGATGTTCTTTATATGGATAAAAGGCTCAGAAAAATCCCTACAACTTTTATGTTGAGGCCAAAACCCAGTTTTTTCTTCAAGAGTTTCAAATTTTTCTTAGAAGTTGAGAACATGGAGTTGTCCAAGTCTGACCTTTGCCCACTAATTTAACCATAACTTGAGCTGCGTATGTTGAAATAAGGGGCTCTCATATGCATTTTCAAGTTAAAATCTAGATCTACAACTTTCATGAAGATAAAAATGTGAGAATTCACCATGTTGACTATCAAAATTTGGCTGTAATCGAGAAGCATGATTGCCACAAGGTCAACATTGGTGGCTTAAAGTCAAGATCCATACCTAACAAGTGAAAATCTTTGCACCCTATTCATCTATAAATAGAGAAGTGGAAGACACAAGGAAACACACAATCTTTAAGTTGAATTTCATGCATTGTATTGTTGCTTCCATGCCTCCTTCCTGAAAGGCTTAGATAGACCTCCTTCATGGATGGTATAGGTTGCCACTTATATAGAAGGTTTACCTCCATTAAGGAAGGCTATATTTTTCCATTTTTATGCATCTTGTAGTTGTATCTTTATGTTTTAGAATTTAATAATTAAGTTTTATGCAATTTTTATAAAGTTTTCAGTTTATTTTGGTTTTTTTTTTCAATTTCATCATGAGATAAATTTTCATTTTCCTAGGGTGATGATGTAGCTTACTAATGATGGATTGAATCTTAACTTATTAAATCTATTTTTAATTTTTTTCTTCATGATTGAGTTTTGATTATTGTTCTTAATGCTTTCAATTGATTGACCATCTTTTGAATGATTTTAATATGTACGTTGAGACCGGAAGGAGATGCACGTGTGTAGATCCTATAATTAAAACCATAACCTGCATATGAAATAGGAATATATTCATATGGGTTATGTAGCCTTAATAAGTTCTATAAATCTTAATGCATGATTAATTGCTTTAATTTATATTGGGATATATTGGATTAGCAATTAATTATAGAATTGCTTGAACTTGGAAGAGGCTAGTAGGTAAATAACGGAAACTCGGCTATCAATCATGTGGAATAAATGGGACTAGAATAGATAGGTAATTCAATCCGAAATTTTTCAAATGAAATATAATCCCTAGGGCTTTTTCTCATAGTTGCTTTCATATCAATTGCAATCATATTTAATCATTTTTATTTTGTAATCTCAATCACAAACTAATTGATTGACTAAATAGAATTAAAATTACCAATTTTGGTACTTAGTGATCAATCCTCATGGGAACAATACTCTACTCACCTCTATATTACTTGTTTATGATAGTATACACTTACACTTTTTAATAAACCATTTATGCCAGTAACACAAACCATATGGAATCTTTGTTCAGTTTTATGAATTGAAGACTTGGTATCTTAAGCTTGGGCATTTCTTAATGTGGGCATACTCTGATGTTTATGTTCTCTGGATGATTCCCTTGAAAAATGAAGCAATGACATACATTAAGAAACCCCATGTCTTGTAAAAACTCTTGATGGATTCTTGCTTCGGTTTGATGTATAGATGGAGTATTGGGAGACCAAGTCGTTTCAGATTACGACTCCTGCAACAAAAAAGATGGTATATGGAGTATTATTACTCTTAAAATATTTATTTCCTAAGGATATATATTGGAGGAAACAGACTAGTATCTTCTAAATTATGAGTCAAAAAGTCTGTTGATTACAAAAAGATATCTACTATTTGTCCTCTATCTAAACTAAATCAAATGTTTCACATGAATTTTAACTAAAGGCCCCCATCTAAACTATATCATGTCTAGTAGACCACCACGTAAAGTTTTGGTCATAAATCCAAGTTCTGTACCCATATACTTATTCTTTACGAGTGGCTTCTTATTTCAATTAAATAACTTTCTTCCAACGATATCTGTCCCAAAATGCAATAATGTCTATGTGTAAATGAAAATAATGGGTGGGGACTAACAATTTTGGTACAATAACGCATGCCTGAATGTTAGTTATAGATTTTTAGCAAACATTCCCAAAAACTAAGGTGGTAAGTTCCAAGGCACTTGAGGTATGGAAGAGATATGGAGTATGGCGTTACCCATAACCACCATGGACCAGCTAGTGTTCGTTCAAGCCGTCGTGTCAATTCTGTTCTTGGGTCTTTGTCAGAACAAAAGCAAAGTAATGAATTGTAAAAATAGGAGTAGGAATAACTTTACAGTTGTGTTATGCTTATCTCTATACACGTGTACAGTGGAGATGCAATCCTTGTAAATGTAACCCTAATTCTTTAATATATAATGCACAGTAGGCCAGAGGAAAGACACCTTTCGGCTACCTTTTTCAAATACCCTATTATTTCTTCTTGGTACCAGAGCTCTATAGTCATGTCGTATTCATCTGAAACGGTAGGATCAGCTACTGCTGCGTCGACTACTGCTGCTGTGTCATCTTCTCTTGCTAGTTCCAAGACCTATTCATTGTTTAGCTCTTCAGCCCAACTAGCCTCTATTAAGCTGGATAGAGGTAATTTTTTGATTTGGAAATCTGTGGTTCTCCCACTTATCGAAGGTAATCATCTTCAGACTCACATTGATAGCTCAGTTTCTCCTCCTCCTCGTATTATTCTGGATGTTGCTGGTTTGATTACGAATCCTGCCTATGAGGAGTGGTATTCAGTTGATCGAATGTTGGTGGGATGGCTCAGAAACACCATGACTGCTGAGGTCGGTGCTTAGCTCTTGCATTGTCTGACAGCTTGAGATTTGTGGGTGGAAGCTCGAGATCTTACCACTGCTTCTTCTAAAGCCCGAGTCCTAGTACTCAAGTCGGAGCTTCACTCAACTCAAAAGAATGCTTTAAAAATGGAAGACTATTTGGCCAAGATAAAGAATATTGCTTACCAACTTGCCATAGCCGGTGCATCGGTTCCCACCGAAGACCTTATTATGCATACTCTTAATGGACTCGATGCTGACTATAATGCTATTGTAGTCAAGCTTGTGGATCAGGCTAATCTGACATGGGTAGGTGCTCAAGCATCTCTTCTTGCTTTTGAAACGCGGTTGGAACAACTAAATCATTTTTCATCTCTGACTATTCAACCTGCTGCTAATGTTGCTCAACGTGAGTCATCTGACTCTGTTCGTGGATACAATGACCGTGGGACTTTCTGGCGTGGCTCCCGTAACAACCGTGGAAGGCGAAATCGAGGAAGACGAGGAAATTATAACAACAACAATGGTGGCAGAGCCTTTTGCCATCTATGTGAGCGTCCAGGTCTGATTTGCTTAATTGTTATCATTGTTTTGACCCAAATTTTCGACCACCATCTTCAAGAGGGTACTCTCCTCAGGCCTTTTATGCAAGTCCTCAAACAGTGATTGATCCAGCTTGGTACATGGATAGTGGTTTGAACTATCATGTTACTCCTAATTCTGAGAATTTCAATCAACTTAATTCGGTTGGTAAGTCTCATCTTCTAACTTGCACTGGTGAAAAGGCTCATGTGATTGGTATTGGTTCAATTTGTCTTCCCTGCTCTAAAGCTGATATTCATCTTAAAGATGTTATTCTTATTCCCTCTCCTACTAAGAATTTACTCAGTGTTAACAAGTTGGTTGAAGATAATTCTGTTGATGTTCTCTTTACTAATACCGGTTGTACTGTGAAAGACAAGCAGACAGGCAGACTACTGATGCAAGGTCAACCCAGACAGGGGATGTACCCCATACTTAATGGACAAATTCAACCACAAGCTCTTGCTGCAACTTTTACCTCTGCAGATGAAGATAATTTCTCAAGTGGCACTACAAAATGGGACATCCTAGTGATCGTGTTCTGAAACAAATTTTAAATAGTTGTAATGAGACTGTTAATTTCCAAGATGACTTTGTTTGTGAAGCATGTCAATTAGGGAAATCAAAATATTTACCATTTCCAAGTTCTCTGTCTCATGCTTCTTCACCCTTTAAGCTTGTTCATATGGATCTCTGGGGCCCTTCACCAGTACAATCGGTCTCTGGACATCATTTTTACATTCACTTTGTTGATGATTTTAGTCGATTTACTTGGTTATATCCATTAAAGCATAAAGGGGAAGCTATAAATGCTTTTAACCATTTTCGACAGTATGTTGAGAATCATTTTAGCACCAAAATTAAGTCCATTCAGTGTGATAATGGTACTGAATATAAACCATTTGTTCCTGTTGCACAAAACGCTGGGATTGTTATACGTTATACCTACCCTTATGCATCTCAACAGAATGGAAGAGCAGAGAGAAAGCACAGGCACATTGTAGAAATGGGATTAACTCTCTTGGCTCAAGCAAAAGTGCCTCTTACTTATTGGGTTGAGGCTTTTCAAACTGCAGTTTTTCTTATCAACAGGCTTCCATCACCAGTTTTAAATAGCTCAACACCATTATTTTGTCTACATAAAACAGAGCCTGACTATAAAGCTATTCAACCTTTTGGGTGTGCTTGTTATCCTTGTCTTAAACCATATAACAATCACAAACTACAATTTCATAGTCAGAAATGTGTGTATTTAAGACCAGCACCTCAACATAAGGGTTTTAAATGTCTTAGTTCCTCTAGCCGAATATATATATATATATATATATATATCTAGACATGTTATTTTTTCTGCTTCCATTTTTCCTTTTGAATCAAGTTTTCTGACTAGAAGAGCTTCTCAAGTGGATGACAATGGGCTTTTACCATTATTGATTTACGAAGGACCTATGCTGGGTGGGGACAAGACTGGTTCAGTCTCTACTACTGAAGCCCAAAACATTACACAAGAAAGTAATATTACACCACCTGCGTTCTCTCCCTTGCGAGCTCAAACTATCATTGAAGGTTCAAAGGCTCAATTTGAATCCTCCTCAGCGGCCCAATCTGACTCTCTTTCTTCTACTTCAAAAGACACTAATATTTCTGAACTTATGGCTTCTGAGCCCAACATAAAAGATCTAACCTAGAAAAATACTCATCCTATGGTTACAAGGGCCAAGTCTGGAGTCCACAAACCCAAATATCCATTCATTGGGTTGCTACAATCTAAGGATCCAATTTCATTGTCTAATATTGCAGAGCCTCGGTCTACTGCAGAAGCTCTATTTATTCCTCACTGGAATAGAGCAATGATAGAGGAGTTTGAGGCACTTGTTCGAAATCACACTTGGGTGTTAGTTCCGCCAAATACATATCAAAAACCTGTTGATTGTAGATGGGTTTTTAAAACCAAGTTCAAGGTTGATGGCTCTATCTTGAAACACAAAGCCCATCATGTTGCTAAAGGTTTTCAACAATCTCCAGGAATTGATTATGGAGAAACTTTCAGTCCAGTGATCAAGCCAACAACGATTAGACTTGTGCTTACAATAACAGTTACCTTCAATTGGGAAATAAGACAACTTGATGTTAATAATGAATTTCTCAATGGATACTTACAGGAAACTATTTTCATGCATCAACCTGAAGGATTTATAGATCCTACTCGACCTAGACATGTCTGCAAATTGGTACAAGCTATTTATGGACTGAAACAAGCACCAAGAGCATGGTTTGATAGACTAAGAAAAACACTTGTTCAGTGGGGTTTTCAAAATGCTAGAAGTGATATCTCACTCTTTTATCTCAAAACTCAGAATCTTACTGTGATTATTCTCATCTATGTGGATGATATTTTAGTCACCGGCAATAACACTCAATATGTCAAAGGTTTTATACAGAGATTGAATTTCTTGTTTGCCTTAAAAGATCTCGGTCCTTTATATTATTTCCTTGGACTAGAAATTTACCGAGATTCGACTGGGATTTTTCTTAATCAAGGAAAATACACTTTGGATTTGCTCAATAAGTTTGATATGCTTGATTGTGCACCAGTTCCAACTCCAATGGTTACTGGACGATATTTCTCTGCAACAGAAGGTACACCATTGTCTAATCCCTCTCTTTATAGATGAGCAATTGGGTCGCTTCAATATCTTACATCAACTCATCCAGACATTGCTTTTGCTGTAAATAAGCTCAGTCAATTCTTGGCACAACCCACTGATATTCATTACCAAGGTGTTAAAAGAATCTTACGGTACTTGAAGGGAACTTACCATCTTGGTTTACATTTGAAGCCATTTACTTCTCTTCATCTAACAGCTTTTACAGATGCCGATTGGGCCACCGATATTGATGATCGAAAATCTATGGCTGGGTGTTGTGTGTATCTTAGTGGCACGCTTGTCTCTTGGTCGTCTCACAAACAGAAGGTAGTTTCAAGAAGTAACTCAGAATCAGAATACAGATCACTTGCCGACGGTGCTTCAGAAATTAAATGGCTTCAATCCCTAATATCTGAACTTGGTCTTTGGTTAAGATAGCCTTCTACAATCTGGTGTGATAATCTGAGTGCCTCAGCTCTTGCAGCAAATCTGGTTCAACATGCAAGAAGCAAACACATTGAAATTGATCTCCATTTCATTCAGGATCTTGTGTTATCAGGAGCTATTGAAGTTCGTTATGTTCCTTCTACCTCTCTAGTTGCCGATTGTCTCACAAAAGCTCTGACGCAATCTCGTTTTGTTAATTACAAAAACAAATTTGGCTAGTTAGCAACCCCCTCTCGTTTAAGGGGAAGTGTCAAAACAAAAGCAAAGTAATGAATTGTAAAAATAGGAGTAGGAATAACTTTACAGTTGTGTTATGCTTATCTCTATACACGTGTACAGTGGAGATGCAATCCTTGTAAATGTAACCCTAATTTATTAATATATAATGCACAGTAGGCCAGAGGAAAGACACATTTCAGCTACCTTTTTCAAATACCCTATTATTTCTTCTGTCTTCTGTGGAACGAACGGGAATTCACTGGAGATGTGATCAGAGCCGATGAACAACTCTATAAAATAAATATGTTTTTCAATCATCAATTACTGCTTTCAAAACTTGGACAAAAAAATTATGAGAGGAGACTTGCCATTTCAGTAGTTGCCTCAACCGCTCTCCAAACCACCTGCCAAAACATGTGTAGATTTTAATTCCTATTTCTAATGAATTTTCATACCTGCAGCCTCCTCTTTCTTTTCTGGTTTACTAATACTGCTGTCCCACTCAAAAGCTCCCCAATGATTTGGTTGCCTATATATATATATATGCCAAGGTTATTATATATCTATCTTGCCACTGAACTAATGATACATTCTACAATCAAAACTGTGCACACATTTTATAACCAGCTTGCTTGATTGGCATTTCTTATTGTGAATCCAATGTTCCCTAGATGATTCACCTGAACAATGAAGCTATGAGACACATTAAGAAACTCCAAGTCTTGTGAATAACTCAATCGCCACAAAAACCATTACATATTTGTTCACTCTTATGAAGACTCGGTATCTTAATTAAGCTTGGACACTTGTTATTGTGGGTATACTCTATGTATGTTTATGTCCTGTGGATGATTTCCTTGAAAAAAGAAGCTATGATACACAATAAGAAATCGAGGTCTTGTAAACTCTTTAAGGATTCTGTTGCTTAATTTCAGATTACGACTCTTACAACAAAATGAGAGTAGATGGAGTATGGTGTTACCCATAATCGCATGAACATGTTGGATTTCGTTCAAGCTGTCGTGTCAGTTTTGTTCCTGGTCAACTAGGGAAGCTATTGGAGTTTGTAGGAGGAGCACTGCCGATAGGGTTCACAAACATCATAGGCTCTCCAAAGTATGGTCGCCATCATCCTCCTAGTGGCAAGTATACCCATAAGCCCGCTTTGGCTAAACCTTGAGAACATCATGAATTTCATGGGACAAGACAAAGAAACCACGACAATGGCACGGATTTACTGCTTCTTGTCTCTCCTAGACCTTTTAACAAACACCTTGTTGCAACCACTGGATCAGCGGTCACAGCAAGTAGTGAAGCCGATGATGTTCTGTTTGCTGGTTCATCTAGGGTGACGACGACGTTGGAGGTGATGAATCTAGATATGGTGGCGCTGATGGCGGCCTACGTATTATTGTAGAAGAAGGAGGTGGTGTGGTCGGAGCCAATCAAGGTGGCGATTCCGAGCTGTGTGGGGATATGTTAGGAGTGGTAGTGGTATGAAATCATGACGGTGGCTGTGGCGGCGACTAGCATATTGATTCAGACCACAAGAATGATGGACACCATTCCCATGGCTCCCGCAGGTTGCTTCTCAGGGTAAGACCATTCTCATTCGCACAACTCTATAAAAATCAACGATTCTTCAAATAATCAATTACTGCTTCCAAAAACTTGGAAAAAATTTGTAAGAGGAGACTTACCCATTTGCACCAGAATCTCGCTTCAAACAACCTATCAAAACGTGTGTAGATAATTTTAATTCCTATTTCTAATGAACAATTTACTGTTGAAATGTAAATATCAACTCAACTAATTATAGTCTACACATAATTTGCTCATCCTTATAGCTCTTTCTGCATTCATGGGTTTACTTAATACTGCTTCCCCATAAAGGCTTTCCGACGAGTAAGTGCCTACTAGAATTAACGGCAGAAGCTACTTTTTCAATATGATTTACGTTATACGAGATAAGTTTGTAAGATGAGTTTTATCTCGATTTATGTGAACGTACTTTTACAGCACTTTCTCAAACAAGTTTTAAGTTTGTTCATGGGAAAGCAAATAAATAAGCCATTTTTTATTATATGGGATTCATTTTAAGCCCTTTAACACCATTGCATTTGTATAATTGTATTAATATTGGAGAACTAAAACAAAACTTGTCGATAAATATATATTTAGTTATTTACCCTTCTTGCAATGGCTGATCCAAAAGGGACAATAAAGGGAGTTTGTTTCCCCATCTTGAGTCTTCATTCCCATATCCCTTTGTCAAGATTTATGCTCTTCTTTATTCTGAGACTAGGGTTTTTCTTTGGAAGAATTACACTGTAGTACCATGAAAGAGAATATATGAAGAAATGGTCCTAGGAAATGTTAAAATTACTGTAAGTCCCATGGGACCTTTTTGTAATAAATTGGAGTTGAGAAATGTCATAAACACCCCTGTCAGATAAATAGAGAAAGGGATGGTAAATGTAATATCCCAATTTTTTATTAAGGGCAAATCATGATTATTGTGGATAATTATGAATTTAACTTGAATTATTACGTGTTTTATGGCAATATTAATTAATATATCTTAATTAGTGAAAAATTGGAAGAATGGAATTATGGGCCATAAATTAGTAATTAATGGAGAAATTAATTACTAACCATGGGAAAAATGAGAAGTGTGATTAAATAGTTAATGGAGGGATTAAAGTGATTAATTGGATGATTACTTTATGAGAACAAACCAAATTCAGACATGTGGCAAGTTGGCTTGTGTGTGTGAGAGAGAGAAAAGTCAAAGGTTTTTTTAACATTTCTCTCTCCTCTCTTCCCCTCTTTTGCACTAAAAAATCTGAATTGGGAAGGAGTGTGATTATTTCCCTTCTTCATCACTCTTCCCTCTCATTTCTCTCATTCTTGATCTCTCTCTCGTCAGCCATGGAAGGTGAAAGGGAAGGAAGAAAAGTCTAAAAAGATAAGGAAAAATGATCTCAAATGCTTAAACTCCATCATTAAAGTTGATCCTTGAGTTAAGAGCTACATTTCTATGGTTATAGTTTGCCATTTGGTGTTGGTTTGAGACTTCAAGAAATTGTGGAGTTTGGAGAATCAAGAAGCTACTTTGAGAAAGTTGTTACGGTGAGTTTAAGAAACCTTTCTATATAAGTTTTGTGCCAAATGATTTAGCTTGGAAATTCTGGAAATTTGGCTTGAAATTTTGAAAATTAGGGTCTTGTGTTGTTTGAATTGTTGTTGTCATGGAATTAGTGCCTTGTTAAGTGTTTTGAATGAATGGTATTGAATTGAAGCTTAAAGGTGAAGTTTGGGAACTTTATGTTGGTTTTGTGCATTGGGCAAAAATAGGGCATGTAATTGGATTTTGATTTTGGTCATTTTGAAGTCACCATTGTGTTCCTTGAGTGATTTTGTGTGGGAGAAGTGTTGAATATGAATTTTGAACCATTGGGAACTTAGTGTTAAAAGTGGCAAGTTTTGGTTAGTAAGAAACTCTGTTTTGGCAGTGATCTTGCATGGACGTTTTAAAATAGCAAATGGTGTTGGAAAATTATGAAACTTTCCAGTCTTAAATTTCACATCTCAAGCTTCAAAATGGATGTTTTGTGTCATTTCGATTTTTGGGCTAGGAGTTATGACTGTCCAAAGTTTGATGTTAAATCTGTGAACAATTCTAGAATAGTGTGGACTTTTCTTGAAATCTGTATTTTTGTGGTGATTTCCAGTGATGAGCCATATTTTTCCTTGAAAGAGGACTTAAATACCTTTCATTTAGCTTTGGGATCACCTCATTTCGATTTTTCTAGAATCAGTTATGAATTTTCGAAGTTTCCTTGGCTACAGCAGAAAATCTTAGCTGCAGCACAAAAGCTTCTGTGCACGTTCTGACCGCAGCCAGAAACTTTCTGTGCTATTTCTGGCCGCAGCCAGAGGTTTTTTTGGCTACAGCCAACCCCTGTTTTCAGCACCTTGTGATTTTGAAAAGTGGTTTCCAACCCGATGTTTCCCAATCCTTTAGGGCTTTTATTAGAGCCAATTGTAACTACTTAAAGGACATAAATGATAACCAAATCTAAGTATTGTGAAGTCAATTGAGTATTGGAATAGAGAATAACTCTTCGTCCCTAATTATAATTATAGGATATGATATTTGCTCTCCTCGGGAGAGACCGGCGCTAGGACACACACAGAAGGATCAAGGTAGTGACTTTTCTATCATATTTTGTATGATGTTTTGGTATGCATAACTTATCATTGAACTTGTGAACTGTGTACCATGGTCCATTACGGCGTGAGCACTTTAGCGTGAGCCGTATAGGGAGTGACAGTGGTCATCTCTAGGTCGGCCGTTGAACTGCCATCGTAATTGACATGAAACTTTGTGAATCCGACCCGTGGGGCGGCGTTTGTGAAACCAGCCGTGGGCTGTGTGTATCTTGCCTATATGGCTTGCGTTATGAAATGCTTTATATGGATCCCAGCTGTGGTGAATTATATTGTGTATATTGTTGTGATGCAATACAGCGTGAGCAATCGTCAGGGATGACATGTGTCATACTAACCATTGCCGTTGAACTGCCGTTGTAGTTGCTTGTATGGATAATGATTTGATTTCATGCCTTATTATTGTACATTATATGATTGATTTGACACTACGGGGATTCTTTAGAATCTCACTCTCCCAAAATTAAACATTTTAGATAGGGCTGAAGGATCTAAGGAAAAGCGGGTGACGAAGAGCAATTAGAACTCCAGTTTAGGAGTATATTTTGGGTTAATTGTTATCATTGTATATCTTTTGGATATTTTTTTGTAGAAACGATTGTATATAGTAGATTTTGTGTAATCCCCAAGAAAAAGGGTATGAATTGTAGCCTTTGTGCCTTGTGTAAATCCCTTTTTATTAATGAATGGAACCCGAGTGTGTCGGGAATTTATGCTGTACTCTGATATGTATGAATGAAACCAACCGATACAGGCCATATTTGTTTTGTATTATGAATATGAGATTGTTGTGATAAGGTTTTGAAAAAGTTTTTGAAAACCCCGATTTTGGGAAGTTTAATCTGAATAAGTCACAAATCATCTTACAGTCTCTAATTCAAACTTAATTACGTGTTACGAACGTAAATCATAGCCTAAATCATGAAGGGGGTTACAGTAAATGATGTCAAATGACGTTCGGAACAGCTCTAGAGATAGCGAGAAAAACGGAGTAAAGATCATTAGCCAGAAGAGTAAGGTAGGGAATTGATGTCATCCACTCTCTTGTCTTCATTATTCCATGTGATTCATGTATTATGTTGAGTAGGTAAACATATCTTTAGGTTTTATTGATTCATGTTCATTTTGATCCTAAAAATTGAAAAAAGCTATCTGCTTTTAATGGGTATTGTCCTATATATGCTTGTAAACTAAAAAAGTATACATAGTAAATGCAATACATATGCTTTGGCTGTGATTTCAATGTGTTTGGGTATGATTTAGTATGCTCTATTTTTGCTGTTATTATTCGCTATTTTCTAGTTCATTGTGTTGTGTTTCTACAATAGAAGAGCTAAGGAATGAAGATAAGGGTGAAAGGTTTGTGGCTACATAACCTGATGTGCATAGGAAAAAATGTGTTGTTAATGGGAGCAGCAATAGTTGTCAATGGAGGATGTTGAATTGGCTAATGACAACTATATGTCATATTTAAATGTTTTTTTACAACTATAGGTTTTGTTGATTGATCTTCATTTTGGTCCTGATAAATGGAAAAATCTGTCTGATTTTTGTGGGTATTATCCTCCATATGCTTACAAACTATAAAGGCAGACCTAGTAAATGCAATAGATATGCTTTAGCTAAGGTTTCAATGTATTTGGGTATGGTTTCGTATGCTCTATTTTTGCTGTCATTATGCTCTGTTTCTGGTTCATTGTGCTATGTTTTTATAGTAGAAGTGGTAAGGCATGAAGATGAGGGTAAAAGGTTTATGGCTACATAACTTGATGTGTGCAGGAAAAAAAAGTTGTTGTTCATAGGAGCAGCAATAGTTGTAAATGGAGGTTGTTGAACTTCATAATGACAACTATATGTCATATTTAAATATTTTAATTGTGGTATAATATGTTTGGAATGGGTTTGAAAAGTTTGTTATGTTTTTTGGTATTTTGTGATGCTTTCAGTCATTAGAAGTGGGATTTAATTAACAAGGTGTGAAAGGTGTGGCTAGAAGTCCTGATTATGTAGTAAGAATGTGTTGTTAATAGGGGCTACGTCAGTTGTTAATAAGGCTGCTAAAATTGTTAATGACAACTGTTTTGTGTAGGTAGATAGTGGTGATGGCTACCACATCTGATAAGAATCTACTATGTTTCCTTCATATAAAGCAAAGGTTTGAAGTCAGTAGAGACAGTAATTTAATATATGTTGGTGGAACCGTCAGATCTAGAACCATTAAGGAAGGGACAAGTTTAAAAGAGTTTAAAATAATGATATCCTCCATTGTGGGAAAAGAGTGTTGTAATGCCCCAAAAATGGGATTAAGGGCTAATGACTTCAAAAGTGAATGTAATTATTTTTGAATAAACACTTTTAGGGAATGTGATTTGAAATTCAATATAAATATGTTTCAATCAGTGCCTAAACCCTGTATTTGAGCTTAATTATGGGACAAAGTTTAAAATGAACCCTAAGGGTAGGGGAAGGCGCATAAATGAAGAATGGAATGATATAAATGTGCTTAGTGGTGATTCAAGTGGAATTGTCATAATCAAAATTTGGAGCATTACACCTTAGGACTTGACAGTAATTTCAGCATTCCCGGGACCATTTCTTTATATATTCCCTTCCATCGGACTACAGTGTAATTCTCCCTTTTTCTTTTGGCTTATGAGAAGATCAAGCCTGGCTTCTCTCCCATGCAATTCCTGTACATTGCCTCTCCCTTACTTCAAGTGACGTCATTTTACGTGCAACACAAAATCTCCTTCAATGCTGAATCTAGTCATCCTCCACTTCCCTCCCAGACTCACTCATGTCCATGTCATCAAAGAAAGGGTTGTAAAATATATTTAAAAAATATTTATTCTTTTACAAAATTAATAAATGTCATGTTTTTTATGGTTTACATGGAGATCGATGAGTTAAGGAGTCACATCAATTACTTTTCAATAACATACTTATCTAGCTTGCAATATGTTTCAACAAAACTAAAATAATGTTAAACCTTATTAAATCTTGAGGCAGAATTAGGAAATTAGAGGATGACCAAATTCAGCATTGAAGGAGATTTTGTGTTGCGCACAAAACGACATCACTGGAAGTAAGGGAGAGGCAAAGGACCGGAATTGAATCGGTAATTCGAGCTAGCACCAAATTAAACGGATTTGGGCTAAACGAATGGCGACCTGTTTAATTTCGGGCTGGCTAGCCCAATTTTTTTTTCCTTTTCAATTTTTAGTTTTTTAAATAAAATAAATCTAAATACCCTTATCTCATTTCTTTGATGTTGTATTTAATTAATTCATCATACTTTTTATTTGACACTTCTATTTTCATATTATATTTATTTATTCTACTATTATCAAATTTAAAAAGAGATGTATTTATATGTTTTGTTATGTGAGTAGATGAAAAAAAAAAGGAAAGTAGAATGAAATTGGCTTTCTAACACAAATATATAAGAAAAAAGAAGTGTGATGTAAGTAGGTAAAAGAAAAAGGGGTGGGAATTTAAAAAAAAGTGAAAATGTTAAAAAAAAACAAAAAAAAAGTTCTGTTAGGCCCGTAGCCCGAATTCCCAGCACTAGACCGGAGCCGTATGAGTAGGGGTGAGCATCCGGTTTTTCGGTTCAGTTTTCCGTAAAAACCGAATAAAACTAATTTCAAAAACCGAACCGAAAACCGATTAACCGAAGTATTTAGATTCGGTTCGGTTAATAACCGAATTAACCGATTTTTTTATTTATTATCTATAAAATAATATATATATATATATATATAATTAAATTGTTAAAAAAGATTATTTTTTATCCTTAAGATTACATTTAGGAGTAAAATATATAAAATAAATTAACTAGATTTAAAATATCTATAGATTTTATCTAATATTATTGAAAATTTACACCTATTTAATTATAAAAACATGCATTTATCAAATAGTATATATTAAATATATATATATATATATATTATATATTTCGGTTTTTCGGTTTTAACAGAAATATTTTTTTAATAACCGAACCGAAAACTGAAAACCAAATTAACCGAATAATAAAAACCGAAATTTTACCGGAAACTGAATTAACTGAACCGAGAAAACTAAATTGAGTTCGATTCGATTCGATTCAATTTTCGGTTTCGGTTCTAATTTGCTCACCCCTACGTATAAGAGAGAAGACTGGCGCAAAGATCAACTACGGTCTGAAAGCAGTGGTCTGTGATGTTGGCGGCTCTGATTTTTTATGTGCGCAGCTAGAAAAGTCTATTAAGCCATCATAAAATTAAAAATTTTATGGCAAATAGAAAAGTTTATTAATCCATCACAAAATCAATTTGCAAAACATTTTCCCTCCTATATATCACGATTTTTTCGTCCCAATGCAAGATGGCCAAGCTAGCTCTTGTTGCATAATTATTTAAACATTTTTAAGTGTAAACCAAATATGCGATTGAAATTATTGCTTTTATAAAATATTTTCACTAATTGGATACCGAAACTCCAAAAAAAAATATGTTTTCATATATGAAAAAAATTATATTTGAATGAAAATAATTAAAAATCAAATTTTTTGGTCAAAATTTAAAATGAAAAAACCTTAAAAAAATAGCTGGAAGGCGTTGAAATATGAGTTAAATCCAAACATAAATCAAGTTTCACTTATTCTCATCTTATATTTGTGTTATTTGGAGTCAAGATTTTTAGGTATTATAAAAATTAAATGTACATATGAAATAAAAAAAACCTATATTCAATACTATTTCAAGGAACAAAAAATAATTAAACCTTTTATGTGTTTTCTTCAAGTATATTTGACGGTGTTAAAAGTAAATTCCTAGAAGCATGTTTCACTAATATGTCAAACTTACCATAAAGATGCCAATGGCTATATGACCTAGTGGTGTGAAACTGATTTTATTGGTGACAAGTTTTTTAAGTTAGTTCTTTCTGGCTATTTCACGCATCTAACTTGCTAAGGACCAAACTAGATTTGAGATAGATCAAGGTCTTTTTTTTTTTTAAGCATAGGTATTCTCTTATTGGAGGCAATCATATTCGAGATACTCTCAGGCACTAAATGTAGATACCTCTTCCAACAGAAATTCGAATATTGGTTCATCATGTTGTGAGAGAATAACCCCTTCTGTTAGACCTAACCCTCCTTGATTAAATATATCAAGTGATTCAAAATCAGTAACTAAAATGTCCTATTCCAAATACAAGTATCTATAAAATAAATTAGGCTAAGATAAACGTTTAGTTTTCTAGGTTCATATCAAGTTACATTTTAATCATTTAAATTGATAAAAGAGCACTTTTAGTCCCTCAATCTTAACATTATTAATTTCATTTAACAAAAAATGATGCTGACTCATGGTGTAACTCTTCAATTAAATTCTTACATGCTTAATTTTTTAAGGATTAAATATGGCCAAAAATTTTAAAATATAAAAAATTATATTAAAAACTTTAAAATTTAAGCATGCAGATAAAAATCATATTTAAAAAATTAAACTTCAAGCATATTTTTCAACATTTAATTGCAGAGTTATTGTTTAAATTTGTTAGGTGAGTATATTCTATTAATTGAAACTCCTTAGCCCCATGCCTTCTATGTCAGCGAAAGTGAGAGGGAAAGAGAGAGAAGAAATGATTTCTTAATGCCATATTTGACTTTCTTACATCCTCTCTCACCCAACCAATTTGCCATGTGTCAGAATTTCATTGGCTCTCACTCACTAAATTCCCAATTAGCTTCTCTAATCCATCCATTAGCCATATTAATCACACATCTCATTTTCTCTTAGTTAGTAATTAATTTCTCCCATAATTACCAACTCATGGCCAATAATTCCATTCTTCCAATTTCTCAATAATTATGACATATTAATTTAATATTGTCATAAAACACATAATAATCCCAATTAAATTCATAATTATCCATAATAATCATGATTAATCCATAATCAAAAATTGGGATATTACAATTCTCCCCCCGTTCAATAAATTTCGCCCTCGAAATTTGTTACACATCATGGGGCATAAAATCAGGAAATCTTTTCCTTATGTCCACTTCCACCTCCCAAGTGGCTTCCCTTGGTGACATTCCCTTCCAGACCACCTTCACAAACGGTAAGCTTCGTTGCCTAAGCCGCCGCTCTTCTCGATCAATGATACGCTCTGGCTCTACCGCATAGGTGAAGTTATCTTGCAACTCAACCTCTTTATACTCAATGATATGCTCAGGGTCTGGTTGGTACTTCTTGAGCTGCGAGACATGGAATACATCATGCAATCTACTCAAACTCGGGGGTAGGGCTATCCGATATGCTACAGGTCCGATTCGTGCCAGAATCTCAAATGGACCAATGTATCTCGGACTCAGCTTCTTCCGCTTGATCGCTCTCCCGATGCCTGTGACCGGAGACACTCTCAAGAAAACATGATCCCCCACTTCAAACTCAAGAGGTCTTCTCCTCTTATCAGCATAGCTCTTCTGACGACTCTGTGCTGTAAAGAGCCTCTTCCTGATAACTCGGATCTGCTCAGCGGTTTGGTCAACAAGATCCGGCCCATACAACTTCCTCTCAGATAGCTCTGACCAGCACAACGGTGACTGGCACTTTCTTCCATACAGTGCTTCATACGGAGCCATTTGAATGCTCGCATGGTAACGTTGTTATACGCAAACTCAGCCAATGGAAGATAGTAGTCCCACTTTCCTTTGAAGTTTAGGACACACGCCCCCAGCATATCTTCTAAAGTCTGGATAGTCCTCTCTGACTGTCCGTCTGTCTGAGGATGATAGGCCGTGCTAAACCTCAATTGAGTACCCATAGCTTCATGTAAAGCCTTCCAGAATCTCGAAGTAAACCGAGGATCTCTATCGGAGATAATATTCTTCGGTGTACCATGGAGTCTCACAATCTCTTTGATATATATCTCAGCCAGCCTATCAGGAGAATAGCTAGCATTGATAGGTATGAAGTGCGCAGACTTCGTGAGTCGATCAACAATAACCCAGATCGCATCATAGTTTCTGATCCTAGGCAGACCCATTACTAAATCCATAGTCACACTCTCCCACTTCCATTCTGGAATTTCTGGACTCTGAACCAAACTTGGCGGTCTCTGGTGTTCAAACTTCACCTTTTGACAGGTAAGACACCGCGCCACATACTTTGTCACATCACTCTTCAACCCTGGCCACCAATACATGACTTCAAGTTGTGATACATCTTGGTCATACCGGGGTGAAGAGTATATTAACTCTTATGAGCCTCATCAAGAATTCTCAATCTCAACTCTGCCTTCAGTGGTACATAAATTCTCTTCTGATAACGTACCAGTCCGCTCGGTGACAAGTCATAGTCTCGAGTCTCTCCTCGCTCAATCTTAGCTCGGATCGACTGGGCTAGCTCATCATGCATTTGAGCCTCTTCAATCTCAGTCCTCAGGTCATTCTCCCCTTGGACCACACCATAACTGGCACACAGGATATCATTTGAGAGATTCAAATCCCGAAAATACTCTATCAATTTCTTCTCTTGGATCATCATCATTGCCACTAGCACCGCCTTCCTACTCAAAGCATCCGCGACAACATTAGCCTTACCCGGATGATATTTGATCTCCAGGTTGTAGTCTTTCAGCAACTCCATCCACCGACGTTGTCTCATGTTCAACTCGTTCTGATCATACAGATATTTGAGACTTTTGTGGTCGCAGTACAATTCCACAGTCACACCGTACAGGTAATGACGCCAAATTTTCAATGCAAACACAATTGCTACAAGCTCCAGATCATGGGTGGGGTAATTCATCTCATGCGGTTTCAGTTGTCGAGAGGCATAGGCCACCACACGTCCCTGCTGCATCAGGACACACCCTAACCCCTGCTTACTCGCATCAATGTACACGACGTAAGCCTCACTGGGATCAGGTATAATCAACACTAGTGCCGTAGTCAACCTCTCCTTCAGCTCAGTGAAATTCCGCAATGCAATACGCGAGAAGTTCTGAATGAACCTCCGGTAATAACCAGCAAGACCCAGAAAGCTGCGAATCTCAGAAACAGTTTCTGGTCTTTTCCAATCAAGTACTACTTCCACCTTACTGGGATCCACCGATACCCCGTCTTGAGAGATCACATGGCCAAGGAACTTCACTTCCGTAAGCCAAAACTCACATTTTCTCAGTTTGGCATAGAGTTGCTTTTCCCGCAGAATTCTCAACACAATTCTCAGATGTTGCTCATGATCCTCCCTACTCTTGGAGTAGATCAGGATGTCATCGATAAACACAACCACAAACTGGTCAAGATACTGTCGGAAGATGCGATTCATATAATCCATGAATACAGCCGGTGCATTCGTCAAACCGAAGGGCATCACAAGGAACTCATAGTGCCCATATCTCGTTCTGAAAGCAGTCTTCGGAATGTCCGCTGCCTTCACACGCAACTGATGATATCCCGACCTTAGATCAATTTTGGAGAATACACACGAGCCAGACAATTGATCTAACAGGTCATCAATCCTTGGGAGAGGGTACTTGTTCTTAACAGTCACCTTGTTAAGTTCTCTGTAATCGATACAAAGCCTCAAGCTTCCATCTTTCTTTTTCACAAATAACACTGGAGCTCCCCACGGTGATACACTGGGTCAGATGAACCCTTTTTCAAGCAATTCTTCAATTTGCTTCTTCAACTCCGCCATTTCATTCGGGGCCATACGGTATGGGGCTTTCGATATTGAACCAGCTCCAGGCACAATCTCAATTGGAAATTCCACTTCCCTTTCCGGAGGCAATCCACTAAGATCGTCTGGAAATACTTCAGAAAATTCATTTACCACAGGTATACTCTCATGGCTTCACTAGACTCTCCCTGAACAGAGAAAAACACCATATACCCTTGACATCCTTTCTCAAGATATCTCTCAGCTTTAGCAGTTGAAAGCAAGTTCAAACTGGTATTTACATTGCTATCCCGATGTGTACTACAGAAAGTGATCCTTTTATTACCACAATCAAGCAATACATAATTTGCTGTCAACCAGTCAAAGCCCAAAATAACTTCCAATTGTTGGAGTGGCAAACAGATTAAATCTACTGTAGACTCACGACCCTCAACAACTATCACACAATTTAAACAGGCTTCGGCCGTCACAGTCTTGACACCCATCGGCGTCGACACAACCAAATCAAATGGTAGTCTATGCACATGCAATCCCAGGCGCTTTACACGATCATAAGCTATGAACGAATGACTTGCACCCGAGTCGAACAAAGTATCTAACTCATTATCACCAAGAAGAATTTTACCTTGGATCAATTCGGGCGACTTCCGGGCTTCCTCATGTGTCATCGCGAACACTCGACCCTGATTCCTGGGCCTTTGCTCTGCCAGCTGTCGTGGGCACTTAGAAGAAATGTGACCCACTTGCTTGCAGTTGAAGCAAATCATCTCTCCAGCACAAGTTCTTCCCGGATGGTACTTTCTGCACTGATTACACATTGATCCCGCTGGAGGTCTCTGATCACTACAACTCCCCGGTTGGTAGGGCTTCTTGCTACCACCCCCATAAGAGGATCCTTGCCCCTTCCGCTTCTGGGAAGTATTAGCCTTGCTAGGCTCACTGCGGCTACCACTACCCTTGGATGGGTACAACTCTCTCAGATTATACTCAACAATTCTACACTCTTCCACGGCTTTGTTGAAGTTAGTAAATTGATGAGCAGCTAACCTCTTCTTCAATTCACGCCTCAATCCCCGAATTAGCATAGCGGAGCTCCACTCCTCATTATCTCTTTCCCGAAGATAGGAAGAATACCGTGACAATCGAGTGAAATGGGAAAGATACTCGTCAAAGCTCTCCATATCTCCCTGCTTGATAGCCAGAAACTCAGACTCTTTCTCAAGCCTCACCGACTTGGGGAAATACTTCTCGTTGAATTGCTCTTCAAATACCTCCCAAGTCAATGGTACATTTCGGTTCTTCAATGATGTGGCGATGTTCCTCCACCACCGATCTGCATCCCCTTCTAGCTTATACACAGCTAGTTTTGCCTTCACCTCTGTAGGGCACTCGAGGACTTCAAAAATCTTCTCTAACCGGTTCAACCAGTCCTCAGCAGCTTGGGGGTCAAACTTCCCTCTGAACACCGGAGGCATATGCTTGCAAAACTTGGAGACCCAAGAATTCAAGTCCCTTCCCTCACGAACCGGCACCCCTTAAGACTCTTGATTAGGCACCGTGTGAGGTGGGGATTCGTGAGATCCATTGGACCCCTCAGCTGTCTCCTCATGATGAGTGTCTGGTTGAGTCTCCTCATGAGTTGACTGGGCCCTTTCCTCATTTCGCTTGGCCCTTTCCTCTCTGAGCTCTTCTCTCAGCTCAGCTATCATGTCCCTTTGTTCCCGTACGAGATCCATCATCTCTCGCATTGGATCAGGAGGATTGTCATTAAGTTCCTCCACCTCTGGGTCCTGTTTCCTGACTCTAGTAATAGGGCGAACCATTTCGTCTTTATCACTACAAATGATTCACCACGTCAGTACCTTAGCCAATGTATACACATAATCCATAACATTCATCTCAATCCACAATTAGTAGATATACTCATGTGTATACGCAACAAGCACTTATCAAGCAATAAGCTACCCTAAACTCAAGGATTAAGGTCAACTAAGGAGCTATCCTAGCAAATCCTCACCTTGCCAGGAACTATGGCTCTGATACCACAAATGTAACCCCCTTCACGATTAAGGCCGAGATTAGTTCGTAAAAACTTAATTAATGTGGAATTAGAGACCGTAATAGATTTTGGGACTTAAACAAAGTCAATCTTCCCAAAATCATGGCTTACAAAAACTTTTACAAAACATGTTCATGACGGTCTCATCTTCACATTTCAATACTAAATGGCCTGTACAAGTTGATTTCATTCACAAATATCAGAGTATAAACAAATTCCCGACACACTCGGGTTCCATTCATTAAATAAGGGATTTACAAAGGCACAAAGCCCACAATTCATTACCCTTAACTTGGGGATTACACAAAACTATGCTACAAATCCCATTATACATGATTGTTTCCCATAAACATCCCAATGATATACATGATAACCAATAAAACCAAAATATACTTCTAAACCGGAGCACTATCCGCTCTTCGTCACCCGTTTGCCTTTCGATCCTTCGGCCCTGTCTAAAACATGGTTTTTGGGAGAGTGAGATTCTAAGGAATCCCCGTAGTAACAAATCAATCATATAATGTACAACAATAATGCATGTAAGCAAATCATTAACCACAACAAGCAACTACAACGGCAATTACAACGGCAATGGTTAGTATGACACATGTCATCCCTTACGATTGCTCACGCTGAATTGCTCACGTTGCATTGCATCACAGCAATCCACACAATACATTTCACCACAGTTGGGATTCATATAATGCATTTCATACATAAGCCATACAGGAAAAATACACACAGCCCACGACTGGATTCACAAACGCCGCCCCACGGGTCGGATTCATAATATCCATGTCGATTACCACGGCAGTTCAACGGCCGACCTAGAGATGACCACTGTCAATCCCTACATGGCTCACGCTGACCTGCTCACGCCGTAATGGACCATGGCACACATTTCTCAAATTCAACGATAAGTTATGCATGCCAAAACATCATACAAGATATGAGAGAAAAGTCACTACCTTGATCCTTCCGTGCGTGTCCTAGCGCCGGTCTCTCCTGAGGAAGGCAAATGTCAAATCCTATATTCATAATTAGGGACGAAGGGTTATATTCTATTCCAAGACTTAATTAACTTGAAACACTAAGTTTTGGTTATCATAATTGACTCTTAAGAGGCCCCAAATGCCTCTAATAAAAGCCCTAAAAGGTTGGGAAACAATAGGTTAAATATCCCCTTTCGATAACACAAAGTGCCAAAACACAGGGTTGGGCCGCGGCCCACCATTCCTTGGGCTGTGGCCCAAACATGGTCAGAAGGCCTTGGGCAGCGGCCCACCACTCTTGGGCCGCGGCCCAAATCAGGCCAGAAAGTCTTGGGCCGCGGTCCGCCACGCTTGGGCTGCGGCCCATAAATCTCCTGACTCTGGGCTGACTTTGAAAAACCATAACTAATTCTAGAAAAATCGAAACGGAGTGATTCCAAAGCCAAATGAAAGGTATATGAGTCCTCTTTCAAGTAAAAATATAGCCCATCACTTGAAATCACTACACAAATACATAATCACCAAAAACTACACACTACTCCAAAACAGAGTTCTGTTTCAATCCCAAACTTTGGAAAAGCATAACTCACAGAATTCTTAACGAAATGACACAAAGTATATGTCCATTTTGAAGCTTGGGATGTGAACTTTAAGACTGGAAAGTTTCACAATTTTCCAATACCATTTGGTCACCCAAAACGCTCGTACAAACATACTGTGCAAAACAGAGCTCAAACAAGACAACTTTCCAACTTTTCCCAAGTGATCCAAATGAATCCAAAATCATTTACCAAGCTCATTCCCACACAAAATCACTCAAGGAATCCAATGGGAATGTCAAAATCACCAAAATCCTATTCCATTATCATGCTTTGGTTTTGGGTAACATTAAACACTAAACTCCCAAAATCTCCAAACTTAGCAATTTCAAACCCCAAATAAATTCTATCTATCCAAGATGCATTCCAAACATACAAATTTCATACCAAACACATACCAAACTCCTAATGGCCTTCATTTTCGAAAATGGCCCCAAAATTCCAGAAAAATCAAAGTATTTCAAATGGTATGAAACTTAGATAGAAAGATAGGTCTCACTCACCTTATCAACTTTTCCAAAGAGAGTTCTTGATTCACTCCCTCCCAAAATTTCGTGTGGCCACAAACCACAACCAATAGACAAACTACAACCATAGAAATGTAGCTCTTAACTCAAGGATCAACTTTAATGAAGGGAGTTTGAACAATAAAGACCATTTTCCTTACCTTTTTCAAGCTTTCTTCTCTTCCTTTTTCTGCCCAAAAATGGCGCCCAGCTTTAGAGAGAGATGAGAGTGAGAGATGGAGGTTGAAGATGAATGATGACTCCTTAGCCCCATGCCTTCTATGTCAGCGAAAGTGAGAGGGAAGGAGAGAGAAGAAATGATTTCTTAATGCCATATTTGACTTTCTTACATCCTCTCTCACCCAACCAATTTGCCATGTGTCAGAATTTCATTGGCTCTCACTCACTAAATTCCCAATTAGCTTCTCTAATCCATCCATTAGCCATATTAATCACACATCTCATTTTCTCTTAGTTAGTAATTAATTTCTCCCATAATTACCAACTCATGGCCAATAATTCCATTCTTCCAATTTCTCAATAATTATGACATATTAATTTAATATTGCCATAAAACACATAATAATCCCAATTAAATTCATAATTATCCATAATAATCATGATTAATCCATAATCAAAAATTGGGATATTACACTTTCATCCCATTTCTTGGAATCCCTTTGGTTCAGCACCATCATTGATGCCAATGAATAAAAAGAAAGAAAGAGAACTATGCGGAGGGTCATTCCTTATGGTTGCGAGAAGGCCAAAACAGGCTTATCTCTTTGATTGATTGCATGCTTTATTCTACTACAAAGACTCAACAAAATAAATTATTATATGGATATAATTTGTGTTGCTTCTACAAGAACTAGCTGCCAACAAAAGATCAAGCTGTAGGGAAAAAAAAAGGTATTACATTTCCAGACAGTGAACCCTTTTTGTATAAACATGAATCAAATTGGCATTATTATTCAGCAGCCTCTATCTTTGAGGAGGATGAGTTGTTCTTCCCTTTCCCTTTCTCTTCAACCTCTCTCACTCTCTGAAGAGTATCATTAATGGTTTTTGATACTTTATTGGAATGTTCCTCGACACCTCTCAAAATTATCTCAAGTTGTTGTTGAAGAACTGCCCTTCGCTTTCTCTCTCGTAGTAGCTCCGCAGTCAATTCCCGGATCTTTACATCTTTATCATCCTGAGAATATCAAAAGGTTGCAAAATATATGCATCATAAGCATAAAATAGACATAGTAATCACACGACATAGAAAACTATGAGAAAAGCATGAAGAATTCAAATAAACAAAATTATACTCCCTCCAGCCATGAATATAGGGAAATCCGATCTATATCACCCATCTCAAGGAAAATTGGTTTTACACTTGATCAACTCAAAAAATGCTAGTTCATTCCATGCATACCCTTATTCATTAGGAGTCATTGTTAGAAGAGTTCTAACTTCCAACAGTACTAATGCATAACTATAAAAATGAGGAAAGGGGTAATATAAGGAGGGAGAGAGTTTGTTCACATTCCACATACCCTATATTTTGGACCAAAAAGGGCTTCTAGCAGTTTGCCTATAAATCAGACCAGAGGGAGTATACTATTAACACCATCACAAACAGATCCGTCCATTCAAAAAAAAAAAAAAACGATAGAACTGGCAACAACTGCACTTTTGAATGCATTACAATGTCAGTCCTAATTATAATATATTTCCAGTCAGGAATCATAAACTTCTTTAGTAATGACAGATCCCAAGGGATGCATCTGAACATGCATACTAAGTTATCAGAATCTATAAGTGAGACCCTTCACACCCGAATGCAAACAACAAAGTCACTTATGTTCTTATTCATAGAATATTATGACGCGCCAACGAGAACTGTCTCTTACTCTGTATAATTGAACTTGCAGATTGAAAACTACACTTCAAAGTTCCACATGAATGTCCTTCTGATAGGACCCGAACAGAAATAGCAGAGAAATAAAACTGAAAGTGGATTAAATTACACTAATCTTCCTCCAAGAAGAGAAAGAAGTTACAACAGTACGAAAACACACCAAAACCGAAAGATAAAATGATGAAGAAAGAATGATGTTCCTTCAACCCACACTAGCTTTCAAGAGGCCAGGGCTCTCCTCACTACACTCACAACACAAAATAAGTCTTGCCTATTCCAGCCCACAGCAACAGCTAAATAAGAGCCCAAACATAACCCCTATCCCTGCCTCTGCCACCCTATTTCAGCCTAGCTCTCTATTTCTTTTCTCCAAAACAGAGGAACATACAAGTCCAACATTCTGATCAACAAAAAGTGGCTTTTCCTTTGTTCATGCACCTTTCTATTTTTCCTCTTATAAGTCTGGCCAGCAAAGATGGCTCTATCACTACCTCCGGTCTTAAATATAAGACCTAGTTGACTTTTTTTAGATAAATTAAGAAAGTTAAATAAGTTACTTAATCATATCATATTGTGTATGATTAAATTATATATCAGTTTTTAAGTCAAACAACTTAGTTTGGAGAGAAAACGTTAAATATAAATACTTTAAAGTAATTTAATTAGCATTCTTAATCTCTCCAAAAAAGTCAATTGAATCTTATATTTAGGACCGAAGGTAGTAAATTTCTTACCCTCACTGTCACCCAATCCAATCCAACATGAACAGGGTGCCAAGGTCAATCATAACTAGTTTCTAGTTTCTTCGCCCTAACAATCAAAACAGTTTTGATATGCAGATGAAGAACCATTTATGGGCAACTATAAATTTATCCTTATCAAGATAGGGAGAAACCAGATTATTTAAGGATCTGATAAACAGGGCTATGATTAGCATTTGTAAGGGTGCATCACAGATTTACTAGTAGAAGATAGGGCTACGATGCTTTTCCAATTCTTCTGTAGAACTTCACAAGTCACTGCTGACTACAAAATGAAGATTTTATATCATTCAGAGCATATGAGAAAAAACCTAGGATACTTGCATGTGATTAATAAGAAAGATGCTCTCACCGAAAATTTGATGAATCCCACTTTCCTGCCTGAAGTGCTGTAAAATTAAGTAGCCATTTGAGGTCAAATAGACCAAACTCAATCTTTCACGCGAACTACGTATAGTTAAAGATTCAGGAAGAAGGATACAGATCATTGGCACAACCAACACTTAAATACACACAAAATTTGTCCGAACATTGATGCAGCCCCTGTCAAGTAAATGACTCTCAAGTTTCCAAAAGTGAAAAACAAAGGATGCTCTCTACGCCAGCATACTTGAATATTAGTTATATAATAGGAGTAATCGCTGAGCTCAGTAAAGAGTAAATGACCAAACATTTCATTCGGAAAGCAGCACTGGATAGTTCAACGTTCAAGGGTTCAGATAGTTTAGAACCGCTATTAACAACCAATACCAAAAATTAAGAAAATAAGGGTTCAGATAGTATATGTTGCACTCAGGTACAGATCTAGAGGAGTGTGACACATGGGGTGGATCGAATGTCATCATTCATCAAAATGCAGCACATATTACGGTTGTACTAGTTAGTTCTCTACTCTAAAAAATTGTGTTTAGCTATCAGATATAAATATTTGTTTGTTTTTCTTATTCAAAAGTAAAAAGTAAAGAAAATAAGACAAATGAAATATTCTATTATAAAATGGTGCACATTAATTTAGAGGATTTTCTGGTTAGTATGCTTGAACCTCATTCTCTTTCCGTTGGGGGGGTTTCAAATGCACAGTTTCTGGAAAATGAAGCGGGTGATTGTGCTCATCAACAAAGTCAACAATTCTATATTTTCCATTCATGCGTGATACTGTCATTCTCGCTTTGCATCCTGTTCTTGTCTCTGGTCGAGGATGAATTGTTTTATAATCTCTTTTATCTGGCCTCCGTACACCTTCTTTGCAACACACATATCTGTATGAAGTAATGGCGCCATCCTTCCTACTCTTGCTGAAATATTGCTTTCTAACACCAAATCCAGTTTTGCCACCATAACTAACCCAATATTGCCATGCTTCTTCTAAATTTTCAAATTCAAGACCCAATCTTGGGGTTAAATTTGTATCCATCAAATCAAACCTACACAGGATGATTACAAGTTCATTATTTATTTGACATTCAAACATTCATTTTCACTCTTTTTGCATTACAATTTGAATATTGCTTAAAACGTTGCAGTAATTGAGTGAACTTTTTATTCCCCTACAAATAGATATACACACAGCCAATTATTTAAAAAATCATTCAATATTTTAGTAATTTATATCCACCTTGAGAAAGAAAAAAAAAATTATTCAGCAATTAATAAAGTCATCTAAGCACTACCATTATCCAACATAATAACAAACCATGCTCATATATAATATAATCACAAATAAAACATCCTTCAGCATTATCCAACACAAGCAACATTTTATCTAATAACACCAATCACCAAGCTAACGTTAACAATAATCTGTGCATCATCCAAAACAGCAATCACCAATCATCAATATGACTAAAAGTGTGCCTTTTATCAGTCAACAATCTAAAGATTTTTTTGGTACCCATCAAGTATTATTCAAGAACATATAAAACTTGGCCCAACACCTGAAAAACTATCAGAATGTTCATATAAACATAACCTAATATAAAAACAAAAATACTTTATTTGATTGATTCTGCACTATAGATAAAAGGTAAATTTCAAAACTCCAAAAGACCATAAATCAATCCAAAAAATATCTGAGGAGAAAAAAAAAGTACATTAGCCAACCATTGATGCTTTCTTACTTGCTCCGTTCTTCCTCTTTAAACCCTAACATTGAGCCAAACAGCCTCTGTTTGTCCACATTTCGTTTTCTTCGCCAATCGTAATCAAGGATTATTGATTCTTCCTCTTCCGTTGCATTCGAACCCAAAAAGCCTCCCTCCGTCGAGCTTTCGCGCCGAGAAAGCCTACACCTACCACCACAATCCTTTCCAGCGCCGGAGGAAGAAAGCAGCAATCTGAGCTGGCTCGGGTTTTTCAATTTTTATGATCATGAACGGTCACGATTTTCTGGGTATTGAATGGCTAGGATCTTCCTATTAAAACGACGTCGTTACTCTTGTGTTTATCCACCGTTAGATCTAACTAACGGTTAAGATATTTTACCCTGCAAGCAATCTGGAGACACCCCGTAAGCGAAATCATCTGGTTTCGTTTTCCTGCTTTGCCCCTCCTTTCATTTCACTGTAAAGTGTAAACCTCCTACTCTCTTCGACTTGTTGAGTTCTTTTGAAGCTTCGCAGTGAAATATCGAAAACGTTGCAAAGCGAAAAGATTTTCCTCTTCCATTCACAGTAAGTAATGGTGTGTTGGTTCGTTGTTTTTGGTTTGGTTTTCGTTTTCCTACTATACAGAAGATCACTGGCTCAATAATAGTTTTGCACCTTTTGTATTGTTTACTGTGCGGCCTCTGAGTGGGAAGTCTTCACTTCCTTGTAACTGTGTTTTTATTTTTCTCAAGAAAAAGGCTTGTATTGTAACAACTTAATGTGAAGAAAATTGCTTGAATTTGTTTGTTTCTTGCTATTATGGGACAATTGATGGGGAGCATAATCTTTTACGCCAAAACTGTTTCGAGCCAAGACATAGTTTTTTGTTGACTAGTGGATACTGGAAATTATTGAATTTATTGGGAGTTATATAATTGATTAGTGTGTTGTGAAATAATGTTTAGGAGTAAGATTTCCCAGATTGTGATGTTTGAAATATTTTGGGCAATTTTGTGTTATAGAATAATGACTGTCTATTTACATATTTACTGATAAGACAGATGTTTATAATGAGAAACAGTGGCAAATTTTAAGGAACTTATTGTGAAATTTTTTAGCTGGGTCATGATGTGTGAAATGCATGGTCTGGTTTGGCTTTTATTGCTGCAAAAGCAAGTGAAGGCTTCAGATGCATATGTATGAGCCTGTGGGTTCTGAATGTCTTCTATCAAAACAAAACAAGAAGGGAAAATATCAGTTATTCTGCTCTAAACAATTAGGATTAGCAACAGTTTGAGCACTAATGGAGAAAGCTAATGTAGTTCTAATTTCTAGATTATTCAGCTGCCTGGCTGGCTGTCAGCCTTGCCTACCTGTGAACATATTCACTACCTGGACAATTGGGTGCCCAGCCCTTGGTCAAGCTAAGTTGATAATATTGTCCTGGTTCTACTAACTGTTGTGACTTGTGAGTAGAAAGAAAACTTAAGCATAAACCAGTATTTTAGATGAATTTCTATTTGATGGAAGGCATGATTTTATAGAGTATTAGTATATGGTTCTCTATTTGTAGTGAATAAAACTGTTATAAAACCTTACCTTACTGCCTTTAGATTTCATGTGTAGATAAATTTGACTAAATTGCTTGATTGTATTCAACTCAGTAAGATAATTCATATGCAAAATATAAGCCTAAATCATAATGGCTCATCAATAACCCGATCCCCATGATTTTGCTATCATTGTAATCATTCAGAAGGGATTATAATATCTACAATAAATGAAAGAATGTCTTCTATTCTGACACTCTGGTTCTTGGGATTAACAGGCCTGGCCTAGTTTTCTATTACACAACCTATGTACTTGGTGTGCTTTGGACATCATTTTATGTGGTTCAAGCCTTCTAAAGTTGTTCTGAGACCATGTGTGCACAATCGTAACAGTATATATATCCCATAATTACTTTTGGACATTTTGCACTTTACTGATCCCACCGTCTTTCACTTCATATATTTCTTTTGTGAAATCAATCTTATGCATCAATATATTCTGAAATTATACTTTGATTCATTTGGTAGACTGATGGTTTATCTGCTGAATAGAAGCTGAAAATTCTTGTATCATGACAAATAGAACTATTTTAGTTCAATATTTATAACTGGAATTCTTGTGGATTTTTGTAATAGTGGAGGACAAGGGAAATGATGGAGAACAAGGATCTGTAGAAGTGAGTACGAGTATGTTAGATGGAGTTGAATTTCAAGAACCATATATGGGCATGGAATTTAATTCTGAAGAAGATGCCAGGAAATACTATGTTGAATATGCTAGACGGGTGGGATTTGTAGTACGTATCATGCAACGTCGCCGTTCAGGAATAGATGGGAGGACTCTTGCCCGTCGACTTGGGTGTAACAAACAAGGCTTCTCTCCAAATAGTAAGGGCACAATTGGACCAGAGAAAAAGCCAAGGCCAAGTGCACGAGAAGGTTGCAAGGCAACAATTTTAGTGAAGTTGGAAAAATCCGGAAAATGGGTTGTTACAAGATTTGTAAAGGATCACAACCATCCTCTAATTGTTACAGCTAATGGCTTCATCTCACCGGTGAGCTTTTGTTCTGGTTTAAGTAATACATTCTTAATTAGAACTTTTTTATTGATTTAAATAACTTTATAGTGTGGACTAGGTATTAATATGTAGCAAACCATTTTTAAGTGAGAGTATGTGATATCTTTTTCTTTTTGGGTAAAAGATTGGGGTCCAGGATCCCTTTATATTAATTAAATAAAAAGTATAATTTCTTGAAACCACTTGTAGCTACTCTGCATGGTGTTGTAGCATCTGAAATTTTTCTAACAGAAGTAACTGCAATTCTTTGGTGTATCTATAATATGTAAAGCTAACTCTTTCAAGGGCTCTTTTTCGCTGTGTCTGATTGAGAGAATTTGTCATTTAGTTTGCGTGAGCATGCAAAAGCTGTGGATCAAAGCACTAGATGTTTCAATTTCTGGATATCATATTGTAAATTCTTGGGTTCCTATCAATGATATCTGTCCTCACCTGAGGCATGGTGTGTATTTATGAGCTTAAGAGCTCATTATGTTATTCATATATACAATCCATAGATTACAATGAGTATTTATAGAAATATATCGAATGGGAAAGGAAAGAATGTGAACGGGAAAAACAGAGGCGCCGAGATTCACCGAGATTGAAGGAACTGGGAGAATAACTTTCAGTGTGGGTCAACAATGTCAGGCCACCACACCGAAATACTTCCTGATTTCTAACACTCCCCCTCAAGCTGGAGAATATATATCGATCATTCCCAGCTTGCACCGAAATCCTTCAAACTTGGTTCTGCTTAGTGGTTTTGTCATGATATCAGCAATTTGGTCATCAGATCGTATGTGGGATAATCTCATAATTCCTGCTTCAATCTTTTCTTTAATGAAGTGTCTGTCTATCTCAACATGTTTTGTCCTATCATGATAGACTGGATTTTTTACCATTTCAATGCTAGCTTTGTTATCACACCACACTTGCATTGATCCCTCATGTGGAATTCCTAATTCCTTCAATAACCTAATGATCCAAAGTCCTTCACGTACTCCATTGTTAACAGCTCTCAGTTCTGCTTCTGCACTGCTTGTTGACACCACAGTTTGTTTCTTACTTCTCCATGTAACCAGATTTCCCCACACATATGTGCAATATCCTGAGATTGATCTTCTATTTTCTCTGTCTCTTGCATGGTCTGCATCAGTGTAGATTTCAATATCTTTGACAGTGCCTTTCTTGAAGAAGATCCCTCTTCCAGGATTAAGCTTTAAATAGCTTAGGATTCTGTACACAGCCGCCATATGTTCTTCTTGTGGTTAATGCATGAATTGACTTGTTATTCCAACTGCATAGCTAATATCTGGACGCGTGTGAGTCAAGTATATGAGTTTCCCGACAAGTCTTCTATATCGTTCTGGATTGACTGGGACACCATTTGGTTTGATTCTTAGATGACAAGCTTCTTCCATTGGTGCTCCTTCAGGTTGTGCCCCTAACATTCCTGTTTCATGCAACAAATCTAGGGTATACTTCCGTTGAGACACGTTGATACCCTCTTTAGTTCTTGCCACTTCAATGCCTAAAAAATACCTCATTTGTCCAAGATCTTTCACTTGGAACTCAGTTGACAAATCTTGTTTTAGTTTAGCAATGGATCCTTCATCATTTCCTGTAATGACTATGTCATCCACGTAGACAATCAAGATAGTGACTTTGTCATTAACACGTTTAATGAACAATGTGTCATCTGCTTGTTCCTGAGTGTACCCAAGTCTTTTCATTGTGTTGGTAAATCTGCCAAACCATGCCCTAGGTGATTGTTTAAGCCCGTACAGTGACTTGTTGAGTTTACACACAGAGTTGTTAGGAGCTGAAATTCCATCTGGAATCTCCATGTATACTTCTTCCTCTAAGTCCCCATTCAGAAATGCATTTTTCACATCTAGTTGGTGCAACGACCAATCCAAGTTAGCTGCTATTGATAGTAGCACTTGAATGGTATTAAGCTTCGCTACCGGAGCAAATGTCTCCTGATAATCAATTCCATATGTCTGGGTATATCCTTTTGCAACAAGTCTAGCCTTGTATTTGTTGATTGTGCCATCAGGATTGAATTTAGGGGTAAATATCCACCTACATCCTACTGGTTTCTTTCCTTCAGGAAGAGTTGTAATCTCCCATGTTTTATTTTCCTTAAGTGCCCTCAATTCTTCTTTTGCAGCTTGTTTCCAATTCTGATCAGTCATGGCTTGTTGAAATGTGTCTGGAATTTTCATTTGTGCACTATTCATAACAAAGCTTTGCATTTTTGCAGACAGATTACCATATGAAACAAAACGTTGAATTGGATGTTGAGTACAAGATCTTACCCCTTTTCTCAATGCAATAGGCCAACCAAATTCTTCAGGATTTAATTACGAATTAGAGTCATGGTTATTCCTTTGAATGGGAGAGATAGTTCTACCATTGTTTGGTTCATCTTGATCTTGTAGTCTGGATTCTTCATCTCATTGTGTTTCAGTATCTACCCTTGAATTGATCTCAGCATTTGTTTCCAGTTCATTAGGGGTGGGTTCAGGTTGAAGTGGAAGATGTTCTGATTCCTGATCAAGTTGGGTAGGAATAACTTGGCTTGTGGAAGGTATGGAGTCAATGATGGGTATAGGATTAGGTTGTGGTGGTGATGATTCAGGTCTGTTCAGGATTAGCCATTCAATGTCAGTGTAGGACTCCCCCTGAATGGGCAATCTGGGATAATATGCTTCTCCTTCCAAGAAGACTGTATCTTTGGAGATAATTAGCTTCTTGGAAGTAGGACAGTAGCATTTGTACCCTTTTTGAGTAGGAGAGTAACTAAGAAAAAGACATTTGTCAGCACGAGTACCAAGTTTGTTTCCATCATTTTTGTGAACATAGACAACACAACCAAATACCTTAGGAGATAATGAAGTGATGATTGAGCAATTGGGAAAATTTTCCAGTAGTTTTTGGATAGGGGTGTCATATTTGAGAACTTTGGAAGGCAATCGATTAATGAGATAAGCTGCAGTGAGTACGGCATCACCCCAAAAAATGTTAGGAACATTTCGTTCCATTAGTAAGGTTCGGGTTACTTCCAACAAGTGACGGTTCTTTCGCTTTGCTACTCCATTTTGTTGAGGAGTGTATGGGCAGGAGGTTTGGTGATGAATTCCTTGTTGGTCAAGGAATTCGCTAAACATGTTGCTCATATATTCCTTGGCATTGTCACTTCATAATACCTTAATGGACACATTAAATTGGGTGCGTACAAAGGTATAGAAGTTTTGAGAGATCTTGGCTACTTCAGATTTGTCTTTCATTAAATAAACCCATGTGGTTCTAGTGTGATCATCTATGAAAGTGACGAACCATCTAGCTTTAGTGAGGGTTTTTATTCGTGCAGGGCCCCAAATGTCACTATGGATTAGTGTGAATGGCGAGGAAGGTTTGTAGGGTTGTTTGGGATAAGAAGATCTTGTCTGTTTTGCAATTTGGCAAGTTTCACAATGGAAAGGAACAGAATTTTTATTGGATAAATTTGGAAATAAATGCTTCATATAATCAATACTAGGGTGGCCCGAACGACAGTGCCACAAGTTTACATCATGATCTTGTAAGTGAGAGCTAACTAGTGCTCTTCTTGCCTTCCTTGCATCTCCAGATCTCAAGTTTGACTCTTCCAGGTAGAACAGTCCATCCCATTCTCTAGAAACTCCAATCCTCTTCCTCGATTTTAAATCCTGAAAAATGCACACATCGTTATCAAACATGACTCGGCACGGTCGACTCTTAGTTAATTTACTCACAGATATAAGATTAACAGTGAGTGCAGGTACAAATAGGACATTGTGAATTTTCAGGGAATTAGAGAGAATGACTGTGCCAATTCCTTCAACCGTAGTGTATAGGCCGTTAGCAACTTTAACTTTAAGATTCTCATGAATTAATTCAAGAGTTGAAAACAGTGTGCGATTACCAGTCATGTGATCAGTTGCTCCTGAATCAATAATCCAAGCATTCTCACTAGCTCGTACAGTATTTAGAGCTATAATAGAGTTACCTGATTGTAAAAGATTGATGCCGGGCGTAGAGTTAGACTTATTTTGCCTGTCTAGTATCCTGCGTAATATCTGCAGTTCCTCTTTAGTCAGAGAATGATTATCCTCAGCTTCTGACTCAGTAGCAGATATATGGCTTTGTTTGTTACTTCCTGGTTTTCCATGAAGTTTCCAGCACTCTTCTTTGGTGTGGCCCTTCTTCTTGCAATAACTACACTATTTGTTTCTTCGTTCGTCTGGTAGTCGTTTTGCCGCCAAGGTTATCCTTTCAATTGAGCTTGAACTACCTTGGTTTGCTGCCAGGGCTGACCTTTCAATTGGGCCTAAGCTACCCTGATTCAAGAGTTTTCTGCTTTCTTCGAACTGCACATGGTTGACAACATCAAAGAGATGCGGTAAAGGCTTTAGGCCCATTATTCTACCCCGTATCTCCTCAAATGAGTCATTTAGTCCAAGGAGAAAATCATAGACTCGTCCTTCTTCGACTATTTTCTTGTATAACTTAGCATCTTCCACATTTTTCCATGGATGTACTTCAAACAGGTCCTGTTGTTGCCAGAGTTTGATCAACGCGTTATAGTAATCAGTGACGGTCAGAGTACCTTGTCTCAAATCTCGAAGTTGGCGCTTCAAATGGATCAAGGATGCAATATTATCAAGAGAGGAATAGGTTCGTCTGGCTGCATCCCAAATTTCTTTTGCAGTAGTTGCGAGGAAATATCCTTCGCTGATGTCATCAATCATAGAGTTGCACAACCAACTCATAACTTGATTGTTCTCAGCAAACCATGTATCAAAATGAGTGTCATCAGGAGCAGGTTGGGATGCTTCTCCATTTATATACTTCTCTTTTCGCTTGCCACGAAGATATCTTAACACGGTTTGAGACCATTGGAGGTAATTCCGTCCATTAAACCTATGGTTAATAGCCATAATCTGACTATCGGAAAGTTCTGGGGTCGTGGAGGAATGAGAAGGAGAGGATGTATCTTGAGTTCCAGAAGTAGTACCGGACATTAGTGCCAATGGAGTGACTCCGGGATTTGTGGGAAAAGAGCCAAAACGGGGATGAAAAGTTGAAGGATCCATTCTGGCTCAAAAATGGTCGCCGGAGGTGTTGCAGACGGCGGCGCGTGTGACTCACGCGCGGCTGTGACTGTAGGCGCGTGAATCACACGTGCACCTGGGAATGGCCGATCGGCACCCTCTGATTCATTCTGGGTGGGTGGTGACGATTCACTCGCCGGCGTTGTGGAGATCTGGCCGGTCGTGAACCTCCTCTGTTTTCCGTTTCCGGCCGTTTCTCTCTCTCGCTCTCATAGTTTCTGGTCGCCAGTCATCTTAGGACGTGGCTCTGATACCATATGAGCTTAAGAGCTCATTATGTTATTCATATATACAATCCATAGATTACAATGAGTATTTATAGAAATATATCGAATGGGAAAGGAAAGAATGTGAACGGGAAAAACAGAGGCTTCGAGATTCACCGAGATTGAAGGAACTGGGAGAATAACTTTCGGTGTGGGTCAACAATGTCAGGCCACCACACCGAAATACTTCCTGACTTCTAACAGTATTATACTCACTTGCGTGATCCGCTTGTTTTCCTTTATATTTGAAATCTCAGCAAAATAATTATAGATTCACCCCATGTTGATGAATATTTATTTTTACGTCAAAAATAAACGAAACAACTTATTTGGAGTTCTTTTGTCAGAAGAACTGCTGATTTTGGTATATCCCACAAGGTGTAGATTTTTTTTTTTTAACGGTTAAACTTGTGTGACATTACAGCAATAACTATCTTTTCTAGAAACCTAGTTTATGCCACACCAAAAGAGTTCTGTGTTCAAATAAAAATGTTTATGTCAGAAGTGTCTGAAGCTGTAAGGATGCAACATTTGATTCTGGACCTTGCAAGTTATATAAACCAAGCTTTGGTTGGCTTTGAATGAGGTAAAGAGAGAAAATGGAAGTAGGGAGAGAGGATGATAGAAAATGATTATTCTAAATTCTAATCATCTTAGTCTGACAAAGCCACAATAAGAACTGTTAGGTTTGTATAAGATTCATCCCATTATAATATAGATATTGTAATCTGCAACTTCTTTTTTTGGCCAAAAAAGAATAGCATAAGCCAAAGGAACTATTAGGATTGTGGAAGATTTATCCCATTATCATGTAGATATTGTAATTTGTAACTTAATCATAGGGATGGGATATTAATATGTAACTATGAGCTCTTAATACCAAGACTCCTCTCCCTTGTAAATATATGGATCCCTAGAATGACCGAAAACAACATTTGAATCATATTTCCCTGTAAGGATTATTTATAAGAAGCCCAAAAGACACCAACTTTAAAGAAAAGGGAACATGATTTCTAATGTTCTAATCAGACAAGGCATGAGATTAAAGAGATTGTAGTTGGCTGTATGAGAATATGTAGCTTTTGACATGTGTCAATCTTGCTTGGATGCTTATCATTTTAGATGTTTTATTTGCAAGTAATTTTAGATTAGATAGAAGGTTCAATTATTTCTACCACATTTGCTTGTGTTTTCTTTTTTCCCCCTTTTCTTTGGATGAACAAGTTTTTTTCTTCTTGCAGGGTGATAAAGACAAGAAAATTGAAGAACTAACTAAGGAATTAGAGCGCCAAGATCAGCTATGTGCAGCATATAGGGAAAAACTGATCAGTTTCATGAATAATGTGGAGGAGCAAACACAAGAACTGTCAGAAAAAATTCAAATTATTGTAGAAAATTTAAGGAAAGTTGAATCTGAAGTGCAAAAGAATCCCTTGAATAGAAAGTTTTGGGGTTTAACCTGAGTTCTAAATTAGCATTATTCTGTACATAATTCCACATCCAATCTTCATCAACTCGCTTTATATTGTATAGTTTGTTACATAATGGAATTGGTGCTTAATGTGTATTTTCTTATGTTAAGGCTGGCTATTATTTTGGGTTTGTTCTCGTTCTTGTCTGTCTGAATTTTGTATTTTAAATTTAAAATCATGATATACCCTTTTTTTAAAATCATCAGTTTCATTAAACTAGAAAGCAAAGGACTTACATCAACATTCAACATTAGTAGTCCACACTTCTTTTTCTAGATACTTCTCTCTATTATTTTGGGAGAATTATTATAAAGTCCTAAGAAAGGGATTTGACAACCAAAAAGTCTTGATAAACCTATTATCATTTCCTATACTGAAATTTATCATTGCATACTCATCGGTTGTTATTGGACTTTTTGGTGATTAAATCATTTCTTTGGGACCTTATAACAATTCTCCCTTCTTTTTTCCCTTGTACATGCACTTTCACTACCAAACAAGCATCTGGAAATCCTTTGTTCACAAAAAATATGCGGCAAGCTTCTTCAGTATTGAAACAATTGGTTTATGTAGCATTATAACACACAGGAGAAGAATATAAACCAAAAAAAGACACCTGATATACAACTGATTCACTGCTACTTTTTCACTTCATGACAAATTAGTCACTGAACACATTATTGGGCTTGCAAAGGAACAGCGTGGGAGAACAGCATCTCAAGCTCCTGTGTAATTCTCAAACCTTGCACATAAAGTACATCTTAAACAATGGAGAAAAAGAATCTTCTAGTGAGTGTCCAAAGGTTTTTCAACATCATTCTCAAGCTGTTTTACACTGCTAGCAACAAGTTCGAGTTTTCCTGATAGAACTTCAGTTTGCTCCTCGACAGATTCCAGCAGGGATAGTAATAGCTGGCGATATAGTTGACATAACTTATCGTGACGCTGAAGCTCCCTCGTCAGTAGTTGAATCTTGAAATCCTTTGATTCCTGCAAGGTTAGCAAACAAAGGTTTTGATAAAAATTCATGTAGTTATCAATCTTCAAACCAGGAAAAAAAAGGTCAAAAACCATAAATTTCCTAGGTTGTTGGGGTTACTAATATTTTGTCGTCAGCAGGAATTCTCCAGGAACACATGGCCACAAGGGAAGGTGTAGATTAAGGTAAAAGCACGGAAAAAGTTTACTGTGGGAAGTCTTAAATAATTATACATGGCATTCCATTTTCCACTATAACTTCATCCTGCTCCTAAGCTTCTAAAACAAACATTCATCCTTATTATAACCTAGTGGGATAAAGCTTGTTGTTATTGTATTATAACCAACAAGAAGCAGCCTAATCCCACTAGGTGGAATCGGCTACATGGATCACACGATATTATCATGCTCTATCAAAACTAAATCCTTAGATAAGTTGATAACCAAAAGGTCCAATTTCAAAAATAATAAGAATAATAATTCATTCCTATTGATTCCATATTGGGCAGGGAAGGAAGTATTGGTATGGTGTCCCTTAAAAGGATCCTGCAATGAGCCTCAAGAGAGGCAAAAAAGGATGTGCATGGTTGATATTTCATCTAAACAGTCTGAATTTCAATATGCACTACCTTTTCATTTTATTTTATTTTATTTTATTAAACAAGAAGAATGCTGAATCAAAAAAGTTCTCCAACTGAGAACTTATTAAAGAAATTTAAATTAAAAATATAAAATTAAAGAGCCATGAAATCTAGACTATCTTTTTTATTACATGAAATGTAGACTATCTATATCAAATATGAATTATTAAACTTCCTTTTGCCTCACTTGAGGCTCATTGAAGGACCCTCTCAATGGAGATGATCAAAATCTCATACTCCAGCAATATCGACAGGATGCTATAAAGAAAATATGAGCATTCACAGCTGGTAAAATTCAGTCCAGTGCCTTGCTAATTTGCTCTCTGCCTAGGACAATCACAATGCGATGAATGTGAATTTCACTAATTCCTTTACCACATTTGATTTTAACATATAAAACTTCTGAACAGTGTTAGATGCAAGATGATGATGGCGACTTAGAAATTAGAATCATACCAAGCCAAAGTTCAGAAGCATGGTGAAAGAATTAAGAGTTTTCATAAAAAGCATTATGACCAGGAAAGATGAAGGATTTCTTCCTCTTTCATCTTGTCATCCCTCTCCCAGACCACAACCAGAAAAAAGGTTGTTCATATTAATATTGGGATGAGCTACATCAATATTGTTTTTTGAAGGGACTAACTAACATCACGTGATTATGGTCTTAAACAAAACAAATTGGAAAAAGGAAATTAGAGTATAGCAGATTTCATAATTCAATGCCAAAAATCAATTATGGCAAAAGAAACCAAGTGATGCATCCAAAAATACATATTACAGTTGTATTGTTCTTGTAGTATAGAAAATTCATCTTGGCACTGCCTGAAAGTGGCAAAGAAGAAATTAAGAGTTTCATACAATGTTTACCTTCCCAGAACAAGTAATAAGCCTGTAATGCCTAAACAACATGGGCAGAGAATATAGCAGACATAAATGAGGCATGAATAAGCTATATATTGTCTTGTAAAAACTTGTAATTAGTTTGAACTTAATCTTCTATTTGATAGCAAAGATGAAACTTTCTCCCACTTTCGGACAGAAGGAAATTAAAATTTTCAATCATTTCAGCCACAAATAGTCAAATATACTATTGCAAACTATAAGAATTAGAATTTCTTCAATGTGGATACTGAATAGTTTATAATGCAATTACAGCTATCAAAAGATTTTACAAATGTTCAAGATTAGAAACTATCAGTTGACAACTCAAGGGCACATCAACAAGAATACATGGCTTTATACTTCTGGTCATGGTTTATAATCAATAATATGTAAAAACAGCATGAAACTCAAATGTATTCGTTTTAAAGATAGCTGTGAGTACCATGAGGGATATAGAATATGAGAACTGATTATTCAATGTTAGTAAATGTAAAAAATATAACTCACCAAAGTTTTGTTATCAAGATAGGCAGAAACTTGTAGAGGGTGACAATGTTCCTTCACAAATTTAGTGACAACCCATTTCCCATGATTGTTTACTTTAACCAACATCATAGCCTCACAGCCTTCTCTTATGCTAACTCGTGGTCTCCGAACTGGTCTTGTCTCATTTCTAGGTCTCGCATAAAAACCTTGCTTATTGCAAGAAAATCGACGAGAAAGGATTCTATTATCAGTCTCAGAACGATGGCAACGATCAAGACGGACAACAAACCCTTCCTGTCTAGCGTATCCACTGTAAAATTCTCTGGCAGCCTCTTCAGAGTCAAACTCCATACCAACATAAGGTTCTGAAATGCATCTGTCTTCACCTGTTGTTGATATTTGCTCAGCAGAACTATGAACAGTTTCTACCTCAGCACCCAAATCCACTGATCATACAACAAAAATACATTATTCAATGAAAACGTTTGGCAAATAAGCTTATATAGAAATATAGCTTTGAATAGTTAAAAAATGATAATTTTAGCTGACAATTGACCACCAAATTCCAAAGAATTTATCAGAACACTATGATGAGCAACTTAGATATCCTCGATCAAGAGAGTGAAAGAGAGAGATGAGATGGGGGTGAGCCCCACTCCACATCAAATTTATTGATTTACATTCATGCCTTCATGTATTGTAAGAAGGAGTCATGATGGACCACTCCACGTCAAATTAAATCATTTATATTCATGAGAAGGAATGATATGAAAGAAAAAAAATAATATGTGAAGTCCACAGTCACACTACACATTTACACCCATAATCTCTTCTCTCTTTAACTCAGGCTCAAATTCACAAAAGCATAGGATAAATTGCACCCTTACTGCAATGTCTCCATTGGAGAACATCTGGACTCTATGACCAGCACAAGTCTATCGATATGAAATCTGAAACTAAATCTTATCAACTTGAGCTCTTAAGCTAAGACTGCTGTTTGCTAAATGGAGTACAAATCCAGTAGACCACAAACTCTAATCCAGCAGGCATTTCAAATAGCCACAGGTCTAATTCCACATTACAATAATACCAAAATGCAGAATTGATATGAATTATGAACCAATTCCCTCATTAAAAAAAAAATACAATCCAAATTGAGCTCGAGCAGCTAGGCAACAACAGAAAAAACAAAAAAGAAACGAAAACCCAAAATAAAAACAAAAAAGAGAAATTTAAAAAGTTAACAATGAATCCAAAAAATCAAAATTGAGGAGAGTTACTTCTCAGCTAAGGGACTTCATCGAGGACGCTCAATCTAGAGGAAGTCAAGAAAGAAAACAAGCTTCAAATCCTCGACTGCTTTCTATCAGCCTATCAGGTTTATGACGACGGGTAACCAACATTCAAATCAATAGCAGAAGTAATATTTCTGCGCCAAATTCAAAGAGTAGAGCTGGGTACGAAACCAGGGTTCAGTTCATCGCATTCGAAGTCGAATGAGAGCAGAAACCTCAGTTTTTGTTTTTCTTTTAAAAAACAGGAAAAAAAAAGGGAAAATCCCATTTAAGTACCATTTGAAATAGCAAAACCCACAAAAGCTTTTTATAACATCTAAAAAACAGAAAAGTGATCTGGGATGTTTCAGGGATTCTGAAGTTTAAGGCTAAAGACCAAAATACCCTCCACACTCATTTACTCACACACACAGATTCCTTACAAGCAAAAACCGAACTCCTGGCCATCATTGTCGTCCTCAAATCAGCAAGCATGGGTGGAAGTCGTCCTCAAATCGATGAATGTTTGATCTTCTTCCTTAATCAGAGTGGTTGCCGTTCTCTTTTCTTGCCGCCGACGTCGATGTGATGAGTGATTGGATGTTTAGGATCCCGATCTGTCTCTCTCTGGTTCACAAATCTCTGTCGCTCTCTGCTCTGGTCTCCTTCTCTGAGATGTCTTCCCTCTATCGGCGTCACAGGTGCTTCACCGTCTTGGATCTGTCTTCCCATCTTGCCAAAACGCGGAGAAGATGAACTGAAACTTAACGCTGAGAGAGAGAGAGAGAGAGAGAGAGAGAGAGAGAGAGAGAGAGAGATCAATACAATGTGGCTCCCTCTGGAACAGCGTGCTTGAATTTCAGCATGTGAAATCGTAATGTTAACTTGACATTTTCTAATGTATATTGTAGTTGCTGTCATGAAGGTTCTGGTGTTTTATGAATTCCATTACTACCCTTGTCATTCCCATTACAACTGTTGTTAATGGTGACAGTTTATTATAATTAAAGCATACATGAAGAAACACCTTATTTTAGGTTCATGACTTGTATGGATTGGATGTACGTGAAATGAGTAATGTCAGTTTGCCATTTGATACTTCGTCTATAAGTTGCTGTCATGGGAATGACAAGGTTTTTAATGGTTTTAGCGATAATGGTAATAGGAATGAAACTTAATATTTCCAAACATTGTGTGGAAGTGTTTGCCCAGAAGGGGGGACGCTGACAAATTAAGTAATGTGATTAATAAAGTTTTTAATGGGTTTGACGACAAGGGTAATGGAAATGACACTTTAATATTTCCAAACATTGTGTGGAAGTGTTTGCCCAGAAGGGGGGATGCTGACAAATTCAGTAATGTGATTAACAAAGTTTTTAATGGGTTTGACAACAAGGGTAATGGAAATGACAACTTATTATCTCCAAACATTAAGTGTGGAAGTATTCCCCAATAGGGAAGGATGCTGACAAGTTCAATAATGGAAATGACAACGTTAGTAATGGTTTTGACGAGAATGGTAATGGGATTGATAACTAACCCTAACCAACTTTGTGAGTGAAAGTGTTGGCCCAAAAGAGGAGAATGCTGACAAGTTCAATAATGGAAATGACAAAGTTAGTAATGGTTTTGACGAGAATGGTAATGGGATTGACAAGTTAACCTAACCAACTTTGTCATTGGGTGGAAGTGTTGGCCCAAAAAGGAAGGACGCTGACAAGTTCAATAATGGAAATGACAAAGTTAGTAATGGTTTTAACTAGAATGGTAATGAGATTGACAAGTTAGCCTATTACTATTTTTGTCAAAATCATTACTAACTTTGTCATTTCCATTATTGAACTTGTCAGCGTCCTCCTTTTTTGGGCCAACACTTCCACCTAATGACAAAGTTGGTTAGGCTAACTTGTCAATCTCATTACCATTCTCGTCAAACCATTACTTACTTTGTTATTTCCATTATTGAACTTATCAGTGTCCTCCTTTTTTGGCCCAACACTTCCACCCAATCACAAAGTTGGTTAAGCTAACTTGTCAATCGCATTACCATTCTCGTCAAAACCATTAAAAGATTTGTCATTTTCATTATTGAACTTTTAAACGTCCTCCCTTTTTGAGCCAACACTTCCATCCAATGACAAAGTTGGTTAAGCTAACTTGTCAATCACATTACCATTCTAGTCAAAACCATTAAAAGACTTGCAATTTCCATTATTGAACTTATCAGTGTCCTCCCTTTTTGGGGAAACACTTTCATTGACAAAGTTGGTTAGATTAATTTGTCAATCTCATTACCATTCCCGTCAAAACCATTAAAAGACTTGTCATTCCCATTATTAAACTTGTCAGCGTCCTCCCCTTTTGGGGAAACACTTTCAGTGATAAAGTTGGTTAGACTAATTTGTCATTCCCATTACCATTCTCGTCAAAACCATTAAAAGACTTGTCATTTCCATTTTTGAACTTATCAGCGTCCTCGCCTTTTGGGGAAACACTTCCACTCATAAAGTTGGTTAGTCTAAGTTATCAATCCCATTACCGTTCTCATCAAAACCATTAAAAACCTTGTCAATCTCATTATTGAACTTGTCAGCTGCCACCCCATTTTGGTCAACACTTTAACACACAATATTTCTTTATTTACTTGCTTCTTGTAGAAGAAAAGTGCATATTACCATAGTGTGAGAATAAAGGGACTATTGCTTTAGTAAATTTACATACACAGTAACATTACATGGAAAAAGGCCACTACTATGAAGCCGTATACAAGATCGGTTACCAAAATAACAACTTTACAATGTCACCCTAAAATGCAGTGCTTGGTGTTCATTTCATCAATCTCAATGCATCCTCCCTCTTGCTATTCATTTCATGGTTAACCACCCACCACATTAGGTCTCGCCTATACGCCCCAACCTCATCAGCACCATAGTTGAAGGTTACACCTAGCTTCTAATTGTTGAGCCAAATTAGCACATGGACACCACAGTCACGCCTGCAAGACACGGTGACATGAAAAACTAACGCTAAACCATATTATAGCCAAAATCTTGTGCGCACACAAAAACACGCATAAGTTGTTTTGTTGTGGAATGGGTGCCCAAATAAAGTCACCAATCGGCTTCTTCCCAGCATGCGCCTGTTTCACAATCAAACAAATGGGTATGTGTGTTTAACATCCTCTTCCTTTGTTGTGCTTCTACATCTTCAATATGAAAATTGGATTTTTTTTACAATTTCGAAAGCCATCTTATTGGAATGTTTAAATGTAACCCCCTGCCTTAATTAACATAATTATAATTCGATATTACTTAATTAAATTGGTTTAGAGACCGTCAAATAGTTCAAAACTCATTTAAAACCCCCTTTATAATAGGAACTTTACAAAATTTTCAAAACTTCTTTCCTATTCCGGTCTCAAATTCAATTATCGAATATAATCACCTGTGCAGTTAATTTACATTTAAACATATCAGAATATCTAATAGTAATCCCGACAACCCCTGGGTTCTATTCATTCACTATAGGGTTTTAATTCCCATATAAGGGATTACACGACTATGATCTGTTACTAAATACAGCCCAAAAATAATTTACAAGATTCCTGTCCAACAGGTTTAACCAACACATCCAAAAGTAAAAGTCCCTATAGGGTTCTAACCACTCCGGGTCGTACGCTTCACCTTAGAGCCACTTGCCCTGTCTGAAAGGTTAGTTAAAGGAAAGAGTGAGATTCAAAAGAATCTCAGTAGTAACAAAACATTTATACCACATACAAGTACACAGCATGTAAGAAAATCATCATACAACAGCAGCACAAATCACACTCCACCCTCATCCCCTTTCTCCGCCGGGAAGGCACACTGTCCTAACCCGAACCGTTGTTAGCTACTCAGGGACTATTGGCGTGGCAGTGCATACACATAGCCTTATAGCTCATATAGCTATCTGGCTTTCACAAATGGCCCGTCGGCCTTCACAAATAGCCTTTCGGCCCACATAATCACATATATCACACCTCATCCTCATCCCCTTTCTCCGTCGGGAGGGCATACAACCCTTGCCCGATCTGTTGTTAGCTACTCAGGGACTATTGGTATGACGGTGTTTACACATATTCATAATGTCGCAGCATACGAGTTTATCACAAATCAATGATAATACACACATACAATGCATCACATATGGTACGAAAGAAAAGTTACTACCTCGTTCCTTCCTGACGTTTGCTGGCTCAGTTGGCTCACGAGGGCGGCAAATATCAAAGCCTATAAACAAAATCAAGAATGGTGGATTAATTTCCTACCCCCAATTCCTACTTTCAAACACTTAGAATAGGTTCCATATGAGTCTATAATGAAAATTTACAAAAATGCCCCTGGGGACCCGGCCTGGGCCCGCCGTACCCGGTCCTGTTGCACTTTTCCCGAAATTCTAATATGGGCTATCCTAACATATTTCCGCCCAAGGAATCCATTTCCGTACTCGGAATTATCAAATTCAATGTTAAATTACAAATTTACCCTTGGCAGCCCCACTTTAAGGGTTTTAGGGGCGTTTTAGTAATCATGCTTTTTCGGCCTTTTCCGAAAAAGTGACCAACTGTAACCCCACCTAATTTTCGACCCTGAACTCAATGGAACCATCAAATCATTGAAAATCCAACTCTAAGACCCATTTCTAGAGCTGGCCGAAATTTATGAGTTTTCCGGGGAAAATCGGGGTTTTACGATTTCGGCTCCGTAAACGCGTTCCTTTCTACTCCTAACCACTTTATTAAACATTACATTAGGTTACAACTAACATTAAGACCCAATTTGGGCAGCATAACCCCTAGGCCACATCATTTCCAAACTTTAAAACCAATGGCAATCCGGCGAAATTTCACCGATTAAATTGCCACAACAGCCAGAATAGACAATATACGAAGGTTTGGAAGTTACCTCAAGCTCCCACAAGTTTTTCCCAAATATTGCTGAAAACCCTAAGTGTTCAACAACAGATTTTGAGCTTCCAAACCTTAAAGAACAAAGAGGAGTAGCTTAGGATCGGAGTTACACGCATTAGGAGCTAAATCGTCGGAGAAATCGGCTTACCTTGTGATTTTTCTTCTCCTTTCTCTCTCTACAAACCTCAACGTTCTCACTCCTCATTCAGCTGCTGTGTGCGACAGAAATGAGCTGAGGAAGATGATAACATATTTAAGTCCATGCTGATGTCATCTTTTATTGAGATGATGTCATAATTCCCATTTTCAGATTTTCTGGCAGATTTTCTGCCCAAACTTTGAAAAATCATAACTAATTCTAGAAAACTCAAAATGAGGTGATTCCAAAGCCAAATGAAAGATATTTAAGTTCTCTTCATAGGAAAAATATTTTCCATTTCTAAAAATCACCACACAATTCCAGAATTACATAAAACTCATTACTGCCCCAAAACAGAGTTCAATTTCCATCCCAAACTTTGAACAGTTATATCTCCTAGTTCACAAAACGAAATGGAACAAATTATATGTCCATTTTGAAGTTTGAGATGGGAACTACAAGACTGGAAAGTTTCAGAATTTTTAGATACCATTTGGTCATTAAAAACGTTCACACAAACGGACTGCCCAGAATAGAATTTCACTGGACAGAATTTTAGATTTTGCATCTTTGCTTCTATTGGTTCCATTTTCATACCAAACATCATTCCCACATAAATTTTCACAAGGAATCCATTGGAATCATTAAAATATCCAAATTCCCATTACACATTCTCTAAAAGTGTTTATTCAACAATAATTACATCCACTTTTAGAGTCATTAGCCCTAAATCACTTTTTGGGATATTACATTAAATATGCTTCAACAATCCCAAATGCTTAGCTAATATTTAGAAGCATTAAACTGTACATTCTTTTTGAATTCTCACATTAAAACTTAATTCAGTTTTATCACCATACACTAAATAACATTCTTATAACCAATATGTTTTAACATTCAAACATCTCTAACCAGATTTTCATATCCAAATCAAACAAAACTCATTTAGACAGCAAGCCTTTTTAATCTGGAAATTTTCTAGATTTAAGAACAATACTTAAATGGCCATTTCTCAAGTTGGAAGTATTAACTGTAATGATAAAAATTTTTATAAATACATGTATGTGGTTCAGCCTAGAAAATTAAAGAAAGGTGTTGGGCTGTCAAAATTTAGAGTTTACAAGTGACATCCTCATACAAAAAGTGTGTGGGCTATATATGTCTAGCATAAAGAAAGAATTCCTAATGAGAAGACCCCAAAAATAAAATCAATGTCTCCTCATTGATGGATTCAAAGGAATTGAAACGTTAAAGAATTACTATTTGAAGTTTTAAACTCATTCTCTCCTTAGCTATCAGCATTCACCACTGCAAAATCAAACGTTCTGAAGCCTTTTTTTCCTATTAGTTAAACTGTTAATTGAGTGTTACATCCTAAAACTATATTGAAACAATGAATTATTCACAGAGATTTGTGGACCAGAGAAAGACAGATCGGGATCCCAAATTAATTTATCACTCACCGCATCGACGTCGGCGGCACAAAATGAGAACGCTAACCACTCTGAAGAAGATCAAACACAATAAGAAACGATTTGGGGACGGCTTCCACCCACCCTAGCGGCTTTGCAGGTGACGACGGCGGCTTTGGTTTTCGCCTGTCACTCTTCAGATTTTTTTAACCCCTCTAAAGCCTTCCTCCAGTATGAGGAATCCGTGTGTGTGTGAGTAAATGAGTGTGGAGGGTATTTTGGTCTTTAGCCTTAAACTTCAGTATCCCTAAAACATCCCAGATCACTTTTCTGTCTTTTATAAATTTATAAAAGACTTTTGTGAGTTTTTCTATTTCAAATAGTATTAATATGGAATTTTCCCAAATAAAAAAACCTCAACTTTTTCCACCAAAGTAATTTTTATCGGCTATTAAAATTGTTGGTGAATATAGAAGTTTAGTTTTGAAACACATAGTTTATAGTTTTAAATAGTTGCTTTTAGTCCTTATAATTTAAAAAATGTTTGGTATAAATCAACACAGAATTGGTTTATATTATAAATGCTTGTTTAGAATAACTTAATTTTAGCTTATAAATGCTTTTAACCGTAATTTACAATAGACGGGTAAGTATATGAAAAGAGTTTTGACTCGACTTCTGTGATAAACACTTGTAAGTCAAAAATAAGCTATCACAAACATAGGCTAAGACTATTTTAGATTCTTTTGATTTTAAGTCTCAAATTCGTTCGAGTCCTAGAGAAAACACTTGTCTTAAGAGGGGCGGCCACGAATCCCAAACCAAAAACCGAATAATAATCCTGAACCAAAAATTGGATAACAATATGTTAAAAAGAAAGGTTTAGCCTGAATATAAGTTAGGTTCTCAAACCCGGATTGGACCGGCTGGTCCAAACAAGAAACTGGCCAATAGATCGATCCGGTCCAGTGAATTGGTCCGGGTCAATATTTTTATTTTTTTTTTAGAATTTCATATTAATAATCCTAAAATCTTCAATTTATTACTAGTTTAGTCCCGGGCTAACTCCGATTTGATTCTGATTTGACCCACTAACCCTTGACCCAATACCCCAACCAGTTCAGTGACCAATCCGGACTTGATTATGTTGAATATAAGGATATTAAAAGCATAAGGAAGGGTAGTTAAATTCATATCAGATCCGTATAAAGCTTAAATGACAGGAACTAACATTTTAAACTGTAGTGCTAAAAATCAAATTTTGATCACCAACAATAATATTAAACCTAATTTTTATTTAGATCAAGGTGTCACCAAATTAATAAAAATGATTTTTTTTTCTTTTTGTTCAAAAAACGAGAGATTGAATTGGAGAAAGCAATTCGTTCCCACAATTTCATTAAATTTTATTTTAAGTGTATAAAGTATAGACTTCTTTTTTGTTCAAAATTATTACAATATCCTCTTGAATTGTGATTTAAAATAAATAATAAATTAAATAATCCTTTTTCCAAATTGTCCCCCACAATATTCTACACTTTTTAAAATATAAAAAATGTTATTTTAATAATAAAAAATGATTTTACGTAATTTTGACTAAATTCTATAAGGGAAAATCTTTGAAAAAAGAATTTTGAAAATGTTAAAGGACAAAAAGGTATTCCAAATATTCATAATGTCATAGAGGTGTGAGGGTCTGATTTGTTCTTTTTAAATGGAAATGACATAAATTTCCCTCTTTGTTTAAAAAACATGTTCTTATTTTTTATAAGGGTTTAACAAGTTCATATTAGGTTTTAACAAATTCTGATAAGATTTTCACAAATTCGATCCAATTCAAAAATCATACATTACTATAATGGCAATGTGTTGATTCCCAATTCTGATAAGGGTTTCATAAGTTCAGATAAGTATTTAACTAGTTCTGATGAGATTTTCACAAATTCCAATTCAAAAATCACCACTTCCTTTAATGGTAAGATATTGATTTTGATAAGGGTTTTATAAGTTTAGATAAGGTTTTAATAAGATATGATAAGATTTTCAAAAATTCCAATTCAAAATTCATCATTTGCTACAATAGAAAGATATTAATTCCCACTCCTGATAAAAGTTTCACAAGTTTGTCATTATAGCAAGTAAAGATTTTCGAATTGGAATTTGTGAAAATCTTATCAAAACTTATTAAAACTTTATCTGAACTTGTTAAACCCTTATAAAAGAACAGGATCGCATTTTTTAAACTCAAAGGAACATTTTTGTCATTTCCATTTAATTTTAAGAAAGACAAATTACACCATCATCTCTCTGACATTATGAATATTTGAAATACCTTTTTATCTTTTAGCATTTTTAAAATTCTTTTTTAAGGATTTTCCTATTCTATAACGTTATTCTCTATAAAGGAAAAACCTCAATCAAATCTGGGTGAAATACCAAAATAAATTCTTAGTAAAGCCAATATAACAAATTAGATATTTCTGAATCATGTTAAATGCCTACATTGCCCCTCAATTATTTTTTCTTTTCAAAACAATATCTTTTTCCCCTAAATGTGTGTTTGGTTTAAGGAGAGGGGAGGGGTAGCAAATTACAATTTTGGACGGAAGAAACCCAAAATTTACCCTCTCATTCTTTTAAATTTTGGATTTCCACTTAAAATTTACCCTCTCATTCCTTTTAAATTTTGGATTCTCGCCCAAAATTTAAATACATTTAACCTAAAAAGGTAATTTAACATCCCCTCCCCTTCCTCCGCTCCCTTCACCCCCCTCAAACCAAACACACCCTAATGTCCTGTTTGGTATCATAGAAGTGAAGGCATGGAAGTGGAATTGATAATGGAAGTCTAATTTTAGCATGTTTGGTACCAATGAACTCACTTCCCACCTAAAACCCATAGAAGTCTCGACACTTCTATGGAAGTCTAGATTTGGCCTTTTTTGCCCCTGGCAACTGGTGGTGGCAAGGATGGCAAAGGGGGTAAGGATGACGGCAACAATGAAGCACCAACAGCCACGATGGCCATGACAATGACAGCATTCGGAGGCAATGATGATCTGCAACTTCTTCCCGGAATCGCGACAGTGACGGCATTTGTGCGACTTTGATCCCTCTTCAACTTCTTCTCCCCGTCGATCTGCAACTCCTCTATTGGTGACGACGCTCAATCATCGACGGCGACAGCCACTGTCTTCAATTTGTCTTCTTTATCTCTTATATTTCTTTAGTGGCTATCTTTTTCTTCAACCTCCGTCGCCACCACATTGAGTTCGAACCTTCATCTTTCTAGATCCACAATGGTGATCTCGATTTCATCTCATTTTGTTGTTCTGTTTCTTTTTTTTTTTTGCCAGCATTGTTCTGTTTCTCATACAACATTGATGGATGATATTTGAGTTTGGGAATGATTTGTATATTATTGGCATTGATGATTGAGCATGGATGAATTGTTTTCTGGTTGATGATTATTGCTGGCAATTGTCAATTTCCGGTGAAACTTTGGTCGACGGTGACAATGGTTTCTGGGGTGGAAGAGGTTTTTCTTTGTTATAGGGTATTTGGGTATTGCATATTATAAATATATGTTTCCATTAAAAATTATATCCCACTTCCATCATTATACCGAACACATTTTTAAACCTCACTTTCATCTCCAGTTCCACTTCCATTTTCACTTCTCTAAAAGCTCTTCCATTATACCAAACGAGGCATAAAGCTACCTCCGCAGCAAGATAGATTCTAGGCACTCATCCAAGACAGCCTAGTTATTACAACGAAACATTGCCTTAATTGAATTAACAGCAATCGCTCGCTCATACAAAAGACAAAGCCTCACTGTTAACTTCATCACAATCCATGAAAACTCTTCTTGTAGGTTCTGATTCCAAGTTTCTAAACGATAACCATTTGGCACACTCCATCATATTGCTTTATTTTATATCAGTACTCTCTTTTAGAGAATAGAAAAGTGGGATCAAATAACTCTCTAATTAATTAGTCAATCATTGAATATGGGGTTAAAGGTCATTTTTGCCCCGGAAGGATTCGCTTGGGGCCAATTTTGGCCTGGAGGTTTTTAGAGGCCCAATTTTGCCTTAGTAGTTTCAAATTTGGAGCAATTTTGCCCTTGCATTAGTTGACCGTTAGTCGGGGTAAATTTGCCCCAAATTTGACACTTCCAGGGCAAAATTGCACCTTAACCCAATGACCGTTAGTCGGGCACATCGAACACCGCGCGACGTGCTGTGCTTTTCCAGCCGTTGGATGCTACCTCTGGCTGAGCTAGGTTGGACAGGCTGTTAAACAGAAAAGAGAACTCTTCCTGAGGCCCCTGTTGACATCTTTGAACTCACTAACGTTACTATCAGCTGCCACGTCCCGGTTCAGGAATTTTGACCCGCTTCTCCTATCTCTTAGGATCGACTAACTCATGTGCAAGTACTGTTCACATGAAACATTTCCCCTCTTCGACCTTCAAAATTCTCACTTGAATATTTGCTACTACCACCAAGATCTACATTGACGGCTGCTTCACCCGGGTTCGCACCCTAAGTTTTGCAGCGACCACCATACCCTCCTACTCATTGAGGCCTAGCACTTGCCCTAATGGCTGCTCCGCCCGGGCTTGCGCATCAAGTTTTGTAGTGACCGACGCGCCTGTCTACCCATCAGGGTCTAGCACTTGCCCCGACGGCTGGGTATAGGTCGCGCACTTCAGCGCTCGGGCAGAGTGGTCATCAATACAGATCTTAGTGGTAGTAGCAAATATTCAAATGAGAACTTTGAAGGCCGAAGAGGTGAGAGGTTCTATGTGAACGGACTTGCACATGAGTTAGTCGATCCTAAGAGACGGGGGAAGCCCGTCTTATAGCATGCAGCACATGTACTTTAAAAGGGAATCGGGTCAAAATTCCTAAACCGGGATGTGGCAGCTGACAAAAGCGTTAGTGAGTTCTGAGACGTCAGCAGGGGCCTCGGGAAGAATTCTCTTTTCTGTTTAACAGCCTGTCCACCCTGGTTCAACCGGAGGTAGGGTCCAATGGCTGGAAGAGCACAGCATATAGCATGGTGTTCGATGCGCTCGGCTAACGGTCATTGGGTTAAGGTGCAATTTTACCCTGGAAGTTTCAAATTTGGAGCAAATTTGCCCCGGCTAATGGTCAACTAAAGCAAGGGCGAAATTACTCCAAATTTGAAACTTCAGGGGCAAAATTGAGCCTCGAAAAACTTCCGGGCCAAAATTGGCACTAAGCGAATACTTCTGAGGCAAAAATGACCTTTAAACCTTGAATATAGAACTACAATGACTTTAATTGGGAAACAATAACTTGTATAGAAGTAGTACTTAAGAACCTGCCAGGAACTCCGTATATGAACCATACTCGGGTGACACAGTTCTGTGACTTTCATTCCCTTTGGTAGATCCCCATGTACACGATATAAGTCTTTCCAAAATGACAAGTTAAAGAAGAAAATAAAGTGAGAAGCAATGAAGATCAACACTTCAATCACGTGCATCAAGCTAAAAAGTAAGTAGGGATGAAAAACGGATGGAATATACTGCTGCGATCAACATATTATAAAGAAAATTATGAAAAAAATTTATGCGGTTGATATATGATGGTGCGACATTATTTTACATATCTATCATCTCTGTTTGCAATCTGAATATAATAAGAATACTGAAAAAAGAGATATAAGAGGAGATGCGTAAAGCTTAGAGAAAACATGTTTGTATGAATACTAACCATCTAGAACACATATTCAACATGCTTATCTTTCGGGTGGTAGAAGGTGTTTGATGGTCGTACAGAGAGTGAGAAGGATGCGGATGGGGAAGAATGGGATTTCAGATTGAGGGGTGTGAAAAGAGGCTAGTCAACTATTTAAGGGTATTGAGGTAAATTTATAATATCCTGAAATTCATGATTAATCATCTTAACCTGATTAGGAATTTATTGAAAGTATAGATTTGAATATCAATTTTAGTATTTCTGATGGATTTAATTGAATTTTTTCCTTCTATGAATGCTAAATTAAGGAGTAATGAATTTTTTCAAGTTGAGAATCCATGAATTTTGTAAAAACACCAATATTTTAAAATTTCATATTCTTACACTCTCACTTATTTGTTCATTTGCATTTTTCAAGTGACCTTTTGGGGATATGAGAATTCATTTGGTATTTTTTTTGAGAGATTTTTCCTTTTATATTTTATAAAAATAATAAAATAGGGAAAATATTTTAAAAAATTCATGGATCTCAACTTTAGAGGATTCATTCATACTCAAAAAGGCCAACAATTAGATATGTTTAAAAGTGAGCCAGCATATTTAACCCCAAAAAAAAAGTGATCAGCTAGCATAAATTTTTAACTATTTAAGATGTGTCTCAAGCCATGGGTTGGCCAAAAAAAAAAACGCCTCACCCCATAGGAGAGACAAACCTCCATAGATAATTATTAGATATGATAGAGAAGGCAAGTGAAGTCATTCAAAATTACAAAAACTTACAATGACCATGGGATACGTTATGCGACTTCAGGTGTGTTTAGATTAACTTTTAAGAATAAATTTTACGATTTACGAGATAAGTATGTGAGAGAAGTTTTAACCCGACTTACGGAAAATAACTTCTGAAACTACGATTTGAGTGTTTTTCAAACATTCACTGAAGCTAAGTTGAGGGCCATTCTCAAAAGGATCTGCAAGTTTGCAAGTAGATGGACTTACAATGCTTCCAGATGCATACCAACTTGCAAGTTAGATCCTTTTAACCTGCTAATGCGAGAATGCTATATGGATTATCTATTGAGACATATTATTATGGAGGTTAGCGACCAGCTGTATTATCAACGAATTGTGGAGCTTCGTCACAACTCTAGAGAGATCATCCAATGCGCTAATTACATGGCTAGGGAGGGACATTGAGCTTATGGCTGGTAAAAGTAAAACAACACTGGTATACTAAACGTGATGTTTGCACTACTACAGAAAAAATTATACGGTTATTTTTGCATATATTTCATGATTTTAAACCGGAAAATATTAGAACGTTAAATATTAATATTTTACGGCTAATAAGATTGGTGCCTTATGTACTGAATGGATGTTTAGGAATGTTTTTGTAGGACCAACATGCATGTTTTTTTTTTTGGAAGAAATTCAAATGAAATTTATAAAAAGATAATTAGTCCATACAAAATGACTCTTGACTTCACACATGAGCATGGCAGCGTCCATGTTGCTAAGTCGTAGATCGTAGGATATATCCTAGTTTTTCTCAAGTTTTGCTTGCCTTGTATCTCCAAACAAAAACATTACTCTCTAGTCTTTAATATAAGACCTCTTTAAGAAGTTGATTTTGATTTTAAATAGTATGACAAATTTGTTTTATATATTTGTCAATCTTTTCCTAATTTATCCATATTGATACTCTTTTAACAATAATCAAGAAAAAGAGGGAATAAGAAAATTAAAGATGACTAATGTGATTTAAAAAATACATGTCATATTAATCAACTTAATTAATTTTTTTTAATCTAATCAAATTAGATATATATATCTTAATTTAATTATATTAAGGATTAAGAATTAGAGGAAGTACAAAACTTGTAAGAAAGTGTAGAGAATAGCTAAGCACCTAAACCCACCCACTTGGGGAGTTGGGAAGGGAATTCATGTTAAGGTCACATATTTCATTCTTACATGTAGTGTCTGTTAAAAGTTGTGGGTCAGATCTTTATTAGGAAGAGTCAAATTTTGTGTACTCACAAAACTAAATTTAAATGAATTAAAGTTCAACATAATCACCATACAATAAGTAGTACTAGTTTGCAAATATGATTGAAACTTAATTTTACGGTAGGAGACAAAACTATTAACACATTTTGATCAAGCCCCCTTTTTAACCAAATCAAACATATTTCCAAATGAAAACTTGGAAAAAAATTACTTCAATATAAAAATGGGAAAGTTGCTTTAAAGTCTCAAGTAAAACAAAATATAATTCAAAGGTGTTTTGAAATCTTCAAATTACGGTGAAGTGCTTTTAGATAATATATTCCTGTGAAAAGACTGACTCTCCATCAGATTCAGCCCCGTCAATTCTTCTGCTGTGAGAGCGTGCCCTAGCTTCGCCATAGAGTGAGCCAACTCCGCTGCAGTGATGGACCCATTTCCGTCTCTGTCTAACATTCTGCAGCTGTTCTTCCGTGTACGGCGACTTCGCCGGCAGAAGATCCGGTACCACCAGCTCCACAAACTCCGAGCACTCCACAAGGCCATTGTTGTTTGCATCTGCCTTCTGGATGAATCCCTCCAGCTGTTCGGGGCTTGGTTTCAGACCAAGCGATCAGAGCAGCAAGCTAAGGTCAATTGAGTGAGGCTACCGTTGTTGTTCCGATGGAATGAACGAAAAATCTCGCGTAACTCTGCGATTTGCTCGTCGTCCAACTTCACCGTTTTCTTGCTGTTCATATTAACTTCTTCAATGACAGTCTTTCTAAATATCAAGATCCAATTTCTCACTTCGTTTCAACCCCTGTTTAATAGAATAAAACCTACCTCGCAATATAATTGTTAATCTGGAAATCTGAAAGCAAACTACTAATGCCGATTATGTAGACAAAGTTCAAGGACTTTTCTGCAATTCGAATTCATTTCCTGAAAATGTCCCAGAAAATTCAGGTGATATTTCTCAATTTTCTCAATACTATTCCTAATGTGAAGACAGAGAAAGATTTGAAAAAAAAATTGGAGTGTGTGTAAGCTTTGCTAATCTCAGTAAAGATTTGCTAATGCGCCTAATGACGACTCCAATGAATCTACAGCCGCCGCGGCGGCGGGTCCCAGCACCACCACCACTTCTATCCCGCCCAACGCCGCCATGTCATTAGGCGCATCCTGCTTCGCACGCGGATGCTCTTCTCGTCAATGAGATTGGGGAAGCAGAATGCAAGTCGGACAATTTTATGGATGCTGATGTTGATGTTAGTTATGACGATTTTCTTGAAGGCCGCGTTGACAGGAGTTGCCTTGTTGGAGCTTAATAGGAGGAGCGTAGAGGATAATGGTCAGTCGATGTTGCAGAGGTTCAAGCAGGATTATTGGGCTTCTGCTCACAGGGCCGTTACTGAGAGAGAAACCAACTTTTCTAAGCATGTCCCCGAGAGATTGCTCGCAAGTGATCATGGAATTTTTTTTTTCCCGCCTTGTTTTGATTACCAGATCCTCTTTTTTATATCAATTAGCTTTCTAAATTAAGGATAACTACACAGACTAGAAGGATAGGCTGCGTTCGGTTTTTGATGGCGTTGGTTTTGATCGACTCCAAATGATGGGTTTGGGGGGGGGGGATTGTGAAAAAATATGATGGGTTGGGGGTTGGGGGTTGGGGGTTGGGGGGGATGGGATTGTGAAAAAATATGTTCTTGGTAAATTAATTATTAAATGGGATTTTGGTGTGCATACGATTTTTTGGGTGTACATAAGATCTTTCTCAATGTGCAAACGATCTTTCATGTTTATAATAATCTTCCTTATATGTGTGTAAAACATCTTCTTCTGTGTGTATAAGATCTTTCTCATATGTACAATATCTTCCCCTATATACGTACGAATACGATCTTTCCATATCCCATTTGATAGTTAATTTACCAATGAGATAGTTTTTCACATTTCTCTTAAAAAAAATCTCTATGGACAAAATGAGAGTATTCTCTTTTGAAAAAATTGGGGTCGGAGAGAAAAAATATTAGGGTTTGAATTTGTCCATATTTTTTTAAAATTTATTAAGAGTATTTTAATCTTTTAATAATTAGAACATATTACCCAAAATTCCTATTGGATTTCACTATAATTTGAAGTTTTCAAGGGATCTTTAAATTATATTTTGTTTTGGTTGGTATTTCAGTGCAACTTGCTGTAAAAATTAAGAAAAAAAAAAAGGACGAAAATTGTGGGGCTCAACGTCGGCACTCCTCGCTGTCGTGGCCGTGGAAGCCACGGTGCCCCAATGAATTTATGTTATGGACCCTGGGTTGGCGCGTGTGGACCCCACGTAGTGGAGACGACAGCTGACATCTCTTTTTCTTTGAAAATTATAGGCGCACGCGTTTTTTGTGGGATTTGGACCACTTGGTGGCTGACAAGTCACATGATTACTTGACAAGAGGCTGTTTTGTATGGGAGATTTAGACGGGTAGGATAATTTGTAGCGCTGGTAAAAAAGACCAGCTCGCTCCTATAAGGCCGATTCTTTATGGGTTAGGACTCCTATAAGGCCGATTCTTTATGGGTTAGGACTCCTATAAGGCCGATTCTTTATGAGTTAGGGTTTAAAAGGGTCGGTTCTATTAACTGGATTAAAGAAAAACAATTATTTTTTAATAATGTGTTTTAGTTTTTTTTTTTAAATTATAATAATGTAGGTTCTAATTTAATACATAAATATTGTTAAAATTAAGAGGTAAACGTTATGCATCATGCAACAAATAAATACAGTCACTAAGTCATAATCAAAGGTAAACTATAATTCACATCCCACAATTATAAATAATTAATGAGAAGATTAACAAAATTAAAAATAATTCTCATTAGTATGTCTTAAAAAGTGTAAGTAGTAAACAAAATAAACAACACAAGATATAAATAAAACATCGTTAGAAAATAAGTCAAAAAATACAAAATTGGTAAGAATACTTATCAAATAAAAAATGCCTTTTATAAGTTTTAATTTTTAGGATTTTTAATCCAAGATATTTTTATGAAACTTAATTCTAAAAAATATAATAATAACTAAATATTTGCAATATCATTAATATAGTATAAAAAAAATCAATAATATTATTATCATATACTCCCTCTGGTTCTATTTTTAAGCAATTTTTTTTCTTGATTGTGCTAAACGAACTGATAGTTAAAAGTAATAAACGTGTCAAAAATACCATGTGTTTTTTTTCATATATGCCCTTATTTATAAAAGAGTATAGGAGAGAGAATAGATAAAAAGTATGAGAGATAATGAGTATAAGATATGACAGGGAATGAACATTTAATAAAGGTAAAATAAAGAAAAAGAAGCTTACTTTTTCAGACAAAAAGTAAGAGTTACTTATAAAAGAGACAAGTCATATGAGAGAGAAAGTTACTTATAAATAGGACCGGAGGGAGTAAATAATTTTAAAAAATAAAAAAATATATACGGGCCTAAAAGGGCAGACTATCTTAGGCCCTCGACCTTACAAGGCTGGCCCTTTTAAATCTTACTTTCATTTTTGAGACAAAAATCTTAAGCCCAGTCATTAAAAATTCAGGGCTTAAATAGGTCAGCCCGATAGACTCAACCTATTTTCTTGACTCTAATAAATTGTACGAGTTAAATTTGAAATTGGTATGAGGAGTTTAGAGGGGTAGGATAATTTGTATGAGATGAATTTGAAAAAAACTAGAGTATTGAATGTTTTTAATTAATTTTTCTTACCTTTTTATAGTATATATTTTTTTATTAAAATTTTATAATATTATTTCTCCAATTTTTTTTTTAAATTCAACTGGTAAAAATTTTTCTCCCCATCCCTACAAAACGGGCTCACGCAAGAGATCCATGTCATCGTCTCTCTTAGTAAACACTCCACATCCCACACACCAAACCAACTAATCAATACATTTTTAGCCAACTTAACTAAGATCACATATCATATCACATCTCCAACAGTTATGCACATTTTTAACTAGAATTATTTTCATCATTTTTTTTCTACATCATGATTTGAATAACCATTAATATCATAATGCAACTAGTGAACAATACAACTTAATTTATTAAACATTAAGGTGTAATTTTACCATAAAAATAACCACTCAAGAGCACTAGATATCCAACATTTTTTTTGAAGAACAATTTTGTTTGGAAAATGTTAAAAAAATAACTTTGACAGTTAAAAAATTGACGTTAACCGATAACATTTTTAACAGCAAATGGTGAAATTGCTATGTTTTGGTTACTTCAGATAAAATTACTCCTTCTAAAAATTCCAGATACCCAACGCTCTTGAGTGGTTACTTTCAAGATAAAATTGCACATAAACCCTTTTATTAAATATAGACATCGCACAAAACAAAGAGCAAATAGACTCTAGCTTCTGTTCAATCAACATTCGTCTAGCCATCTCCATCAAAATTCAAGACCATTTTCAAGCAAAACTTGACAATTTTTGTAGCATGCAATGCAATGTGAAAAGAAGCATTACACTTGTAACTCTTCCGAAAACACAGCTCCATCCAACCAACTCAACAAATACGGTGCGATTTTGGCAGATCCGACTTTGAGAATTCCCACCCAAACATACTGATGAGGTATTAAAGTATTTACAATGCTCGAGCTTTATAGATTATACACCATTTTGTCATTAAGTTGCCTTATATTTTGATATTATTATGAAAATCTGTTGCAGAGTTTAGTTGCTCATCATCATCCCTGGATCTTCACATCTGTATCTCTTCTTTATAATGGATGCAGTTTTCAATTTGGGACAATACATGCTGTACACTGTAAAGCAGGACAAACCATCATCAGTGCTAGAATCAAAAATGGAGGAAGGGAAGGGAGAGGATAAAGCACAAATCAAGGAAACTATTGCAGAAAGATACAGAGTTTTAAGCCTCTATCATAATAATAACCTACGAAAGGGACACAAGCAAACACAAAAATACATGGAATGAGGAAACATACACAGTACTCAATATACACGAAAGGGTTGGGATGGAAAACCCTCCAGCCAAAGCTTGTTATTAAGATGGGGAAATCAACTTGCTTGAATACCCCATTAATCATCTTATTACACAACGTAGGAATTTAGGTACCACGTACTACCTAAATCTCCATCAAAGTCAAGCATCAACAATTCAATAAGCCATCCTCAATATGTGGAAGGATATATAAAGTTATATTTAAGGTTGAACAGAAATCTTGATCGATCCAATCATCCAAAAGATTAAATTCCAAACATTTGCTAGTCATTTGGTACCCTATTTAAAATATATATATACGCATATTAAAGAAATAGATTGACATGGTTGAATAATAACAAGGCATAAGAAAAACAAAACCCACTTACATCAAGAGCTTGAGTTCTTAACTATTTAATTCCTTGTCAAACATGCCAATCAACCACTCATTGCTATGGTCAACGACTTTCAATAAGATTGGGTCATGAGGGACTTGGAGGGGAAGGGGAGGGGAGGGGAGGGAAAATTTTCATGAGTTGGATTTAAGAAAATTGGAGAAGTGGGGTTACAAAATTTTAATAAAGAGAAGATGCATGATAAAATAGTAAGAAAAATGAATTAAAAACTTTTAACCCCACTTCTATCAATTTTTCTAATCCAACTCCAAAAAAAATTTCTTCCACTCACTTTCCCTCCCGTCCCCTCGTATCAAAAAAGCCTTAAAAGAATTAAATCTTCTCCTAAAATCCCTATTATATTATACTTCGAATGCCAAATCATTCAATTTTGGGTGTTCAGGGATGGGTTGATAGAATATCCCATGACAGCCTATGAAAGATTAGGGCTGCTGTTGCCCAATTTATCAGTAATCTTGTAGCCCGAGCTACAGCTCTACATAAATAGCATCTGTAGTGCAGCTAATATGGAGTTTCATGAAGTTGCAATGCTACACATGAGGTGTAGCACCAATAGCTGCACCACAGGGCTACAAGCTATTCTGTGAGCTATCATGAGCTTTTAATAAATGTAGGCAAACGGCATAAGATTATTAAGATAATTGACAGGAAGTAACGTTATGAAGAAAACAAGAGTCAGATAGAGAGCACACCTCCTTTTCTCTCTCCATTCCAGTGGTATAAAACTTACCACGCTATAGCCATTCACCTGTTGCAGAAAAAGAGTAGATATATAAACAAGAGGTAGGAAAAATGAAGATATTTGAAAGTTTAATTGATATTCATGGTAATCTCGATGGTAAGGATATGGCCATAAATGATTGTGGCAAAATGGGGGAGGAAGTGGAAGTATGTAAGTATCCCAGGACGCTTGAAATAAAATCACAACTCCAGCATACTAAAAATTAGATAAAGATTGTTTTTCTCCTTCAATATTGGAATCAATTCAAATAATAATTGGGCCATAAACTACTAAAATAAACTATTTTTCAATCTGAAACAATGTCAGCAAAATTGATATGTATTCCTTCATCAGACTAACACATCTACGATATGCCATAACCCTAAATTGTCAGTGAGACGTGAAATTCATTAGCAGTTTGTTGTTTGAGTTCTCTAATAAAAGCATAACATGAGAAAAGCCCTAAAATGTCAGAGTGAAATTCATTACAGTTTGTTGTTTGATTTCTCTAATAAAAGCATAACATGTGAAAAGAACTTGAGAATCAATCATATGATGCTGAAATATAAAAATATCAACTAGTCATAGTTTTTCTAGAATCTTCATAACATAACTATAGAACTGTACCTAGGTTCTAGCCCAATAAACTATGAGAGGTCACATAGCACAAACTCTAATAAACTAGTCAAAAGAGAGGAAAATACCATCAGAAAGAATAGCTAGTTCATAACAGACTCTCTTAAAGGGACTTATGTGTGTGTTTGGTTTACAATTTGCTAGAATTACATTAGCCAGACTGACTCTCAAAATGGTAAAAGAAACTCCCACTTGCGCTTCCCATTTCATGGCTTTTAGGTTTTGTGCATAAGTTTTCGAAAAAAAGAAATTCTACCCAAACATCAGTTGAATGAAAGTTAGTTTGCCAAAAGGACTTTAGGGATACCAGAAGTGGTATCCAAACACCCCCAAATCCTTGAAGACTATGCAAGTTGAGCTATTTATCCTGTAAGGTTTACATAAATACACAGCTAATCAAGCAACTCCCAGGATTAGAAACATAGAGAAACAACTATAACAGCAGAAGTTCTGTAAAACTTTTGACACAGACAGATCAACAATAAAACTTTCATCATTGGCATATGGGGCCATAAAAATACTGACCATGGGTAATAATAAGAATGCAAGACATATTTAAACTGACTACATCCAATTCACTAGGGCATAGGTTTTAAATAATCCAAGATTACCCACCAATTCAATCAAAGATATCAATAGGGTGATATATCTTGTATTAGCAAGGTTCTAAGAAGATATCAGACTCCACGATGACGAGTGAATGACAATAATTAGAAGTACATGACAGTCCAGCATAGTTTTATCCAACTAAAGCATGACAGTGGTTCACAATCTGTGAAATTCACTAAGCAGAGCCTCACATTGTTGATACAAACTGGAGCAAGTGGAATAATTGAGCAAGAAAATTGCAGAAACCAATCAGGATCTGAACAATTTTACACCGAAAAGAAGAAAGAAGAAAATAATAACCAATCCAAAAAGAGTAAGGATATGACAGGACAAAGATGAATATAATATATTACCTCGCTGCTAAGAGTTGGATTTGTAACAAGCTGTGCATGAGCCATGGCAGTTCAAAATAGACGGACAAAATTGATGGCTCGAAAGGAGGCAACAACAGCAGCAGTAATGTAACTATGTAAGCAGTACACCAAACTCCCACAGCGAACAACAAATTCAGGAAATTAGTATAAGCCATACACGACAGAACCCCCGGACGGAGACGGTACAAGAAAACCTGATCGACAAAAAATCAATTGCAGATTGAATAAATAAGTGCTTCGTATCCAATTTCTTTTTTATACAGAGATAAAAACAAGCGAATAAACGTCTCTCTGGGGTTCTCGCAAAGCAAACAAAAACTAGTCACGACAACACAAAATACACAATACAACAGCACAAGTTATAAAAAGGGAGATATATCCATAGCCATTATGACGAGAAACAAGAAATGATCAAGCAAACAATTGTGCCTAGTCTTTTCCAGAAATTCGAACTTGTTTAGATATTTTCCAGGCGATAGAAATTCAAACTGAAATAATAAAATTTAAAATGGTAAAAACCCAAGGGAGGCAAAAGGGAAGGGGAAAAAAAGGAAGAAGAAGCAAGATTGTTCACATTGTATCGATTCGTTCAATGATCAAGAAATAAGATGAGATAAGCGCCGATTATAGCCATAATACCTCTGCAGAATGTGCCGAAAAGACGAAAGATGATGGTGGTGGCGGCGGCGATTGAGGGATGAGCGGAATGAGAAGAGGACGAGAGCTGGAGGGAGATCGACGGGGGTTACCACTAAACAGGTAGGCGCCACTTTTTGACTCCATTGGCTAACCGCGAAACGAAGCAACTTTTTTGTAAAGGAAAAAAAAACAGGTAAAGATGTATCCAGCATCCTGGTATCCGGTATATTTTTGAAAGTGTAATTAGTATCACTATATGAAAAATCGGACCAGATCGGACCTGCCGGTTTGACCAGTTGAATCGGGAATCGGCCGGTCCAGTTTTTTGTTTGATGGTTAAATCGGGGAACCGATGGTTCAACTGATTGGACTGGTTTTATTTTTTTATAATTTTTTTTTCTTTTTTTAGGGGAAAATTGGAAGTTGAAGACCAAAATAAAGAGAAAAATAGATAAAGAAAGAACAAATCTAAAAAAAATAAAGAAGATAATGAAAAAAATTATTTAAAAAGATATAATAATTATAGAAAATGAGATATCATTGCATAAGTATAGGTATTATAACTCATACTAATAGATTTTAAGTATTTTTTTCTAAAAATTCTTCATTTTTATCTATAGAAGTTTAAAATTATATTAATATATATTGTTACTAATAAATTATAATATCTTAATATGATCGGTTCAACTACCGGTTAGACCCTCGTTGACTCATTAACCCTTGAACCGGTAATGTGACCGATTCATTACCCGGTCCGGTTTTTTGTTCCTTGATCAGTACCCTAATATATTAAAAATGGAACAATTATACCCATTCACTTGGAGAATTTAATACAATTTAATAAATTCCTGCAACTGTGATTGAAACTAATAATTGATTATGAATAAAAGTCCCCTTCGATTTCAACTTGGCTTTTTCCTTTATTTGGGTCTTAAGATTCAACAAGATCAAAGCAAATACTTTCATCATAATGATAGGGGAACTATGATAGGAAAGATAAACTCCAAACTTTGAGTTAATATTCTATTAATTCTTCTTTTATTTGGGTCTCAAGATTCAATAAAACCAATGCCGAATACTTTCATCACAATGATAGGGAAACTATGATGAAAAAAATAAACCGCAAACCTTGAGTTAATATTCTGATAGTGAAGGGATGCAATTACTCCATTTTTAATACATTAGGACAAAATTGTATCCTTACATACTAAAAAAAGGGATAAACACGTTGAAGATCAATGAAAGAGAAAAGGAAAGAGTGTGTCAACAAACAAAATTAGTATTCTGTTAGTGAAGGAATGTAATTGCTCCATTTTTAATATATTAGGGTGCTGATTGCACCTCCAAAAATACATTAGGGTGCAGATCGATGAAAGAGAAAAGGAAAGAGTGTGTCAGCAAACATAATTAGTATTCTGTAAGTGAAGGGATGTAATTGCTTCATTTTTATTATATTAGGGTGCTGATTGCACCTCTAAAAATACATTAAGGTTCAGATCGATGAAAGAGAAAAGGAAAGAGTGTGTCAGCAAACAGAGTTAGTATTTTGTTAGTGAAATGATGTAATTGCTTCATTTTTAATACATTAGGGTGCTGATTGCACCTCCAAAAATACATTAAGGTGCTGCACCCTTAAATACTTTAGAGAGCTGATTGCACTTTAAAAAATAGATCAAGGTGCTGGATGCACCTTTACCCCAAAAGAAAGGCCGTACGATCAAATTATCACAAGGATAAAACTTAAATAAAATATCCAAATTTTTAATAAGAATATCTTGACCCAATATTTATATTGATTTAAGATGATACTGTATGATTAGATTAATTAATCTCCACGTGGAGAATACTGTTGAGTCCTTTATTTTTATTCTACAAGTCTTCTAATATGGAAGAGAAGTTTTCCACTTCTCCATCCCTCTACTCCCTCTCGATTTCTTACTTTTTATTGTTTGATCAATTTTGAACGATTGAGATTTAATATCATATGAAAATATTAATCCTCCAATTTTAAATAAAAGATATGGTTTATAGTGCAAATCAAGGATATTAAATCTCAATAGTTTAAAATTAATCCACCAACAAGGGTTCGCTCTAATGATAAGTACATTGATCCATTAACTAACTATTATCAAGTATAAAGAAAACTCTTGCTGGTACAACCAAACCCTACAAGTGAACCTTTGTCGGATAAGTTGGATTAGTCACTTGTTCGAATGGCTGCTGATAATAGGATTTGGAAAAAAAAGGTGGATCCATCTAAATAAAGAAAATCAATATATAATATATTTTCTTTCCTTTTTTCAGAGAGCTGAAAGTACTGTTCTTAAGCTAATTAGTTGATGCATAGTAGTCGGCTCCATCTTCGGCTTGGTGCTCGCGATTTGGGATTCAATATCTCCCGATGCCCTTCCCTGACTATTCATCCACTCCTTACCTTCTTTCTCTATTTCTCTCATACCCTAGGGTTCCAGATTTTCAATGGCCTTTCGGATCAATTTTCTTCTTCCCTTGCGTACTCTCTCAGTCATCTGCACTCCTTCACAATGGCTTTCATCTTCGCTGATGGTGAGAGTATGGGGAGACATCTGGTTAGGAATTCCTTCACCATTTGAGCTCTTTTTGTTTTCTTTTTTTTTTTCCTTCCTTTTTCCTTCATCTTTACCCATATTTTTATCTCTTCCTCTTTGTTACGGGAAGTTGATTTCAGACCTTTAAGAGTGTTGGCGACGACGGTGGCGATGAAGAAGCAACGGCAAGGAAGCTGGAACTTTTCTTCAAAGTGAACTCATTTTACTTGTGTGGATTATCTATGTTTTCACCAACGTTCTCTCACGGAAATTTCTTCACAATTTCTATGGTATGTAATTTGTGTTCTTCTTATGGGTTCTCTTCCTCCAGCATTATTCCATAAGTTCACTAAAAAATTCTTAATTTGAAATTGCAGCTTGAGTGACATGCTAAACATATCTTGAGTCTGTTCATTTTTTGGCTTCTCCTCAACCATTTATTTCTTTCATCTTTCTTTGTAAAACTTTATACGAATTTAATCCTATTAATGAGCCTTCCTTTTTCCTGATGCCCCAGCAGAAATATTGCAAGTTTATAGAGTAGAATTTGGAAGTTGTTCCTGACTTCAATCAAGGACCTATTTGACTATTTTTGTTCTTTCTTAATACTTATGAAACAAACGTAGATGCTAATGCCTTTATTTATTCATTAGTTTAGCATTTTGATCCTGAGGTGGAGCTTTGTTCTGGTGCTTTTGTGTTGGAATAAATTTCAATTCTGAAGGCGGTTGGTTATTTGGATTCAGCCTTTCTTTTTGCTATGTTAATAGTCTTTCTATGTGAGTGGAGAAATTAAACTAACGCTGCTGACATTATATTCCTTGACTTGAGATAAGTGTTAGAGGAACTGGGTGACAATGAATGGGATTAGTCTTGCTTTAAACTTTGCGTAATGAAAAAGGAGAAATCATTAATGTTACTCAGTGGCAATATTGAAGTTTGCATTGATCTAGACGAGATCATTTCTGTGGTTTAGTAATAATGTTATTTTCTGTCGCTTGTCAGATAGCAGGACTCAATCCAGAGCTCTGCAGGTCGCTTAGAACTGATCCTTCCACAAATTATGCTCTTTCTCCTGATGTACTTTGTGAAGCAATTTCAAATGACATTGCCAATGGTTTAATCCCCTTTTTCTTATGTGCTATAGTAAGAGCTAAATATTTCTGATGTTAAATTAGGACAACTGTTTATGTGAAATGCACCAATTTTTCTAATTCCGCTGCTTTGTGTTTCTTACCTTAAACTCAAATCTCTCTCTCCTTTTTTTACCTAAAAAAAAGGTTTACAGAAGTTAGCAAATTTAACTCTAATAAACTGATCTGGGCATCATTGCATGAGGTTCTATTTCTTGGTTTGCTGTTGAAAATAGTTTTGGTTTGTTACTTCCTTTTAATTCAATTTTCTTTTTGGCTCCTGAGGACAGTATGTTCAAGGAGATATGAAATCTGCATAATATGCATCCGGACTGTCAAAAAGTGATATTTTTAGATGATATGAAGTGACTAATTAATTATTATGAGAAAAATTCTGAACAACTGAATTTCTTTGGTTAGTACATGTCTTCTGACTTTTCTCTACTATGGGATAACAAAATCTCAAGCCTTTAGTGTATTCCAATCCATCGAAATCAAAATTTCTTGTATTTACCACTTATTCTATTAATCTACGTTCTCAGGTTGGTACAACTTTGTCAACAGCTATTAATAGATGCAGTTTGTCAATGATCTGCATGCTCTGATAAGTCTACCTCCCTGCGGAACTCCCCTTCCCTTAATTTTATTGGGAAAGGTACAAGCTTTATAAAAGTTATTCAACCTTTTTATCACCCACTTATTTTGTTCCTTATTTTTATCTTTCATATGCTGTTTAATGCTATTTTCAGTCCAAAAATGCATTGCTGTCAACTTTCTTGATCAATTTGTGTGGCTTGGAAGATCAGGCATCGACCAAGTAAGACTCAAATTGTCTCCATAAGTTTTTGAGTTTGTTCCTTGGCTTATTCATACAAAATTTTCACCGAGTATTTGTCAGGGCAGTAATGGATATAGTTGTAGCAGTTGCATTGCTTCAATTGCCACCCAAGAAAGTTACTGCCCGCATGACTGGAGCCTTTGGATTTGTCACTTCCCTAATATCTTGCTATCAGGTGCCTGCTATTATACATTGCGGCCTTATGGATCAATTAGTTTTTTTATTGCTAGCTATTCAGTGGTTGTTGGGTTTCAGTAAATTGATTTTCTATAAAGAAGTTGCTTACTAGGTCTGTTATCAAATTGTGCCCGACCGTTCGTCTGAATTTATTTGATCCGCTAGGTGGTTTTGCTTGCTACCCATGTTACCTTATTCTATTCTCCAAAATTTTATTGCTAGAGATAATTTTCTGCAAGATTTTGATGCTGTTTTGCAATGAAAAGAAAATGGAAAAGTGTGAAATATTGACAATTCATGATATTTGCAACTTGATGGTATTGAGGCTTATTAGTTTTGGCCAAGTCTGGGATACTTTAATTTCACGTTATTTGAACAATTTAGCTGGATTTCAGGGATCCCACTCTACATATTCGATCTATTGTTTTTCATCCCCCCAGTTGTTGTGTTTTTTTTTTCCTTTTTTTGTTTCAGTTTCTACTCAATAAAACGGGCCCGGAGGTAAACGTCCTAGCAGTAAAGCAAGATTACTAATACAGAAGTGCATTAAGTGATATAAAGGATTAGCATTTGATATACTTAGAACCCATTATAACAATAGCAATATAAAATTCGTATGGAACCATGTCTTGCCAAATTATGTTTGGCCATGCATAAACCTTTGACCTTGAAGCAAGTAGTGATAGGATTTTATTAAGCAATTTTTTTTAAATGTCTTTATAATCAATATAGGTGGATGATGATCATCTTTTATAGACCTTTATCAAAAAGGGCTAACAGCTGTAGGATTTTTCTGCATCACTTTTGGTTGATGTTTAAATTCTCACACTAATGAAATGTTTTCACAACCTTTTTTGCCAGTGAAGTGGATGAAGCTTTATAGGTGTTGTATAGGTTTTTTCACTTACTCCAAATTTGTAGAGTTATTCATTTATATAGGAATTGCATAGATAAACAGGTAAAAATATTTCTCAACCATATCAAGCTCAACAACTCCCAGTGCATGAGACTATCATATATACTTTTTCTGTCCATTGAACTTCTGACATTGAGATATTAAATGATATATTGTGATCTAACTGATTTAACAGGCAATTAAGGCAATTGTTGTTGGTCAGATAAAGGATGGGAAGGCATTGCTTATGAACTACAGATGAAAACTGAGGCATTAGCTCTAATCATCAATGGGAAGTCGCTTGAATATGCACTCCAGCCTTTCTTATTGTTGTTGTTCAGCCTTTCTTATCAAAGTACTGTTGCTTCATTTATAGCTGTCCTTGATTTCTTACCTTTATTTAGAAACAATAGTTAGCAAACTTATGTGACAGAAATCATAAAATGCTTTGCTTGCAAGCTTTATATGAAAGTACATGTTTTTCTTTTTGGATGTGATAGCTCTTTTTATTCTTAGGTCTAATGCAAATATAAATAAAGTTTAAAGCGTTCTATTTCCTTGGATGCATACGGGCATTGAGCTATATATTTTCATATTCTCTCTAGATGCATTATAGGGACTTTTGATTTCTTGGTTAGTTCTGAGTGACAGTTTTTTTGTCACAATAAATGAAGTTTTGTATAAGTAATTGATGATTTAATACTTTTAAATATTTTAAAAATCTTACATATGTTTCATATTTATTTTCTCCATCTTAAACTGTAGATTAGATCAGGAGTGTCTTCACTTAGCTCTATTGATTGTGTATCCCCAGAACAGAGGAGATGGCCAGAAGATATATCTTGGCATCCGGATGGAAGTAGCCTGTATTCAGTTTACACTGCTGATGCGGGAGAATTTCAAATATCAGTTATAAATTCAAACAGAAGACATGGGGTAAGGCTTATTACAACAACAACAACAACAACAAAGCCTTTATCCCACTAGGTGGGGTCGGCTACATGGATCGCACGACGCCATTGTGCTCTGTCGAAAACCATATCCTTAGATATATTATTAATAAAAAGGTCTCTCTCAATGACCTCATTTAGCGTTCGTTTCGGCCTTCCGCGACCTCGTTTTACAGGACTCCATACGGCTTGATCAACCCTCCTTACCGGTGCATTCAACGGCCTTCGTTGAACATGACCAAACCACCTCAAACGATTTTCTACCATTTTTCCTTCAATAGAGGCCACTCCAACTCGTTCACGTATATGATTGTTACGAATCTTATCCTTTCTTGTATGACCACACATCCATCTCAACATCCTCATCTCGGCCACCCCCATTTTATGCTCATGTAATCCCTTTAAAGCCCAACACTCACTACCATATAGCATTGCTGGTCTTATAGCAGTGCGGTAGAACTTCCCTTTTACTTTATTAGGTACTTTTCGATCACAAATAACCCCAGTGGCTTTTCTCCATTTATATCATCCAGCTTGGATTCTGTGATCGACATCTCCATCAATTTCACCATCTTGTTGAATAATTGATCCCAAATACCGAAATTTTGTCACTTGAGGAATAACTTGCCCCTCCAATATAACTTCCACTTCATTTTGACCTTGTCTCTTATCATACTTACAATGCATATATTCAGTTTTGCTCCTACTCAAACGAAAACCCTTCACTTCCAAAGTCCGTCTCCATATCTCAAGTTTAGAATTAATTTCCTCCCTGGACTCAGCCAACAGAACTATATCATCCGTAAAAAGCATGCAATTAGGGATTTCCTCTCTTATAGGCTCAGTTAGAACATCTACCACTAGGTTAAACAAATAAGGGCTCAAAGTTGATCCTTGATGTAGGCCAATCCTTATAGGAAAGTCCTTTGTTACACCTCCAGGCATTCTAACATTGGTTGTAACCCCCTCATACATGTCTTGTATGGCTTTGATATATGCAAACCGCACCCTCTTCTTTTCCAAGGCTTTCCATAGAATATCTCTTGGCACACGATCATATGCTTTTTCCAAATCAATGAAAACCATATGCAAATCTCTTCCTTTGCTTCTATACTTTTCCATAAACCCCCTTAATAAATAAATTGCCTCTGTTGTAGACCTTCCTGGCATAAATCCAAATTGGTTTTCAGCAATTTTAGTCTCCAACCTCAACCTACGTTCAATCACCTTTTCCCATAATTTCATTGTATGACTCATAAGCTTAATTCCTCTATAGTTTGCACAATTTTGAATATCTCCTTTATTCTTAAAAATAGGAATCAAAGTATTTTTCCTCCACTCATCCGGCATTTTCTTAAATCGTAAAATCTCATTAAATAATTTTGTGAGCCACAAAACACCTTCTTCACCCAAACATTTCCAAACATCAATAGGAATCCCATCAGGCCCAACAGCTTTACCATTCTCCATTTTCTTAAGAGCTTCTCTAACCTCACCAACTCGAATCGTGCGGTAAAAGGACAAATTGAGATCACCTTCTCGAGTTGTCAAATCTTCGCAATCACAAGGCCCTCCCCCTCCCTCATTGAACAACTTATAAAAATAGGCTTCCCACCTATTCTTAATATCTCCATCAGTAACCAATACTTTGCCTTCTTCATCCTTTATACACCTCACTTGGTCCAAGTCTCTCGATTTTTTCTCATTGTTCTTTGCAATCTTGTAAATCTTACGCTCTCCCACCTTTGTTCCTAACTCCTTATAAAACTCCTCATATGCTTTATTACGAGCTTCACTCACTGCCTTCTTAGTCTCCTTTTTAGCCAAACGATACCTTTCCCAATTGACATCATTATTACACAAGTGTATTGCTCTAAAACAATCTTTCTTATGCTTGGTTTTCTCTTGAACAGTCTCATCCCACCACCAAGTCTCCTTATCTTGCCGACCAAAACCTTTTGATTCTCCCAAAATTACTTTAGCAACCTTCTGGACCTTTTTAGACATATTCTCCCACATGATGTTAGCACTTCCTTGTAACTCCCACACCCCCTCCTCCAAAAGAGTTCTCTTAAAAACCTCTCTCTTCTCCCCCTTTAACTGTCACCACCTGATCCTTGGATTTAAAACTTGCCGGTGCTTTTGTTTTACACACTTAATAATCACATCAAGGACCAAGTGATTGATTTCCCACATGGGGTAAGGCTTATTATCAATAATTAATTAATTAATTAATTAATACTTACAGAAGCAACATGGCCTGTAAATCTTACTTTGGAATCAGGTTAACTGATTGAAATCTATATTATATTTGTGTTTCTTTTTTTGGTCAGAGAGAAGGTGTGAATTTCTTAGAGGACAAGCCTCAATCTAAAGGTGTCATAAATAGCATTGTTTTTATGCCATGGGAAGATACCTGCTTTGTGACTGGAGGATCTAACCATGCTGTTATACTTTGAAGTGAGGATAGTGAAAAAATATGGAAGCCAAAATCATTGCACAAGAGTCTCCATTCATTGCTGTCATGGTAGAATAAAGTGTAAATATAACCGTTGTCATATTATGCATAGATTAATGTCTTAAATTCACTATTGCAATAAACAATATTGTTCAATATGATGTAACGGTAATTATTTATACCTCAAATAAAATAGTATAACCGATTAAGTATGAAAAAAAAGAGAAAATGTATCAGTATGTAAAACCTCTCCGTGCAACGCACAGGAATCACAGGCTCGTTGATATAATGACAAAGGTAAAGAAGGGAGAGAAAATGAAGAGTAAGGAAAGTGGAGAAATTCTCTTCCTCTTCTAATCACTTTCTTTTTGGCACAAATTCATCTGATCACTTTTACCTTAACGTATTGACTTAAATGTGAAATACTCTATAATGAGTTATCTGAATTATTTAGTGATGGAAATTTTTTTCCCTTGGGATATTATTCTTTGCCGTTTGATTAATAAGGATCCCCTCCTTGGCACTTCGTTTGATCTTTTAACTAAACTTGCCTTGTGGGAGGCCAAAAATTTAAAATTTAAAAAAAAAAAAATTGCCCCATGCAAACTATTCGTTTTTCTTCTGATGTCATTTTGCATATATCCTGCCTTCAAATGCAAGAGAAGCTCATTTATTATTTTAATTTTTTAACATTTTTTGACATATCATGCCTTGGTAGGCGAGGATGGCATAAATGGTTACCACGCAATCTTAATGAACGGTAAACTAAATTGAGTCATAATAAAAAAAATGAATTAGATCCAAACTAGAATAAAGACCCTTTTCATCAATGAATAAATTACCAGGGGACCAAAACATCATTAAGAAAAATATAACTATTATTTCTTGGTAGCTCTGTCATTGCCCATTAAGGGGGGATCTTCCTTTATGATTGATTAAGTATACAATACAAGTTGGAGAAACATACAAAACTTCAATCTCCAGAGATAAGACTGTTCATTATGAACACTGCATAATGCCATGAAACTCTCCTACCCAAAATGATACAATATGGGTAAAATAATTGGAAAAAATAAATAAATCTCCATGAATAACTCGGTGCTTATTTGGAGCTGCTTATCATAAATACTTTCATTCAAGTAGAGATAAACTTCATCTCACATACTTCGTACTTTGTGAATCACAATTGAAAAACTGTTTTCAAAAGCTCCAATCGCCATCCCAAACAAGTTCATAACAAATCTGGTCCATGTTTGACTTAAAACCAAACACACATCAAATAAGCCATGAGATCAAGAAGTGACAAGAAGCCTTCCTCAGTCAAAAATTTTCTCCCCAGTTGAAAATTGTAAGAATATCAAGGAACTAAAAAAGCATAGCAAGCCAGGAATGAAGAACACTGCTCTCCAGCTTTCAGGACCTGTAAGATCTGAATTAGCAGTTTTTGCAGCTTCAAGAAGCCTGCCAGTAAGGTCCACTCCGATAATTCCGGCTAAAGTGCCGGCAGTATTAGACACGCCCATCACTATTCCGGCATACCTTGGAGCCACATCCATGTGATTCACTGCAAACCCAGCTCTGCCCAGAGCCAGAAAACCCAGAGCCACAGAAGAACAGAAGACAGCCCCACCAGGTGTTCTGAATATGGGAATTACAATCAATGCAAGAGAAGCAACTAAAAATCCTATGGTATTCAAGAATTTCCTGGTTTTTGTCACAGACATTATCCTCTTGGTGATTAAATAATCTGCGACTACACCACCTATGTTTGAGAATAAGAACATGTTCAGATAAGGCATCATTTTTGAAGAACCCATATCTTGAAGGCTAAGTTTGAGGCCTAATTCAAAGTATGTCGGCAGCCAATTCATCAACACATATAAACCATAATGAAAAGTGAAATTATTCACAACAATTGCCCAGACTGGCAAGCTAGTTAAGATTTTCATCCAAGGGATTTTGGCAGTTTTGACTGATACTCTTCCATTCTCAACCTTTGATTTCACATTTCCTTTGATAGGCAGCAACAATTCCCCAAATCCAAAAGCTGTGTGTTTCGGATGCTCAATGCGAGGAGCATCACTGCCATATGTAAACCAAAGTAAAGACCACATGCCACCCATTGCTGCCTCAGCAACAAATATAGATTGAGGACCTTTAAACTTCACTAGACTGGGAAGGACAAGCATTCCCATTGCTGCACCTAGATACATCCCAGAAGTTGTAAGAGAAACAGATCTAGATCTTTCATGGGGAGGAACCCATTGTGCTAGAACAGTGTGGATGGAGGGAAATATGAACCCCTGTGCCACACCAACCAGCAAACGCGCCACTATTAACATGAAAACGCGATTGGGATCTAATGGAACCAATGCACAGGTTAGTGACCATAAAACAAATGAAAGGAGGAGAACTGTCTTCCCTCCAATTTTCTGAGCAGCCCATCCTCCTGGAACTTGTGAACAAGCATATCCATAGTAGAAAGTAGATAGTATTGCACCCTTGCTAGATTGATTCACTCCAGCAGCATCAGCAGCAACCGTATATGCAATTGAAAACCCAACCCTTTCTACGTAACAAACAGATGTGCAGATAAAGGTCAAAACAACAATCAAGTAACGCTTAGGGAATCTCATCATCCACTCCATGTACTTGACCTACACTTCTAAGTCCAAGCATTTACTTGGTTGAATCATTCAGATTTAGCACCCCTCCAACAGATTACCCTTTTAAGCGAAGGATTCAAAAGATCTAACCGAACTTATGCCCAATAATACTTCAACTTCCCAATGGATCCTGTAGGTAAGACGAAATCATTGATAATATTAATCAAAACATTCATCATATTCACTAAGTAAACAAAGAAATACAGCAGGGCCCGCACAACACTAAAGCTCCGATGCCAATGATTTACCACAGATCAAAACAAATCAGATATCCATACACATGAAATGGAGAAAAGCAAATAAAACCCACAGCATCTTTTAAAAAAAAAATTAACTTTTCCTTGATTTTTCTAAGAGTCCTGGCGTTCAGATAGGGACCAAAAAGGAAAATGCAAGAGAAGAATGATTAAGGAGAAAAAGACAATGAGGGGAGGGGGGAATGAAGTGAACTGAAATGGCGTAACGTACCTCGCAGGTGGCGGATGGAATCAACGGCGTTCGTCGCCGGCGAGTCAGGGACGGCGGATCGGAAGGGTGGTGGGAACTGGAAGACAGCAGAAGAAAATATGGCAACTCAGATCGATGGGAGTAATCAATAATGAAGCCTCCGTTTACTTTAGTGGGAGTAAATTTTGTCAAAACAGCTATCAGTTAAGAACTTGAGATGCCAGGTGTGCCTCAAGAAAAGGGGAAAAAGCGTAATTAAAAACGTGTTAGCCACGTCTCTCACGAAAATGTAAGATCTATTTACAAAATAATTTACCTAATTTATAAATAAGCATATAGTATTAACTTTTCTAAAAGCATTTTAAAAAAATTATGTCACATATATTTAATTAAGTAATTTATTTATTTTTCTTAATCTCCCCAAATTAGATAAATATGTATTACATCTAGATTATAAGAGCACTAAATATTTACATTTTAATAATAACATTGTAAATTGTAACTATACGATTTGCCATAATTATAAGATATTTTTTCCCTATGTTTTAATAATTTCTTATTTTCCAGAGTCCAAACTCTATTATAGCAAAGGACATTTGGGGGTAGAAAAAGCAATCTTGTATGGATTGTTCTAAGTCATAAATATAAAATTCAATTGACTAATTTAAAGAGATTAAAAATGTTAAATAAATTATTTTAAAATATTTATGCTTATTATTTTTTAAAAACTAATTTGTCTAATTTAAAAACTGATATATAATCTAATGATACACATAATTATTTTAGAAAAATTATGTACCATATGTTATAACTATGTAATTTATTTAAATTTCTTCATATTTTAAATTAATCAAATGATTGAAGATTGGACCTTTGAGATCTTATTTAAAATTGAGTTAATCTGAATTCCATGCCTATTATATGCTAATTTGAGCAAGCGATCATCATATCATGCTCAGCAATTAACAGCTGCTAAGGCATTATTACATAGAATGCAAAATCTTCAAGGCCAACTTGTTGAACCTTGGCCGCCATTAAACTTTTCAAAACATTATTTTAAGATTTGAGCTTTTGACCCTAGATAAACTAGATGTTATAGAGGAATGAAAAATTGAAAACGAATAATAGCTCGAGATATTTAATTAGAAATTAGGAAAAATTAGAAAAAGAAATTTAAAAAGGTAAAAGACAAAATGATGTTTTGAATATTCAATAATCCCAAAAAGATGTGAGTACCTGATTTATTTTTTTTGAAATTAAAAGAAAATGACATAAATTCTCTTGTGTGTATATATATATATTTTTTTAAAAAAATTACCCCCACCCTCACCGGCCACCGACAACCCCCGTTGGTGGCCTCCTATTGTCGGCACTGGAGCTTCGGCAAGAATATCTATTTCACAAAGTGGCCGGGGTGAGATTTGAACCCCCACTATTTGTTTTGCCAAAAGTGGTTAAATATTTTTAAAAAATATTTAATTCTTTTATTTTCAGCCAAAGTGGATGGAGGTAATATTTTTTTAAAAATATATATATAGGGGTATTTGTGTCATTTTTTTTTATTTTAAAAAGGATAAATTAGCTATCCAATTTCTTTGAGATTTTGAATAATCAAAACATCATTTTATCTTTTATTATTATTATTTTTTTGGGAATGTGTTTTTTGTCCTTTTAACAAGAGGCTTTGACTTTTGATAATTTCAATGAGTATTAAATACTTTTTATATACGCTCACATTTAATAAGGGTAATAAAAGACACCGGAAATTAATTTAGTGTGGTTAATAAGATTAATATTGAAAGTTATTTCAACTTTATGACAAGTTTAATACTTTAAACTGATTTTATTAATACATAAAAAATAGCAAGAAACGTTTATTAACCGGAACATTATACTTACAAAATCTATCCCCCTTTTCAGCAGTCACCATCATTGATTTAGTGACTATTAAAATTAACTTATTTTAAATGATTTTGTCTTTATAAAAAAAAACATTTGACACGAGTTTCTCGATCCTAAAACTTATGAGTTTTGATATTAGGTGTTTGCCAAACAAGTGCCCATAAGTAAAACTACTACTATATGCTTACATTACTCTGCATTACCCTCTACCTTTTTTTGCTCAACTGCATTACCCTCCCTCACAAGCACAGAGATCAAATATAACATTAATCAACTATGAAAATCCCAAAAAGCAATAGCGCCCCCCCCCCCCCCCCCCCCCCAAATTAAATTTTCTGCCACAAGAATCGAATAATAGTTAGACTTTTGAGGTGAAAAATGCATATAAATATACGTAAGTACGTTTTATCAAAGGGAAAACAAGAGAGGCGAGCAAGGAATAAGGATCATGAACCAAATACTTTATGCTGAAGAAAAGCTTACACAAGTAAGATTTTGGACATGGAAGAGAGGAAATTGTCAATACAATCAAATTAAGTTCCTTTTGCTCATTATTCCACAAATAATCTGTCCTAGTTCTTCACCACAATCTTCCTGCACATGGTGTCCTGCCTGCAAAGTGCAATAAGTTAAATATACCTTTGCCCCATGGGAGCTAGTTAAAAACCAGCACAAGAAGGACGATGTGTAAAGCAGAATCATTGGCTTGTTCTTCAGGATATTCATTGTCAAATTGAGGATTGCATCATATCAAGAAGTAATGAAACGAACACACATGTTTAAAAAAAACAAAACCAGAGAGAGAGAGAGTTTGGTTTTATGTTTAAGAGGTTTTAAACATAAACCTCTTAAACAAGTAAAAAAAAAAAAAAACGGACTAAACATGTTGGAAACCACAAAACCAAGATTTTGGTGAAAGTAGTTTCCAACGGCCTGTCTGGGTTAACGCTTGCAAAAGTGATTTTTAGCCTACCTGACTATTACAAACTGAAGTTAGAGTAAAAGTTAATTAATACAATGTAACTTATATTTATATTGAAAAGTTAGTTTCATAAGGTTCAAACATTAAATAAAATCAAAAGCTGAAAGCCTTCTAGCTAAAAATAGTTGCTTCAACTTCAACTTGACTTTTTGGTCTAGAAGCTCTTTTTTCCCAAACATAAATTTTAGCCTAAAACTGAATTTTTGGTTTCAGAAATCACTTTTGAAGATACAGAAGGTGATCCCAAACATGCACCAAGAAGATGCAGAACCCACAAGAATTATTTCCGATAAAAATGAATGATGTAATTAACTTACGTGAGATAACATCATTATGAGCAGCTAAAACAAATAGATAGCAATAGCAGTTTAATTAGCAGCCTTTAGGTATGGGAATAGTGATAAAACGTGTTCATGATAAAATGACAAGAGAATACTGTTACGAAGATATTCATTTAACATAAGTTTTATCCAGAGGCAACAAGTAAACAAAAACATCTTTCCTGTGTAAGCATGGGCAATGGAATAGTTTGGTGTTTACCCTTGGAACTTCAATAAGCGTATGATTTGAATCCTTGCAGAAATCTTCCACGCCATCATAGCTCAACCAGCGATCTCTTTGACCCCAACAAATTGTTGTTTGCACTTTCCAATTTTTGTCCTGAAGTATTTTCTGCATATCCTCCACATAGGTCTGCCAAGAAAAGTTAAGTAAGCAAAGGAACCATGATCTTTCAAAACTTAATTCTCTCTAGTTGTAAATTTGGATCTCCCAAGAGGTGAAAAAGAAAGATGTCTTGATTAAATGTCATAGAAAGTAAATGACCGTATGATCATTCAATTCCAAGGTCCATGATCTGTCTTAATAGTTTTTATAATCCTCAAAAATCTGTCTTAGATTGAGCAAAGGTCTGCATGGAAGTTATGACCATGACAAGAAAATAAAGCTGAAAGTAAGTTCCATATAAGACAGGCCAATGCATGACTTTCAAATTCTATGTAGTCTAAACCTGAGGAACTTTCAAATAAGTTCCATATACTTTTGAGATTGATACTTCAAAAAAAGAAAAAGAAAATACCTTTAGGCCTTTCTTCATTGCCCTGCTAATTGCATTAAGGGCAAAACCTGAGGAACCAGATGTGAGATAAGGTCTTCTATAGACCATTGCATCTTCTTCTTTCATTTCGTAAGGACCACAGCTAGTCAGAGGTTTATCACTGGCCCTTAAAGGGTCCTAGTCAAGCAATAGAGCATCCATACTATAGATTACAGCAGATAATATACAAAGAATTTAAGGTATTTCTACTAAAAGAAAGCATAAGTTTTCATACCTGAGAAAATATTTCACCTAGCAGGAAGTTGCTGAATGCAGCTAATGTTGATGGAAGCTTGACATGTTTAGCTGTTAACTTATAAAAAAAGAAGGGAATTGAAGCTGGTAATCATCACCACAACTTGAGAAAAAGGGTATGATACAGGGGAAAAAAATGTTACTTGATACTTCATATTTGCAAAACATTTTCTGCTTAAACAACATTTATCTATATTGGATGACTTAAAAATCAAAGCCTACCATTTAGTTTCAAGAGTCATACACCTAGCATATCACGCCGTCTAGGACAGTCATAAACCTAAAAGCCACACTCAAGATAGAAATCCGAAACGGAAAAAGTTGGGTAAATTAATACACTGAACAAGCCATGCCAGAATCAATTTGGAAATATCAAGATAGTGCTATTTGAGAAACAAACAACAAAATAAATAAAAGTTGAATAACGCTTAGGGAAACTTTTTGCAAGAACAAAATGAACTTGATGTGTGAAATATATGTACGGGAGGATTAATGAGCACCAAGTTGTTGAGCTTTTCTGGGTGAAGGCTCGCATACTTAACTACAACTGGCGAAAAGAAGCCCTGAGAATAAAGAAGGTTGAAGGATTTCCTATTATTCATATAACAGATAGTTTAAATTAAGAAATCCCAAATTCTTACCAATGAACGCAAACTTACCTGAACAACTAGTGACACTTTACCAGCAGCTAGTTCATTGACAAGTGACTCCAAAGATGATACATATTCTGCAAGGAGTGAGGAATACAGTTGCCCTTTTACCATTGAATATCAAACCAAGGAATGTCCTAGAGCAAGAAAATAAATGTAAGTATTGAACATTGTTAGGTCCGCAGCTTTTACCATCTAGAGTGTAGTCAAAACCATATCCCGGTTGAGGCTTATCAGAAAATCCAAATCCTGAAAGAGGAGAACAAATCAAGGGAAGTAAACGAAAAAATTTCAGGTATAACACGTCTATGGGATTTCATATTGAAGTCATACTATAACTCCTTTCAGTCGTGCATGGGCCCTGCTTTTTGTTAACCCATGAAGTGGCTATAAGAAGAAACATATGGGAATATGACCACACATGACTGATACATCTCAGACAACAATAATAAATCTCTTGACATATTATTTGTTTAATTGTTTTAAGTCAAGGCCTTTTGGGTTTGAAGTTTGAACCCTCTTGTTTATATTTTGAAAAACCTCCAAGTACATTGACATACTCACTAGTCACAAACATCTTATTCATGGGGAATAACAAGTAGAATGGACGGCAAAGTTCAAGTAAGGCATGCCTTAGGAATGAGACATCATGAGAGCCTACTAAGGGCAATTGTAGAAATAAGGCAGGGTATTTTGAAGTCTGTACAACCGCTATGCTAAATGGCAAAATAAACGGTCAGAAATAAAGTAATTTTGATGACATTTCTGCAATTGATATGCTCAGTGAACAGTCAAGGGATTCACAACTAGGGCAAATTTCCAGCAAGTGAACCTACAGGCTTTGGCAAAAGGGGTCTTCAACCCTTAAAAAGGTGTGCTTGCAGCCCGATTTCTTAAAAAGGTGGTCTAGCAAGACTCATTCTCCCACCATTGTAAGAGTTTTTTTTCTGTGCCGCACATTTCAGCAGACCACAGCAACTTCTTAGACTAACCATTGTCTTATCTCATAGTCTGTTGGGGTCTTTAGTAATTCTTTATCATTCTCGTTGGTGTTGCTTTCTCTGTCATCTTCTTACCTTATACTACACTAGGAATACCTAACACATTTGTGACTTCTAAAATGTATTGGTTTGACAATTTTCAAAACTGAAAACACAATAGATAAGGAATGAAACGATGGAAAGCATTGGACATAATTTTCCTCTAGTTCCAACAGAGAAACAAAGTAATTTTGATAACACTTCTAACAAAAAATTGGGATCTTACCCAGCCAATCAAAAGCTATGGCATGATAGTCCTTGGCGAGTATAGGAAGAACTTTGCGATAAGAATATGCCTGTCAGCAGCAACAAATTGGCACTGAAACTATTTGTTATCAATATAAATAACCTGGGACAGTCTAACTCCAATTATGCAGATTGATAATTGCATATCTAAGAAAGTTTGGAAAATAAAATCCATGCCTGATAACTTCACCTAGCAACTTAATGATTCAGGTTGAGGGTTCTCTCCAAGATTTCAAAGCTTCTAAAGATCATTTGGTCAGAAGTTTTAGGCTCATCATCCCATTCTTGTATAACATTAAGTTTTAGCACAAAGTAGTGATGGGTCTATGTCTTGTCCTTGCTCCAAGCCTAGAGAGTGGCTAGAAGTTAATCATGACAGCTTAATGTAGTAAATTAAACTTGCTCCATGCTGAAAGCTTCGAAGAATGTTATGTCAAGGAAACTATAAAGCAGTCAACAATGTGAAAATTCATCATACAACTTGGCACTAAATTTGATATATATGTTAGATTTATGTGAGCAACTGCTAAAAGTCTATGTGACATCATACTATAAGAGGTGCTCCTATGCATAGTTGACAATTACAACTCACCTGTGAAGGGAAACCATGGATTAATATCACTGAAGGGTTATCAGCATTTCCGCTTTCAACACAAAACCATCTATTACAGCAAATCGTTTGGACAAAATATGATTCAGTTAGTAACTGGTAAGTACCATGGAATTTATGAAAATATTTTCAATTCTTCTTGCCTTAAGTCCTAAAAGTTTGAGTAAAATCTGTTTCATCTTTACTTGTTTACACATTTTATTACAAATTCATAATGATTCTAACTCCAAAAACCAAATCAGCATCTAGTTTTCCGTTTCTGTGCTTTCCCTTCCCCTATTTTCTTGAGCATGAATAAACAAGATTATTGTTCCATTACAGACACACGAAATGTTGTTTTACCTGAAGAGATCACCAGTAGCTTGAGAACCAGCCCCCATTGTGAGCCCAAAAATTGGGTCTTTAGCTTTTTCACCAGCTCCAGGAATCGAATGGGCTTTCACCTTAAAAAATTATAATTCTTTTAGGCCCAGAAAAACACCTCCACAATGAATCTTAGGGTGAACACTTATGCATAATTTCCGCAGTATTAAGCTTATGTTGACATAATTTATCATGCATACCGTTCTCCCTTGCCCAAGCCATTCATCACTTGGACTCGGCTCGTCTGAATATTTTCCTGTCCAAAGATAGAAAATATTCTGATGTACTTTTCAAAACCGTGACATTGCATTTGCATCCTTAGAAGCACGAAATGAAATTTGAAAAGTACCTCCACTGAAAGAGAAGCCATCTCCGACTTGAACCGGAGCATCCAGGAGATAATCCTGAAACAGAATAACCGGAACGTTGATTGAAAGTCCTAAACAGGAAAATCTGAGAAGTTAGTTAGTTAAACATACTTCCTCGCCATTGTTGCTGCTCGATCTGCACCTCAATTTGAGACATTTTCTGAAAAAGCTTGAATTCACCAATTCGAAACGGAAGCGTCGAACTGATGAAGATGCTTTCGGAGAAGAAGAGTGAAGAAGAGTTGTTTGAGGTTGAATTGCTTGAACTGCCATGGAGAAGCAGAAGCAAGAATGACTTGTGGTGATAGTTGGAGAGCAAGAGCGAAAGAGAGAGCGTAATGGAAAAACCGTTAGTCCTTCTGATTGTACCCTGAAAAATGAAAAGGGGAGTGATAGGAATTTTCTGGTTCTGGCGCGCGCAAGCTGGTTTTTTTTTTTTTTTTTTTTTTTTTTTTTTTTTTTTTTAATTTTATTAATTTTTGGGGAGAATAATTAATGGGAAAATTCCTATAAAATACGTTCGAAATCGTAAAATTCCGTTTCAGTGCAGCGAATTCCAAAAACCTGAATCAGTTATGTGTCAGTACGGAATGAACAGTGCATGGGTGCTAAAAGACGATTTTACCCTTCAGCCCTCATTCTCGCCACTTTCAGAATAACAATACGAGCCTCTTAATTAACAACTTGGGTTCTTGATTAACAACTCTACTTTATTCTTTCACATATTCGCATCTTCAAAATATAGTGTTGTTAATGTAAAATATGGTGTTGTGAATAAAGAAAGAAGTGTTGTTATTGGCCCTAAAACTTAAATTACGAAGTTGTGAAATAAGAAATGAGAGTTGTTAATGTAGAATATGATGTTGTTAATAACAAGACCGGTATTATTATTGTGAAAGAAAAAAGATAAAACTGAAGTTGTTAATCAAGAAGATGAAGTTGTTAATTAAGAGGCTCGTGTTGTTATTCTGAAAGTGGCGAGAATGAGGGCTAAAGGGCAAAATCGTCTTTTGGCACCCCTGCACTGTTCATTCTGTACTGACACATGACTAATTCAGGTTTTTGGAATTCGTGCACTGAAACGGAATTTAATGATTTCGAGCATATTTTATAGGGATTTTCCCATAATTAATTTATAGATATATTAAAAAAATTAGTTAAATTTCTTATAGGGGAAAAATGTATATCAATTTCTCCAAAGTATCTCAATTAATCACTTATATTAAAATTTTTTCCAGAAAAATTATTCCTATTGAAAACCATCGTTTAATATATATAAACACAAGAAATAATTTGAAAACAACTATAAATTTAAATGAAAAAATCGTTTGATTTTTTAAATTAAGGATGAAAAACCCCATAAGTATCTCCTTCCTACACTTAGGAGGGGAAGTATTATTATTTTTTGGGTAAGCAAATATTATATATATATATATATATATATATATAAATTAAGAGGCATAGTAGTTTGGGAAAAAGACAAATAAATATCCTTACAACTTAAAAAACCCTGAAAGATTACTCAAATTTGATAAAGGACAAATGAGGTGTAGAGGGTGTGATCTGGAATATGAAAATGTTATAAAATGACCATCAAATTCCTCGGCTATTTTAAAAGATAAGAGAGGCGAGAGTGGAACTCAGTCTCATGTGTGTTTTGTTCTTGTTATTGGCGTTCTTGTACTCCACTAGAGTGGAGAAAGTGACCTTTGATGATAAATCAGTCGTCTTTTGTTATTGATTATTCGGTGAGGCGGTGTGTGTGTGTGTGTGTGTGTTGTTATTCCAGCACCGACGAAGTGGAGACCCAACTTCTCGATTGCAATTTCTGCTTGCCCTAGCATTGTCTCTGTGGCTGGCATTTGGTAATGTAGTAAGTTCATTCAATCAATTTCCTATTTCCTTTGTTATCATCTTTCCCTTTTTATTTCTATGCTTGCCTTAGCTGCTTCCCTTGCTTTAGGTAGGTTTTCAATCACATACTGATCACTTCTTTTGTTGGGAGAATCGACCCTCAACTCAAAATCTATCTATCTTCAATGTATTGACATTACATAACATTCTATTATAGCTCACCTTTATTGACATTGAATTTAGATATTCCTCAGAGAATTTTCTTAGCAATTAGATATTCCTCTGAGAATGTCCTCCGAGTTGAGTGTTCAGGCAAGATGTGGGGCCTATCTAAGCCTAAGAGATCATATAGGGCACCTTGGGCAATCAAAATCTGTTTTGCATTTGATAGGCAATATTTAGCAAGAGTTTTATTCAAGACATTTGAAGAAACTTAGGCAATCAAAATATGTTTTTCATATAAAGAAACCTGTGCTTTTAAAATATATATATATATTTTTTAAAAAAATTTGATTATGTTCTGTATGTCTATAGGTTAAGATACTTGCACTTTTAATCCTTGTTTCAACATTGAAATAATTTCTTTGAAAAGGTTTTTATGCAATATTTTCTTTTGAAAAGAAGCAACTTCCCATGCGTTGAGCTTTCTTTTTTTGAAGTTATTCTGAATAAAATACAACAAGCATGGGAAAAAATATTGAGGCCGTAAGAGGTAGATTTGTGATGATAAATGATAAGTAGTTGCTTCAACCTTGTTGTACTTCAAAATATTAATGATTAGTTGCTTCAACTATTATGTCACTTTACAGTTAAGAAAGACGTAATGGATGGAACCAAGTATGAAACTATGAAAGATGACCCCATGCATTGTGGAGTTATCCAAAATTCAACAAAGAAGATGTACAATGCCTCAGAATTTGAAAATAATAGATGTATTTTATATATTAAATCTTGTATTTAGAAGTAATATTTGAAGTAATATTGTTGGATTTCAATCTAGAGTATGGCACCAAATGATATCTTCAGTGGGAACTTAAATAATTGGTGATTTTTGCAGGAGAATAAAGAAGTTGAAAGAAAAAGGTTCATTAAAACCAATCAGGAGTGGCTTGGATTTGTTTAGAAGGGACTTTGTAAAGAATTTTAAAAAGAAGTATAAGAACATGGATGAATCAAATAAGGAGGTGTTGGAGGTTTGGAATGTACGACCTGATTTAGAGAAAAAAAGATATATCGAAGAGGCAATGAAATCTAGGCCACAAAGGGTGAAAAGTAAATATAATATTTCCTTTCACACCCATAGCTCTCTACGGCAATTCAAGTTGTTGGTAGAACATGTAAAGAAGGACGAGAGTTTAAGGAAGAAGGTTGAAAAAATTGGTTTCTCTAGGTTGCTTGATGTGGGATCTAGGAGCCTCCCCTATGATGTATGTGTAAGTGTGATGCGGTCATACAATCCTCCAATACCACAATTTCAACTTAAAGGGAGCACAAAACAGCTAAAGGTTGATGATGTGGAAAAAGTCCTTGGCATACCTCATATAGGGAGAAAGATTGTAACAATAGAAGTTGGTGACGAGGATCCAACTTTTGTATAGTTGAAGGAAGATTATTTTCAAATGCCTTATAAAGATATATTAGAGCTTATAATATCTGGAGAGGAGGGAGATCACTTTGAATTTTTGTTTATGATCTACACTTTAGGAACTTTGTTATACTCGGCTACATGTTCAACTATAAGTGAGCAGTTGTTTAGGTTAATATGCTGCACAATGGATGCATTTAAGCAGTATGATTGGTCAACATATGTGATGAATGAGCTATACAAAGAAATGGATGATTATGTCACAGTATTGAGAAAGAAGAAGGAAGGCAGTTGCAATGTTGGTGGATGTATGTACTTCTTAGTGGTCTGTATTTTAATTTTCATTAGTTTTGTTGCTTGAATGTATGTACTTTGGTTTAATGTAAGTGGTCATGTAGATATATTTTCTTGAAAATATTCCATTGACAGAGACTAATAAGTGGGACCCTACCGATTATATTAAGTTTTGGACCGTGAAGAAGATGAAGGATACGATTGATAAAGAAAGGAAAAGCCGCATGAGCATTCTCTATTCGGCCAAATAATAACAGATTTAGACCCGATATATGGCATGTTTCCTATTGATTTGTTTAATTATTTAATTTTTTTATTTGAATTTTTGTATGGTGTCATGCAGAAAGATTGATTAGAAAACTTAGTGTGATTGTTAAAGAGGAGCTTCTGAAAGTGCAAATAAAGAGAGGGGGTAAAGAACAATATGAGAAAATGATGCATGAGATTCAAATGAGGATACAAAAGGTGATGGAAGGGAATAATTTAATTGGGGAGATGATCATGAAGTAAGTAATGTCTATAAAGATTTTGAAAATGACTATGAAAACGATGAAAAAGAAGGTTTATCACACCTAAGAGTAATCCCTTCCATTTTGCAGAGTTCAACTTAGCCATCGATGTCGGTGCATTCTCTACTCTACATAGTAGGCTTAAATTATGTCCTCCATTAACTTCATATATTAGACATTAATTTGCATTTTCAGAAGACACAACCTCATAACCTAGGGGTGTACATGGGCAGGGCTGGGTAGGGCGAGGCCCTTGCCCGATGCCCTGCCCGAAGGGTCACTGGGCTGCATTTTGTAGCCCGATGCCCAGCCCCGCCAGGTAGAAGCCCGGACATTTTCGGGCTGGGCAAGGGCGGGTTGGGCATAGCGGGCTTCGCCCTGCCCAATACTTATCAGCCCAAGCATTCCCTTACATTGACTTAAATTTCCTGATTCAATAACCCAGATATATCAAGATCATGTCCTCCGCATCTTCTATTAAACTAACGATATACTCTTTCCTAAGACAAAGATGCAAAATGTCTCGACTCAACATATCAGCAATTGGCATCTCAATTTCTAAACAGTCAACACTGAATAAGTAATAATAAGTTCCATAACAATCAAAGCGAAAACCAAATTTCCACCAAATTCAAAGCTAACAGCTCCCATATTACATCAAAAGGAGGCACAGCCATAACAAATAGTCAAATACCCATAGTAGAATAATTAAATAACATCCACAATCCAATAAAAACAAGGCATCAAAAAATTGTAATTAAAGCCTTGTAGTTGTGCAAGTGGTTCCATCAATCCCCCAAAACTAACAAAGGGATGAAGCAGCTAGAATTACCTACAAGTAAGCAAAGAAGAAAGTATGTAATTATGTACAAGGAAATTTACATTTACAAGTAAATTTTTAAAGGTTGCAAAATACTTACTTGGCAACTCATTCTTGTAAAATCATCCTTCAATCACCAAGTGCAACATCTAGGAAAAAAAATAAAAGCACAATTACATTATAAATTATGAAGTAATATCTATGTTCAGGTGTGTGTGTGTGTGTGTGTGTATGAATTTATGAACTTTAAAATAAAAGCTTACTTGCAAGCTGTATGGCATTTTCTGTCTCATCAAAATTATCAAACTCACGAAGCTTTTCAACAAATTCAGAGAGAGATTGCCCAGATTGTAGCCAATTTTGGCTACAAATCAATGCTTCTGTCATTTTAGGAGACAGAGAGCTCCTATAATGATCAACCACACGTCCTCCTGTACTAAAGGCAGACTCAGAAGCCACTGTGGAAACTGGTATAGCTAATATATCTCGTGCCATATGGGAGAGAATTTTGTATTTTTCAGAATTAGCTTTCCACCATAACAGTATGTCAAACTCAATTGTTGAAGAAACTTCATCTCTTGAGTGAGTTGCAATATACCTATCCACGGTTATTGTGAACACCTTCTCAATTTCCCAATCCAACAAGCATTTCTCATTTGTCCTCCCTATAGTATCACCTCTATGATTTTCCACCATAACAAAATTCAGAATCCTCTTATGCAGTTTCCATTCTTCATCAACAAAATGTGCTGTCAAGCATAGGTAGTTGAAATTTTGGTTTGATGTCCAACAATCTGTGGTGAGACAAACACGTTTAGAACTTTTCTTCAAGAATGTCTTCAATACTTTAACTTCTCCAAGATAACATTGCCACACATCCCTTGCAATTGTTACTCTTGAAGGGATTGGAAAGCGAGGCTCAAACTGATTCAACAACTTCTTAAATGAAGGCTTTTCAACAATTCTGAACGGTTGCTCGTCACATATAATGAATTCAGCCAAAACTCTTCTGCATTGCTTCTCATCATATTTATGTGGGACCAAAGATCTTCCTTGCCCACTTGTCCCACCAAAAAACATATTTAACATGGCTTGTTTTTTTATCCACAGTGGCCTTATGTGGATTATCTCGACACTTTGGGATATGCCTCAACATAGAATTTGTTCCATAGTGATTTGGATCAGCTTTATAAGTCTTATGACAATACTTGCAAGCTACCAAGTGCTCCCCATTAGTTTCTTCAATTGGCAATCTGACAAAATATTCCCACACCTCTGATGTGTGCTTGGGTTCTCTTTCTTTTCTCTTGGTTCCCCTACTTTCAACATTTGTGATTTGGGTGATAGGTTCAGTCAATGTTTGTGGGGGATTTGGAGGAGGAAGAGGGGGGAGGGGGGAGGGCTGGACACTTTGAGCAAGACGTGGAGCAAGAGGAGGAAGAGTAGGGCTATGGGAAGGAGGAAGTCCATTAAGATTGGAAGTTGGTGTTTGACTCGGTCCTCTAGGGGTTGGTGTTTGAATAGAAGTTGAAGCACCATGAGATATTTCAGTTGGGAATGGTGATGTAATAGAATCCCGATTATCCATTGAACCTGTAATTTTGGGAAAAATCAAAACTGTAAGACAAATACAACATTGACAGAAAAACAGAACCAAGCTCAAGAAAACTTATACAGAATGATAACTTAAATTATAGGTTCAAGGAAGTTAATAATTTATAGACAATGACAGAAAAACAGAACCAAGCTCATAAAAACTTACACAGAATGATAACTTAAATTATAGGTTCAAGGAAGCTAATAATTTCAAAACAATGACAGAAAATCAGAACCAAGCTTAGAAAAACTTGTATAGAATGATAACTTAAATTATAGGTTCAAGAAAGCTAATAATTTAGAGACAATGACAGAAAAACAGAACCAAGCTCAAGAAAAAAATAAAATCAACACCAAGTTCTACAACATATAAATCCATATAAAATAACAAGACTTGTACAGTTGATGACTTGTACAAGACTTGTACTAATTATATAGATCAATTAATTACAAAAAATATACACACCCACATACAAATCGTGCAGAACTGCAGATAGCCATATATGAATGATGTTCTGAGAAATATATATATATACACTACAAAAGCTTCAGATTATCACAGTGCAAGTGTATGGAACACTAAAAACGCTTCAAATTATCATAGTCACAGATCTGACTTTGAACCAATCTCAGAAAAAAAAAGATAATCAAAACAATGTTCTGAGAAAAAAATAAGGAAAATCAGATTAACCAAATGATAAAGAAAGGATCTACCAATCTAGACAAACTACTCTGATAATGAGAAAGGGAAGGGTTTAAGAAAGAAAATAATTACCTTCAGATTAAATGAACTTCTCACTGATCTTCAGTCAGAGAATAGCACAAGGACAAATTACCTTCAGATTAAATGGCAGTCGAGGACTCGAGGAGCTAAAGGAGCGGCTAGGGCAAGCAAATAGAGAAAGGGAATGCAAGGGGAGTGCGAGTGCGACAACCGACAATAGAGAAAGGGAAATAGAGAAATAAGATTAAGAAGTGCGTAGTGCACTAGTGCGTACTGGATGAATAAATTAATAAAAGTAACTACCTACCCCACCTACTAAAAGTTAAAATATATAATATAATATAATTATATAAACTAATATATTTAATTCATATAAAATAGTATATATATATATATCTACCGGGCAGGGCCAAATGGGCAGGGCGGCATACCCTGCCCGATGCCCGGCCCTGCCCTTAAAAATGCCCTGCCCAATTATGCCCAATTTTTTTCGGGCTGGTTTTTTCTGGGCTGGGCAGGGCGATTTTTTTTGGGCCCGGGCGGGCGCACGGGGCTCCTGGGCTTCATGAACAACCCTATCATAACCGTTACCCCATTCATAAATAGACACCTCTACTTTGACAATCTCAGTAAGTTCTCAAAGTTGCAACCACAATTACACTACATTAACAATAACAATGTAGCAAATGCCAACTTACATTGAAGAAAACAAAAGGGAAGTTGGATGATAAGGATCATTTGTTTGAATTGGTCTCCCACACATGCGCTGGTGCCAAGGGTGACAAGTAAGTCTGATTACTAATAAATAAATGCAAATCATCCATTTGTAAGCAAAGAGTAAGTTTGTTATTGTTGTATGAAATTCATTGAAATTCATGGTGACTATGTCACTCGTAATGAGCTCAGATCTTTGGGCGGATTGCACAAAATAAGTAACCAGGTTAGGAAATCTAAACTAAAAAATTATCATTTGTCACAATATAATTATCAGTCAAAGCCTTTTTCCCCATTCAAACGTAGGTAATGTTAGTGGTATGCAAGACATTTATGGAAGAAATATCAGCCGAAGGAAAAGTTAGATGACAAATATTTGATACTAACTTCATGGCAAGGTTGTTGTAAATTCATATCAATTGCACAATAGTTTGTGTTAATATTTCTTCAATGTGACATTTTGTAGAGCAAAATGGTATTCAACCCCTTTAATTGGAAAGCCTTCACCAATAGGAGGCAAATATTGGACGAGCATGTAGGTTACAATATAGGAAAATATGACTTAATATTGAGCCCATCACTTGTAAATCAACACTGGTTCTATTATGTGCTTGAGTCATAGACCACAAACTTTTACGTCCTAGATTCATTGAGGCAAAATATAGATGATCAGAATAAAAAGAAGAAGAAAAACAATGATATGTTGGAAGAACATGACAATGTTATACTAACATTTTATCATTAATCTCTTTAAGTCATTGACAAATCCAGGGTATTAGTATATAAGTCTACTTAGGTCTGTCACGTATGTCCTCCACAGCTTTTTCCTTGGCCTTATAAGCTTGCTTGTATGTCAGCTTGACACCATAACCCTTCTGTAATGTCTTCCTTATTTTGTGTGGACGTTTGTCAACATGATTCCTCACCTTATCAACTATAATTTGTTAATGTCAAGCTAGATCTTCCAGTGTGCTTGACTTCAAGAGTTTTATAAGCATTGCCAATATGTTCATTTGTGAATTTTGTCACACGTAGGAGAGGAGTGCTCATCCCCACTGCACTTGCAGTTATCCTCCGTAGACATCCTGCAACCTTACATTTCAATGACATGTTTTTATTATTATTCTTCACATACTTGAATTCAAATTGGTGCGTAATACTAAACTTGTCTACTGCCTCTTTCAAAGCATCAGCGTGTGAAAAACTTTACAACATTGCTATGAGCAATTCCTTCCATTTTGTAGAGTTCAACTCAGCCATTGGTGTTAGTGCATTCTCTACTCCTCATGGTAGGCCTAAATTATATCCTCCACTAACTTCATAGTTTAGTTGTTCATTCACATTTTCATAAGGCACAATCTTATAAATTTTATCCCAATTCATAGGTGTCACATCTATTTTGACAGTCCTAGTAAGTTCTCAAAGCTACAATCAGAATTACACCTTATGTTACCACATAAATAGTAATTATATAGCAAATAACAACTTACATTGAAGAGAAAAAAGGGAAGTTGAATGATAAGGATCGTTTGCTCGACTTGGTCTCCCACACATGCATTGGTGCCGAAGGTGACAAATAATTTTGATTACTGCTAAATAAATGTAAATCATTCATTGTAAACAAAGAGTAAGTTTTTTATTGTTGCAGGAAATTTATTGAAATGCATGGTCACTATGTATCTCGTCATGAGCTCAGGACTTTGGGTGGATTGTACAAAATAAGTAACTTGTTTAGAAAATCTGAACTAAAAAATTATCATTTATCACAATATAATTATTAGTTCAACACCTTTTTGCCCACTCAAATATAGGTGATGCCAGTGGATTGCTAGACATTTATAGTAGAAATATCGGCAAGAGGAAAAGTAAGACGACACATATTTGATACTGACTTCATGGTAAGGTTGATAGGTGATAAGTATATAATTTATAATTAAATAGGTATATATTTTGGATATATTCACTAGATTTATTAATATTTTATACCTATTTAATTATCTTTTATATATTTTCCTCTCTTAAATCAAATATTAAATAATAAGAGATTTTTAATAGAGGATGTACTCATATCCGATTTTATTTGTTTGCAGAAAATATTATTGTGAGAATTAGGAGGAGAAAAGTCAGAAATATGATATATATATACACACACACACATATCTCACATTTGTGTGGATGCGCCATATTTTAAGATATGAGGCAGAGGAAGCACGAATTAAATAGTGTGTAAATATATATATATATATATATATATATATATATATATATATATATATATATATATATATATATATATATATATATTACAAGATATATTGCAAAGGGGATGTTATTGGATTATAAAAGATTGGAACATGGACTTACGTGATAAACCAATATAGTGGAAGAAAGAAAAGCAACTTGAAAGCATTGACAAAACGTGGGTCCCATGAGGAAAAGACAAAACAAATATATGAGCAGATTTGTGATAATATATCCCTTAAAATTTGGATAGAGGTGTGGACCCCGCAAGCAAAAAAGCAATCCCTAGAATATATCTATAAAAAGGGGAATGCTGAGACGCGCGCACACAGATCTGGGCGCGAGACAGAAGCGAACAGAAACAAGAGACGCGGAGCTGAAATCCAGAGAGCAATAGGAGACGAGGAGTTGAGGCGATAAGCAGAGTCAGGAATTAGGGAGCTTGGGCTTGAAGATTCAAAGAGATTTGGAGCTTTAAACTTGGTTTTCCATTAATTTTCTTCTCTCCTTTTTCTTAGTTTCTGATATGAACCAAATTATTATTTATGGTTTTGGTTTTTTGATGAACATGAGTAGCTAATTTTCTCGTTCTAAGATTTTCTTGAACATATTTATGGATTGAATTATATATTTACTCTCTTTTTGCATCAAATAAATTTTTGTATTGATTTTATCTTGCTCTTAATGCCTATAAATGCATGATCACCATTTAGTTGTCTTGTTCATTTAAAATTAATCTTGAGAAAGATAATTTAAGTGTAGAATTTGGGTAAAATCATGTTAGACTTGAAGTTTAGGTATATTAAACGGATGGTTTGTTAGTATCATAGAGATATAGTTACTAACCTAGCATTGTCAGATTAATATTGGTGTTTAAAGTCAGTCCTTATAAATTAATACAAGAGATTGATTAGTTTATTAGGATAAATATTTGGTTTTGACTCGAGAGAGTGTTATTGAATGTTTTTGAATCTTAGACAAATACATACTTTGTTTTATTGCTTGTTGAGAGTAAATTAATTAGTTTATGAAATAAATAGGGGATAGATAATCCTAGGTTCCTCCTATCTTGAAGTTCTCGATTTAATTAATTAATTCTTAAGTATAAAATTTCTTTCAAAATATTCTCACTTAACCTTATTGATAATTTAATTAAGATAATTAATTCATTTTTGTCATAGTCCTCGCGGGAACGATCTTTTTATATTACTTGCGACCCGTACGCTTGCAGTAAAGCTAGACGGCTAACAAGTTTTTGGCGCCGTTGCCGGGGACTTTAGCAAAAATCTCATTGAACTAATTATCTTAATTGTGTGATTAATCACGTTTGAGTATTTTCTTTCTTTTCTTGATTTTTTTATAAGTTGGATACTCCTCGGTTGTTGTTTGGATTTGCAGGTATCTTTGGACGTATGAGTGGCGCATTGGTAATCCATTCTAACAACTTGGATGACGAGCATCATTCTGAAGAAGTGGAACTTAAATCTGAATCAGAATCATCAAAAGAACCAACGTCACCTAATCCAAAGATCATGGCACACCCTAATGACGAGGGTATGGATCGTAATTTGGATGAAAATATGGAACAAAAGAGCACCACCTATCAATCTAGCATTCAATTCCCAGCTATTACTGCTAGAAATTTTGAGGTGAGGCCAATTATGCTGCAAATGCTCCAGATGATTGGTACATTCACAGAAAATTAGAATGAAGACCCAATTGAGCATTTGACAAAATTTGTTCAAATGTGTGAAAATTTCAAATAGCAGGGATTGTCTTCTGATGCACTGAGATTGAGACTCTTCCCCATGTCTTTAGATAAAAAGGCAACAGCTTGGCTCACGGCTCTACCTCCCAATTCTATTTCTACATGGGACACCCTAGTTTCTCTATTCAAAGCAAGATCCATTCCAAGGGGTAAACGAGCAGTACAAAGAGCTGAGTTATTGGGCTTTGCACAAGAACCAGGTGAATTCTTTCATGAGGCATGGGAGAGATTTAAAGAAATATGGCGCAATTGTCCTAATCATAAGCAAAAGACTTATGTGTTATTGGAAGCTTTTTGGGCTGGATTGGATGGTCCTACCGTTTCTGTGGTCGAGAATGCTTGCAACGGTGGGATTGGCAAGAAGAAAATGTCTGAATTATTAAAGTTATATGATGAAATTGCTTTTAGCACTCTGTAACAATCCGATAAAGCACGCTCTGGGTATAGGACTTATAAAGAGCCAAATATTTCTAATGCTTCTGGTATCTCTAAAGATATTGCTACTCAACTTGCAGCTATGGCCAGGAGGTTTGATCAACTTGAAATGAAGATAGAGAAGACATCTTCTAAGGGTATTGACGCTATCCAGGCCTCAGGCCTCTCTTGTGAAACTTGTGGAGAAGCACATTCTTATAAGGGTTGCCCACATACTATGGAGACAGGCCATTACTTGAACAATAATCAAAGATATCCTCATGGCAATCCCTATTCTAACACCTACAACCAAGGTATGAGGGATCATCCAAATTTCTCTTGGAAGAATGGACCAAATGAGAATCCACCTAATCACTATGCTAGTAAGTCAATGACACCACCAGGTTTTGAGCAACAACAAAAATCTAGAGAAAGTGATTCAGAGACAAACCAACTCTTGAGGCAGATTCTTAAGAGGCAAGAAGGTATAATAAGCAAGGTTAATCTTCATGATACCACCATCAGAAATCTTGAGATACAAGTGGGCCAAATAGCATCTCAAATGAAATCATTCAACAGAAATAGTCTCCCCAGTGACACCGTTCCTAATCCTAGAAGGGATGGTAAGGAAGATTGCAAAGCAATAACCTTGAGAAATGGAAAGCAACTAGCTGACATTCCTAGCCAAACTGGAAAGAAAAAGAGTGCAAGTAATGAGGTTACTAATAGGCAAGAAGATGAAATACATGTAAATATTGATGAGGTCATTAAGGAGAAAATGGATGAAAATAAGGAGAAGGCTTGCACTTCTCCTTTAAAATATGTGCCTCATGTAACCCCCTTCACGATTAAGGCCGAGATTTAGTTCATAAACACGTAATTGACGTAGAATTAGAGACCTTAGATGATTTTGGGACTTAAGCAAAACAAACTTCCCAAAATCATGGCTTACAAAAACTTTTACAAAATCTGTTCATGATGGTCTCATATTCACATTTCAATACTAAATGGCATGTACAAGTTGATTTCATTCATAAATATCAGAGCATAAAGTAAATTCTTGACACACTCAGGTTCCATTCATTAATAAGGGTTTTACAAAGGCACAAAGCCCACAATTCATTACCCTTAACTTGGGGATTACACAAAACTATACTACCAATCCCAATATACACAATTGTTTCCCAAAAATATCCAAAATATATACATGATAACCAATAACCCAAAATATACATCTAAATCAGAGCTTTATCAGCTCTTCGTCGCCCGCTTTCCCTTTGATCCTTCTGCCCTGTCTAAAACATGATTTTTGGGAGAGTGAGATTCTAAGGAATCCCCGTAGTAACAAATCAATCATATAATGTACAATAATAATGCATGTAAGCAAATCATTAACCACAACAAGCAAATACAATGACAGTTACAACGGCAATGGTTAGTATAACCCATATCATCCCTTACGATTGCTCACACTGAATTGCTCACGTTGCATTGCATCACAGCAATCCACACAATACATTTCACCACAGCTGTGATTCATATAATGCATTTCATACACAAGCCATACAGGCAAGATACACACAGCCCACGGCTGGATTCACAAATGCTGCCCCACGGGTCGGATTCACAATATCCATGTCGATTACGACGGCAGTTCAACGGCCGACTTAGAGATGACCACCTTCAATCCCTACACGGCTCACGCTGACCTGTTCACGCCGTAATGGACCATGGCACACATTTCACAAATTCAACGATAACTTATGCATGCCAAAACATCATACATAATATGAGAGAAGAGTCACTACCTTGATCCTTCCGGGGGTACTCCGGCACCGGTTTCTCCCACCTAGGGCAAATGTCGTATCCTAGAATCATGATTAGGGACGAAGATTTATATTCTATTCCAAGACTTAATTAACTTGAAACACTTAATTTTGGTTATCATAATTGTCCCTTAAGAGGCACAAATGCCTCTAATAAAAGCCCTAAAAGGTTGGGAAACAATAGGTTAGAGGTCTCCTTTCGAAAACTCAAAGTGCTGGAACACAGGGGTTGGCCGCGGCCAGCCCTTCCTTGGGCCGTGGCCCAAATATGGTCAGAAGGCCGTGGGCCACGGCCAGAATCAGGCCAGAAAGGCTTGGGCCGCAGCCAGCCACTCATGGGCTGCGGCCAAGAAATTTCCTGACTCTTGGCTGAACTTCAAAAAACCATAACTAATTATAGAAAAATCGAAACGAGGTGATTCTAAAGCCAAATGAAAGGTATATGAGTCCTCTTTCAAGGAAAAATATAGCCCATCACTGGAAATCACTACAAAAATACAGAATCACCAAAAAATACACACTACTCCAAAACAGAGTTCTGTTTCAATCCCAAACTTTGGACAACCATATCTCATAGAATACTAAACGAAATGACACAAAATATATGTCCATTTTGAATCTTGGGATGTGAAATTTAAGACTGGAAAGTTTTATAATTTTCCAATACCATTTGGGCATTCAAAACGCTCGTCCAAACTTACTGCGCAAAACAGAGCTCAAACCAGACAACTTTCCAACTTTTCCCAAGTGATCCAAATGAATCCAAAATCATTAACCAAGCTCATTCCCACACAAAATCACTCAAAGAATCCAATGGGAATGACAAAATCACCAAAATCCTATTCCATTATCATGCTTTGGTTTTGGGTAACATTAAACACTAAACTCTCAAAATCTCCAAACTTAACAATTTCAAATCCAATCAATTCTATCTATCCAAAATGCATTCCAAACATACAAATTTCATACCAAACTCCCAATGGCCCTCATTTTCAAAAATGAACCCAAATTTTCAGAAAATTCAAACTATTTCATTTGGCATAAAACATAGATAGATAGGTCTCACTCATCTTATCAACTTTCTCAAAGGGAGTTCTTGATTCACCACTTTCCAAAATTTCGTGTGATCACAAACCACAACCAATGGACAAGCTACAACCATAGAAATGTAGCTCTTAACTCAAGGATCAACATTAGAGAAGGAAGTTTGAGCAATAGAAGCCATTTTCCTTACCTTTTTCAAGCTTTCTTCTTCCTCCTTTTGCTGCAAAAATGGCTGACGAGAGAGAGAGAGAGAGAGAGCAAGAATGAGAGAGAGATGGTAAGATGGAGATGAAGAAATGATAACATACTCCCTCCATGCTTCCACCAGCGAAAAGAAAGGAGAGGAGAGAGAGAAAATGATTAAAATACTCTCCCTTTGACTTTTCTCCCCATCACTCCCCATACACACTTTTGCCACATGTCAACTTGCTATTGGCTTACACCAATTAAGTCACCAATTAGCTACTTTAATCTCTCCATTAGCCATTTTAATCACACATCCCATTTTCTCTTAGTTAGTAATTAATTTCTCCCTTAATTACCAACTCATGGCCAATAATTCCATTCTTCCAATTTTTTCCATTAATTATGACATATTAATTAATATTGCCATAAAACACATAATAATTCCAATTAAATTCATAATTATCCATAATAATCATGATTATCCCTTAATCAAAAAAATTGGGATATTACACCTCAACCACCATTCCCTCAGCGACTTAAGAAACATCAATAAGATTCGCAATTCAAGAAGTTCATTCAGATATTCAAGCAACTCCACATCAACATTACATTTGCTGAAGCTTTAGAACACATGCCTAAATATGCCAAGTTTATGAAGGATATTCTATCTAAGAAGCAATGATTTAGTGAGTTTGAGACAGTTGCTGTGACCAAAAGTTTCACTGATATCATTAAGCAGATACCTCCAAAGTTAAAAGATCATGGGAGCTTTTTTGTTCCTTGCCATATTGGAGATAAATTCTTGGGAAAAGGAATGTGTGACCTTGGAGCTAGTATTAACCTCATGCCTTTGTCTGTCTTCAACCAGTTGGGATTGGGTGAAGCTCGACCAACGACGATTACCCTTTAATTTGCTGATAGAAGTCTATCTCAACCTCGTGGAATCATTGAAGATATATTAGTGAAGGTTGACAAGTTTATCTTTCCAGCAGACTTCATTGTACTAGACTTTGAGGCTGATAAAGAATTACCTTTGCTGTTAGGGAGACCATTTTTGGCAACTGCAAGAACATTGATTGATGTAGAGAAAGGTGAGTTAACTATGAGAGTAGCTGATGAGCAGATCACCTTCAATATGACTCCGTTGATTAAATCTCATAATATTCCATAGGACTGTTTTTTCATTGACATGCTTGATCCTGTGGTACAAAATGAATGTGAAAAAGTTATGACTAATGACCCACTTGAAGCTGTGATACCTAAGATTGATTCAGAAAACTTTATAATAGAGGAATGCAAAGCTATCATGGATGCATCAATTTTTTATCCTCAAGGACGAATACAATTTGAATCATCTAAGAAGTGGCATGATAAGAAGATCATATTCAAGACCTTTGATTGAGGACAACAAGTGCTCTTATATAATTCCAGGCTAAGGTTGTTTCCAGGAAGGCTAAAATCTCGTTGGTCAGAACCATTCACTGTGGTTCAAGTGTTTGATCCTGGCATAGGAGAGTTGGAAGGCAAAAGTGGAGAGAAAGTCAAAGACAATGGACAAAGATTGAAGCAGTATTGGGGTGGTGAAGTAGATTGTCAGACCACTATATTACTTGTAAAAGTTGATTCTTGAGATGCTGCCATAGTCTAGCTGAAGACTATAAACTCAGCGCTTGTTGGGAGGCAACCCAATGATTTGATTTTCATTTACTATTTTTTTCTCTCTTTGTTATTCAGGCTTTAGGGTGATCGGTTCTCTCGCAGCTCAAAGTTCCAGCTCGTGCGCTCTTTTCTCTTTCAATTTTGAAACATCAGAGGAATAACTCCACATCAGAATCTGAGACCTAAACCAGGGGAGTACTAGTTTCTTTCTCCTTTATTAATTTTTGCAACATTAAGGACAATGCTTGATTTAAGTGTGGGGGAGAGAATTAGGAGACTCATAATTTAATTGAATTTTTTTTTTCAAAAAAAATATAATGAAGGGAACAGAGGTACTTTGTCTTGATTTTGAGATTGTTGGATTTGAATAAATATAGCTTAGTTATTAGTTTCATGAAGGGAAGTTGATTACATATATTGCAATTTATATGATGATATATTGTTTAACTTGATTAAATTAGGTGAAATAGTATAGCCCTGTTGGAAGGAAATTTGAGCCTAAAACATTCAATTCTAGTGTGATATTGCACTTGTCTCAACTTATGCTTCATAACTTGTCTTATTTCTTTTTACTGCTACCTAATACATGTGCAATTCTTTAATAGGATAGAGGCATTCATTTTTATACCCTTGAATCCTAAACACAAGCTACAAACACTTCATCCATTGCTACCCCTTTGAGCCCATAATTTTTTTCTTTACATCTATCATATATATATTAAGTTAATATGCATGTACAATCATTATTGCAGCAGTTTGCTCATGTTATCAAATCACAAGATGTGGTATTGTCACTATTAGTGCTTTATGTTGGAGGGTGTTTTCAAAAAAAAAAATAAAAAATAAAAAAAGAAAAAAAAAACACAACTCCAATGGCTTATCTCGACTTCACTTAGTAACCGGGGGCACTTCATCACCAATGTTGGCACTCGCGTCAAACGGTGAAGTCAAAGAGGGCTATGAGTTGGGCTAAAAGCCTCTTGAGGTACTTGTTGGAGTAACTGAGTAACTGGTGCTGCATCACCCATGTGCAGGGTCCCGTTAAAAGGGAACCTACAACAAGCTCAAGATGGAAAAAAAATTTTGAAAAAAAAGAGAGAAAAAAATATAGAGAGAGAAGACCCTTCTTGAGTTTTGAAGAAGAGCACACATATCACTATTACATTAAATTATTTTTATAACATGATCTACATGCATATTGCTTAGTATCATCTACCCCATGTAGCCTATATTCCAACATTACAAGCCATAAAGTCCTCTTGATTTTTGAATGCACATGTGAATGGTGGTGGAAAATTAGAACTATTACAAGCCTATGGTAGGGTGATTGAACAAGTAAACTGACCGAAAAGAACCCATATGCCAGTGAGTTGAGTGATACACTTTATACCCTTGTGTGACTATTTTACTTGGATTTAATCCTGTTAAATTTCGTATCTTAATATAAATTTCTTTATATGTGATTGACAACCCATATTGCACACTTAGTTCCTAAGATATGTTTATTTGAGTTATCACAGTTTCTTAGTTAATTCAATTTGTCTCTCTTCTTTCTTCAACCTATTTTCAAGATTAATTTTTCTTTGCCCAGGAGTGCAAAAGATTTAGTGTGGGGGAGTTTGATAAGTATATAATTTATAATTAAATAGGTATATATTTTGGATATATTCACTAGATTTATTAATATTTTATACCTATTTAATTATCTTTTATATATTTTCCTCTCTTAAATCAAATATTAAATAATAAGAGATTTTTAATAGAGGATGTACTCATATCCGATTTTATTTGTTTGCAGAAAATATTATTGTGAGAATTAGGAGGAGAAAAGTCAGAAATATGATATATATATACACACACACACACATATCTCACATTTGTGTGGATGCGCCATATTTTAAGATATGAGGCAGAGGAAGCACGAATTAAATAGTGTGTAAATATATATATATATATATATATATTACAAGATATATTGCAAAGGGGATGTTATTGGATTATAAAAGATTGGAACATGGACTTACGTGATAAACCAATATAGTGGAAGAAAGAAAAGCAACTTGAAAGCATTGACAAAACGTGGGTCCCATGAGGAAAAGACAAAACAAATATATGAGCAGATTTGTGATAATATATCCCTTAAAATTTGGATAGAGGTGTGGACCCCGCAAGCAAAAAAGCAATCCCTAGAATATATCTATAAAAAGGGGAATGCTGAGACGCGCGCGCACAGATCTGGGCGCGAGACAGAAGCGAACAGAAACAAGAGACGCGGAGCTGAAATCCAGAGAGCAATAGGAGACGAGGAGTTGAGGCGATAAGCAGAGTCAGGAATTAGGGAGCTTGGGCTTGAAGATTCAAAGAGATTTGGAGCTTTAAACTTGGTTTTCCATTAATTTTCTTCTCTCCTTTTTCTTAGTTTCTGATATGAACCAAATTATTATTTATGGTTTTGGTTTTTTGATGAACATGAGTGGCTAATTTTCTCGTTCTAAGATTTTCTTGAACCTATTTATGGATTGAATTATATATTTACTCTCTTTTTGCGTCGAATAAATTTTTGTATTGATTTTATCTTGCTCTTAATGCCTATAAATGCATGATCACCATTTAGTTGTCTTGTTCATTTAAAATTAATCTTGAGAAAGATAATTTAAGTGTAGAACTTGGGTAAAATCATGTTAGACTTGAAGTTTAGGTATATTAAACGGATGGTTTGTTAGTATCATAGAGATATAGTTACTAACCTAGCATTGTCAGATTAATATTGGTGTTTAAAGTCAGTCCTTATAAATTAATACAAGAGATTGATTAGTTTATTAGGATAAATATTTGGTTTTGACTCGAGAGAGTGTTATCGAATGTTTTTGAATCTTAGACAAATACATACTTTGTTTTATTGCTTGTTGAGAGTAAATTAATTAGTTTATGAAATAAATAGGGGATAGATAATCCTAGGTTCCTCCTATCTTGAAGTTCTCGATTTAATTAATTAATTCTTAAGTATAAAATTTCTTTCAAAATATTCTCACTTAACCTTATTGATAATTTAATTAAGATAATTAATTCATTTTTGTCATAGTCCTCGCGGGAACGATCTTTTTATATTACTTGCGACCCGTACGCTTGCAGTAAAGCTAGACGGCTAACAAGTTTTTGGCGCCGTTGCCGGGGACTTTAGCAAAAATCTCATTGAACTAATTATCTTAATTGTGGAGTCTATTTGATGTAGTGGTTAAGATCTTGGCATTTGAATGCTAACTTGATTATAGTGATGTAAATTACTTTACTTGAGTATTCACAACAATGTTTCACTTATATCTACAATATTTTTAACAAGTGTATTTTGACACTTTTATACAGGAACAAGTGGTTCAATTTAGGTGTATGTTGCTCTTGTGGCTAATCAATCATCCTAATAATACATGGCGCCAAGTTGTTAAGAGAGTGTTGGAAGAATAAGACAAGAAGAGTGCAAGCAAAAATGGTGCTCAACACAGTAGAAAGTAGTGGATACCAACTATGAGAAGAACATGTTGATGTTGGAAGAACATGACAGTGTTAGACTAACATTTTGTCATCAGTTTCCTTAAGTCATTGACAAATTTAGGGTATTAGCATATAAGTCTACTCAGGTTTGCCGTGCATATCCTCCATAGCATTTTCCTTGGCCTTATAAGCTTGCTTGCATGTCAACTTGACACTGTAATCCTGCTGCAACTTCTTTCTTATCTCATGCGGATGTCTATGAACATGATTTCTCACCTCATCAATTATAATTTGTTGATGTCAAGCTAGATCTGCCAGTATGCTTGAGTTCGAGAGTGTCTTGAGCATTGTGAAGATGTTCATTTGTGAATTTTGTCACATGTAGGAAAGGAGTGCTCTTCCCCATTGCACTTGCGGTTACTCTTTGTGGACATTATTTAACCTACATTTCACTGACATCTTATCCTTATTACTCTTCACATTCTTGATGTAATGCCCCAACATGTGTATAAGGGCTCATGACCCCAAACGTGAATGTAATTAATGTTAGACAAACACCTTTAGAGAATAAAGTGTGAATTATCACCCAAATTAGTAATAGACAGTGCCCAAACCCAGTATTTAAGCTTAGCTATGGTGACAAAGCTTAAACTGATATAAAAGAGAGGGGGAGGGCGTATGGCAAGAGGGAAAGGAATCAAATAATGTGTTAAGTGGTAATTCAATAGAAATTGTTGTAGTCAAGGGCAAAACGGGAAGAAAGAAGTGTATCAGCCAATTAGTCAGCTAAAAAGGAGGAAATTCACCATCAACTAAAAGAGTAAGAAGTGTAACTAAATGACTAATAGAATTAGTTAGAATAATCCTATGGTTACATGCTTGTTGGGAGAAGTCATGAGATCTTGATACTTGGCACCGAGGGATTGAAGTCAAAATTTCAAACTCATTTTTCTCTTCTCTCTCTCCATAAAGTCAACTATAAGGGCATGGGAGGCTGAAAAAAAACTAATTATCATCATCACCTCTCTCTCAAGATCTCTCAAGGTCGGTCAAGAGTGGAGGAGGAAAGAGAAAGAAGAGTTTGAGAAGGTGAGTGCTTCTTCTTGAGATTTAACCTTGAATGTGACTCCTATTGCTCAACCTCTTTCTTAATCTTGTTCCTCTTGATGAAAGCTTCATTTGTATGGTTTCAAATTTTCAAGAGGAGGTGTTTTGTGTGCTCAATAAAAACTGGAGGTTGAAGAATCAAAGAACAAGCTAGAGATAGTGATAAAGGTGAGTAAGAGCAACTATTTGATATATATATATATATATATATATATATATTGTGGCCATAGGTTGAGAGCTTTGACTTGTGGATTTTTGCCCTAATTTTCATGTATATTATGGTTTTGGGAGTTATGATGTGTTGATGGTAGTATGGTGCCTTGTGGTGTCCATTAGGTTTATAGAAGTGGTTTGAGATTTGAATGTGTAGTTTGGAAATTTTTGGGTTTTGTGTTGAATTGTTGCAAAAATAGAACATGCAAAAGGAATTTGAATTTGGTTGTTTTGATGTTTTCATTGGATTCTATGTGAAAAAATTGTGTGGGAAATAGCCCGGTTGTGAATTTTGAAGCATTGGAAACTTAGGTTGAAAAATTGGAAGTTTTGGCAATGAAAATTCTGGGTAAGAGTGCTAGTTTGCATGATGTTTTGAAATAGCTAATGATGTCAAAAAGTTATGAAATTTCCCATTTATGTAGTAGACATTACAATCTTTAAAATGATATAAAGTGGGTGTCATTTGGAGTTGTATGTTGAAAGTTATGGTTATTAGAAGTTAGCTAAGAAATTAGCCAGTTTCTGGCCATGGCCAAGCATTTTGGCCGCAGCCAAAAACATTCTGACAAGTTCTTGGCCGCGGCCCAAAATTGTCTAACTTGTTCTTGGTCGCGAGCCTAAAGTGTCTGTCTTGGTCTTGGGCATGGCCAAAGGTCTTTAGTCACAGCCAAGGAGTTTTTGACCATCTCTTAGCCACAGCCAGAGAGTGGCTTGGCCATAGCCAACCCCCAAAATTCTGCGTTTAGAACTTTTGAAAGATGATTTTTGGTTTAGCTTTCCCTAACTCTTTAGGCTTTTGTTTGTGCTTTTTATAGCCACCTAAGGGATTCAAATGATCACCAACCTTAAGTGTCTTGGAGTTATTAAAGAATTAAAATAGACAATAACTCATCGTCCTTGATTATGATTTATAGGATTAAACATCTGCCTTGAGTGTAATAAACCTGTGCCCGAGCACGAACGAAAAGAACAAGGTAGTGGCTCATTCTCTTATATCATGTATAATGCTTGTATGTATGTGCTTATCATTGAATTGTGATGAATATGCATACAGATGTGAAAGATGTCGTGAATGTGACGAATGCTGTGAATGTTATGAATGTGTATATAGCTGCGAAAGCTGTCGTGAATGTGATGAATGTCACGAATGTGTATATAGCTGTGAAAGCTATCGTTAATGTTATGTTGTTGTGGATGCTTTTGTGAATGCTGCTTTATGATAATTGCTTACATGCTTTGTTAAATTATATATCATATGAGTGAACTGTTACTACTGAGATTCATATGAATCTCACTCTTTCCAATGACTAACCTATAACCAGGGCAAGTGGATCAAAGGAGAAGCAGGTAACTAAGGGCGGCTAGTACTCATGGCTAGGAGATTATAACTTTGTGTTGGTTATCAATTTTTGGGATGATTGTATATATTTCTATGATGTCAATGTAGCAGAGGTAGACAGATCTACCATGGACTTGTATATTGTTATGTAATCCCCGGTATGGGAACCATGACAGGTGATTATGTCCTGTAAATCCTACTAGTTTTTGAATACAACCCGAGTGTTCGTTAAGAAATTTTGTTGAGTACTCTGATATTAATAAATGTAATAGAATAGAACAGGCCAGATAGATTTGAAAAGTGGAATTGAGACCATATTGAACAGGTTTTGAAATGTTTTTGAAATCAGGATCTCTAATGAGTTTTAAATTACCCTGCGGTCTCCCGTTTATTTCATGTCACATTTTCGAACCATATTATCAGGGTTCAAGGTAAGGGGTCATACTTGACCTCAAATTGGTGGGCAATACTAAACTTGTATAATGCCTCTTTGAAAGCATCAGCATGTGGAAACCTTTGCATCACTCTTGAAAGCAACCCCTTCCATTTTGCAAAGTTCAACTCAGCCATCGGTGTTGGTGCTTCTCCATTCCTCATGGTAGGCTTAAATCATGTCCTCCACTAACTTCATAGGTTAGGCGTTCATTCGCATTTTCATAAGACACAACCTCATAATCATTATCTCAATTCATAGGTAGACCCCTATGCTTTGAGAGTCCCAATAAGTTCTCAAAGCCGCAACCTCAATTGCACCTTCTGTTACCACATTAACAATAATGATATACCAAATAATAACTTACATTCACAATGAAATTGTCACTTGCATGTGTGAATCATCCATTACTTCTTGTGCGTTGTCTGTCTCTTCACAAGCAATATACACATGCGCATTGTTGTCAAACAAGTTTTCAACTTCCCCTTCATCAATAAGGTATATTAATGTCTTCCCATCAAAGGTTACGGTATACTTTACATCACAATTGTTACCATCAACCCCAATCGAGCTTATATTATTCCTCTAAAATCTTCAAGTGTTATCCCCTCTTTTATTTTTTTCACCCTCACACGACCACCATTATATTTAACTCCACCTTCAGCGTTGTTTACAAATTTTCCACCTACATGAAAGAAACAAAAAAGTTTCTTTGAACATTTGTCCCAATATTGCTTGTCATTTTGCATACTAACCTGAAACAAACAAGTGAACAATGACCATAATTTCAGTTTCCCAACAATGATAATTCATTACTTTCATAATGAATAACAAACACACAAACAATTCATCCATTAACAACTTAAAATTAGTTTTTCACACTTTTGTTTAAGGTATTGAAAATAAACTTCACCCTACTATTCCTCTTTATCCTTACACTTCACATACATGTTATCACTAAACAAACCTCTCAATCACCAACAAATAATTGCTTCAAACCCTAGGTCAGCAAGAAACACACTCATATAAACTTCTAAAAATACAAACACAAAAATAAATAAAGAATCAACACTACAAGTTGAAGGTGCTCTGTCTAACATCATGCCGACACCCTCTTTGACTACAAAACTCACTTACACACAAAAGAACCACATAAAGAAGAAAAATGAAATGTTTAGGGTGATGTTTGCCTAATTAAGAAAGGGATATTTGTATTTAAAAATTACTTATAGTTCCCTCCTTTGCTGTTATCCCCTTCAAAGTTGTCCCTTCGCTTCAATACCTTTTCTGCGCGTGAATAAGCTCCCTTTGCCTTGTCACTTAGCTTTTATATCAGTCAGGGGTAATTTAGTCATTAGGCCTAAATATTCATATCCCAAATTGATGCTCTACGCCTTATTTGTCCTTTGTCAAATTTGAGTTATTTTTTAGAGTTTTATAAGTTTTAAGGGTATTTATTTGTTTTTTCCTAGTAGTTTTTCATTCTTACAGCTTTTTCTAGAGAAGTGCCATAACCATTAGTTAAAATTATGCGAAAAACAGAAAAAGGTAAAAATCTATTAATGATATTATTAAATTAAAATTATTATAAATATATTAAAATTATTATTAATATTTTTTAAATTTACTATTCATATTTTCAAAGATTATTTGTAAATTTAAATAATATTAGCTATATTGTTTTAAAAATTAATAATTCTTAATCTTTAGAAGTTTCATTTTTAAAAATTATGTATGGTTACTTTTATTACTTTTGAATTCTTGAATAATTTTTTTTTCAAAAAGAAATACAAAATTAAAATCTTAATCACTTCCCATTCAAAAGATTAATGCCTCATTGGAGCATGAAAGTGGAAACTTGGAAGTGTGATTAGGCATGGAAGTGAAATAATAGGCTGCTTGGTGTCATGGAACTCACTTCCATGTGGAATCCAATTCCATCAAATTTGATGTAAATGGGTTCCATACAATGAATGAAAAATCAGACCGGACCGACCGATTCAACCGGAAAACTACTAAACCAGCCATGCGTCCGATCTAGTTTAGCATCTGGATCAGTGAAGGAGTAAGTTGGAACAAACTGTCCTGAACCGATGAAAACTAACGTTAACTCGGGAAACCGTTGGGTTAGGCAAGTTACCCGAGTTGTTCTTTTTTCACCCAGATCTCAACCTACAACTATAAACCCGAAGAGAGATGAAGAAGATGATGGGAAAGAAGAAGAAGAAGAAGAATACAGTAGGAGAAGAGAAATAGAATAAAGGAAGATGAAATAATAAAGAAAAATAATAGTTATGAAAACCTACCAATTTTGCAGATAGCAGGTTAGTAAGAAAAATATTGCAGATAGCAAGAGAGAAAGAGGGTCAGCTAGAGTGATTAAGAAAGGAGATGCAGGAAGAGAGAAAAGTCATGAACAGTGAAGAGAGATGTAGTTGGTGAGTAGAAAAGAAGAACATTTGATTCAAAAATATTTTATTTCATATTCCAAAACACCATTTAATTTCAATCAGTCTTTACTATCACTCGCATATCAATGCATTTTGACAAGTTTAGAAGAAAGTGCAACAGGAAGGCTTATTTCTTACGCTAGCTCTTCTCTCTTTTGGCAAACTTTTTTTGAATTTGGATAACCACACGTCCACACACCTATTGGCTATTGCCATTTTTTGTTATTAAAAAAGTCATTAAAAAGGATTTGTTACATCAAAAGTGTTGCCACATAGATATTTATTTATTATTATAAGATAAATATTATAGATATATGAATATCTTTTCTTATTTCAAGAAATGATTTTTTTTAGGAAAATTGTGCTTAAGTTCTTTCTTTTTTTTGTCAAATTGTGCTTAAGATCCAAACAAGACAAAATACAATTCAAATGTCCCATGAAATCTTCAATTTATAGTGAAATCCTGTGGAACATTTGAGTAATATATTCTAATTGTGACTTATGAATGATGGCTAATATTTTTATTTTTGTATTGTCAATTAAATTATAATATTTTAATATGCTGCAACCGGTTCATTACCTGGTCCGGTTTTTCATTCCTTGGTTCCATAATCCCCCTTTATGGAAGTGGCTTGGGTTCCATAGAAGTAAGATTTTCTCCCCATTATTATGCCCTCACTTTTAAGGTCACAACCTCTCCTTCGTAAAATCCTTTCCTTAAAACAATAATTAACTAAAGGATTATGCAAACCATTCATCAAGACCTTATCATGTACACATTTGGGCTTTAGACTTCACAAGGCCCGAAATAAATATTCACCATCAAGCCCAAACTCTTTAACTGAATAATACTTCATCACATAATAAAATATCCAAGTCAACCAAGAGGTGGATCCACAAGTTTAAAACACAATCATAAGATCTCTAGACCACCCAAATCCATCAAAAGTAATCCAGTCATAGATAAATCAAAAGTATATAGTTAATGATTCAGATCTTCAAAATAAATCAAAGTAAGTAAGATGAGCTCTAATATGGCAAAATACAATAATCCAGCATATACAAAAAAGATAGAAGCACTACTCTTAGCAGAAGTAGCTTAAGCTTCTAAAGTCTTCCCTGATAGACCCACACGAGAACTATCAACTGGAAAAATGTTAAATCAACAGGGTGAAATAAAAGCCTCAGCAACCAACAATCCATCTTATCAAGCATACGAACAAGTGCTTATGAGGTGTCAAGTGGAAAAATTATAAATTCATAGCATTATAAAAAATTCCAAATAGTTACTTTTATATCAATTCATAATAACATAATCTCATTCTCATATTTATCACATAGGTAAGCAAAAATCAATACACAAGAATTTATTCTCTATCCTCCTTTATCTCCTCCCCTCCTTATTTCCTCTAACTAAACCCATGGGCTAGTACTCACTCATGTGACTGGTAGTTCAACTCAACAAGCTCACTGATCAAGTGATATAGACTGATCAAAATCTACGGAGCACAAGACTGGACCATTGGTTCCCCCTCTAATGTATTAGTGAGGTGTCAAGGCCTTATTAAACACAATTGGACCAAATGACTAACCAGTGTATACCTAGAAGCCCACCACCTTATTTTCTCTTTTTGTAAAAAAATTCGCCCGCTTATTTCCTCTATGAATAACCTCCCATCAAATCAACATCCACTATCCCCTCTCATATCAATACTCAAGAAATATAACCACAATGGGTTATCACATGCCATTATCAATTCACAGGTTGTTAACACAAATTTCCTAATATCATAAATCAATATCAATACACACACACATTATGCACTAGCCATTTCTTAATAAAAATAAGTCCCACAAGACAATTTCATTAACAACAAAGTTTCATAGTCCATATCACAACTAATAGCAAATTTATAGTTGTATAAAGTTAAAAACCACTCACAAACATCATACAAGCATACACAATAAGAGGAAAGTGGTTACCTCTTACCAAAGAAATCTAATACCACAATGCTCCGAATCCAAGAGCTCAAACACAAGTCATAATCAATCTACAATAATCAATTTACTACATATTAATAACTCACGAAGCCATTTGGATAATTATTATGAATTCCCACTTTCCAAATTAATAACTATTAATAATATTAATATGTGTGTGTGTGTGTGTGTAAAGTTAATCATGGGTGTATTTACACACACACACACACACTCACATATATACCACAACACTTCAACCATATGTTTACTTATATAATTAAAGTTTGTATTTTCTAAGCAAAGAAAAAATTCTCTCAAATCTCTCATATACTATAACTAATCATTTAAACATAATTTCTATTTCCTTAAAAAAAATCCAAATCACTTAATTAAAATCCTTAATAGCCTCAAGATAGCTAACTTTAGCAAAAATCCCAAAATTCTCAAAATCTAGAATTTCATTAAAATTATCACCTTCAATTTCAATCTTAAACTTGAAAACTAAACCATAAAAAATTCAATAATGGGTAAATACCACTTTTTGATCCTTTAAGTTTCACCTATTTTTTATTTTGGTCGCTGAAGTTTGAAAGTAATGATTTTAGTCCTTCAAGTTTAATCCATTTATAACAGTTAGTCCCTAAAGTTAAAAAAGGACTTGGAACTACATTTGACGATGTTAATTTATCTTATGTGGCACTAATATCGTTAAATTAGCTTATGTGGCATGCTAATTAGGAAAGCTGAGGTGGTAAATACATTATAAAAGTTATAAACTAATTCTTTAAATTAGAGGAAGAGGAGGAGGAGGAGGAGGAGGGGGAAGAAGAAGTGGAAGAGGAAGAGGAAGAGGATGAAGAAGAAGAGAAAGAGGAAGAAAAGGAGGAGGAAGACGAAGAAGAAGAGGAAGATGAAGAAGAGGAGGAGGAGGAGGAGGAAGAAGAAGAAAAGGAAGAGGAGGAAGAAGAGGAATAAGAAGACGAAACGAAGAGGAAGAGGAAGAGGAGGAGGGGGAAGAGAAAGAGGAAGAAACGAAGAGGAAGAGGAAGAAGAAGAAGACGAGGAGGAGGAGGAAGAAGAAGACGAGGAAGAAGACGAGGAGGAGGAAGAAGAAGACGAGGAAGAAGAGGAGGAGGAGGAAGAAGAGGAAGAAGAGGAGGAGAAGAAGAAGAGGAAGAGGAGGAAGAGGAAGAAGAGAAAGAAACGAAGAGGAAGAATAAGATGAAGAGGAGGAGGAGGAGGAGGAGGAGGAAGAAGGGGAGGAAGTTGAAGAAGAAGAGGATGAGGAAGAGGAAAAGGACGAGGAGGAGGAAGAGGAAGAAGAAGAAGATGAAGAGGAAGAAAAAGAAGAAGAGGAGGAGGAGGAGGAAGAAGAAGAGGAAGAGGGAGAGGGAGAAGAAGAAGAAGAGGAAGAGGAGGAGGAAGAAGAAGACGAAGAGGAAGAAGAGGAGGAGGGGGAGGAGGAAGAAGTAGACGAAGAGCAAGAGCAAGAAGTAGAAAAAGAGGAAGAGGAGGAGGAGCAAGAAGAAGAAGAAGAGGAGGAGGAGGAGGAGGAGGAAGATGAAGAAGAGGAGGGGGAGGGGGAGGAAGAGGAGGAGGAGGAAGAAGAAGAAGACAAGGAGGAGGAGGAGGAGGAGGAAGAGGAAGAGGAGGAGGAGGAAGACGAAGAGGAAGAGGAAGAGGAAGAAGAAGAGGATCAAGAAGAAGAGGAATAGGAGGAGGAAGAAGAAGAGGACGAGGGGGAGGAGGAGGAAGACGAGGAGGAAGAAGAAGAAGAAGAAGAAGAAAAGGAAGAGGAAGAGGAATAAGAAGAAGAGAAAGAGGAAGTGGAAGAAGAAGAGAAAGAGGATGAAGAGTAAGGAGAAGAAGAGGAGGAGGAGGAGGAGGAGGAAGAGTAAGAGGAAGAAGAAAAAGAAGACGAAGAGGAAGAGAAAGAGGAAGAAGAAGACGAGGAAGAGGAAGAAGAAGAAGAAAAAGAATAGGAGGAGGAGGAGGAGGAAGAGGAAGAAGAAGAAGAGGAACCCAAACACGAGGAGGAAGAAGAAGAAGAGGAAGAGGAACCCAAACACACTAGCATTTTCATATTCAGCGATGGCAGCCAATAGCAAAATTCTGGTGGCCTTTCTTGCTTATTCTACATATAAAGCTCAAATCATGAGATCCCTCCAATTTGATCTCCAACCTTAAAATAAAAAATTGATGTATGTTCAGCTGCAATTGATTTGGGTCTATGTTCTTGACCACAGAGAGAGAGAGAGTGAGAGAGATGAGAGGTAGAAGAAGAAGGTGGAGATAGAAGGAGAATATTCCCAAGAAGATGAAGACAAGCGAGTATTTGATAGAGAGCTTTAATCAAAGAGAAGGTCCCTTTTTGTTTCACACATTGGGGATGTTCTCTTTGCCTTGCCCCTACAAACATCAGTCAAATAAAGCGATGAGCAAACAAAGGAGAATAACCATGCTACCATCAATGAATATGGAGATGCTAGTATGCATGTGTTTTATTTCAACCTTTCTTCTTCTTCTTCTTCTTCTAAATAACCAACTCATAACTTTTATATTATATTTACCTCATCACTTTTCCCAATTAACATGCTACATAAATCAATATAATGGTGTTAGTGCCACATAGGATAAATTAACATCGTCAAATGTAGTTTCAAGTCCTTTTTAAACTCCAAGGACTAACTGTTATATACAGAGTAAACTTGAAGGACCAAAACTATCGCTTTCAAACTTCAAGGACCAAAATAAATATTGGGTGAAACTTTAAGGACTAAAAATGGTATTAAATAATGTTCTGAGAACCAGACAGTCCAGCCAGCCAGACCGTCAACTGGACTTTTCACCGGCTAGATTTTCAGGTGAAAATCATTTTGGGAGTTGGACCGGAATGAGCCGTGTTCTAGCTGTTATTAGACCGGAATCCGCTTTTAGGCTGGAACCTGTTTCGGATTTACAATAGCCAGATGGTCTAAAGGGCTTTGCAAGAGTCATCTTTTTTTAGCACAAAACTAAGACTCTGGCGAGAAGCCATTCAAGCATATACACAGAGGAAAAGAAAAGAGACAAATCAAATGAGAAAAAAATAAAAGAAAAGAAGAAAAGCAGCAATCCAGCAATAAAAAGACTAAACATAATTGAACCTGATCTACCACAAAAGAGAGACAAAACGTGGGTTGTGGCTGGGTTTTGATTTTTGAACTAAGGGGGGAGAGAGAGTGTGTGGAATTTAGTTGTATGAAAAAAGAGAGAGGCATGCCGGAGTGGAGTTTCAAAATGAAAGTAGAAGAAGGAATATGTTTTGCCCCGAGGAAGTATGTGATTTCCAAGATAACAATGGATAAAAAAAATGGATTATAGTAATGTACATTGGATAAAAGAAGTGAAAGGTTACTTCTCAATTTTTCTTTTTAGATGTGATTTAACTCCTTGATTTTTTCCCAATATTTTATCTTTTGACATAACTAAAACATAATTAAAAAGTATTCCCAACATTTTTTCCTGAGCAAGATAATTTTTCTATTTAAATTATTTTATACCAATAAATAAAAATCTCACATTTTGATTTTTTATAAATTAAAAAATTATTCCTCTATTTTGAAATTAAAATTTTGATGGAAAAAATTTTATTCTAAATTTATAAAATATAATTTTTTATAACAGAATCAAATTGGACTTCAAATATATGCTGTGACCTTGTTAAATTTTTATCAAATTGGACTAATTATGTTTATACCATTATATGTACATATAATTCCTGTAAAAAAATTCTATGGGCATATAATATTATTTTTAAATTAATTATGTCATCAGCCCGACCAAACGGTTCAACCGTTTTGACCGTTTAACCCATGACCTGCTGACCTTTTCGGCTTGATGTCCGGTCCGGCTTTTAAAACATTGGTATTAACCCTTCAATACTACCTCCAACAAACCCAAATCAATCATTCAATTTAAATTTAATCGGTAAAAATATCATATATGTCAAAAATCCTAAACTTATTAAATAAAAATTAAATTTCTAAATCCTCAAGATGACTAATAAATAAAACTAAACCTATAGAACTTGACTATTGAAATATCTCTACAATCCTATGATTATATATGGTTAAAACTCAACACTTACTCCAAACTCTAATACAAAAATTTGCTCTAATCCTTTAAAAATGCATCCATTAGAAAGAGCTAATTGAGTAGGACAATATTTATGAAGAGAATTTAGAGAACAAAAGTAATTTAAGTACTTTATTATTGATCCTTAAAGAGCCCTAAGAGAAGAAGAAAAACGGCGGCTGCTATTGTACTAAGGAAAAAGAAAACTTGAACAGTGACTCCCCCTACATTTGAAATGACACCAAGGTTTTGAAACCCGGACTGGTCACTGAACCGGTCGGGGTACTGGATCAAGGGTTAGTGGGTCAGATCGAGGTCAAACCGGAGCTAAACCGGGGCTAGACCAGTGAGGAAGGGAAGATTTAAGAATTATTTATATGAAAATTTGAATAAAATATTAAAAAAATTAAAAAACTGGTTAAACCGTGAGAATGTTTGTCAAGCCGCCTCCCCTTTTGTGCTCTCAGTTTCGTTTTTGTTCATCCTCGACTCACCATCTTCCCCAATTTTCAATGATGAAGTCGATGGCGGACGACGAAGGATGCAATCAGCAGCATTCTCCCTCTTTGATTTGCCGTCTTCTTCGCCTTCCTCCGTCATTAGTTTCCAGGTTATATTGGAAAGGGATGGAAGCTTCTGAACCTCCAAAGGCGAAAGCTATGTTGGATAGTGATGAATTCTAGTCTTCGATTTGTAGCTCCTTTTTCGATCTGCGCCTCTCCTCCCTCTTTATCTTCACCTCTCTTCACCTTCTTTCTTTTGATTGTTTAGATAGATTGTTGATGAGTTTTGATTGATTATATTATTGTCTTCTATCTCTTATGCTTGCTTGGGCAATTTTTTGGTGATTGTGGTGACAGTCATGTAAAAGTGGTGGACGGAGGATGTGATGGCTGTGAATTTTGATGTTGAGGGAAGGAGAGTTTTTGTTGTTGAGGGGCATCTTAATATTTTTCATATTATAAAATATATATTTTAATTATAATTTGTATGCCTCTTCCACCATCCTAGCAAACATTTTTTAAAACTCACTCTCACCTTTAGTTCCATTTTCAATTCCACTTCCACTCTCATAAAAAGCTATTTCATGGTGACAAATGAGGCATAAGGGGTTAAGGTCTAAATTTCGCTAGTAAGTTTTTGCCTAGAAGCAATGGGTTTGTGAAAAATTTGTTAGACAATTTTAATTCTAATCAAGAACATGTTTAACGACTAGGGGCGATAATGCTTTTTTAATACTTCTCGGGTGACATGTTTATCATCTGATACCCCTCTCAACACAAGTGTCTCTATTAGGACTTGAACTCGAAACCCAGAGAAATTTAGCAGTGTCTTCTACTGTTAGTGTGTGTTTGGGGGGACGTTTGAGCCCCCCAAACGCTGGATTGATCAGCAAACGCCCAATGGGCAATTTTTTTTTAAAAAAGTGAGTGTTTGGGGATCAAAGTGAGTAATTGAGCTTGAGATTGAAAAAATAGCTTTTGGCATAAGCTCAACTTTGGAGCTTTTGGTGATTTAGCTTTTGGGGAGAGTGAGAATGATTAAAATATTTTTTCAGTTGTGTTCAGTATGATATCAGACTGATTGCAATTTTACCTTTAATATACTTTTTCGGCTACCAAAATTAATTTCAACTATTTTTTGGTGCTTGTAACCCTTAAAATATTTTTTCAACTGTACCCGGCGTGTTATCAAACTGATTGCAATTTTATCTTTAATGTACCTTTTCAGTTCCAAAAATTATTTTAAAATATTTTTTGATGTTTTTAACCCTTTAAAATATTTTTCCACCCACTCTCTCTTACTATTATCACAAAAGTCACTTGTGTTTAAGTCAATCTAAACAAGTTTTATTTTTACAAAAGTCATTTATACAATCGCTGTTTCAAACATAAATCACATTACACAATCGAGCTTTTACCAAAAATAAAATTGCCAAACACTAAATTGAGAAACTCTATTTTTCCCATCGCTGTTCCAAACACTATCTCTACGTTGGTGACACCTCCTTCTTGAGTTTGGAACAGACTACGTCTTGAGGCCCAGCTCGAGCCCACTCTATATGGTGCGTCTGAACTTGAGGACAGGTGGGAAAGGCCCAACTCGAGCCCACTCTTTGTTCGATTTTGGTGAAAGCTTTCTTCAATTATTTTCAAACCTACCTCGCCTGGTTTTTTATTAATCCAAAATTGGTGTATCTCAGCTTCGTAGTTCGGGTATGGTGAAAGGTGGATAGAAAATGAAACCAGACATGGCCTTGCAGTTTCTTAAGCTTCCTATCACCATAACCCGCGGGTTGGGTAGCGACAGAACCTTTCTATTCTTTTCTTTTTTTTTGGTAATACAAGAGTGAGATCACCCAAAACTAGTCAGAAGTTCTTCGCGGGAAACACCGTCCCTGACAGTCTTCTCTCAAGATATCCTCTACCTCCATGGGAGGGATAATCCATTCTCGTCTGTAGTTCACCAAGTCAGTACTCAGGGCAGCAAGCACATCGGCACAACGATTACCTTCTCTATGTGTATGTGGTATAGAGACCAGCCATTCCCTTTGCAGCATACTCGTGATTTCCTTCAATGATTTGTGACATCCGCTGATAATCTGATTTTGTTGAATTGCTTCGATCACTAACAGAGCATCAGATTCGATTTCTATTTTCCTGGATCCAAGCTCCCAACATATCTTCATACCTTTTAATATGGCTCTTGCTTCTGTTTCCACTGGTACACAGTGGTTAAGCTTCATTGAAAAACCCCGTATCCACTCTCCCTCATCTCCTCGGATTACACCCCCACATCCTGCAACTCCATTGGCAAACCAGCTTCCATCCGTGTTGAGCTTGCACCATCCCTTCTCCGGGGTTTTCCAGCCAACCAATTCTATTCTTTCCTGCGATGGTGTCATTTTATCCCCATCCCACTTCATATGATAGTGCTTTAACAGGCTCATTATTCTCTCTACTGCATTAAAAGGAATCTCAAATTCAGGGTCATGTATGGCTGCATTTCTCCATCTCCACAGAAACCAACATCCAATAGCAAAAATCTCTGACCAATCTAACTGATCAACATAGACGCTACTGAACATGATGTTATTTTTAAACCACGTGGACCAGTTGTCAGAGAAGAATTTGTTCCATTTATTGCAGGGCACAAGTCTCTTCCAGATCTTTTCCGCTACCACACAGTTTCTTAAGACGTGAAGTTGTGTTTCTGGGTCCAGTTGACAGATTCCGCAATGGCCGTTGGACCCGTCCCATTTACTGGTAACCATATTAGTGGCAAGTCGATTGTGGGCTACAGTCCATATAAATACTCGAACTCTCTCAGGGACTTGTAATTTCCATATTCTTTTCCATTTGAATTGATCTTGGGCCACTGATAAGTCAAGCAACTTTTTATACATACTAGCAATTGTAAACTCCCCATCAGCAGAGAGTTTCCATATCAAACCACTATGGTTTTCATTCTCTTCCTTTTGTTCTAGATTCTCATTGACACGGTCCCAAACTTTTGCTAATTCCTTCCAAAGCTTGGAGTCACTGCCCGGTGCGGTAAATTTATCTTAGGGTCTCTTTCCTCTACCATATTTCCCCAATAAAACTTGCACCCATAGCCTCTCAGTTTCTGTTCTCATTCGCCAGAGGAGTTTACATAGAAAGGCCTCATTCATTGTTCCTAGGGATTTAATTCCCATGCCACCCTCAATCTTGGGTTTACATAATTGTTGCCACGCCACTGCATGTCTTTTTTTCACTCCATTTTTGTCTCCCCATATAAAGTTTCTCTGTGCACATTCAATTTCCTCAATAATTCCCTTGGGGATCTTGTCGTGTTGCATTGGAAATAAAGCCATTGAGCTAGTTACAGACTTCACCAGAGTAATACGCCCTGTAAGAGAGAGGCTTGATGCCTGCCAACCATTTAGTCTTTTGCGAACTCTTTCCACAATGGTATTGTATTTATCCTTTCTACGGCGAGGGAAAGAAATGTTTGATCCTAGGTATTTTCCAAGTTCTTGCACCTGTTTGAATTGGCTTCTACTGCAAATTTCCCTCCTAATATGCTGTTTGACATTGGGGGAGAAAAAATGTAGCATTTCTCCTGGCTCACTGTATGGCCTGACATAAGACCAAATTCTTGTAAACAATTGATGATAGTATCTATCTGGTCCCCTGACGCTTCAGCAAACAGAACAAGGTCATCCGCAAACATCATATGAGAAATCATAGGCCCTTTCCTACCTGCTCTAATGCCTCTCCACTTTTTCTCTCTTACTCTATCAAGAATCATGTGAGTAAGTTTTTCCATGCCAAGCACAAAGAGATAAGGAGAAATAGGATCCCCTTGCCTTAGTCCTCTTGAGGTAACAAAACCTTCCAATTTTTCCCCATTCCACAAGATATTTGTGTTGGCTGTATTAACACAGCTCATAATAATGTGCACCAGGTGATTCGGTCAATTGATCTCCTCTAAAACCTTCTCCATATAGTTCCAGCTAATACGGTCATATGCTTTTTGAAGGTCCACTTTGATTGCCATATAGCCTCTCTTTCCTCTTGTTTTCCTCATAGAGTGAATTAATTCATTGACGATGATGATATTGTCATGAATGTTCCTCCCCGGTACAAAACTTACTTGGTATGGAGACACAATCTTTGTCACTATCCTTTTTAATCTTTTCACCAGGATTTTTGATAGACACTTATAGACTACATTGCACAAAAAAATTGGTCTCAATTGTGTAACCTTTTCTGGTCGGTCCACTTTGGGAATCAATGTTATAAGAGTGTTGTTCACAGCTTTAATTTCCTCCGGGTTGTTCCACATGGCCTTAACTGACTTAATCACACTTTCTCCCACAATATCCCAATTTCTTTGGAAGAATATCGCGGGATACCCATCTGGGCCTGGGGCTTTTAATCCTCCAATCTCAAACATTGCTTTCCTGATTTCTTCATCAGAAATGTTCGCACTAACTTGGTCCCACTCTTCTTTGATGGTGGTTGGCCACGAATGGAAAGTATTACTCCAACTTCTGTTATCATCTTCTTCTGTGAATAAGTCTTTGAAGAAGGAGTTGACCAGTTCTCCGACCTCTCTTTCCCCTTCACACCACTTATCATCATTGTCTTTCAACATGTTAACACGGTTCTTTCTTCTTCGGATAGTAGTTTTAGCATGGTAGTATGAGGTGTTCCTATCTCTATCATTCAGCCAGCGCGTACGAGCTTTCTGAAACCAAAGAACCTCTTCTCTGTCTAACACTTCTGCTAGCTCTTCACTGAGTTGCCTTTCAAGATTTTCAAGATAGCTACTCCTTCTTTCTTGCAACGCCACTTGAACCCCTTTTAGTCTCTTGGTGATATCTTTCTTTTTCTTCAAGATGTGGCCGAAGACATTTTTATTCCAGTCTAGAAGTCTCTGTTTCAAATTTTCTAGAGCCTCCGTAGTAGTATCCTGATTAATCCAGTTTTCGCTAAGAAACTTTTTGAACTCTTGATGTTTTAACCAAGTAGCTTCAAAACGAAATGGCCGGTTCCCTCTTCCTGTGCTTGTTCTAAAGAGTGAGATAATTAGGGGGTGGTGGTCAGACTGGACACGAGCACCCATTGGATTACAGCTTCATTGAATTCATTCCTCTAAGCCACATTACAAAGGCCACGATCGAGTCTCTTGAAAAGACAGATTGAAAATTGGGTTATCGGTCCTCTCCATGTATATCTAGGTCCCGGTCCCTCCGATCCCAAATCAATCAGCTGGCATCTTTCTATGTTTTCTTGAAATCTACAGCATTTATTTTCATTGATCATGGCTCCTCCTCTCTGTTCTTCAGATCCTTTTATATCATTAAAGTCTCCTGCTAACAACCAAGGAAGAGTTGTTTTTTTGGAGATTTTCAATAATTCCTCCCACATAGTCTTCCTTTCAGCTTCTCTTGGACTCCCATAGACAGCGGTGAAGCACCATGGATGTTTACCAATTCCTGTGACCAAGCAGTGTATGAATTGATGTTGTTGCTCTATTATATTAATTTGTATCGCATCCTCATTCCACATAATCCATATACCACCCGAAAATCCTCGCGCTTCCTCTAGGATTTGATACCTGAACCCCATTCGCCTGATCACTTTCTGGGCAACATTTCCACTACATCTGGTTTCAACAAGCACCACAATACTCGGCTTGAACTTCTTTGTTAGTTCCTTTAGGGCGAGACCGAAAGACTTACCGGCTGCCCCTTTAGCATTCCAGACAACAATCATTAATAACATAATAAGAGATTAAGAATTACCTCAAAAGATTTAATTCAATGGCTCTGCAGCATAAGACACTTCTTTCGGTACTCCTTGCCCTTCTCCCATGCAAACTTGCCCTTATCCCATGCAAGCTTGCTCCTCCATCGTAAATTCCCTATCTAAAAGGCCCAAGTGTTGGTTCGGCTCGTGTGGGTCTGGAGGTTCTGAATCATCAAGAGCCATTTCCTCACTGGGCAGGCTTTCTAACAAATTTTCTAAAAAAATTTCCGCCAGAATAGTTTTTTTATTATTCTGTGGGCTTGTCTTATTTAATCCCTTTTCATGTAGGCCCAATCTAATTTTCTCCATGCAGCCTCCTTTCGTCACCATAGAGTTCGCCACAGGCCCATTTTGTTTCTCCATCAGCCCATTTTGATTTTCTCCTATTTGTGCTATTCCCCCCCCCCCCCCCCCCTTCTTTCAATCCCAAAACCCGGGCTTTCTCTTTTTGTTGGTCCCTGTCTTCTTTTTCGTTTCTGACTTTCTCTTTCTCTTGCCATCTGACACCTCCTGCAGTTACTTCTTTTTTGTTTCCCTTGATTTTCTCACTAACTTCTGATCTCGTCCTTGAACTACTTATCTCCCCTTCAATCTCGTCCTTTCCTAACCTCATTCTCGATTGACCCAAGGATTTGTTCAGATTCTCCTTCCTTTTGTCAACCTTGGGGAGCTCATGAACATGATTTCCTTCGTCATTTTCAGTTACCTCTGCGCCTCCTATGATTTCTTCCACCGCCAAAACAGCGAATCTCGAGGAGCCAGCTTGCAGACCGTTGCTGCTGCCTTTTTTTGACCGTTCGTTACCCTTGCCGTCTCGATTCGCGTTCCGCCGGAGTTTTCGAGTATCTTGGACTACCATCCACCCACCGTAGATGTTTTCTGGTTGGTTTTCTGAATCTGGGTTTATATTCATCTTGTTCCCGCATTGTTCCACCCCACTCGACTTCTCATTAATCTCACCAACACGAGCTGTCTTGAGATAGCATTGTTCAGCTACGTGGCCAAATTTACCACATGAGAAACATATTTGATGAAGTCCCTCGTACTCTATTTTAAGTTTGTTTCCATAGACTGAATAGGACGGTAACAGCGGAGCATTCAAATCAACCTCCACGCACATTCTTGCGTACATCGTTCTTGCCCGTAACAACGTCATTTCGTCTACTTTGATCGCTTTCCCGATTTTGTTTCCTAAGTTGAAGAAGAACTTCAGATCATAGTAGTCTCCTGGAAGTCCTGGTAACCTAACCCATATGGCAACTCGTTGAATCTTCTCATTCCATGGATTAAAATTTCGCTTCCACGTCTGAACTGTGAGGTAATGGTTTTGAATTAACCAGGGTCCACCATCCAGCGCAAAGAAGTAATCTTCACGATCTTTAAATGATGCGATCATGAATCCATTCCCAATGTCTGATAGGTCTACTTTCCCCATCTTCCCCCACATTGCTTGAACCTTCCTTCGCATCGGCATGTAACCCAGCGTGCCACCCAGTAATTTTATAATCAGAGACTGGGACCATTTGCTTTCAAGTCTTCTTTTTTCTTCTTCAGAAAATTCTATCAACGGTCCTGCTATCGAATCAGTGACCGTGACCCCTTCCTGCATTTCTTTTTCATCACTTGTATAAAGATTACCATCCCATGGTTTCTCCTTCCCTTTCACAGGGTCTTGTTCCTTCTCATTTGTCAAGTTTGGCATTAGAATATCCCTATAAGAGAGCACATTGGGTTGCCTTAGTTGAACGATTTCTTCTTCCTGCATCCACCCCTCCTCTCTTCTCACCAGAGATTCTTGGCCTGTGAATGATCCTTCTTTACGTGGAGTTTTTTCTTTTATTGCGAACTCTTTCAGTTCTTCCAGTTCACTCCTCAGTTCCATCGTTTCAGGCACCATAGTCCCCAGTATTTCCTTGTCCTGTTTATTAGACTCAGAACAGGGGAACTTAACACTTTGATATTGACTTTCTATCGTCTTCTCAGCCGGCTGTTTCCGAGATGCACCTTCGCTTTGAAACATTGGTGATCTGTCTCGTTCTCTTTCTTCATCTCGATCTCTGCTTCTTCCTCTCATTTCTCGTTACTGGATCTGATTACACTCTTCTGTTCCTTCTCCACAGCTGCTCTGTTTTTCCGTCCGCTACAGTGGGCAGCGGAGGCTTCACTCTTAACTGCCGGTGACCGCTGCAGTGGGCAACGGTCACGACTTAATCACGATCTCTCTCTTTCTCTCTCTAAGCGGGTTCACAGTGTTTAACCCTTCGGTGATCCATTCTTGTTCTTGTATCATACCAGTACAAGAATGGATCTTGCTCGAGTAAATAGCCCTCTCTACTCGGAACGCAATAACAACGTTCTCTGCCTCCTTCTCTACCTTTCTATTCTTTTCTCTGATCCCTGGTAAGCTCTCTCTCAAATTCTATCTATTTTCACAGACACTTCTATCTTCTTTTTTTGCCCCTTTCTACACTTTTATTTTCCACTGCGTTTCAAGCTCGTCGCTTATGAATGCAAGTTGCAGGGGATTCAAACCTCAAGATTTTCAAGTTCACCTGTGCACTAAGATATATTTGGCTTCGATAATACTGTATTAATTATAAGATAATGTTGAGAAATTAATTAAATTATTTTAAATTATTTATATTTATATATTTTTTAAATTAATAAATTAATATATAATCTAAGAACATATAATATATAATATGATTAAATAATTTATTTAATTTTTTTAATTTTTTAAAAAAATCAATTTTATTTTATAATGAGAGTAGATGTAGTATTTTGTTTTTGATGTTATTCTTGGAATTTTTTCAGTGAGATGGGTCACTATTCAAATTCCTAATTCCTTCCGGAGCTTTGCTGCTTCAAAATCAGAAAAGCTTCAACCGGTGAAGAAGTAAGCTTTTGTTTCTCCATAGACACGTCAAGTCTTCACTCTTGACAGTTCACTAAGTTAACGCTCTTGTGATCCAGTCTTATTTGAATTCTAATTCTGAGAATTAACTAGTATTGCCAGAATGCTAGACTATATTGGCAAGAATGCGTCATCATGATTTCTTTTTTAGATAAAGTGTTATATTATTGTTTTTGCTTACCTTTCGAATTAGCTTCTAAGCATTAGAAGTACGGTGAATGTTTGTCAATAAAAATCAAGTCAGGGGGCACAGCAATAGTTGACTTTTGTTTTGGCTTACATCATGGTTTTTGGTTTGGAGGATCGATAAGTGCTGACAATTTTAGATATGTGCAATGGTTGGATTGTGCGGTGCGGTACTTGAAATCAATGTGACTGGAAGGCTTTCTGTTTTGATAATTATATTATCGACTTTTGGTTTTTTCCTCTATATGAGAGGAATTATCTTTGTATAAATTTTACTCTTCTTTCTCTTGTATTAATTAGGTTTTCATTCCATCCCAAAGAAGTATTGTGACAATTATGAAATTCTATGTATCAAGCTATTTGTGCTTTTGAACGACATTACACTCTGTTAAACTTTTAGGAAAAAGAGGCTGGACGAGGTATGTCTTGAAAGATTTCAGCAATACAGTCGAAATTTTATTCAGTCGTGGATTTTACAAGGTAATTTTTCCCCTTTTCCCTTTAATAAATATGCATAGATTTTCTCTTAAGTAATCCACTTAAGTTACACTATCAAATAGTCACTTGAATTCAAGTGGTCATGATAGTAAAGAGGTCTTATTTTACTAGTAGGTTTTTTTGGCAATTTCAAGAAAGTAAGGTACATTTTTATGGGGTTTTATAACATAGGTATTAGCAACCAGAGTTGGTAGTAGATTGTTATCTACACTAGTGTTATTCATTGTGATAAAACCAATTGAATCATTCATGATTAACACATCCGAGATTTGTGATTAGGCAAAGTATATGTGGATGGAAAGGTGGTAAATAAAGCGGGTACCCCGGTGTCTGACAAAGCTGTTGTGGAGATAAAGGCTGAAGTGCCAAAATATGTATGTAGGTGAATCCATCAAGCTCCATAAATAATTAGTCTGATGAAATATCTGCACCAATGTTGGGTGAAATTAATATTTTCTCGCTTACCTATGTCAATGCAGAGCTGGACATAAGTTAGAAGCTGCAATTGAGCAGCTTGGTGTTGATGTTGCGGGTAAAGTAGCTCTTGATTCTGGGTTGTCAACTGGAGGATTTACTGATTGCTTACTTCAGTATGGTGCATCCTTTATTTATGGAGTTGACGTAGGTTATGGGCAGGTAATGTTTTGCTTTTGTGTTTTCCTTCTGTTTCCTGTTTTTGTGGTGAATAACTGGGTTTATGGCTTCACCTGAAATAGGTTAAGATAACCCATCTATAATCTGTGATGACAATAATTGTCTAGCTCAGCAAGTGTCTGTGATTTCAAAAATTGTCTAGCTTAGGTTATGGGCAGGTAATTGATATTTGCGATTCTCTGTTCATGGTAGTTCTTTCCTCTTTTAGGTAGCTGACAAAATTCGTCTAGATGAGCGAGTTTCTGTGATAGAGCGGACAAATCTAAGATATCTTTCGGAACTCCCACAAAAAGTTGATTTGGTGACTTTAGACCTTTCATTCATCTCTATTCTCTTGGTAAGGATTTAGATAAAGGTGCATGTCATACTAATGCTATATATATTTTTTAACTGTCTCCCCTATCCTATATCTGCATAAGTTCCTCTACTGAATGAAATTTTAACTGCAGTTTACATTATATTTCTTAAACTTTGCAAATTTTGGACTTTTTCTAGTTTGGGAAGTTGGCTTTAGTGTTCGTTTGGGATAGTTTATTTTTGACTTATAAGTGCTTATAAATCGTGATTTACGATATACGAGGTACGTATTTGAGAGGAGTTTTATCTCGACTTACGTAATAAGCACTTATTTTCTAAAAAAAATTGCTATTCCAAACATAGCTTTAGTCTTATCATATTGTGAATGGAATGGAAATACTTAGGTTGCATATTTAGTTGAGCTCTAATAGGCATTTATTTGACTTGGACCTTATGGGTGGGGCCTTTTTTTACAAGTGGTAGCAGGTGGGATCGAACCCGTGATCTAGTCTAGTGCCAACAAGGGCCACTATGACTTAGGGGTATTGGCTAGGTGGGGCCTTTTAAATAGTTGGGTAAACAACTCCTCCATCTTTACCCTGTAGATGTTGATGGCGTGTAGTACACATAATTATAAGTTAAAAAAACCGGGAAAATATAGAGAAAATTATGCTCAGATATGTTGGAGGACATAAATGTGAAACATATGCTTAAAGCGTCATCCAAAATTTTGTCAGCCAGTCTTGTCATATCTGTATTAGATAGTATTTCTCACTTCCCAGGTCCATCACAATATACGAGTCTTAAACCGGTAATCAATCCCCAGCACGTGAAGTTATCAAGTGTTAATTTGATTCTATCCTACACCTTGTGTACTATCCCCACATGAATTATGAAGGTAAAATAAAATATTAACTAGAGCCAAGAGAGAACATGTGTGCAGAACAATGAGGGGAAGTTTGCGAGGGAAAGGAATTAGTAACTCAAAAGAAGAAAGCATGAAGTCAGACAGTTAGAAAAGAAATTATTTAAAGAAGGAAAGATATAATCAGAAGTTATTAAAGAAACGTCCTGAATCAGATTGGCCAAATTGTACCACAATGTTATGTAAAAATATAAATAGGATGATGGTTGATTAGGCCGTTAGTTAATGGCCGTTATAGATAGTTGTAGGAATAAGAGGCGGTGATTAGATAAAGGGCAGGTTATATAAATAACCCCCTTAAGTTCATTATGAAGTTACTGATTATCTGAATTGTTACCAATAAAGATTTCCTGGTTTTAGTCTCCTTTCTCTGTTCTTTTCTTTGTTTCTCTCTTCTTTTTTCTCTTTTCTTGATTAAACCATAACAATGATACCAGAGCAGTCCTTCCTTGGCTGTCTCTCCCCCCCATGCTCTCTCGTCTTCTTCTCCAATTCACTCAGGGAAAAAAGAAAATAGCTTATGGTTCTTATCTGCACCATGGAAGAACGACTCCAACACATTGAAGGTCGTCTAGGCACTATTGACTTGCTGCAAGAACGGTTAGATGGGTTGACCAATCAGGTCCAAGTATTGGCAAATGGAATTGATCAACTCCGGGTCGCAATAACTAATCAAGAATGCAATGGGGGTCGCCAGTTGGCAGAGCAACATCGCAACGATGATGGTAATGGTCATCACATCCCTCGCCATCATGATCAGGGCTGCCACTGGCGATTTCAGTACACGAAGATGGATTTCCCAAGATTCTTGAACAGAGACGTAGTCGCATGGTTTCTCCGGTGTGAGTAGTATTTCGAACTTAATGCAATCCTGAAGAAATCAAAGGTCAAAATCGCAAGCCTCCATCTCAATGATGATGTGTTTCGATGGCATATGGCGAAAGAACGGCGCTGGGGAAGTAATGTACCGGAGTAGGAACAATACATAGAAGAAATCAAAGATTGCTTTGTCCCTTCGTACGAGTCTCCGATAGGCGACCTCCTTCAACTACGACGCCAAGGTACACTGTGGGATTTTAATTCGCAATTTGACTTGTGTTCATCGAAGATGGATTTTTCAGAAGACATCCTAGTCGATGCTTACTTTCATAAAAGAGGAGATATCGGGCCTTGTTCGTATGTTCCGACCCACAACGCCACGTGAAGCCAAAAGTCTTGCAAGAATGCAAGAAATTACAATCGATAGAGCAAACGAAAAGAAATCTGGAGACGAGTATTCAGCAAGTGTCCTCAGTATCCTCGGTGGCCACTCCTTCCAATGCCACCTCAAATCCCCCAGTGGTCCCTACTACACTGACCTAGTCAAACTCATACAAAAATGCCTTAACAAGCAATATGAGTTAGTCAAAAGCCATATTTCCAGTCAAGAATGGTTCTTTTAACAACAAGATTAACTCCATAAATGCAAGGGTGCTTTTGGCTGAAGACGAAGCAGAACATAGAGCAAAGAACCTCTGTTTTTACTACCATGAACCTTTCTCAAGGGACCATCATTGCCCGCAGCAGCAGAGAATGCAACTCCACTTCCTTGATCTTGAAGAAGTCCAAGAAGCAGCTGAGTTAGATCACAAGGAAGAACATAAAGAGGATTCATCTCCCCTTATCTCATTACACGCTATCAATGGAATGAATGGCAATAACTCCATGAGGATTCAGGGCTATGTGGGAAAGCGAAACATACAAATTTTAATTGATAATGGGAGTACTCATGACTTTATGGACTACCAATTAGCTGCTAAACCGGGTTGGTGTGAAAATAGCACCGGCGCTTCTTCTGTACAGGTGGTAGGAGCTCGAAATCTCAATGTTTATGGAGTTTGGAATGGCTTTAGGTGGTGTATGCAGGGGTTGGATTTTTCTTGTGATTTCTGAATCATTGATCTCAAGACGTTTGATATAGTATTGGAGCTTAAGTGGCTTAAGTCCATCAAGAAAGCCTTCTCTGGGATTATGAGAATCTCACCATGTTCTTTTATCATAATGGGAACCCGTGTAAATAGCAAGCTATTCCTTCTACCTCACTGAAATTGGTACATCCTTAGAGGGTTGAATCAGATATCTTGCAACAGCACCAAGCCTATCTGATTCAGTTCTTGCAGCCACCTAACCATGTCAATCAGCACTGCTTCTCTATCCAGGATTGCATTGAAAGTGGGTCCCAAGAAGTCCAGGCCACGCTGGAGGCATTTGTTGATGTTTTTGAAGAACCAAAGGGACTGCACCCGTTGAGGCCGGGCCACAACCAACCAATAATTCTTCAAGAAGGGACTAACCCTATTAGTTTGAAGCCTTATCAGTATTCAACAGCTCAAAAAGATGTTATTGAGAAACAGGTGGCTGAATTACTTAATAATGGGGTTCTCCAAGAGAGTGCCTCCCCTTTTTCTGCACCCATTGTTTTGGTTAAGAAAAAGGACGGCTCTTGGCGTATGTGCATAGACTATCGAGAATTAAATGAGAAAACTGTAAAAAACCACTATCCTACACCTCTGGTTGAAGATCTGTTCGATGAATTAAGGGAATCCAGATGGTTCACTAAGTTAGTTTTGAGGGCAGGGTATTACCAGATTAGAATGGTGCAAGATGTTCACAAGACAGCATTCAAAACCCACGCTGGCCATTATGAGTGGCTTGTGATGCCTTGTGGGCTCACAAATGCTCCAGCTACATTTCAAGGAGCTATGTACAGCATCTTTCACCCTTTTGCTTAGGAAGTTTATATTAGTATTTTTTGATGACATGCTAATATGTACTCCTTCATTGGCAGATCATGTGATGCATATCACTGAGGCCCTCAAAATTTTGCGTGCCAACTACTATTTTGTCAAGAAATCAAAATGTTCGTTTTCTGCTCAAATGGTAGAATACCTTGGTCACATCATAAGCCAAGGAACTGTGGCTGCAGACCCCAAAAAGGTGTAGGCAGAGGCGGAATGGCCTACTCCTACTTCAATCAAGCAGCTTAGGGCTTTTTTGGGGCTGGTAGGGTATTACAGATGCTTTATTTGAGGCTATGGAGAGCTAGCTAGGCCCTTGACATTGTTACTTCATAAGGATGCCTTCAAATGGTCTGAGGCAGCTAGTACCGCCTTCTAGAGGTTGAAGGAAACACTGATTTCTGCGCCTGTTTTGGCTCTGCCTGACTTCACTAAAGAATTTGTGGTTGAAACAGACGTGTGTGGTAATGGAATTGGGGCTGTCTTAATGGACAAGGTCAACCACTAGCATTTTTTAGCAAAGCATTGGCCCCAAGACACCTCAACCTTTCAATCTATGAGAAAGAGTTAATGGCTGTAGTGCAAGCAGTGGAGTATTGGCATCAATACCTTGAAAGAAGTAAGTTTATCATTTGCACAGACCAGCGGAGTCTCAAGTATCTGTTGGGGCAAAAGTTGAAAACACCCTTTCAAATGTATTGGATAGCCAAGTTGTTGGGCTATAATTATGAGATTCATTACAAAAAGGGCAATGACAATACAGTTGCTGATGCATTGTCATGACTCTCTGGTTCACAGCTGCTGCACATTACTCTTGAGACGGCCTCTCCTGAGTTGATTGATCAGATTAGAGGTAGTTGGGCTACGGATGATGAATATGTAGCCCTTGTGGATGCATTGAAAGCTAAAGGTGGGTGTGTTGGTAAATTTACATGGGATGGCACATATTTGAGGAAAAACAACAGATTAGTGTTTGGGAATGATCCTGACTTAAAGAAGAAAGTGCTAGAATGGCTTCATACAGGTCCTCAAGGTGGCCACTCTGGGATTCAGGCTACATATCACAGAGTTGAGGGACTGTTTTGGTGGAAGCACTTGCATACGGATGTTCATGACTATGTTAAAGTGTGTGACACTTGTGCAAGTTGTAGGTATGAGACAGTGTCTACACCAGGTCTATTGCAGCCACTTCCGGTCCCTAGCAAAGTGTGGGAAAGCATCAAAATGGACTTGATTGAAGGGTTTCCCAGATCTGAAAGTAAGGAAGTAATTGGGTTGTTATTGATAGAATGAGCAAATATGCTCATTTTATAGCCCTATCCCATCCCTATTCGGCTTCTTCTTTGGCTCAGTGTTTCCTGGATCAGATTTATAAGCTTCATGGAGCCCCGGTTGAAATAATAAGTGATCGAGATCCTATATTCATCAGCAACTTCTGGAAGGAATTTCTAAAGATGTTGAAGGTAGAACAGAAGCTGTCTTCAGCATATCATCCGCAAAGTGATGGCAGTCGGAAGTTTTAAACCGATGCTTAGAGTCGTACCTTAGGTGCATGTGTTGGGAGACTACTAAAGAATGCAGTCAATGGTTGCCCCTAGCTGAATGGTGGTACAACACCAATTTTCATACTGCTATTCGGGCTACTCCTTATGAGCTTCTATACGGGCATAAGCCTCCCGTTTACTCTCCCTAGTTACCTAGGCCTGCTATTGTGGAAGCGGTGGACAGAAGTTTTGAGGCAAGGGAATGGATGCATGCTGTTCTCAAGCATCATTTGCACAGGTCGGCAAACACCATGAAGCAGAGAGCTGATTTTAAAAGGTCTGATAGAGAATTTCAGGTGGGCCAATGGGTTTTCCTTAAGTTGCAACCCTATAGGCAGATTTCTGCTGCTACAAGGCAATCTCAAAAGTTGGCACCATGGTTTTTTGGTCTTTATAAGGTGGTGGGGCAGGGGCGTATTGTTATGTGAAAATATAAATTAATGACCGTTATAGATAGCCGTAGAAATAATAGGTGGTGATTAGATAAAGGGCAGGTTATATAAATACCCCCTTAAGTTCATTATGAAGTTGTTGATTATCTGAATTGTTACCAGTAAAGATTTCCTGAGTTTCAGTCTCTCCTTTATCTGTTCTTCTCTCTATTTCTCTCTTCTCTTTCTGATTAAACCATAACACACAACTGCACATTACAAAATTGTCACCATAGCGTGCCAATAACGGCGATGCTTCTCTCTTATCTCTCAAGTCATCTGCGCATTTAGGGTCCATGTGCTCCCCAATGGCTGGTTAAATTATTCATTTAACAGGTCATGCCTGCTGTGGTCAATGTCATGAAGGAAGATGCAGCATTGGTGACGTTGGTTAAACCTCAATTTGAAGCTCGCAGATCACAAGTAAGAAATCCAAGTTCATGTTATATAATGCTAATATTTAGTCAGGTCAATATTCTCTTCTATAATGTATAGCCAATTGTTGCCATTGGAGTAAAGGGGAGGAAACTTCCAGGACTGGGTATTAAAAGAGAATAATATGATGTTCCCCGCTTGGGGATCAATTGTTTTTGCACTAGTGCAGTATCTCATGCTTGGTGCTATGTTAATCAGAGATACTGTTCAAGTTCAATTTTTTTCCCATGCTGATAACAGCTCTTTTTCCCCTTTATTTGAATCGAGTTAGTTTTTCCTATAAAATCATTATGCCATCATGGTTGTCCTAACCTCTTGCAAAGATAGAGGTCACATGATAGCCATTATTTCCAAATTTGAAGTATCACTTTCTGTGCAGGTAGGAAAGGGGGGGATAGTGAAAGATCCTACAGTTCACCAAGAGGTATGCCATTTTTGGCTATCTGATTCTAGGTGCCTTGAAAAATTTTGTTCATGTTAGTTGAAAGGAGATTACGACTAAAGTTTATGGAAACTGATATGCAAATGCAAATACACAATTCTTTTCATCCTATTTATGATGCATTTCTTTATACGGGAAAACACAATCCTTAGCATGATATTGACTTGCAAATACTGGAAGATATGAAGTTGATTGAATTTCTTCTTTTTTTGTTTTTTAAATGCAGGTCCTTGAGAGGATTATAAAGGGAGTAGAGAAGTTTGGTTTCTGTAGTAGAGGATGGATTGAGTCCCCACTCAAAGGTGCTGAGGGTAATACAGAATTCCTTGTTCACTTTGTCAGATCATCCCCCAATGAAGTTTCCTGAAACAAAAAAGGACTTTATGCCTAGGTTCAACAAGTGAGAAAAATATTACCAATTTTGAAATATCTCATTTGAGGGAGAGGAAATTTATGTTCTTTGTACAGTGATAATTTTTTTTCCTTATGCTTAGGTCCAACGTGTTCAATGGAATCACAGAATCGGATGTATGATTATTCCACCTCAATAGTAGAATCTCTTGGGGCATGTCAAAACCTACATATGAATAACACAATATGTTTATTTTTCTCATTTTATTTTATGATCCATTTGTGGATAATGTACCACAAACCCTATAAGAATTGGTCAACATTAGAAATCATGTGGTCTTTTGTTATATTTATTTTCTTACTTTACATTCGTTTTCCTATGACCAGTACTGCTTTCTCCATGTTTTTCCTTTTTCATCCTATAGTCCATTGCCTCACATCCCTCCATGTATCAATTAAAAGTATATTTCTTATCACTATACGGACATATTTAGTCTTGATGGTAAAAAATATTTTTCTGATCCTTAATATAAGATATATTTGAGGTGTTGATCTTGATTTTAAATATAAAATAATTTTCATATTTGTCAATCTTTTCCTGATTTATCATATTGAAGCTTTCTTAACAATAATTAAGGAGGAGAGGGAAATGGATAATTAAGAAAGATGATTATGATGTTTTAGAAAATACATGACTCAACTAACTTCTTTAATTTAGTTAAATTAGGTAAATATGTCTTATATTAATAACAAGAGGGAGTATTTAATTTGGAACTCTCAAAATTCGAAACCATGCAGCCTTGCCACTATATTGAAGGGCAGCCTATGGACTATAGTATAGCAGTTTTTTCATCGTTAAGATGTAAATTTGGTAAAAAGTTTTTTCACTTCGTAACATTGTTGCTCCAAAAGTTTTTTTTGGGTTAATTCACTTAATTGTCGTCTCTGGAGGTTTCATTACAAAATTGATATTGACTATTGAAAAAAATTGATGTTGACCATTTTAATAGGGGCAACATTACTTGATTTAAACACTTTCAGGTAACTTTGAATCCAAAATAAAAAAACGCTCGGAGCAACATTACTCTTGAGTGAAATCATTCAAGGTAAATTTGCATCTTAATCTTTATTTTAATTACTTATTGACTTCCTTATTTTTTTTATCCAAAAATACTTTTTCACCTCCCTTGCATTATTCTATGTATTATAAAATATTGTCACTTTCGAGTTTGGAATATTATTTACTTATTATGTTTTTATACCCTTTGAAATTATAAAGCATAATCGTTCATCGGTTACCTTCATGGATTACTAGTAATGGAAGCAGCGAAACCATAAGTCCAATTTCCAAACAAAAGGTTGATGAGCAATGACATTGTACCCTAGGAATTATGATTTTTTTATTAATCAAAGACTATAAGTACTTATAAAATTAAGAAAAACAAAAAGGTTGGGTGACAATGCTCCTTTTTTGACATTTCAGAGCAAAATTTCTTTCATGATAACTTGAGGTAAAAATTATCAAAGAAGAAAATGAGTCATGTCCACATGGAATCATGCATGACATAAGATCCAACGTGATAAATGTCCGTTTGACTACTACTAGAGTAAGATGACATTACTCCTGTCTTAACAATCCTGAGGCAACAACCGAAAAAAACTTCACATGCCCATAGCTTCTACAGAAAAACTTCTGGAGCAAAATTGGATCTTAAACCAATAAACAATCACAAAACAAGGTATTACTCATTTAGTCCTAAATGCAAGAACTAATTGAGGGGTTTGCTTTGATATTAAATGTAAGATCTCAATATATATTTTGTCTCCCAAGTTTATATTTTATTTCCCAAATTATCTCGATTAATTACATTATTAAGAACATTTCCATTAAGAATAGCTTTCAATGCAGATGATTAAAGAGTATTTTAGGAAATCAAAACATGTTTCTTACTAATAGCTAATTTACCTCCTTTTGTTTTTAATCGGGTTAAGTTAAGGAGCGAAAATGCTCATGAATTTTTACCAAAAGTATGTCGAGCACCAGCACCATATACATTTGGGAGGTATAAAAATACTCATAAATATTTAAAATTAGAATAAAAATGTCAGCACCTAACATATTACATATAGAGCTGCAAAAAGAGTGGGAGTCCGCTCCTCTTCGCTGACTAATCATCCACTGCTCCTCCTTTTCTTTAAAACACCGTCCATTGGTGAGCAAAACGACAAAAGAAAAGAACCATGTTTAACAATGCTCTGTCAGTGGGAATACAGCTAACAGTTGGATAATAAAAATTTAACAATGTTTAATGTTTATTATATTTATCTGAATCCACCACCCTCCACTAATAATATTTAAGACTCCACATTTAACAAAAGATAGAGAGAAAATAATTTGAAAACTAATTATGCTGAAAATTTTCATATTCATGGTTTCTTAACAATATTTTAAATTATTAATTTAGCTGTTAAAATTTTTTAATTTGAAATTTATTTTTTATGTTCATATTTGAAATTTGTATCTTTATAATTTTTTTTTCATAAGAAGATAATTTTATTAAAAAACTAAGTAAAATGATACACAAACTATTAGGCCCCTTACATCATGATAAATTCTTATAAAAATATAGGAGCCGAATGAAAAAATCATGTCTGAAAACAAAAATATTTGTAATAACTATAGATTATGGGCATGTGCTTTCATAGAGTTTGAATAAAAGTTATACCGCCTAAAAAGAAGATTATTTAAATAAAGAAGTCATGAAGCTATAAGAAAATAAAAATTCATGTACAAACGGGGAAGAATGGAGAGGAATAGAGCTGGGAATCAGGACCGGCCCTTGACAAGTCAGGGCCTAATAGTGCCGGCCCTAAAGGGCTCGGGGTCAGGAAAATTGCAGTTTTTCAAGGCCCGGCCCGAGAGCATCAGGGCCAGAGCCGGCCCGCAGGGTCAAGAAATCATTTTCACAATATTTAACTATTTTTCCTGCATATTTTCCCTAAAGAGATATAATTAGTAAATAACAACGATTAAAGTTCTAATTTAATACATAAATGTTGTCAACATTAAGGTTTAAATAACACGTCTCTTGTAACAAACAAACACAGTTACTTATGTATAACCAAAGGTAAAATCATGTACATAAATAACTCACAGAAAGGCCAAAGTATAAGAAGGCAAGAAGCTAAATACTCTAACCTCTAAACAACATGAGTATGACGACTATCATTTTCACTTTCTTCGCCACTATCCTCAATTTCAAGGACATTTGATTGTGTTTCACTTTGAGCAGTAGGTTCAAGTAATCAAATAATCACAACCTCCATAAAAAATCATACTCTATCAGGCAGAATAGTATATAATATGATTTTAGTCTAAATAGGAAGAACAATATACTCAAAAATCATACTCAAAAATCATAATATGATTCAATTAGACAAAACAATATACTCAAAAATCATACTCTATACAATATAAGGACAGAGTGACATATAGATTTAATAAGGTAATTAAAAAATGTAACATGGTTCCTTTCTAAGTATAAAAAATAAAAAATAAACGGGCCTAAAGGGCCGGCCCAAAGCCTTCTAGGGCCGGCCCTTTTAAGCCCGAGGCCCTACAGACCCGACTTCCTTTTGAGGCTATAATTTACAAGTCCGGCCCTTGAAGGACCAGGGCCTAAAAGGGCCGGCCCGACGGGCTCGGCCCGTTTTCCCGGCTCTAGAGAGGAATATCCCTTTTTCCCTTCCCATCCTCTTCTCTCCACTTCTTTTTTATAACTATTATATTTATATTTGAATTATTCAGATTTAATTTTTTATAAAATTATTATCAAAATGTTAAATTATAAAAATTATTAATTAAATTGAAATGGCTAAATTCACATATGGATAATTTAATATCACAATAAAGAAAATATTTTGTATAAAACCAAATCTAAATCATTTAAATGTTGATATTATGGTTTGAAAAGGGAAGAGGAGAGGAGAGAATGAGAAGGAAAATTGAAATATTCCACTCCCATACAAACCACACAAATATAATAAGGTAGAGTTATTAAAGCACAAATATGATGAATTGTTGTTTATTTTTTAAATTCAAAACGAAGTCATTTTGGGCTTAATGAGAAAACTAGGGGTTTGATGATCTGGTCGTGGACTTATAATTAAAAATACAAATTAAAAAATAAAAAAAATCTCAAATTAAAATTTTTAATAGATGACTATTTTCTTTATAATTAAATATTTTGTAAAAACGTTGAATATAAAAATTTTCTGTATAATAATCAAACACCCTCTCATTAGTGTTTCTTAAATTTAGAGTATGAGATAAGAGATATTATTAGTGGAGGGTGATGAGTTTGGATGAAATATAATAAACATTGAAAAATGCTATTGTCGTGGCCCTAAAATTGTTAAATTTTTATTTTCCAACTGTTAGCCATATTCCCCCTAATCGTGCATTAATTGATAGTCTCCCATTCACGATCTTTGCAATGGTTCTTTCCTCTTGTCGTTTTACTCACCAATGGGCAGCGTTTTGAAGAAAAGGAGGAGCAGCGATGATTAGGCAGCGGAGAGAAGCTGAGTTCAAAAGAGTGTGGGCCCCACTATAAAAAATAACGATATTAAACCAAATTTAACGGTATTGATATTTTCTCTCTCATTTCTCATGTTCATAGATATTTTTATACTTTCAAAATATATATGGTGTTGAACACACTTTTGATAAAAGTTCATAGTATTTTTTTACTATTGCCCTTTTTTATTCATACAAATTACTTATTTTATCCCTACATTTATAACTCAAAATATTTAAATATTATTCTTTTTAGAGTTATATATGAAGTTTTTTAATATATTTTGAGGGTTCTATTATATTGAGATAACCTTGGTTCAAACATGGACCACTAACTTTTAAACCAGTGCTTCAACCAATTTAATAACGAATCCAGTTTTCAGTGGACACTTACTCGTGAATCGTTTAATTTTGCCGGAGTGCGTGTGAATGGAGTGGACAAATTAAGGTTTCAATTAAATCAGGCAGCGACAGTAGTTAAACTAATATGTCCTGAAGTATCAGTTATATATCTGGTGCTAGACCCAGCAACTCGTGTCATACATGATGCAAACAGTAGAAGAGTTGAAACGAAGACGGAAACCAGGATTCTTATACAAGGTTACATTGGATAAGTAAAATTCAGAAAGTTTATGCCGTTTATACTTCTATATACAGTTCAGGGTCAGAAATTCCATTGTAGTCATATAACTAATACTCTCGTAAACCTATTAGGGCAGTACCAAAGCAAGACTATACCAAAGAAATGCTGAACTTGTATGGGTATGTTTGGTTGAGCGATTGGATAAGTGACTTATTTTTACTTAGACTTATGGAATCTGAAAATTGGAAAATATGAGATTCATGCATTTTAGGGATTTTTGTCCAAGCCACTGAAGAAATCTTCCATGCATGCCTTGTAAGTTTCCATTCCTGGAACATGTTTCGCGATTTCTAAGCCAATAGCCATCCATTTTTTGCCTAATTCAATCTGACCTAACCTCATTGGTACCACTGCTCGATTCCATGCAGTCATGGCGAGCCATTTTCCTTCTTCAGCGGGATACTCACCTTCCTTCAAACCAACCATTATTCTGTAGGCTTGCTTATACATGCCGTACACAACATCATCATCTGTATCACCCTTGTGCAAGCTGGCTATGGCTACAAGTTTGCGTATAACAAGAGCAACATTTTGGTAATCAGGAGAAGGTGATGATAGGAAAGCCAAGAGGCACTCATTTAGAGCAAAGGAGGCTACTTCGTGATTGGATCGAGGTCCCTGTGATGCACTGAGGCCTATCTGGAGGAGATACTGAGGTTTGCAAGCCTTTGAACTGGCAAAACTTTTCACAATAAAAAGCTGTGATCCCAAGTCATTCAGTCTGCCTTGTATGTCATAAGCACAGAAGGTGTATATGAAGAAAAGGTCAGGTTCAAAGCTGTTACTTTGGTCATCATTGACAAAAGTCCCAGCCGAAAATGACTTCAGCATCTGCATCAACAAGGGAGCCAGATTTGCTCAACAGAATTCAATATTTAAACATATACAAATAAACACAATAGTATGCCACACCTTATTGTTCTGTATAACACCAACTTCATCAGTTTGCAGAAGATAAATGCATCTAGAACCCTATGATGAAGTAAAAAACAATGCCATACCTTCCCAGCTCTATCTAGCAACTCTACAGTTTGCTTGACTTCATTTTCTGATATTGCAGTCTTTCTTTGTAATTCAGAAGCTATCATTGCTGATGCAGCAAGTACTAAAAACTTACAAACCATGACACTGTTTTCATGATCAGACCCTTCAGCAATAGCGTAAAAGTTTGATGGTAGTCTTAAGAACTCAGCAGATAATTCATAATTCTTATTTTGACCTGCTTTTGTACCCAAGTTCCATGAAGTCACAGCAAACCATTTCCATTCCCGTCTTCCAGCCTCGTCTTTTCCAAAGAAGCAATCAGGACCAAGCTCAGATGCTCGCGTACTAGCATGCTTCAAGAATTTGAGAGCATGTTGTTCGTTGCCTTGCCCCTTGTTGAGGACTGTGACCAGAGTTCGCAGGACTACTACTTCTTTGGTTGGCATGGATTTTCCTGAACCACAGAAATTAAGCATACATGATAGAGCAGCAACAGCAACAGGAAGAGCATGGCAAGCAAGAGACTCGTGAGCTGAAAGGGAGAGAAAATCTGGCTGAAAGTCAAGGCAGGTAGTCATTGCTTGTATTTGAGCAATAGCACCATCGTGGTCATTCTTTTGCAGAAATATTTTGAACTGCATTAATAAATATGACAAAGTAAATTTTCATGATTTGCCAACTGATATAGCATTATCTTAATGAGGAGCATATGGATTTAATTGTAAGCAGCTTCTGTCAGTAAAGTCTACCATCGCCTGCCATCAAAGTTCACGAGTGTGCGTGTGTCTCTGTCAGACTCACATATGGATCCCACACATTGAAAGATAATAGAGGGAGGGAGGGAGACAGAAAAGAGAAGACAATACCTTGAGAAAAGCGCAGACAATATTGGGCTCAAGCTGCCAAGATGAAAATTCATCAGCAATATAGTATAAGTTAATATTTGAGGAAACTTATACAAAAGGACTCGAAATTCTCATTGTCATCAATGATACCTTTTCAGCCTCATCTATGTATTCTTGAGAACGATCCAAAATTGAGAGACCCAGGTAGCAAAGACACAATAATCTAAAGCCCTTGGCCCGAAGTATTTTGTCCTCTGTATCATATGTAAGATACAGCATTGATTTTTCAAATAGTTCAGCACTGGTCTCATAATCTTTTGATTGAAAAAGATCAGCAGCACTGTTATTCACATTCAAGGACATTGAGATCACTGACTTCATTTGGTGACGAAAATCATGTAATAATTGTCAAATCATATGAAATTTTAGCCAAGGAATTTCCTTCAGTATCTTATCTCTAGCAGTACTGATAATGTCAACTCTAGTATGCATAAACAATTTAGTGGCTCTACTGTGTTTGTCAAGAATTTTAGTTAAACCCTATGCGACAAATTCGTGTAAACAAGTCCCAGTTTATCTCATGCCAACAGATCTCTAATACATATTGACACGTGAATTCCCAGCTTTTCTTTAGAAATGCGCAGGGCATGTGTATGGTCCAAAATTGTCCCAATTAGACTTGCCTAAAACAGAGATTGACAAGGTCAGAGAAGCTGCACAACTAGTTAGGAATCCCATGGAGACCCCTGCCAAAGGAACGAGCTTATAAGGTATACTCTTAACTAATAGATTCGTCCGTAAGCCTAACACAAACCAGACTTTCAAACAATGCACGAAGAAATAGATCAGGGACATAATACGAATTTACCAATTCCACAAAACAGCATGCATTGCCGCGCGATCCTTGACAGCTGCCTGACCGGCAAACAACGCAAGAACCCTTTCATCAGACACTAGATCAGCCACCACTTTGGCCCGCACTGTTGACCCTTCAGTACTACCGCCACCACCATTTCCGACCACTTTGTGAGCAATTCGCACGGCCGCACCGGCACTGACGTGGCATCGCCCCAACAGCCCCAAGAACACCCCTTTTGCAGTCTCCGCTCCAGCTGTTCCAGCTGCCTGAAAGTATGCATCTAGAGCTGATAGCCATACACTTTCGGGAATCCCCTTATTGATAACCATTCCCCTCAGCTCCTTCTCTGCTTCTCCATGCCTCCCTAATCCTAACCAAGCCTTCATGGCCAACACTGAGAGACTAGGGTGATCGTCCCCACCATCAGCCTCTCTTAAGACCTTGACGCATTTTAGCACACTATCGAACTCTTCCTTCTGCAAGTGGACGGCCGAAATGAAACGAAGTGTCTTCCATCTCAATCCTCTGAATTCTGTTGTCTCTTCTCTTGTTTTCGCCGCATTGAATCCCTTTTCACAAATATCTAGAGCTTCATTCATGAGCTTCAGAGCTTCACTCAAAGCATAAGCATCTTCGTTCTTTGACAGCAAGCCCTTTCCGAAGGTCAAGAACTGATTGGCGAGCTCCTTGTAGTGTTCAGAAGACCCAAAGAGCAAACCCTTCGATCGGGTCAGCAGCGCCACCGCGAGATTCCGGTCCGAAACCTCCCACGCCGTCCTAGACCTTGCAAGATTCAGATCTAGCAAAAGCTTTTTATCTTCTGCGTTGGAAGTGGAACCCACATCGACCTTGGATACTAGATCGGTGGCTTTCTCATAACAGATCGAAGCGAGATCAAATTTTTGTAGATGGTGCCAAATCGACCCAGTCTTGTAGTAAAATGAGGCCGATTTTATTGACGGAGAGGGAACTCCAGTAACATCAGTGGCGAGATAGAGGAGATCGGCGGCGATATGTCGGAGTTTAGCATGGCCTTCAGCTGTTATGGCAGGAGAAGACGAAGATGAGAGAATTGCGACGGCGTTGGAGATGTCGACACAAGCATTCCAAAGGCGATAGCTCAGTTTCCAAATCTGAAGTTTCAAAGAGTTGGAGAATGGGGAACACTGGCTCAGCTGACCTAGGCATTGCCGGAGATCGGAAGTGACAGCTTCCTGCGATGATTTATCGGCCGTGTGGCGCTCGAGTTTCTTGACAGAGGCTTCGATTTGGGAAAGAAGAGGATGGTGGTGAACCTCCGTGTCCTGGTGAACTTGCCGAAACTCCGGCGTCGAAATCTCGGCGATTCTCATTTTTTGGCGGGAAAATTGGAGGGAAATGAATTTCTAAAGGCGGGAGCTCCAAAGCAGTTTTTTCCTCATGAAAATTGAAATTGCTTTTGGATTAAAATGAACTCTTAAATTAAGAAAACAGCATATTAAAAATATCCTCGGCTGACGGCTTCACGGCCTTCACCTTCTTGTGTTGACCTGGAGTTTGATGATGGTCGATGGATACAGTTTGTAAACCTTTTTTTGTAATTCCACTTTTGCGAATGACAGTTTTTTTTTTTTGGTCGAAATTGTGAATGACACTTCCAGATTGAATTAATTTTTGAGAATAGTTTTTACGATTTACGAAGTAAGTATGTGAGAAGAATTTTATCTCGATTTACAGAAAAATATTTTTAAAACCATAGTTTTAAATCTCACCGAACACACATTAAGTGTCATGACATGAATTATTTTGTTCGATTTGCGAATACATGTTTTTCCCATTAATTCTTTTTCAAAAAAATTCATGATTTTTATTTAAATGTTAAAAATAATTCAAATCTTAAAAAATGAAATATGGAGCACAAAAATATCATAAATTTTGAAATATATGAATAATGATATAGCTCAATATCATAAAATAATAAATCATTTTTTATATTATAACCAAATATAAAATAATTTCTATTTTTATCAAAGAAAAATCCCTTAAAAAAACTTTAAAATTATGAAAAGATAAAAAGGTGTTTCGAATATTTATAATCCCAAAGAGGTGTTAGACTCAATTTTTTTTTTTAAAAATTAAAAGAAAAAGACATATTGGCCCTTACATTTTTTATTTATTTAAAAAAAAAAAGTACCCCACCACCGACCGTAGCTCCAGTAAATATTCTCAAATGGTGTTGAATTTGTAGTTCTTATCTAAACTTGTGAATTCTTTATCTAACTTGTAAATGGCTTGAAAGAGTAAATAAATTTTTTACTTAAAAAACGTAAGTTGTGAATTTATTATCTAAACTTATAATTCATCATTTACATTTGTGAATTCCTTATCTAAACTTGTGAATGACCTGAGAGAGTAAGTGAATTTTTTACTTAAATGAAAGTTGCGAATTCCTTATTTTAATTTGTCAATTTCTTATCTAAAATAGTGAATTCCTTATCTAAATTTGTGAATGATCTGAGAGAGTAAGTAAATTTTTTACTTAAACGAAAGTTGTGAATTCCTTACATAAACTTGCGAATTCCTTGTCTTAACTTGTGAATTTCTTGTCTAATGTTGTGAATTACTTGAGAGTGTAAGTGGATTTTTTACTTAAAAAATGAAAGTTACAAATTCCTTATCTAAACTTGTTGATTCTTTATATGAACTTGTTAATGGGCTTGAGTCAAGAATCAAAGGTTAATAAATATATATATATATATATATATATATATATATATATATATATAAGTATATATTTATTTGCATTAGTTATATTGAATGGCATTGGCCACCAATATCTATATAACATATAATACTATTCCACCAAATTCACTGTTCACAAGCAACGCACGGATACAATTTCTTCTCCCATCCAAATTCACTGTTCACAAGCAATGAACGGATCTTGCTAACGTGCCTATCAACCTGACATGGCATCAGCGAATTTCATGTCCTTATCAGTCCTCAATTTGAATTTTGAATTTAAATCCCCTGCCTTACCTTTCTTTCAAACTAGGGTTACATATATCCTCCATTTGTATCACTTCTCTCCAGTTCCGTCCCTCAATTCTCTCCACACACCCTCTCTTCTCCATCGATTTCTTCTTCATCTTCACTGTCTGTTTGTCTCCTTCATATTTGATGATGAATCAGTCCTCTTCAACTTCACAATGTCTTTTATCTTCTTCTACTTCTAATTAGTGAATCCATTATACTTTTACAGGTCACGGAGACAGGAACGGAGCGCAGAGAGGAAAAACTACCGCCAACGAAGAGTAGAAGGATAGCCGCTGCTCCATTTTCCTTCCGCCGACAAAGAAAGAAGACAAAAATATCTCCTTTATCTTCCTTTAGTACTAAACCCTTCTCCCTCTCTTCTCTTTATTCTTTGGGCTTCACAAAATCTCCTCATCCCTTCCCATTCTTCTTTTTCAATCGGCACGTTTGCCCTTCCCATTCTTCTTCTTCATTTGGCACTGAAAGTGAGGACGGTGAGGAGGCAAAGAAGAGGATGGTGAGGCTTCCTATAGCATCGTTGATCTTGGCAAAGCAAGCCATCCTGTTGAAGAAAGCCTCCTCTAAAGAAACACAAAGCAAAGAATGATCATCTCAGCACAAGAGGAGGGAGTGGATGCAGGTAAAGACCCATTTTCTTATTCTTCATCCACTGCTATTGCTTTGATTATTTATGGATGTTTTGATTGGATCAATGGGTTTGTAGATTAGGGTTTTATTTGATTTTTTAGCAATGTTCCACTGGTAGTAAATGATGAAGAATAAGTGATATGTGTTTATATATTTGCATATTGTCAAATTTCCAAGTTGCAGCTTTTCAATCCCCATAAGATTTATAGGCATTTATGTATTTGGTTTTATTCTTCATCCACTGCTACTTATCTTATTGACAAATAAATTTCTCTAATATGTGTATATATTTTGTCTTCGTTGGGGTAAAACTAAACCAAGAAATCACAGGCGTAAAACTACAACTCTTTTAAAAGGGCGTAAAAGATTATAGGAGTAGTAAAACTAAATAAGAAATCACAGGAGTAAAACTACAAAATTCTTGATTGGTCATAAGAATCCCATATCGTTCAAAATTTGATATTTCGATTTAAAATTTTATAATTTTAGCACTTGTGATTTAAAATTCGCAGGGCAACAAATGACAGAACCTTATAGTTCTTCATTGCTGATCAATCTTGAGTATTACCCCTATGAGTGAAATATTCATCAGCTCAAGCATTTCCCTTAATTTTATTATGCTTTGTACAATCTCACTTGAAATAGTTGATTCCACGAGTGCCTTTCACACTGACAAAACTAACAATGGTTCAAACCATCAACAAAAGAGACTATAAATATTTCATAACTATTTCTGTGTGGTATCTTTTTTGATATTAAACCTATATATTTAATAACTATTCTTATTCAAACAATTTCCTCTTCATGTTGTTTAGCATATGTTGGTATGATATATCATTCCATTAGCTAGCTTTAGCACTTGTGTTTAGTGCAGACCATTGTGTCTTTGTTGCAGGAATAATTTTGTGTTACATATGCTTCTCTTGAGTTATGAGATGTGTAGTCACTGATTCATTAGTTCTTTTTCCCTTTTATAAGAGGGAAGGGAACCAGATAGGAATTAAAATTATTAATATAAGAAACCATTAACAAAGAAGAGAAGGGTTGACAGAAAGATATTGGTTTTTTCTGTTTAGATCCTTCTGGCTTTTTGTATTTGTGACTTCAAATGTTTTTATTGATTGAACTCTGATAATCACTTGTCTGCAAATGTTTGTTTACTTTCTTGCAGAATTTGAGTTTACTCCATCGAATTCATTTTTTGACAATTTAGAGCTCATGGACATGGTTTTCTCAACCTTTGCAAAGAGAGGTTGGACTAGGAGTGCTCTTGCAATTCACATATTTTGATTATTACCAAATTTTATGAATGGCACAAAGGCTAAAAGGGATAGGCAGAACTTACTTACTAACTAAAGTAAAGTCTTTTAACTTAAAAATTTACATGTGTTTTTATGCAGCTTTAGTTACTCCTTGTATAAGAGATATCTCTTTTAACATATGTAAACTCTGCACATTAACTTGATAGCTCCATATGAGATGGAATGGAAAATATGTTGTTTAAAATATTTATGTTTTTTGTTTTTTCTCCAAACTATTTTGCATAACTTATAAACTGATATATAATCTAAATAAATACAACATATAATATGATTAAGTAACTTATTTAGTTGTCTTAATTTCTAAAAAAGAAGTCAAACATGTCTTATATTTAAGACCCCAAAGAGTGTTTTATGTGTATAATTCATATGATGATATCATAACTATAAGGCCGGGTCGGATTTGATCAAAGAGAAGGTCTCTCCTAATTTTATGAAGTATTTTTTCTAATTCTCTAATCCTGTTACCGTGACTCTTCTCGAATAATAATTATATATATATAATGATACTATACAAATTTATGTGCGTGTATATATATTAGAGCAAGCTCACAGGCTAACAACTCACATGCCTTTTTTGCCAGCTAAAATATATGCTTCATTATATTAAACTGAAAATTCAAACGAGTTCACATACCAAATTCAACAGAAGAGACAAGTTAAGGAAATACAGCACAACGCACTAGTTAAATCATCAGGCAGGATCCAGCTAGTGCCCTTCAATGTCTTACATCAACAAAGTGGATCTGCAGTTGTGTTGGTGATGTGAATTGCCAATCTGCAATTATATCATAATGATTAGCATTACACAATAGAAATTGACCTTCCACATAAACAAGGCCCTAATATATATATATATATATATATATATATATATATATATATATATATATATATATATATATATATATATATATATATATATATATATTATATTTTTCTTAATTAATTTCTTATATTTCTTCACCATCATCATGAGTCTTATTTAACCTCTCAATCTTTGTTTGGGATAGCATTTTAACCATCCCAAATAGACTTTTGAGGTGCAAACGCAAGATGAGACCAAAAGAACATGTTTAGATAAACATCTAATTTTAAACGCTTGTTTGAGACAGCTTTTGAAAAGTTTATAAGTGCTTTTTACGTAAATCAAGACAAATTTTCTCTCATATACTTGCCTCGTATACCGTAACTCTTCACCATCATCATGAGTCTTATTTAACCTCTCAATCTTTGTTTGGGATAGCATTTTAACCATCCCAAATAGACTTTTGAGGTGCAAACGCAAGATGAGACCAAAAGAACATGTTTAGATAAACATCTAATTTTAAACGCTTGTTTGGGACAGCTTTTGAAAAGTTTATAAGTGCTTTTTACGTAAATCAAGTCAAATTTTCTCTCATATACTTGCCTCGTATACCGTAAATCATGATTAAAAATAAAACTACTTTTCAAAACTCTAATTACTATTCCAAACAAACATTAAAAGTAAAGTAGAAGCCACTCCCACTTCCTTGTCAAGTCACGTAAAAAACCATCAAACCTTGAAAAATTCAATGGTCATCTTCACATCATGAGCTTTCCTAAATGAATGCTTTACATAATATAAATACAACACACTCGTATACATTGCTTTCTCCCCCCTTGCCACCACTTCTGGCAAGGGTCCTATCACATCTGAGGGTTTAGGGTTCACAAAAATTGGCATCGAAACCCTAATCTTATTTCCATTTGCTGTGACTTGATGCCTGACACTCTAGTACCTTCATCTACTCGTTATCTGCAAGGAAACACCAATGTTGATCACCATGGACCCGAACATCTGCGGCACGTGAATCCAATGCTTGCCATCACTATTGTTAGATCGAACAGAGGCTACCGGTTTCGTCCTGGAGGAGGACAATTAAGGTTGAGACATTGGAGTGATGACCTATTGCCATTGTTAGATCTGGGTTTGGACAAATGGGATAGTAGTTAAGGTTGATCCTCTTTGAACCCATGAGAAGTGATTCTTTTGTCTCATCAATTTCTTTCACATTTACCCTCTTCATCAAGACTTGTATGAGACTTGTGATTAGGGTTTCAGTCTTTTTCACATATTCTAAAGTTTCTTTCCTCCCAAATAAAATAACAAGTATGATCAATTCATAATTAGATCATTAATATGTGACATATTATATGTAGTATTAAAGTGCAAATTTAGCAACGAACTATTTTCCTATGGGCACTCAACCAATTAACTATTTTGGGTACAAAAGTAGACATAATCAATTTTTTTGGGAGCATATATAGCAACGCAATTGACCCCGTTACTTTTTACACTGTAGGTTCCATAAGTCTTCTCACTCTTTATTATTTTAATATATTTTTAGAAGAGCTAAGGTGTAAATTTAATAATAAACTATTTCGTTATAAGCACCAAACATGATTATCTTTTGTTGGATCCAAAAGTAGACATAAACATTTTTTGTCTTAAAAAATGCTCATATTTGTCTTATTAAATCCCTTATTTGTCTTGTGAACAATTACATTTGTCTTATAAAGAGATTTAAAAGAATACAGGGAGTTAAAAAACTTTGATCATTCACATATTTGTTTTATAAATGCCTATATTTGTCTTGTAAAAATTTTTTTTAACTCCTTGAATTATTTTAAATCCATTTATTTATCTTGTAAATACTCCTATGAAAAAAAAGTAACGGCCTTATTGTCTTTTCACTGACAATTTAATTTTATTTTGAGCAAAGGGGGTGCATTGAAATTTTAGAATTTTTTGGGGGTTGATTGAAACAAAATGCTTTCATGGGGTCTAAGTAATATTCTCTCATTAAAAAAAGACACATATTTCTAAAAATGTATTAAAACAATAGAGAGTGAGAAAACTGGTGAGACCCACGGTGCAAAAAATAACAAAAGTTATCCACGGTTTACGGCGTTGCTATATATGCTACCAAAAAAATTGATCATGTCTACTTTTATACCTCAAAGTAGTTAATTGAGTTGGGTGTTCATAGGAAAATAATTCGTTGCTAAATTTGTGCCTTAACCCTTATATGTATTTGTATGATATGAATTTTAATAAATTAGTAATCCTTGAATTATATAAAGTTTATATAAGTGATTAAAATTATATCGGACTAGACTTGATATTCGACCAAACTTGGAGCAGCTCAAATTGGATTAGAAAGTTGTTTTCATAATTGAGGCTGGTTGGACGAGAATTGAGCCACTATTCAGCCAAGACCTAGAATGGTTTTTAAAAAGCCGCGCGATTTTTGGGCCTAATTAAAGAAAAAATGCTGATGACAAAAAATTAAAAAACCTATCAAAATTTTTTTTGAAAAAATTGATCCCTCCCATAAAAACCCCAATATATTTTAAGAACATCTGTATATATATATATATATATATATATATGGTGTTGCCGTGCTGATAACTGGGCTTATTATTAGGAAAGAGCAATAAGCGGATTGGGCAGCCCGTGTCTAAACCTATACCTCAACTCATATAACCTGTGTTAAACGGGTCGGGCCAGCAAATAAATGGGCGGGCTAACCGAGTTATGGGAACCCTTTTACATTTGATCAATTTATTTTTTTGAAAAAACAAACATACACATTCTTATAAGCATTTTCAGGAGTAATGAAGATTGATTCAGGAGTGCTAATAAATTGGTCACAGTAACTTCTACCATTTTCACAAAAGGAACAAACCGAAAAAGGACTCCCAGGAAACCACAAGAATCATCCGACTACATCAAAATTCATCCCCAGCAATCATGATGCAGATGCAAATGATGCATTAATAAGATAGTTTAGCCAAAGGGAATTCACACAGAACAGAAAGGTCCCACGTATACATTCAACTTCAAATCATCAGACAATTACATCGACTCATAGAAAATAAAATTGACTGCTGCTATAGACAAAATTAATGCGCCTTGTTTAACACGGACAAAACTTAGCTGAACAACATAAGGATGTATGCAAGTACTGAAAATAAGTTCCCTTTCCATAATCAGTCACTGCCACACTCTGAAATTCAATCTCATTTTTTAGAAAAGATGGGATAAAAGAAACCAAATCAGGATACAGAAGGCACCCCATTTCGGTTGGAAGCACACCTTAAATTGGCATTAGAGAATATGAGGCACAGAATATTGAGGCAATTTAGTAGCTTCCGGAGTCCCCATGAGGGCCACAACTGAAAACTTGCGCCTCAACATCATGATGACACCTATATGATGAGATTTAATTCTACCTACACGTTGCCGATGAGAAGTACAAACAGGATTAGACCTGCAACGCAGATGAAACTCACAAATAAAGATTCAGAAACGTCTCAGGCTCTCAGTCTTGTGTCAACTGTGGACGGGCTCAGGCATGGTCGGGGAAAGGGAAAGGAAAGGGAAATTTAGGGTCTGGCCGTATGGGAAATCAGAGTGAGTGTCGGTGAGTACTGAGTAGAGACTGTGAGTTAGGGAATGAGTGTTGGTGAGTGGTGAGTGGTGAGTGGTGAGTGGTGAGTGGTGTACCGCCTCAGGGGCACTGGGTCTGGGCAGTGAGCCAAGGAGGGATACACTACCCCGGGTAAGGTTAATTAAAAACTTAAATGGGCGGGTATGGGTACTGCGAAGGTGTGCTCATAATCCGTCCATTTAAGTCTTCAATGAATGGGCTTCAACCCGCTCCATTATGGGTTTATTTTGTGCGGGTTTAAAATGTCCCAATTACATTAGGTTATGGGTGGACACGTGGGTTGCAGACTCCTTGCTTAGCCTTATTTATTATAGATTTATTTCATTGAAAATGTCATTGTTGTATTATTGGCTTGAATATTAAAAGTATAATCCATATTTAAATATCTTTATTAAATCCTGTAGAAATGATTAACCCAACTTACACCCTATAAGACTTAAATGGGCAGGTTATATAACAACTTTTTTCTGCATATCTTTTTTTTTTGTATTACATATGGCAAGCTACGCTTGATAAAACAAAATACCAAAATCAGGCATTTCTATTAACAGCAGACTGATCCGCCAAAAACCTCAACCTGCAACTTGACGCAACTTCTGGGAGGAGAACTGTCTGTCTGCTACACGCATGAGCTTCCTTCGCTAATATATCCGCACAACCTAAAACTTCCCTTTTCGCATAATTAATCTCTATATTCCAATCCTTATAGATTAGAGTTCTAGTGTCTTGGATCAGTTGACAGAGTGTCCCATAACATCCGCTATCCCTCAGCACATAGTTGACTGCTTGCAATGAATCAGAAAACACCTTCACCTCTCTTAAGTGTAGACTTTGGCAAACTTCCAACCCTGTTTTAATAGCATGTATCTCCGCAGCTGTGACTGACGCTACATCAAGGGATTTTTGAAATCCCATAACCCATTGCCCCTTCTCATCTCTAACAACTCCACCACAGGCTGCTTGACCTTGACCTCGAACTGAAGCATCCACATCTAATCTAACCTGTCCTGGTGCCGGTGGCTTCCAGTGACAATCTGCATTCGCTTGACCTCCAAGAACACTGTGCTGAAACTTACCAACCCTTGCTTCCTCCATAATATGAAACATGCAACTTTGGAATATCTCACAGGTAGGGGTCTGCTTGGCTTCAAAGATCGTTATACATCTAGACTTCCATATTGTCCAGCATACATGTGCAAAGATCTTTGGCCATGGCCATCTTGAAAATTGTCTTTTTCCTGGGCAATGATTAGAATTCCAGCGTAACCAATCCTGCAAAGAACAAGAAAAGAAAGCAGTATATGCGTTAGTTGAAATAAATTCCTTCCATAATTCTTTCGCTCTTGTACAGTCTCTCAATACATGTAAGACACTCTCCTCACTTTGGCACTCAAATGAGCACAATTCAGACAAAGCAATGCCTCTTTTAGCTCTAAGTGAGTTATTCATTAATCTCTCATGACTAACTTGCCATAGGAAGTATTTTAGCTTTTCAGGAATCGGCCAACGCCAAAATCGATGCCAGAATGGATTTGTATTATCATCCATTGACTGCGTTAAAAACTTATATGCTGCCTTAACAGAAAATAAACCATCACTCGATCCCCTCCACCAAGGTTCATCCTCCCTGTCTCCAATGGGGGTTCTAAAGCATTTGATTGAGTTGACCATATGAGTTGGAAGAAATCGTCTCAATCTGTCTTCATCCCACCCTCCACCAGGTAATACAAAATCAGCCACTTTGTCTTCCAGATTAATATGCTCTAAATTGTCCACCACCATAAATACAAGTGGCCTCCCAAAACTAGCCCACGAATCAAGCCAGAATCTTGTCGTACATCCACTATTAATCTTCCATCCCACTCCCTTCAAAAAAGAGTCCCACACTGATGTAATCGCTTTCCATGTTAGGGAATTTGATTTTTTCTTATGCACTTGTGGAATGTGACTATCACCACATTCATACTGGGATTTCAAGCATTTAACCCATAAAGCATCTTGCTTCGTGATCAGACCCCAGCAAAGTTTCATAATGAAAGCTTTATTTTGATGATCCAGACTTTTAATACCAAGTCCACCAGATGATTTACTGGCCATAACCCTATCCCACGCCACAAGGTGCATTTTCCTCAGATTCACATCTTGGCACCAAAGAAAATTACGGCTCATTTTCTCAATTTCTCGCAACACTCCTACTGGTAGTAATGAGGATTGCATTTGATATGAGGGCAGAGTAGCTAAAACAGCCTTGATAAGTACTGTATGACCAGCCATATTGAGAAATTTACCTTTCCATGATGATAGCCGTAAACGAACTTTTCTAATAATATGCCCAAATGTGGTCTTGGTGACTCTTTTATGAATCAAGGGCACTCCCAGATATTTCCCTAAATCAGGCGTTATATCGATTCCCAATCTCTGAGACAAATCTATTGCTTTATTGAAATTGACATTTCTAGAAAAGAACACTTTGGATTTATTCAAATTAATTTTATGGCCCGATGCTTCACAGAACATTGTCATCACCTATTTAAGCACTTGCATTTGTTTAACGGATGCCTCAGCAAACAGAATGAGATCATCTGCAAAAAAGAGATGAGAAATAGCCGGTCCACCATTTTTGAATGTTAATGGTTTCCATCTTCGCCGCTCACATTCAAGAGAAATTAAGTGGCCTAGCCGTTCCATACATAAAACAAATAGATAGGGACTTATTGGATCACCCTGTCTCACACCCCTTGATGGAACAAACTCAGAACCTTCCATCCCGTTCCACAGTACTCTCATTGAGGCAGTAGAAATGCAAGCCATGATCAATTGCACCATAGCTTCTTAAACTCCAATTAGCCGAAGGGTCTCTTCAACAAAGTTCCAATCTAGCCTATCAAATGCCTTCTCCATATCCACCTTGACTACCACATAACTCTTTCTTCCTGGCTTAGTTCTCATGAGATGAATGGCTTCTTGAGCAATGATAATATTATCACTACTCGATCTTGTAGCAATAAAACTACACTGCTCTTGACCAACTAAATCATTCATTAAATGTCGCATTCTGTTAGCCAAGAGCTTGGTCAAAATCTTGAAACTTACGTTACAGAGAGAGATGGGCCGAAAGTCTTTCAAAGACACTGGTTGCTCCACCTTTGGAATCAAAACAATATTCACCTGATTAATTTTCTTAAGACTCTCAGGGTCTTGAAATGCTTGCATAATTGTTTGGCAGATTTTGTCACCGATTAAATTCCATTGAGTTTGGAAAAAGTGAGCATGCAAACCATCAGGACCTGGAGCCTTGAAAGCCCCTATTGCAAAGGCAACATTTTTTATTTCAACATTGTCAACTTGCTTATGCAACATGGTTACCTGATGTTCTTGTAAAATAGGAAATCTGGACGCCCAACCTGCATGACCAGCAACAGTAGCATCTTTAGTATATAGCTCTTGATAATATCTAGTGGCCAATGATCTCAGTTTGTCATTATCATGAACCCAACGTCCTTGTTCATCTTGCAAGGCCCAAATTTTCCTCTTCCTCCTTTTAATTATTGTGGATGCATGAAAATAGCGAGTATTACGATCACCCCATTATAGCCAATGACATCTTGATTTTTGAAACCATAATAATTCCTCTTATGCCATTAACTTACTGTATTCACCCCACAGCTTTTTCTCTATTTTATATAACCCATTTGGACTTTGACTCCTTTTGGATCTTTCTATTCCTTCAAGCCTTCTGAGTATCCTTTTTTTTCTTTCAACAATATTGCCCACTCTATTACCATTCCACTCAATTGCTTTTTCCTGAAAACCGAGAACCCTTGTCTGCCAATCCGTGTCTTCCCATGCTGATTTAACAAGTTCCTGGAACCCATCCTCAAGTTGCCATGCAGCTTGAAAATGAAATCTCTTCGGAATTCTTGTGCTATTATTTGAGCAAATACACTCAATAATCACCACCTTATGATCTGATTTGTATTTCAAATCATAATGGACACGAGTCTGAGGGTAGGTTAGCTCCCACTGCAAATTACAAAAAACCCAGTCAATCTTCTCCCGAAGACCTTCCCGTTCCCAAGTATACGTACTCTGAGGATTATTGATTTCGAGGAGCCCAGCTTCTTCAATAACTTCATTAAATTGCTTCATCGATAATTCATTGAGTCCCGATCCTCCTTCCTTGTTGTGAGAGTAACGATAAGCATTAAAATCCCCTACTAAAATCCACTCCTCATCAGTATGATCTGTAATTGCTCCAATAGTATGCCAAAGACATTGCCTTTTCTGGTAATTTGTTTCCCCATATATAAAAGAAACAAAAAAATTGTTGTTAAGCACCATATTTTGAATACGGCAATGAAGCAACTAAGTAGTTGAAGTAATGTATTCTACATTGTAATCACATTCATTCCATAGCATCCATATACCCCCTGCAAATCCCGTAGCCTCAATTCTTATCCAATTACTAAATCCTAGGTGTCTTACTACTCTATCCGCTTTCACTCCACTTATACGTGGTTCAATCAAGCATAATATTTCAATTTTATTTTTTCTCACAATGTCTTTAATCAAAATTGGGAAAGTCCGGCTTCTGGCCCCCCTACAATTCCAACTTGCAATAATCATTATAATCAGCAAAATTAAATAGATGAAGGAGCAATTACCTGCTCTGAACTGTTTCTGGTACAAACTCCACATCATCAAGATTGTCGCTCACATTCAGATCTCCTTTACTGGAGCTCGTCTTCCCTCTGTCCAGATTATGCGACTCCTCTACCCGATTTTCTTCATTGTCCTTAACATCGTTCCACAATGGATCAGGAGGCTCTGGTTCACTAGCCATCACCACTAGTGAGTTCCGAATCTCCCCAAAATTCCCTTCAGTCGGCTTAGTTTGGCCTTGGCATAAAGGCAGCACAACCTCCTCACCATTAGTAATGGTTTGCTTCCCACCATGGGCTTTAAAGTCCCTATCAATATGATCCACATTGCCACAGACCACTCTATGGGCCCTTTGTCTTGGCACTTTTTCTTTTCCATGCTCACGTGAGTCTATTGTTTTTAAACCACTTGACTCCCCTTTTTCACCATGTGCTAGGACTAAGGCAGTTCCACTTTTCACTATTCCCGTAGTCCCACTCATATTCTTGCTTTGGTTTTCTTCCTTATGTTTCACTTTATTATAATTTATTTTTTTTCCATTGTTTGACTTTCCCACATTTGGTGTGTCAGGAGCAGTTCTTGCATTTTGCCTTTGAGCAGCCGATTTGACATCTTCTTTTCTATTGTTCACTGCCAAAGGTACTTCACTTCCTCTATTCTCCTTACTTCTATCGTCTTCTTCCTCTAAGCTCATACATGTGAGGACTGCAAACCGAGATTCGGTAACTGGCATATCTTTCCTACGGTCATTTCTCACTGAACTCCCTTGATGTATCTGTCCATGTTGCTGGCCTACCCACTTAGAAATTCGTGCCTTTCCACCCTTGGAAACGAACATCCACGGACCAAACGCGTCCTTAGCAGGTTGCGGCACCTTCTCCGGCGAACTCACTGGGAGTTTCAATGTTGTATGGGCTTCACCTTGGTGAACCTGAGGCTGACCTTCTTTTCTTATCAAAGAACACTCCTCTCTTCTATGTCCATACCGACCACACTCAAAACAAATAAGTTTCAACCCCTCATATTCTACATTGAAATCTGCTTCCACTGCAATTACCTAAGGAACTAACTTCTTTTGTAAGTCTAGTTCCACACAAATTCTAGCATATCTTCCTCTTTCTACTCTCGTAGGACCCTCTGTATTATCAGACAAAGTATTTAAATCCACCCTCAATGGTCTTCCAATCCTCTCCCCAAGTCTCACAATGCAATGTTTGTTGTAGCAGTGCATCAGAATATTTGGTATACGAACCCAAGTTACAATTCTGCCAAACTGATTCTTGAAAGGGTCAAAGTAAGTTGTCCATCTTTGCACTAATATGCAATGTTGAAATAAGACCCATGGCCCACCATAGAACACCTTCTTATAATGAGTTCGCCAGAGCTCTTGATCAGTGAACTTAACCAAAAAATAATTATTTGGCAAATCAATTAGATCAAACGCTGTTATTCCCCATAGGCGAATAAGGTGGGATTTCAACATGTAAAGATTGAACCTTTTGCCCAAAACCGTGATGATGAGGGAGAAGTTCCATGGTTTACACCATTCATTATACTCTTCTTCCGAAATGGGAACTACTGGGTAAATTTCCTTCAGTCTCTGGATCTCTTCTGATGGCTTTTCATATATTTTTCAAAAGGGCATGTCCCATCACCGATCCTGCCCAAAAGACTCATACGTAAGTCATTAAATATTGATTTAATAAGTTCCGCTCATTAATAATAGGGAAAATCCCTGAAAAATACATCTGAAATAGGGAAATAGCTATTCAATGTTATGAATTCCAAAATTCTATATCAGTACCGTGTTAGTATGGATGAACAGTATGGGGGCTCCAAAAGACGATTTTGCCCTTCAGCCTTCATTCTTGCCACTTCAGAATAATAACATGCGGCTCTTAATTAACAACTCCGGGTACTTGATTAATAATTCCAGTTTCATCTTTTTACTTTCACAATAACAACACCGGTCTTGTTATTAACAATACCATATTCTACATTAACAACTCTCATTTCTTGTTTCACAACTTCGTAATTTAAGTTTCAAGGCCAATAACAACACCTCTTTCTTTATTAACAACACCGTATTTTACATTAACAACACTATATTTTTGAGATGCGAATATGTGAAAGAATAAAGCGGAGTTGTTAATCAAATATCCGGAGTTGTTAATTAAGAGCCTCGTGATGTTATCCTGAAGTGGCGAGAATGAGGGCTGAAGGGTAAAATTGTCTTTTGGTGCCCCCGCACTGTTCATCTGTACTGACACGGTACTGATCCAGAAATTTGGAATTCGCAACATTGAATAGGAATTTCCCTATTTTGGAGGTATTTTTCAGGGATTTTCCCTTAATAATATATCACGTTCCTTCTATTTATAAGTTTTTTTAATTAATTTTCAAATTCTAAGAGAAGTTAGTAAACTCATTAACTATAGACTAAATATCCAATTTCATCTTTATCTATGATTGGTTCCAAAAGTCAACATGAATAAATTCTTTCTATTTATTGCAATTAATATGGGTAAAAAAATACAAAATACATTTATTATCCTAAAACTAGACTTAGAAATGTGATAGGCCTCAAATACAGGCCTCAAAAGTCAAATGATTAAATAAACAAACAACGATATCATAGGGAGATGACTTGGCTTGGGTAGATATAGGTCATCAACATTGATGATAATTAAGGGAATTAGTTAATTAATTTCTTGCTAATGATATGGAATTTTACCAGTATAGCATGAATGGTGAGCATAGAGGATGAAAGGCAAGATGAAGAGCATGATTTACATTAGAGTGCCTTTTTCCAAGACGTTAGGGTGTTTTTTCTTTATTGGCATGTAGTAGTCAATTAGTTGTCATTAGTCCTTCAATCTAATTATAATTTTTATGGTAAAGATTGGCTCTTACTGTAAGACCTTGCCTTATATACCCCTTTTCCTCAATATTACTCAGTGTAACAATACGTAGTTTGGTGGGCAACATAGGAATAACGTAAATATATTGATAATGAGTATTTGATTACAGAATTTCCCACGAGGATAGTACGTAATAATTACAAATAATGTAGCTGCATAGGACTACTGCGTGTCTAAACACGTTCAAGTGAAACGCAGACACCTTCCCATCTTTATTCCACGACTTCATTCCTATCGTTCATTCCTCTTCTTTGTTCTCAACATACCTTCTGTCTTCACATCCGGTCTTTGAGTCCTCCTCTAGTACCTTTTCTTTTTCAACCATTGAAGATGCTTCTTCTTTGACACCTCATGGCCCTCTTGATTTCTTGACTTTCTCTTTCTAAAACGTCATTGTTCACTCCTCTCTCTCCCCTCTTGATTTTGCTTGCTTTGATTTTCTTCCTCTTGAGCTTCCTCTCTCTAAGTTTTCCAAAGTCAGTCTCTCCACTCTCTCTCTCTCTCTCTCTCTCTCTCTCTATTCTTGTTGTTGATGGCATGAAATAGAAGAAGAAAAGATGAAGACCAAGCCTTTAAAATATCTTCATATTATTTAATTAATAATTGTTAGTTTATGGCTTAAGCATATGTGCTTGGGCTTATCTTCTTATGACACTTTCTCTTTCCCCTTTTTCCATGATGCCCAACGTAAATATGAGAAAGAGAAAGAAAAAATGATGATGCCATTTTAAATATCCCATCTCTCTTTCTTTTACATATATTATTTTAATCAAATCTTATGACGACATTTCTTCATGCCTATCCCTTCATTAATTTGCGTCATAAGCTTTCTATTGCATGAGAACTAATTCCTCCCTTCTAGTTGGCCCATAAAAGAAGTCCCAAGGGTCCATTAGAAAAGCAAAATAGGCTGCTGGATTTTGTTCCATAATTACAAGATTGTCATAACATTTTTTTCCCATTTTTGGAATAGTTGGCAATTTTGGAAGATTTTCTGGCCAAACTTTGAAAAATCATAACTTTATTTATAGACATCGAATTGGAGTAATTCCAAAGGCTATATGACCCTTATTGAGTCTAGTTTCAAGGAAAAAAAAATATAGCCTTTAGCAAATTGGAAGCTTAACATTCCCAGAATTTAAATCTTTGGACATTGTCCCAGAAATTGGCTAGTTTCACTGGGTAAACTTCAAAAATCCTTATCTTTTAGTATATAGGCCCAAAAATTACCCATTACCTATCAAATTAAATCTTAGGATATCTAATTTCAATCTATAAAATTTCACAATTTTTAGACATCATTTGCCTATTTAAAAATGTCCCACAACAAGACTGCTACACAAGGAAACTCACTGGTAGCAAACCTCAACTTGTACAACTTGTTTTCCCACATAACAATGTTGTGTGTAATCACTAATTGCTTAATTTTGTCATCTCATGTGCTCTTTAATTCACCATTTTATTTCCTTATCTCTAAGGAATTTTGGTGACTGAAATTTGGGATGTTACATATCTCCCCCAGTTCAATAAATTTTGTCCTCAAAATTTGAATGTCTACAGCTTGGGGATCAATCCTATCTCACTGTGCAAGTCATCCCTAGGTTATGCATACTTATAAAGTGTGCACCACAAATTACCTGATATTTATGGATGAATTGCCTATCAACACTTTCATATTCAACCCATTTTGTACTCATGTGTCACCCAACCCATTATTGTACTGATTGTCTATCTGGACACTTAGTATATTATTCTAGGCCTCAAAGCCTTGTTGAAACACTACCCCAATATACTTATCCTTATAGCGTATCTCATTCCATTCTCATAACATTGCATATTCTAGTCTTATGGCCCTGTACAAACATGTATACTGGGACTTACCGCCAACAGGCTTGTTTGTAGACATGACTGTCTATAACTGTTTCCACTATTTGTAACCGTGTCTGCCTATTTGGTGTTTAGGATCATATAACCGTTTGATCCTTACTAGCCATATTATATATTGTCTAATCAAACTATGTGTTTTGCTTATGATCAAATGACTTCTTGTCCCTTTACTATCATACTGTGTGCATTGGTCATCGTGCACTATTCACTATGTGCACCATCCACTGAATGCACTGTGTCACTAGTGGATGATTCATTTTGTGAGGCTATAGTTGTTAAGAAGCATTCGCCACCATTATGCCCTATTACACTAGGGCTCATCCCAATTCTAGTTCATGTGTCACCACAAACCACAAGGGTTGTGTGACTGTTGACCATACAAGTCATTGCACTATACACCATGCAGGATATAATACTGTACACAACTCAGGGTGTAATATGTTTGCCACACCGTGTCAGCAACATGTTTTACACACCACCTTTCGGCCTCAGTGTTACTTGTGATTTTTACCATTACAACCAGGACTATAATGCACGATGTCCTGGCCATGTCGAGGTTGTATCCTGATCACGGGGTTGCTTAACATGCTCTGATATAGTTAGCTCATTACTATACAGTGATATAGTTGACTTACTTTATATTATATCACTGTATGGCACACCGCCTTAGTAGCATATTTTACGCACATCCTTTTGGCTTTAAGGCTACTTATGCTTTTTGCCAGTGCAACTAGGACTCTCCTAGCAATGTTAGGTGTGTATCCTGATTATGGGGTTGATTAAAACACTCTGATGGGCTGCCTGTGTCACTGTAGACCCCATGAGTCTAATAATGTTTTGGGATGATCAATACTAGTGTGAATTTTAACCTCTCATATTGTCCCCAAATGTTACACATAAATTTACTGTCCTATTCAACTGTGTTACTATTTCATGTTGGCTTTCACTGCACCACGCTGATGTAGTATTTTCCCCATGTGTCAATATGATTTGATTGGAGTTCCATAGGAATCACTTATATCACCTGATTAAAACCAAAATCTGTGTGCCTCTGAGATACTTCCTACCTGTTTCAACCCAATATTATGTTCACTATATTAGGATTTGATAAATCCCATTCTGTGAGACAACGTGTCTTAGCACCACTCTTTGGTACTCCTCATATGCTTCTATACTCTTCAAATAGATTAGAATATTGACTCTAAATCTATAATCAATCCTCTATCAAATGAAGATAGGGGTGTCGACCTTTGTCAACAGTATACCCCTGTTGACTAAGCTGTGTTGTGCATGTCAGCAAACTGGCTTCCTCAGGAGCAGGTGTAAACAGAGGCTCCCATTCGGGTTCCTCAGACTGTTGTTCATATTCTTGTTTTCCAATATTGTCCCTGTCTGTGTTCTATTTCCGTTGCACTTCCCATTGTTCATTCCTGATGATCATTGATCATTGTTTGCTATTCTATTAACATGCCCTCTATTTGCTATATTGGGTTAGGTCTAACTTTTTGACCCTACCTAGCACTTATACCTCATGGTCTCGTCACCTTTATGTTTCACTATGTGAAGCAAAGAAGAGGTAAGTATCTCATAATCATAAGGGCATATCTGTCATTGCACCATGTGTTGGGTACACAAGTACTTCTAAAATTACACATAATAGAGGTTTACTGTAGTCAAGGAAAATTTGTAATAATATACAGCCTATAAACTACCTTACAACATGTTGTTCTCCTGTGTTACATAACATAACATGTTCATGTAACTTCCCAGGGGGTCACCTATCCTCAAATTTCCCTAGGTTGAGCACACTTAACTTTTGTGTACCAGTGTCAAAACAAAGATATCGGCTTCAGCTGTCTCTGACCATGGCTACCCTGTGACTACCCTTGGTCCACTAAGTTGTGCCACTGTCGCCGGCTGACTAAACATTGTTTGTGGACACTAACCATACTTATATATAGTCCAAGTACATGTGCCTAAATGTGTACCCTGATATGTTCCCTGTTGTCAACAAAGTTGTCGATTAGACCCCAATCTATAGTCTCATTCTTTTTCTGACCCAACATACTATGTCCGGATAGGAGTACAGTGTTGTACGGATCCCAATGTCATTCAGAATCCCCAAACTAAACTATCCCTGGCCACCCTCCACTGGGGTCCGTTAGTCTGTATATACTATATTCTGGGCCGCTGGGATGTGGTACTCACTGACAACCCACAGGTATATTCCCTTGATGTGTTGCCATAGCTCTTGATTTGGTTGTAAGCTATGTGTCACGTATATTACTCCAATACCGGGATTGGTAACGGAATTTAGATTTTTCTCTGTCTTGTCTATTTGTGGCTTATCTGCCTGGCTCTTAACTACCTGCAACTGTGGCTAAACACTGATCAGCCTATTAGTGATTCCGTTCCAAGATGAGGCCCCACACTTTGGTGGTACTTGGACCCACTCCCTCAGAATTCGTGTCATCCTTGTACCATCATCTCTCTGGTATGGTAATATGTGTTGCCTTTCGGGTATTCCACCGTTTCCTCAGGGCTTGTCTATTCCTTTTAAGGGCTTGTGACCTAGCTGAAGTAATTCACTTCATTATTACTATCACTGTATAATCAAGCATATCATTATACTATCCTATTGCTAAAACCATCGTATTTACTCTGAGTAGACAATTCCATGGCCAAAATCCATGCTCTGATACCAAAATGTAAGACCTTGCCTTACATACCCCTTTTCCTCTATATTACTCAGGTAGCAATGCGCAGTTTGGTGGGCAATATAGGAATAGCATAAATATACTGATAATGAGTATTTGATTACAGAATTTCCTACGGGGATTGTACCTAATAATTACAAATAATGTAGCCACACAGGGCTACTAGGGTGTCTAAACCAGTTCCAATGAAATATAGATACCTTTCCGTCTTTGTTCCACGACTTCATTCCTATCGTGCATTCATCTTCTCTATTCTCAGCAAACCTTTTGTCTTCACCTCCGGTCTTTGAGTCCTCCTCTTGTACCTTTTCTTTTTCAACCATTGAAGATGCTTCTTCTTTGACACCTCATAGCCCTGTTGATTTCTTGACTTTCTCTTTCTAAAATGTCATTGTTCACTCTCTCTCTCTCCCCTCTTGATTTTTCTTGCTTTGATTTTCTTCCTCTTGAGATTCCTCTCTCTAAGTTTTCCAAAGTCACACACACACACTCTCTCTCTCTCTCTCTATATATATATATTCTTGTTGTTGATGGCATGAAATGTAAGAAGAAAAGATGAAGACCAAGCCTTTAAAATATCTTCATATTATTTAATTAATAATTGTTAGTTTATGGCTTAAGCATATGTGCTTGGGCTTATCTTCTTATGACACTTTCTCTTTCCCCTTTTTCCATGATGCCCAACATAAATATGAGAAAGAGAAAGAAAAATGGTGATGCCATTTTAAATATCCCATCTCTCTTTCTTTTACATATATTATTTTAATCAAATCTTATGACAACATTTCTTCATGCCTATCCCTTCATTAATTTGTGTCATAAGCTTTCTATTTCATGAGGACTAATTCCTCCCTTCTAGTTGGCCCATAAAAGAAGTTCCAAGGGTCCATTAGAAAAGCAAAATAGGTTGCTAGATTTTATTCCATAATTACAAGATTGCTATAACATTTTTTTCCCATGTTAGGAATAGTTGGCAATTCTGGTAGATTTTATGGCCAAACTTTGAAAAATCATGACTTTATTTGTAAACATCAAATTGGAGTGATTCCAAAGGCTATGTGACCATATTGAGTCTAGTTTCAAGAAGAAAAAAAAAGATAGCATTTAGCCAATTGGAAGCTCAATATTCCCATAATTTAAATCTTTGGACGCTGCCCTAGAAATTGGCTAGTTTCACTGGGTAAACTTCAAAAATCTTTATCTTTTAGTATACAGGTCCAAAAATTACCCATTACCTATCAAATTAAATCTTAAAATGCCTAATTTCATCTTGTAAAATTTCATAATTTTTGGACATCATTTGCCTATTTAAAAATGTCCCACAACAAGACTGCTACATAAGTAGACTCACTCATAGCAAACCTCAATTTGTACAACTTGTTTTCCCAAATAACAATGTTGTGTGTAATCACTAATTGCTTAATTTTGTCATCTCATGTGCTCTTTAATTCACCATTTTATTCCCTTATCTTTAAAGAATTTTAGTGATTGAAATTTGGAATGTTACACTTACATACCCTTTCGAGACTTTTTTTTTATTTATTTATAGTTTTAGGCAATAACTTTGATACATTCATTTATTGACATCTGTGTTACAAAACCAGCCCAAGGACCCAAGATATTCATAACTACTAGTGCTCTTATAATTCGTCATCACATTAAATCTTATTGAACCTCTCAAAACTTTTACCCCACTCATATCAAACCTCAGCAAATTCAATAGTTTGCTTTCCATCATGAGCTTTCCTGAAGAAATGCTTCACATAATCTGAGTACAAAACATTCTTATACAATGCTTTCTCCCCACTTGCCACCACTTCAGGCAAAGGTCCTAACACACTTGAGGGTTTAGGGTTCACAAAAATTGGCACTGAAAACCTAATCTTGCTTCCATTTGCTGTCACTCGGTGCTCGACACTCTTGTACCTTCCATTGCTCATTATCTGCAAGGCATCACCAATGTTGATCACCAGGGAGCCGGACACCGGTGGCACATGAATCCAGTGCTCGCCACCGCCATGATTGTCTCGGACGTAAAGGCCACCAGTTTCATCTTGGAGGAGGACGGTTAGGGTTGAGACATCAGAGTGACGACCTATTGCAACTGTTAGATCTGGGTTTGGACACATAGGATAGTAGTTGAGGTTGATCCTCTTTGAGCCCATGAAAAGCGATTCCTTTGTTTCATCAATTTCTTTCACATTTAGCCTTTTCATCAGTACTTTCAAGAGCCTTTTGATCATTGTCTCGGTCTCTTTCATGTATTCTAGGGTTTCATCCCTGCAAGAAAAGGAAAGTATAATCGTACAATTAATAGTTAATCATCAATCCGATCCGCACCAGATTAAATCGTACAATTAATAGTTAATCATCAATCCGATCCGCACCAGATTAATATAAATTTGTGTATATAAATTATATTTACAAAAGAAAATTAGTAATCGTGGAATTCAAATCTAAATATATAGATATCTACTCCATCACCAACCCTACATGTATATTTATAGATTTCAATCATGTATGGTATAAAAACACAACTCAAGTAGCCCAACCAAACCAATTAATCAGTGAATCAGTCCCCCTGACCGACCAAATCAAGAGTTTTGGATGAGTCAACCATAACAATCCATCATATTTGTACTTTATTAACTCTATTTTATCGGATTATGCATGGCTCATATATGAATGTTGCATATACATATGGATTAATTCTTTTATTTAAATATTACTCTTTTTAATGTGATATATGAATATTTTATATTGTAATTATATTATATTATATTATTTCAATCTTGATTGGGTCGATCATGATTCAATTACCATAGTTGGACCATGCGGACCCAATAACTACTTTTGATTGGTCTAATGACCAATCTAGTTCTTAATATCTTGATCTTGACTCATCAGCCAAACTCTCTTTCTTGCTACCAAGTTATTTAGCCAAGATTTAACTTGTGGGGGAAATACTAATTAACTAGTTAAGCAATTTAATTTTTTTGAAATTATGTTAGTAAAGTTGATTTTTTTTTTGCCAGGTTATTAAAGTTGATGTTAACTTTATAAATATTGAACATGTATTTAGTATAATATTGTTGAAGCGAAGAGCATCCAAATTCATCAGATCTGACCGTTCAGATCTAAAATTTTCAAGTGATGTTTTTAAATAAAAAATATTTTTTTAAAAATAATGATAGTCAAGAGATTATTAATATTTTATATTTATACCCATTACAATAATTTTTTTAAAAACAAAATTGAAATCTGGGCCGTCCGAATCTAACGTGCACAATAATATTTTATCATACTGACCTGCATGCAGGAGGCCACGTTGATGCAGCCTCATCCTCAGAAACAAAGAAGAGACTAAGATAATCTTTCCACTCAAGAGCCTTCTCTTTGTCAGGACTAAAGCTCGAACCATACCTAACATTATTAGTACCTGAATTCTCCTTCGAGTACTTCACCTTCTCACTTGCAGGCAGTTCAAAGAACTTGTAAGTTGCAGCCTTAGCATTGTGCAGAACTTGCAGAGGCACGCCATGGTTGATAACTTGAAAGAAACCCCATTTCTCAGCAGCATCACAGATCTTGTCTGCAAATTCTGGGTCTTCCCAATTGGCCACGTCGATTATGGGAATGGATTGTTGATCAAGAAGAAGATTATCTAAGCTGCTTGGTCTTTCCTCTAATGGCTGCACGTACTGCTTTGGGAGGGTCTTAAGTCCGATATCGGAAAGTCCCTTCACGCCATTGCCCTGAAGAAGAACAAATTCAGTGAGATCTGAGGGTTCTGTGGTTGTTGTTGGGAATTGGGTAGCTGCCATTGTTGGTGCCATTTTGCTTGAAAGGAAAGGTTTTGATCGAGCTTTTGCTTTAAGAGGTAGAAAGGGAAGAAGAAGAAGAAAATTTTTGAGTTTGATTTGAAGTGTTTTTGGGTTTGGAAATAAGGTATCTATTTATAGACTGAAATTTGGAGCTTGGGTTTTGTGCTTCTGTGTCGTGGTGACCATTAAGTCATTAACCACATTTGGTGCAGATAGTTATGGATCTAATTCGATCTCTTTAATAAATAAGAATATGGTATTTGAATTATAAATTTAAAATGTCTGCGTGTGTGTATAATATCAAGAGTCAAACCTGAACTCTTGGCCTGCCTGGCACCGTGTTTTTGAGTTTTGACAGAACAAAAAAAAAAACAAAAAAAAACCAAAGAAAGCACCAGATTTTTGACCAAATGCGTAGCGTCAGATTTGAGATATAGTTGTCTGACAAATTAGTGTATTAAATATTTATTTCATTAAATTTTGAACTTTTTAGTCTATTAGTGACTTTTTAAAAAAACATGAAACCAATCAATATAAAGTTTAAAAAATCATATCATGTTCAAATAAAAATATAACTTCCATGGTTGGTTAACGTACAAATGTACTCATGAAGTATATATACGCAAATATGCATATAACACCATAAAATTTTTTAAGATAGGTCAAAAATGCATACAAAGGTTTCAAAATGGTGAGAAAATGTCACAGAGTCCTACGTTCTTTAACTTTTATGTGGAGATCACACTGTTGTATAAGTGTAAAAGAGCAGCAGACGTTAGGTCATATTAATAGCTGTGACATCTTTGCATATTTTAGAACTATCATGGGCATTTTTAACCTAAATGAACTTAGGGTGTCACATGCACATTTGCGAAAACTTCATATAAATAAATTTGCATCTTAACCTCAAATATAAATATAAATTCAAATTAAAATTCATTAATTTTAAAATTTTTTAATAAATATTAATTAATTAAACCATAAATTATTGAATTTTTTTGTTATATGGTATCAACGTAATATTTATATGTATATTTTTTTCTTCATGAATAAGAATTCCTTTTCTATTTTTAAGCTAATAATAAACTTTATGAAATTTTGAAAATTATAGAAACATTTTTTATATGAAATATAATAAACATTCCATGAATCGCATGTCGTAACGAGATTAATTAAATCTAAAATATGGACTTTTAGTTTAATATTTTTTAGAGGCCAAATTATTATCTTCACACCAACTCACATGGTAAGCTTCATGTATGTTCGCTAATTTAATTAGTTATCAAGCTGCCAATAAGGATTAAGAAAATCTCATATATACATACATAGAGAGAGAGAGAGAGAGAGAGAGAGAGAGAGAGAGAGAGAGAGAGAGGGAGGGAGGGAGGGAGGGAGGGAGGGAGGGAGGGAGGGAGGGAGGGAGAATGGCTTTTTTACCATGATATAAAGCAGGGTTAAAACATAGGCTTTTATTATTTGATATTTGTTATGCTTTTTTCTTTTCTTTTTTTTTTTTGTGTGCGGCTAAATTACACAAAACCCCCCCGAACTTTGGGTCAGTTGTATATAACCTCCTTGACATTTCAAAATTTAAATTTAACCCCCTCAACCTTTCATTTTTTAACTATTAACCCCCTGCTATTAAGTGATCATTATCTTTTTAATGGAAATTACTACGTCAGATTATAAGATGATACATGTCATCCTACGTGGTGTCCTATGTAAATTACCAATTTTATAAAGTTCCCCTGAACTTTGAACAGCTGCAGATAACCCGCTGAATTTTAATCAATTACAAATAACCCCCTTGACATTTCAAAATTTTAATTTAACTCCCTTAAAATTTTGATTTAGAATAAATAAACCTCATATTGTTACTTTAACCATTTTAATAAATTTATTAAGTTTTTTACTATTATTTGTCAGTTAAAATAGTTTTCTTGTATGGAAAAAACTGGAAGAATATTATTTAAAAATATAAAAATAAAAATTTCATTATTTATATAACATTTACTATTTTATGGGGTTAATTGAGCATTAATAGTGTAAACTTTTCATCATTTGTGTTAAATATATTCTTAGGATGATTGAGCATTGATACTTTAAATATTATATTTTTATTAGAAAATAGTTCTTGTGCTCATTAATTTTTTTATTAATAATGCATTTTTTTTAATTAGAGGTTCAATGTTTATTTTATATTTTCCTAAATACTATTCTTCTAATTTTTGTCATACAAAAGAACTATTTTAATTGACAAATGATAGTAAAAATTGTAATAAATTTATTCAAATGATACAAAATAATGGCATGTGGTTTAATATCATAAATCACAATTTTAAGGGAATTAAATTTAAATTTTGAAATTTCAGGAGATTATTTGTAACTGTTCAAAGTTCAGGGGAGTTCTCTGCAATTGTTCAAAGTTCAGGGAAGGTTTATGGAATTAGTAATTTATACTGAATGACACATGTCATCTCATAATTTACCGTGACATTTTCCGTTGAAAACATAACGGCCACTTAACAACAGAAGGTTAATAGTTAAAAAATGAAAAGTCAGAAAGGTTAAATTTAAACTTTAAAATATTAGGGGGTTATAAGCAACTGACCCAAAGTTCAGGGGATTTTGATATAACTTAGCCTTTTTTTTGCCCGCATAATGCTTATGTATATATTAGTTTAATATCTGAACAGAGGCCGAATTATTAGCTTCGTCACATGCATGCTTGATAATTTAATTTGTTATCTGGCCGTTCACATGCATGTTGGGTAATGTAATTAGTTATCAAAGCAAGTGCTAACAAGAATTAAGTTTCAGGTACATTGTACATACAATAAAATGGGTATTCTATAGTCTACAAATGGGTATTCTATCGTTATGAAGAAGTAAGATTTCAGCTAGCTAGGTCAAAAAAAAAAAAAAAAGAATAAAGATGACGTAATATAAATATATACATATAAAGCATGATTAGTGGCTTAGTGCCTCCCACGTCAAATCATATCAGATAAAAATTTAGACCATATAAGAGTAAAAGTGTTAAACAATTATTAGAGTTGGGGGAACGGGTCAACCCAACCCTATAACGGCAATTTTTTAAGGGTTTGATCATGAAAAGTAGAGGCTGTTTATCAAAATTATCTCTAAAGTTCAAGCCCGGCTCTTGAACTCATGTTCTCAGGCTAGGCCTAAGAATATTCACTAGTTTTTACTTTTTTTTCAAATAGAAATTTTTTAAAAAAAAAAATCTCATAAAATTTTTAATTCAACTCATAAATATTTCAAATTAAAGTGTCAAACTAAATCCAAATAATCAAACTAAATTAAATCAAAGTATCGAACGTTATCATGAACCCTAAATAGAAAAATAATCCATATTTTTGTATAATGTTTGATTGTGTAATTTATAAACAATTAAAATAAGTTCAAATAACTATTAGTAAAAATGAAAAAATATAATTGATTAAATTATGCTTTTAATTCTTTAAGTTTATATGAGGTATACTTTTGATCTTTTAACTTTATAAAGTATATTGTTTGTCCTATAATTCTAACACCGTTAATACTGCTAATGAAAAACGTTGATGCAACAAACTTAAGTGATAACGGTTTAATTAAATGCTATTAATCATAAATTTAAAATGTGCAAATTGAAAAATATATAAAAACTTAATGAAGCAGTTAATAACAAAACTTCAATTGTATTAAAAATTTTATTTTAATAATCTAAAGATATTAGTTTAATAATCTAAATAGCAAAACCTTAACGATTTGTCATTTATTTTAGTTTAATAATTTAAATACATTATATTCCAAAAGTTAAAACTTAAACACGTTTTGTCAGCTGCACAGTTATCATTTGAGTTTGTTATATCAACATTTTTCGTTAGTAACATTAACAGTATTAGAAATATATGACTAAAATTATACTTTATAAAGTTAAAGAACCAAAAGTATTCCTCATGGCTCATATAAAACTTAAAGGACTAAAAGTATACTTTAACAAAAAAATAATTATCAAAATGGTTAAAATCCATCTCAAATCATCACAAATGAAAAATATATATATATATATATATATATATATATATATATATATATATATATATATATATATATATATATATATATATATATATATATATATATAGTTTGTTTGGACGTTACGATTGCTTATAAGTTGCTTTTTACGTAAATCAAGACACAACTCCTCTCACATACTTACTTCGTATACCGTAAATCACTATTAAAAAACAACTTATAAGCAATCGAATCGCTAAAACAAACATACTTAAAAATGTTATGCTTAAAAATCTGATTTTATATATATATATATATATATGTGTGTGTGGGTTTAAGCAGACTTGGCCTCGTCACTTTTGAACGGTTCGAATTTAAAAGTGTTATGCTTAAAAATCTGATTATCCTAAAATTATGTTTTTTTTAAGCTTAACCTTTTTATAGGCTCGAATTGAAATGGGTCATTAGATGCTCCCTAATCCATGTGTCATGTCTTTTATATTGTCTAAAAATAGTTTAAAAATAGCTCATGCATGTAACTACCCTTTTTATAAAATCCAAGCTTTAAATTGTTTTTATCATGGACGTTTGACATTAATCTATCATTATTTTTTTAAGTAAAATATTATGAACACCCTTCTGTTTTACCTTTTTCTTTTTGATATTATTATCCAATATCTGATTTGAACTCGAGACCCAGAGGGATCTAGCGAGGTTTTACATTGCTAAACCAACTCTCTGTGTTAGTCCCTTCTATCTTACCTTAATTATATAAGTCTTCCCTCTATTTTGAAAAAATATACCTAAACCCAAACCGTTAACTTTTTAAAAAAAATTCTAAAAATATATTTTTTTAATCAAAATTTATATTAAAATAAATTTTATTTACTAAATTATGCTCTTGTAATGACAAGACGTCCCAACAACGGCTTATTGTGTCTTCACTCTTCTTCGGATTGTCCTTCCACTATAAAAAAACACGGAATTTGCGACGGAATTTTTTCCAAGACAAAGTTCGACGGAAATTCCATCGCAAATTTTTCCGACAAAATTTTCTGTGGCAAATTTAGCTAGGAAATTTTTTCCGTGGCAATTTCCGAAGGAAATTTCTGTCACAAAGTTTTTCGACAGAAATTTCAGTCGGAATTTGTCTTCGAAAATTTTCCGACAGAATTTTTTCCATGGCAAATTCCGAAGGAAAATTTCGTCCAAAAGTTTTCCGACGGAAATTTCTGTCGCAATTTGCCACAGAAAATTTCGCAAGAAAAATTAAAAATTATTAATTCTTTAAAAATAATATTTATAAAATTAAAATATTAATTATTAAATAATTATATTTAAATTTAATTTGTAACATTATATTATTATTTATTAATATATATGTTATTAATAGTATATTTATAATTTTATATTAAAAATAATATTTATAATATTAAATTATTTATTTATTAAATAATTTTAATTAAAAATTTATTTCATTTAAATATATAAATATTTTTTTTCATTTTTATTAAATTTTTAATTATTTTTATTAATATTATGTTTAATTAATAATTAATTTTATGTATATAATTAATTAATTATATGTATTTATGCTTATATATATATATATATATGATAATATTATATATATAATAATATATAATAGTATAACAGGTTCATTTCGGCGCAACTGGCAAAGACTTAGCCGCGAAGGCCTCCTCACCATGAGGTCGCGGGTTCGAATGGGAGGAGAGGCATTTGGAGGAATTATGATGAAGCGACACTTGGTAGCCAAGGGAGAGGGACACGTGGCATTTGTAAATTAAAAATATTTTCAATTTTTTTTAAGAAAAATAATTTTTGATTTTTTTTTTAAAAATATTGACGAAAATGAATTCCGTCAAAAATTTGCAACAGAATTGGATTCAGTCGGAAAATTCCGTCGGAATTTGCAACGGAACAGATTCCATCGAAAATTTCCGACGGAATTGGTTTCCTTCAGAATTTGCAACGGAAAATTCCGTCAGAATTTGCGACGAAACAGATTCCGTCGCAAATTTTTTTGTGACGCTATTATTGCCGATGAAATCCATTCTGTCGGAAAACGCGTTCCGTTGAAAATTCTATCATAAATTCCGTCGGGAATTAGGTGTTTTTTTTGTAGTGTTCTAAGTTGTCTCTCTTATACATTATAGCATAGTCATGAATCAAGATTCCCCTGAGATCACTGTACTTAAATTCGAAATTTTTAAGATATTTCATACTACAATGGCAACAACAAAAAGAACAGTCAAAGACGAAGGGAAATTGTTATCTGAGGTGAAGACGAACTTGGAGAGGTCAGATTTGGATACTCGTTTCCTGGTTTCAAACAAAGCTTAATGGTAAGAAATTAGTGAGGTGTAGCCTCTTAGTTGTTAGTGAGAGATAGATTCAAGACATTTACAATTTTTTAAAATGGTAAGAAATTTAAAAAAATTGTAATATAAATAAAATTAATATTTTATAATATATTAGAAAGTATGAGAAATGAGAATATATGTATTATGATTATTTTTTATTGTATACCAAACTTTCTGGTAAATATGAAAGTTTAAATAACTCTTATTAAATAGGGGTATTTCGGTCAAATAAAAATTAAGAGTCGAATTTAATACTCAACTAACTGTTTAGATGAATGGAAATGGAATATTAAAAACGTAGGAGATATTTGTATAATATATATTTTAATTTGTAAAAATATTTATATAAGTTTTCAAAATAGAGTAGGAGTTCATGTAACAAAAAAAAAACAGAGAGAGTGGAAGTTCCTATAATTAATACAAAATAAATAAGTAGTCAAATTACTTTATTATATTTTTCATACAAGGAGAAAATAAAAACAAAAAATTATTTATCACATAATATCGGAAGACGATAGGATTTAAAGGCAGGGATTTAATGTTAAACATTAAATCTTTAAGGTGGTTAAATTTATTATTATCAACATGTGAGGAGTTTTATATATTATAGCCTAAATTTTTAAGAGAAATACTTATATTATTTAAAAATACCACGTCATCTGAATTTTGTCTAATGAAAACATAACTTATATCATTTTAATCCTAATTAGCTGATGACTCGTTTGAAATAATTTAAAGTTTATCTTGTTTTTAAGAAAAATATTAGTTGATCATTTTATTTTAGTTTTTTTAAAAATTAAGATGGTTTTCTTAAAAACAAGATAAAACTTGAATTTCTTTAAGATGAGTTATTAGCCAACTAATATTAAAATGATATGAGTTGTTATGTTTTCAATAGATAGAGTTCATATGACATAATATTATTTGAGTATGTAAGTATTTCTCAATTTTTAAATCCATATCAAATGTCACGTCATCAAGAGAAAATTTAAAAAGAGCACAGAAAAAGTAACAGCAGCAGTTTAATGTGAAAAATTTAAACGTTTTAAATTTTAAACGCATTTTTATTACTAGAAAATTTAAAAAATTATAATTATTTGTCAGAATTAAGGTTAATGCTATATTCTAAAAAAATTACTAGAATTAAAAAAAAAAATACTATAAAGTGATTTAATAATAATTTGCATCATACTTTATAATTAATCATTCAATTATGTATTTCTCCCTCCAGTACTATATATAAATAACATTTTTTCACATAAGTTTGATCTTAAATATAAATAGTAATTTGTGTTTATCTAAATACTTAAGGGAACTATTTTTTAAGTAACTATACTTTTTTTTCAATTTTTAATTTGATACTTATGTCTTTTTTTTTTACCTTTTAATTAAAACTTTTAACTTTGTTCCGTTAACATCACTAAATCCTATAAAGGCTAATGGTGCTAACAGAATCAAGTTATAAGGGTTAACAATACTAAAAGAGTACAATTAAATGATTTAAGCAAGAGGAAATACACATGTATGAAATTTAAAATTGAGGAAAAATATAGGGACATATAAAATAGCTTTCCCAAATTAAATGCAATTTTTTCATTTTTACCCACAATTAATTATATTTCTCTTCTACATACTTTTCTAACTCATTCTCTTTCATCTCTTTTCCCACCCATTCTCTCTCATTCATCATTTTCATAAATAAGGGTAAATTTAAAAATAAATTACATCTCTTACATTTTTATTATTTTTAACTAATCAATATTTTGATTTATGTTATCTATGAGTTGTTACTTATATATCATTATAGGTTAGATATACATTAGACCTAAAATTCAAATGATTTTCAATATTATCTTTATTGACTACACTAAAATCCAATATCAATATACTATCAATTATTACTCTCTCTCACCACCATTATTAAATATGACATAAATGGAGAAAAATATTTAGTGCTCCTAAAAAAACTAGGAAATCACTTGTGAAAAAACTATAAATAATTGTTAGTGGGTAGTTGGTACCTTATAATTTAGACGTATAGGACAGAGGTTACATTGCACAAAATATATTCAAATTTACATGAGTTTCATTTCACCAACTCAATGGCAAGCTGCATGTTTGTTTGTTAGCATGGCTTTTGTGCTTTCAACAAGGATTAATAAAATTACAGAAAGCATGATTTGAGCCCCCCATAATGAATAAGAAATATCAGTTACTCCATCCATCCCCTAATATAAAAGTTATTTAATTAATTTAGGTAGAATAAAAAATAAATAAATAAATTTGAATAAAGGTGGCATGATCTCCTTAAAGTATTTCTTTGTACCATTAAATTAGTTTGAAAAAAATGATAACAATAGGAAATAAAATAAATTGAGATCTTATGTTATAGATCAAATCCAATATCTCAACTAGCTCTTGCATTAGTATATTTTTCTTCCTCCTATTAGCAAAATGTTTATGGATAAACAAAATTAATAGCGTAAACATGACAAAAATTATAAATAAATCATTAGAATCATGAGTATCCTCAAAAACTAAAGTTATCATTGGGGATCACTGTCTTCCTCTACTCTTATTGTTCTTTTCCCCTTCTCTTCTCTTCTACTATTGATCTCAATCTTTAAGTTGAAATTTAACCAGTTCAAATTTAATGTTTTATAAAATTATTAATGAAATATTAAATTATTTAAAAATAAATAAATAAATTCAAGACGGCTAAATTTTAGTTATGATAATTAAAACTGTAATAAAAAATATTTTTATAAAACATTATATTTGAACCACTCAAATTTCAATCTAAATGTTGAAATGAGTAGTGGAAGAAAAAAATAATATTAAAAGTAGAGGAGGGTAGCCATCTTTTTTTTTTTTTTTAATTTATTAGATCTAGGGTAATGAGTAGTGGAAGAGAAGAGAAGAGTAAGAGTAGAGGAGGATAGCCATATCCCTTATCTTTTTCTTTTTTCTTTAATTAGATCAAGGGTTCTCACCTCTTCCGCTTTCCAGAATTCGAACTTGTATTCTTCTCCTAACTAAGAGTAGAGGAGGATAGACAAGTCCCTTATCTTTTTTTTTTTTTTTAAATTAGATCAAGGATTCTCACTTCTTCCGTTTTTTTGAATTCGAACTTGCATTCTTCTCTTTACCGGAGTAAGTAAAGTCCCTTACCACCTCAACCAACAGTTTGTTGGTAGCCAAATCCCTTATCACTATAGTTTAAGAGACTTGTAATTATAATTTAAAGAATAAATTTTTAAAACTACTTGGAAATATGAATTTCTTCAAAGAGAATATTGACCTCAAAATTTATTAATAAGTTCTTTTAAGTGGAATAATTCTCGTTTTTATAAAAAATTTTTAAGTAAAGTTTATCCAATTAAAATTTTGAACTCTTGGCGAATGGTTACTAACCACGGGACATTTTGCTTAAAGATTATTGATCTTGTTGGAAGAAAATAAAGCACGCGCTATCAACAAATTGGGTCTAGTGAAAAGAGCTAATCTCTTATAATTTGGGGAATCAATGTTCAAATTTCTACTATGAGATATGCCAATATTTAGCACCTGGTAGTGACACAAACAAGTTTACCTCCATTACGAGGGTTTCAGTATGCCCAGAAAGAAGTAAAAAACAGAGCAGGCATAGGTGAAGAATGTAAGAAACTATCGCATATTCACGACTTTTTTTTTCGGACAAAGCATATTCACGACTTGAAATAAATGATGGTTCAATAAAATCAAAAGAAAAATTTTCAATACAAAGATCTGTTCGGATTTTAAAAAAATACTTTAGACTTGAGTGCAAAACGTAATGATTATAAACATAAAAAACAGTTTTTTTTTTTTTTTTTTTGAATTACAATGACAAGAGCATAAAGACTCTTGAGGCCATACGGACCAAAGGAGGTAAACAAAGCAACCGAAAAAAAACTGTCAAGTCCGAAAATCACAGCAGAGATCTGCTAACAAGGTGGGCAAGCAGAAATCTGGTGGATAATACAAAAAAGACAAATCGCTATTTGAGTCTAGAGCCCATTTTGCCAAAACATCAGCACATTTCAGGGCTTCTCTGTGACAGTGATGGATCTCTAGATCCCAATCCCTGTAGATTTCATTCCTGACTTCTTCCAATTCATATTGAAGCAGGTGGTACTGACCATGTGTGAGGAATAACATTTGAACGGCTTGCAATGAGTCAGTAAAAAGTTTGATCTTTCTGAAATTCCTGAGTTTGCAAATTTGTAGTCCAATACGTATAGCTTGAATCTCCGAAGCTGTTGAGCCAAGGCTGAATCCCGTATTTTGCTGGAATCCGCAGATCCAAGCGCCAGAGCTGTCTCGCACCACTCCTCCAACTGCTGAATTTTTGAACTCATCTGCCACAGTGTCCACATCGATCCGAATATATCCTTCTGGTGGGGCACTCCAACCTTCCGAGTATCTTTCTGGAACTGTAAATATCTTGTGTTTGAACCGGTCCTCCTCTATGCCTTCATGTAGGAAATGAAGTCCTCTGTGCAGAAGTTGGTTAGGACGAATGGAGGTTCCTTCGAAAACTCTACTGCATCTATTCTTCCAGATTTACCAGCATAGTGAACTAAAGACTCTCATCCAGGGCCACTTAGAATACTTGCGATCACCCGGTGAGTGTTGCATATTCCATTTGATCCATACTTGTAAATTTCCAGAGAAAAATGCAGAGTGATAAGATGGGTTAGTACAAGAAAGCCACACAAAACTAGCAAACTCACAATCTCTCAGTATATGTATCGCTGTTTCCTCACAAGCACACTCAAAAGGACACTCAGGGTTTGACCTCCCATCTCTCTTAGCACGGATTGCATTCGTGGGAATTCTCTCCTGGAACAATTGCCACATGAAGAATTTTACTTTCTCAGGAATAGGCCATCTCCAGATGCTTTGCCAGAACGGATCAGCCGGTTCCGAGAGCGACGAATAAATCATAGAATAAGCTGATTTGACGCTAAAATTTCCATCAGAAGATTCCTTCCACCAAAATGAATCATTTCCAGCCTGGGAAGGAGAAGTAACTTTTTTAATCCTTTCGATCACCCAACGCGGCAAGAACATACTCCATTTCTGGATATCCCAATTTCCGTCCAAACCCACAAATTGCTTCACCACTTCCTCAGGATTTAACAACTCTTGATTCTTATCGACATAGAAAATAAGGGGTTGATCAAGACTTGTCCATAGATCCCACCAAGCATTTGTGGACTGCCCACTTCTTAGCTTCTTTCCCACTGCTTTCCTAAATGAATCCCAAACAGTTAAAATTGCATTCCAGACCGCAGATTGGTTCTTTTTCCTTTCCACTCTTGGAATTTCATTATCCCCACAGTCATATTTTGCTCTGAGAACTTGCACCCAAAGGGCATCAGGTCTAGTAATGAGATTCCAGCACAGCTTCATAATGAGCGCTTTGTTTTGGCTGGAAAGGTCTTTGACACCTAGACCACCCTCCTTTTTGTCTAACTTGATTTTTTCCCAAGAGATGAGATGCATTTTCTTACTATCCTGCCCCTGGTTCCAGAAGAAATTTCGATTTAATTTTTCAAGATCCTGAAGAACACCTTTAGGAAGCAGGGTAGTTTGCATCTGGTAGAATGGTAGAGTAGAGAGGACAGAGTTGATCAGGACGGTTCTCCTTGCCATATTCAAGAGTTTACCTTTCCAGGAGGATAGCTTTTTGTGAACTTTAGATATCAGAGGGGCGAAGGTCAGTTTGGTAACTCTTTTATGAAGCAAAGGAACACCTAAGTATTTGCCTAGATCCCCCGATAGACCAATTCCCAAAATTTGACCCAGCTGTTGGGCTCTGTGGAATTAAACATTTCTGGATGCAAAGATTTTTGACTTCTGGAGATTGATCTGATGACCAGACACCTTACAGAAAAAAGCCATTAGGTCTCTGATATTCTCCAATTGGCTAGTAGTAGCTTCACAGAAAAGATGGGAGATATTCAGACACGATTGGCTAATCCTTAGAGGCTTCCAACTTCTTTCGGCAACAGCCCTGTTTATCAACTGACTCAGTCTTTCCATACAGAGAATGAAAAGGTAGGGGCTCAAAGAGTCACCTTGTCTCACACCTCTAGAAGGTTTGAATGGGATTGAGAGAGATCCATTCCATATCACTCTCATTGTTGGAGAGGAGACGCACAACATCAATATCTTTACAAAATGGTCACTCAGACCCAAACTACGGAGGTTGAAGTGCAGGAAGTTCCAGTCGATCCTGTCAAAAGCTTTTTCCATATCGACCTTAATGGTAACATATCCTTTCTTCTTTCTAGTCATTCTCATTGTGTGGATCGCTTCTTGGGACAGAATTATGTTGTCACAACTTTGCCTACCCCTGATGGAATTGCATTGAGTTGGATGAATCAGGAAGTCCAACACAGATCTCATTCTGTTTGCCAGGACCTTGCTAAGAATTTTGTAACTCACATTACAGAGAGATATGGGTCTGAACTCCTTAATTGAAGCGGGATTTTCAACCTTTGGAATCAGCGTGATGTGAGTTTAGTTAATATCTTCAACCCTGCTAGGGTCTCTGAAAATTGAGAAAATAAGATCACAGATCTTTGGACCCACAATGTTCCACTGGGTCTGGAAAAAATGAGGTTGAAGCCCGTCAGGACCCGGTGCCTTGAAAGCACCCATCTCAAAAGCTGCATTTTTTATTTCCATAGTGGACACTTCTTTTTGAAGGTGATAAAGCTGAGAGTCATCCAGAGATAGGAAATCGATTTGCCAATCAGATACATTTTGTACTTCCTGATCTGCCGAGTAAAGATCTTGGAAGTAGTTAAGAGCTAATGATTTTAGCTCTTCTTGCTCAGTAATCCAATTTCCCTGAGCATCTTGAAGCGAGTCAATTTTGCTTTTCTTTTTTTTGACCACCGTGGAAGAGTGGAAAAAACTTGTATTTTTGTCTCCATACTTTAGCCACTTGCACCTTGACTTTTGATACTAGAGAAGTTCCTCTTGATTAACGACCTTAATGTACTCCTTCCATAAGTTTGCTTCAAGCTTAAATAAACCCGGATGAGGGCGGTCGGAGATTTTACGATCAACCCCCTCCAGACGCTTGATTAAAGTCTTCTTCTTTTTCGGGAGACTGCCAATCACATTCCTGTTCCACCAAGAGGCCTTACTCTAAAACTCATTGCAACCAGAAAACCAATCATTATTGATCCAGGCAGAATTTACCAAATCAGGGAAATCTTCTTCAAGGCACCAAGCCGCTTGATATTTGAAATGGTTTATGGGGGCAGTGGCATGATCATTTCCTGCAGTGATCACCAGGACACGATGGTCAGATTTGTACCGGAGCTGGTGGAAATTTTTATGAGAGGGGTAGGCCATTTCCCATCTTATATTACAAAAAGCCCAATCCAATCTTTCCTTGATATCTTGTCTGGACCACGTAAATTTGTCGCCAACTACAGGCAGTTCCAAAAAATCACAATCCTGAACGCAATTCCTGAAGGGAGCCAGTGATCTAGTTAGGACAGCAGCTCCCCCAATCTTATCAGAAGGGTTAAGAAAAGAGTTGAAATCCCCTAAGACAAGCCAAGCCTCAGATACTTTCCCTGCCAATTCCCTGAGAGATGACCAAAGCTCTTGTCTATAACTCCACCTAGGGTCCCCATATACAAAAGTGACGCAGAAACATTTGCTAGATTTTTTCTCAGTCAAACGGCAATGAAGAAGCTGATTTGTAGAGCTGAGATACTCAATAGAAAACTCAGAGTCATGCCACAGAACCCAAATTTCGCCCGCATAACCCATTGCCTCAACCCTCAACCAGTTATTGAAACCCAACTTACGGACCACCACATCAGCTTTATGACCACTAACTCTGGTTTCTAATAGACACATGACCGAGATAGAGTACTTAGAAACAATATCACGAAGGATACGGGGAAAGGACTTACTACAAGCCCCTCTACAATGCCAACAAGAAATAATCATGGAAAAAACACAAAAAAATAGACAAGCACAGAAAAAGAGCTACTTATCTGGAGGCACGCGGACAGACATCGATCTGCTTCTTCTTTTAAAATCCCTTAAATTCCCGCTTGATCTGCCCCGATCATCACACTTCCCAGTAGCTGCTTTCAAATCCGAACTGGGGGCAAGAGGCACTTGAAGTGAAATAGAATTTGATGAATTTTGGTTTTGACCATTAACCATTACCCCCTTACTCGAATCTATCTCATATTCCCTTAAATCCAGAGTGACCGCGTCGGCCTGAGATGAAGATGGCTCAGCAGAGAAATTAATTTGGGGACCCGCCAACGACTCAATATCCGGAACCCCCAAGACCAATGGTTCCACGCTAATTGAGGCGTTTAAAGGTGATTTCTGGTCATTGGAGACGAGCTGGGTTTGTTTAAGATGTGGCCCCTGAAATCTGGCTTGTTCTTGAACTGTGCAGGGGGTAAGTTGCGTCTGGGCTTCGGTCAAAGAGCCCATCACTACATGGTGAGCTCTAGCGCCAGTTTGCGATGGTTGGGCCACGTCCAGATTTGGCCCAGCGGATTTTGCTTTACATTCTTCTATAACTTTAGAGTTTTTTGAGCGCCCTCTAGAGGTGATTGGGCTCCCATGGACATGGGCTCTTTAGGAAGAATTTTTGGCAGAATATTTTTTAGCCCACCACTGATTTGGCCCTTTATCCTATAAGCATGATTTGAGGTAAGATGCTTTTTCCCTTTTTTGGTGTCATATTCATTAATTCCACCTACCGACGCAGCACTCTGTACTTTCTCTGCTCTTCTTCCTGAGTGCACCACCTCACTCGGTTCTCCTCTTTCAAATTCTTCCATAACCTTGCCTTCATCCAGGTCAGCCAGAGTTTGAAAATTCCATGATTTATTTCTCTTCCCCATGTCTCTGGCAGAAGACCCATACCGTCCTCGAGCCACGCCATCTCTGAAATTTCCCTTGGGAATCGATTTTTCTTCTATCCACCCACCATCATCCAAGGGCTGAAGGATTCGCCCTCTTCCTGGTTAGCATTTTCCGGCGGCGTGATCGGCGTTCCTTGCCCAGAGGTTACTGGCGGTTGCAGCGATCTTTGCGGTAAGTTTCCCTTTTCCTTATTTGAGTAAGCTTCATTCGGAATTTTAGATCCCTCTTCCTTTCTTGAGCAAGCCTCCTTCTTGTGTCCATATCTTCCGCAATTAAAGCAAATCAGATCCAGTCCTTCATACTCGACGTTAAAGACGGTGGCTGCTAGGATGACACGAGGAACAAGGCTTTTTTGAAGATCTAATTCAACACATAGTCTCGCGTATCTTCCCCTAGACACAACACCTGCCGACTGGTCATGGAAATTTAGAGTGTTTAAATCAACTCTAATAGTCCTCCCTATCATGTCCCCCAGTCTGGTAATAATTTCTTTGAGTAGAAGATCATAGGGATATTTGGGATTCTTACCCAAGTTGCAATTTTCCCTAGCTGGTTTTGGAAGGGATCAAAATATGGAGACCATTTCTGAACCAGAACTGCGTGCTGTGCAATCACCCACGGCCCTTCCAAAATGATTCGTTTATAATGTGTTTCCCAATTTTCAGAACTTGTGAGTCTAACAACGTAATAATTGTTAGGGAGATCAATCAATTCAAATTCCTTGAATTTCTACAATCTACCTAACAATTCTTTCAATCTGAGAAGATAAAAATGAGCGCCCAATACTGTGATTATGAGTGATCGGTTCCATGGCTTGCAGGCTTCATTGTATTCATCTTCAGTGATATCCATAGAGGGATGTAAAGACTTGAGCTTATTTGTCTCCTCTGAAGGCTCAGGAAGTTTCCACATTTGGTTTTGCGGCTCCGATGTCAGCGAATCCTCATTTTGAATGGAGGAGTCATGCGCAATACCATTAAAATTCAGGCTTTTGAAACCCATCAGAGAATCTCTATAAGAGGAGGTTTCCTTGTTTGGTGGAGAGACTGGACTAACTCCCTGAATCTCACTTTGCATCGCTAGAAAAGGGGCCTCAGAATAAACTACCAAGTTATTGTTTTGAGCTACCCCCTTCCCTACCGAAACGAACTCTTCTGATTCAGAGCATGACATGAGTTTAAACTTAGATTCCCCCGGCAGCTCTAGCAAGTCCGGCGGTATCTTCAAAGATACGACATCATCCTTTGAAGTTTTCTAATGACACGAGTTCCAAGAGAGAGCTTTTTCCCTGTTAGTGTTGTTCTCTATCATAAAAAACAGTTTTATGGAAAAGAAGTCGGACATAAATTGCATTACATGACATGTTTAGTTGTTACACACAGTCACACACACATATATATTATATAAATTTAGTTTAAAAATAAAGATGAAAAAATCCATAACTCTATGAAAATACTATAGTCCTAAAATAATGGACATTGAGAATACAAATAAACGGTAAAAATTTTACAAGACCCATGGATAGAATCTTATGGTCTGTTTGGTTTGATCTCATTACATCTTACAGTGTAGTGCAATGCGATGTATAGTAATGTAATGCAATATTAATTATAGGGGTAGTGTTTGGTTTGATTTTTAAACAAGATGCAATGAATTAATATTTTAACAATTATTTAAAATTAATATATTACACAAAATCTATTTTACCCTTAATATAATCTTTATAGAAAAAATAGCCAAGAGCCAATGGCGGCAAAGATGGAGGAGGAAGAGATAGTGGCAACAACAATGATAGGGGTGGCAACAAAGGAGGAGGTAGTGGCGGCGGCGGCGGCGGAGGAAGTGGTGGTGGTGGTGATGGTGGGCAGGGGGTGGGCGGGGGGAGCGGTGGGCAGGTAGCGGGGGCAGCGGTGGAGGAGGAGGAAGTAGTGGCGGTGGCGGTGACCATGGAGGAGGTAGTGATGGTGGCGGTGGATAGCGACGAAGGAGGAGGAGGTGGTGGCAGCGGGCAGCTGTTGGGGTGGTGGTGGAGGAGGAGGAGGTAGTGGCGGTGGCAATTATGGCAAGTGAAATGAGATAAGTGAAACAAAGGAAATTCAAGGGTAAATTGGACTTTTTAAACATGCAATGGGATGATAATGAGGATTCATACAGAGAGAGGTATGAATGAGGATTACCAATATTTTGGTAATCATCATTATCATGGTAAACTCTATTACCATGCTAAGGAACAATCAAACACTCTTATCTTAGAAATACAATCATGATAATCATTACATGCATACAATTGGGTTGAACCAAACGGGCCCTTAATTCAATATGACTTTCGGCATCACTCTAGGCCACGGACCCAATCAGACATTTTTTTTTTTTCTGGGATAATTAATCAGACAAGATTTTGAAGTTTGAACAACCGTTATAATGCAGCACAATTTCTTAATGTTCCAAAGGCAAAATTTTTCCTGCCGAACAAAAGAAAAAGGTAAAATTTCGAAATCTTATCTTTCGTACTGTTGTCTCCCAACCCACCTTTTCTAACACATCCCACTGTCCATTAGATGGTCAGTAGCAACCAGTGAATTAAGGATAATGTGTTTTCTTGAAACAGCCATTACAGGCACAACCAACCACAATAATTGGGGAAACCATAATGTAGGTACCTATACGTTGACTCGATCTTTAATTTGATGCCGATGCATTTTTCTCTCAATTAAATCCTTATCTTTGCTCTGTTAGCTCAATTTGCCCCCGTACAGAGGCTATCGGTGCTAACAAAGCGAAGTTACAGGGGTTGACAATTCTTACATAGCAAAATTAATGGATTTAATTAATAGGAAAAAAAAAACACATAGGTACCAAATTAAAAATTACGAGAGCATAGGTACCTGCAAAATGATTTTCCCATACATAAATCCAAGTTAACACTGAGTTACGTGTCAAATTCAGATAGAAGAACCCTGTAATAGTCTAGAAAAAAAATGGAAAGGAAATAAAAAGGAAATTAAGAACAAAGCTGATTGTAGAGGAAACCATGACTATAACGTTAGTCTATGCATTTTCAGGACTTGAACATACAACCACTATATGACGAGTAAATTTCCATGCAGTGCATCAAAAGCATAGACAGTAGTTAGGTTTTTTAAGTACATGATTAAATAAAAGCATATACAGAGGCGTTGTACAAAACGAGTGCATAGTTCGTACATTAGAGGATCAGAATATCATCTAGTACAACAGCTAAATGTCTTAAGTTTCTCGTCTTAGTGATTACAAATACTACATCGATAAAGTGCAACAACCAACAGTTCCAAGGGGTTAAGACTAAAACATTAAGCAAAAGGATCATAGTCACCTGTTCAACATCTCTGCTGCTAACTAGTGGAGGTATGTAGCTTGATACTGATAGCCATTTCCAAAGTAGTTGCCATGATTAGGAGAGAGGTTGTAAGTCCCAGAACCCATGATTGGCGGGCAGTGATTGTCGGTGAGTCCAGTGTACATATAGTGAGGTCTGTCGTACACGTACTGGGGGTACCTATCAGCAACTCTAGCATAGGAAATTTTGTCAGCAGGAGTAATGTTCGTAACACGGGGACCATATCCTACACCATTTGCACGGGGTCTCTTGGGTTGAGGCTTTGTCGCTTCAGTTACTCTCTTCTTGTCCGCCTTAGCTTTTTCCAGATGAAGGACACGTTTCTGGAGAGGATCCAGAGGATACTGCTCTTCAAGTTTATGCTCTTCAATGCACTTGATTACAGCCTTGAGAGCAATCAGCTCTCGTTCATTAACTTCAATCTATAAACAGCACGTCAATGTCAATAACTGAACATTAAATGCCTTCAAGATATTTAAACGGATTTCTCTACACATTTCAATCAAGATAGCCCCAAAAGATAATGAATCTCTGCCATCAAGGCTACAACTCGAGTAAAGCAGCAAAATATTTTAGAATATATCAAATTTCCTAGATAATGACCATATTAATTTATGATTCAATTCTGTGATTAATGGGCTGAATTTACTTCGGCACTAATAAGAGTTGTGTTGTTGGTGTCCAAAATTTGGGCAAGAGGTTAGGAGTTCATTATTACCAAGGAATCTTGCAGCTATACTTTCCACGTTTAGCAAGTTATGAATAATTCCAGATTTAACAAGTATGATAATAAAGAAGGGGACCTTCTGAATGCACAAGCATACAAGCAAACAAGCGTTACCATCTACCAGAAGCACCAAATCTTTGTTTTAACCACAAATTTCAATTTTGATATTCAACATTATTACAGGAACTACCAAGTTTGGTGAACAGCAAAGCTGACTCGTCCACATATATCACAAATGAATATAGATGCAAGAGTATGAATTTGGGTTAATATAATAAATCACGACAACACAAGTTCTCACCATACAAGCAGTTTCCACAACAGTTAACATTCCTCTATAAATGCCAAACTCAAGATTTCCTGTGGCAATGTATTACCTAGTTAGGCAACTTCGATTGATACTTTGATAGTATGAACGAGAATTACAACTCTATTATTTCATATCACAGCTTAAAAGCACCAAACAAAAGAGGAAGAACACTGGCAATGGTTATTTTACATAGCTCAGACCAAACCACAAACCTGCAATGTGGGAGAAGAGTTGACACTTTTGACAGGAGAAGAAGCTTTTCTAGCATCCTTCAAGTAAGATTTTAGTAAAGGCACTGGAGAAAACTGTTCTGTAAGATCAAACGCAAAGGCCAAGTTAACAGCATCAATCTGCCTCCCACTGTTCACCAAAACTTCGATAACACCTGCACATGCACAATGTCAAAATGAAGCATTAAACAAACATATTCAATAAAATGATTACTTATCATAATTACAAATACAATGTCCATGCTTAGAACATATGCTTTCCAAAGTATGTTAGTGATACTCTTAATTAACGGCCTATTTAAGTTCTGCTTTAAGTCAATAGCTGCCACATTGAAATCTGCCAAGTTCCATAGACTCTCTTGTCATGAAAATGTTATCATATTACAAACTCATCCAGTAGTGATGCTAGTAAGTGCTAGAACAACAATGCACGCCCCTTAATAGCCTCCATTTAATCATTGAGATCCAAATTCCCTTTACTATTTTCATTTATTAGTTCTGACAAGAAACACCATGCAGACATATCAACATAGACTAGTCATACAAAATTTAAAATCATTAAAATTTTGCAGGCAATGGAAAATTCCTGTCACTGAAACAGTGTTGGCAGGCATTGGTGCTTTAACAAAATGGTTCGGTGTAAGAAATAGAATGCAACATATGATAAAAAGGAAATCAAATAATCCAAAAGGAAATTGTCATAAGGGATAATTAGATGCCAAAATGTATGTATAATGAAGGAAAATAATCATTTCATTTAATGCTCAGTGGTATGTATAAAGTATTGATTCATTCTGAATATTAGTAAAGGAACAAATACACACCAGGCATTTTCTCTGACAGCCCAAGACAACGACATAGGTCAGCAGTTTGACGACGTCGAGACACTGTTGGTATTAGCCTGGATAATTCCTCTTCATTAAAATCAGAGGCAATACCAAAACTGGCTAGAAGTTGCAAAAATGCATGAGCCTCCAAGGAATTTCCATTGCTAGCATCCATGTCAAGGGCGTCCAATTTTGGCTTCCACTCTTCCGCAATTATCTTAGCCTTATTCTTAATATCTTCTGATATTACATCAGAAACAGTCTAAATTGGCTAGCAACACACTTAAGCACTCCATCAGCATAATACAGGTTCGACGAAGACCTAACAAGTTTGCATCCTTCTTTACATCTAGATTTGGTGCCTCCATAGAGTAAAATCCTTCCAACGAATCCAGAACCAAAAGTGCTGCATTAGGGGCAGCTCTTAATGCATGTGGTATTTCCTCCCTTATTGCAGCAAGGTCCTTACGGTTATCAGATATGAATTTCTGAAGTCCTATTGCATTCATCTCTTCACACAGTTTAACCAGTTGAGGATAAGACTTCACCTCCACATTTCCACTTTCATGAGAATCTTTCAGCTCATCTAAGCTACCCTCGGCAGACATGGATGTAGCATCTCCTGGTTTCTTCTCCACTCCTGGTGCATCTTGACCCCCATTAGAGACAACAGCCAAATCCTCAGGTAAAACTTTCCTGTGCTTTTCTCGAGCATTAACAATGGCAAATATAGCAGCATTTCTTTTCTCTTCAAGCCTCCCCAGTGAAGCTTGCTCCTTGGCCAAAACAGCTGCTTCTCGCTTCTCCAACATTTCGCGAGCTTTCATAGTTTTGTTTTCAAACTCTTTCTCTTGGTCTTCCAATTCATGAAAACGCCTCTTCAAGGATTTCTCAAGCCCATGAAAATGCTCCTCAAGTTCTTTCCATTTCAAGTTAAGGGTCACAGCTCGATGACTTTCAAGTTCAGCAAATGCCTTTTGAAGCTGTCGTATCTTAGAGGATGTGGAATCCATCAATGAAGCAACAGAGTCCGTATCTTCCATGGAAAGAGAAGCTGAAAAGGAAATATGAATGAAGCGAATCCTTATGCTTAAGCTAATGCAAACAGGAACTTTGTACAGTGCAGTGCTATGACCTTAGCTCTTTTTAAATGGAAACAGATTACAAAGAGGATAAAAATAAAGTTATCTACTGGTTTAACTTATATAAAGAAACTATCCTACATTCAATCTATCACTGAGGCCCAAAATGAACAGGCCCTATAGGAGGGTTCACACAGTTTATAGATCAAGCTTAGTAGGACATATGTGAAGAATTACTTGCGGCTCTAGAAACAGAATGGTCATAAAAAGAACAGCAACAACAAAAATATGCAGTGAAAAGGAAAAGGTCAGAACAATAGCTTGCACTTAAGAACATCATTATGAAAAACATAATGGAAATCAATTAGAATTTAAAAATTAAAATCATATGCAGCTGCCTAAAACAGTGTTTGTCCACATTAAAACCACCTTAAAACAGACCAAATTTAATGGTGGATGACTTTACTAATTGTCTGCAGCATGGACATTCAATAAATCGCAAAGGAGGGACAATTAAATTCCTATAAAAAAAATCTTCGTGCAGAAGGACTAAAGCCCTAAGGCTTAGAACTTCCGACATAGCAGTTACTTGTGACCTCAGTTGCTCTATCTACTGTTTGTTGGGTGCAAAATGACAATGAACCAATTCTCAAGGGTGAAGAGTGTAACACTCCATGCATACTTCTCTTTCATTTAAAATACGCTATCCTCCAGCCCTCCTTGAGTGGAGTACACCAAAACCCAAACTTTTCAAATAATTCATGAGATTGAACAATTTCTGTATAGTGTTTGGTTAGCCATGCACTCCTATAGCAGCAAAAATACAACATATTAAGACTAAAGTGAGTGATTTCTACATTATGATACAAAAGGGGAAAGCAAAGCAATTGATGAACACCAAGAAAAGTTCCCATTGATCCAGGTGATATGTTAAGGGTAATGAGCAGCACTGAGGAATTAATCATTCACCAAGCGCACACGCGCACACACACACACATCCTGCCTGAATTTAAATTTCATGCAAATCATATGTTGTTTGGTCTTCATTTCGTCATAATTTAACTCCTCTATCCAACCTTATCTAATTAAATTGGTCACTAAAACTTCAAAGTAAACAACAAACTACAGCCTTCAAAACCAAAAATTGCAGCAAAGCTTACCAAAGAAGACGTCCCCAGTTTAGGATCCAAACCTTAGATTCACGAGAACACAAACCCTAAAAGAACAAATTAGGCACAGCATTATTAGAGAATGATAAAGACAAAAACAATAACACCCCGAAGTAGGTTAAACTCTTGCTCTAGTAACACCCAGAAAATTCTCACTATAACCCTAAAATTTGCAGGAATGAACAATTTACAAAGTCTACTGTGCAGGAAACTTCCAGAGCAAAGTCAACAAAATTTCTTCAAGGATAAACTCAAAAGAATTAGTTGTAAAGTGAATTCCCCCTTCCTTTTAAACAAAAAGAGCCGATCCAAACTGAAAACAAGATCCGATTCATGCGATAAAATCACAAAAAATTTAAAAACAGAAAAGACAAGGAAGAGTTACCTGATTGATCTGATGAAAATTACTAAGACGACGCCTAATTGGCAAACATAATTTTTTGAGTAAAATGTCCTAAATACTCCTATTTTTATTTAAATTACCAAAATATTCCTTTTATTTTGCAAATGTATATATCTTTTTTTTTTTAAAAATAAAATATATATTACACATATTTTCTTTATACACTTAAGATTTCATTTTCATCCATCTAGTAGTTAGTTGACTATTAAATTTAAATCTTAATTTTTTCTTTACCGGAATACCCTCATAGAAGAATTTTAAACAAATAGATATTTGAAAAAATTAAAAATAAAATTAAAAATCTTAAATTATTCCAAACAATTTTAACCAAAATTAGGAATTTAGTATGATTAATTGTAAATTAATAAATAAAATTTATTTTAACATGTTTTAATTAAATAGTATTTTAGTATATTCTTAACAATGTCAACAATTCAAACTTAAGTATATATTTTTAAAACAAAAAGAAAGCCTGTATAGTTAAAACAAAACATAAAGAAGCCTAAAATATTTTACTCTAATTTTTAAACAGCATAAGAGGACTCTGAAATTAACATACGTGATTGGGGCGGCAAAAGTAATTTTTGCCATCAAATAATCAAATTACCACTTAATTGAAGATAAAAAAAGAGTATGTAAGGAAAACCCTTCATTTTGTTATAAAAGTATATGTGATAAGAGAGAAGATTGACAGGATTAAGAGAAAGTCAATAGAATTTCTAGAGAGAAGTTAGAGAGAAGTTTTCATTCAGTTCAATTGAAACAATCGATTACAGCCCTTTATATAGAGGCAGAAATCTAACCCTGGTTGTATTACCATGGTTATATTTAAATGACCATGGTTACTTTATATCGTCTTTATGTCCTTATCTTCTTTTGCTGTCTTTATGTCCTTGTCTTCTTTTGCTTTTGCTTTGTGTCAAATCATCTTTTCTTCTTTATGTCAATTTGACTGGAAGAGTAATATGAGTCAATGAACATCCACATATTTAATATTCATAACACTCTCCCTTGGATGTCCATTATGAATGTGCCTCATTAAAAACTTTAACTAGGAAAAACCCAGTGTGATAAAAACCTAGCCAAAGAAAAGAGTACATCATTCATTGATACACCGTCGAGTGCTGCCTCATTAAAATCTTTCTAGGAAAACCCAGTGGGACAAAACATAGATAAGGGAAAAAGAGTACAACGTGTATCGACTCTCCCTCTTGATAATATCAGTTGAAATCTTTGAATCTCCGAAGACCAATATCATGAACAAGTTTTTCAAAGATTGTACCTGGAAGTGACTTGGTGAATAAATCTGCTAGATTTTCACTTGAACTGATTTGCTGGATATCTATTTCACCATCCTTTTGAAGGTCGCGAGTGAAGAAGAATTTTGGTAAAATATGCTTCGTTCTATCGCCCTTGATATAGCCTTCTTTAAGTTGAGCGATACATGCAGCATTATCCTCATAGAGGATTGTTGGGATCATTTTGCCAGAAGATAAATGACAAGTTGTACGTATATGATGTATTACTGACCTCAACCACATACATTCTCGACTTGCTTCATGTATTGCTAGAATTTCTGCATGATTAGATGATGTGGCTGATATAGTCTATTTCATAGATCGCCATGAAATAGCTGCACCTCCACATGTAAATAGATAGCCCGTTTGTGATTTACCATTATGTGGATCAGATAAAAATCCAGCATCTGCATAACCAACCAGTTCATGCTTGGATACATTTGAGTAGTATAACCTCATGTCTGTTGTACCTCTGAGATAACGAAGAATGTGCTTTATTCCATTCTAATGCCTTCGTGTTGGTGAAGAACTATATCTTGCTAGTAAATTAATAGCAAATGATATATCAAGACTTGTGTGATTAGCAAGATACATTAGTGCTCCAATAGCACTAATATATGGTACTTCTGGACCAAGTAGTTCTTCATCACCTTCTTCACTAATTTCTCGAGGTCGGAATGGGTCTTTATCCACCTTCAAAGATCTTACAATCATTGGGGTACATAATGGATGAGATTTATCCATGTAAAATCGCTCTAGGACCTTCTTTGTATAAGTTTCTTGATATACAAAGATTCCTTTTTTGAAGTACTCGATCTGTAATCCAAGACAAAATTTTGTTCTTCCCAAGTCCTTCATTTCAAATTCTTTCTTCAAACAATTAATTGCCTTTTGAAGCTCTTCAGGAGTTCCAATGATGTTGATATCATCAACATAAACAGCAATTATAGCAAACTCACTATTAGATCTTTTCATAAAGATGCATGGGCATATCGGATCATTTTTGTATCCTTCTTTCAACAAATATTCATTAAGGCGATTATACCACATGCGCCCTGATAGCTTCAGGCCATACAGGGACTTATTTAACTTAACTGAGTATTGTTCTCGAGAACTTGGATTGGATGCTTCTGGTATCTTAAGTCCTTCAGAGACTTTCATATAAATATCATTATCAAGTGATCCATATAAATAGGCAGTCACAACATCCATTAGATGTAAATCAAGTCCTGCATCTACTGCTAGACTGATTAAATAACGAAAAGTAGTCGCATCCACTATTGGTGAATACGTTTCTTCAAAATCAATGCCAGGTCTTTGCGTAAAACCTTGGGCTACTAGACGTGCCTTATATCTAGTTATTTTGCCCTTTTCATTTCGTTTTCGTACAAAGACCCATTTGCATCCAACTGATTTTACATCTTCAGGTGTAAGGACTACAGGTCCAAATACTTTTCGTTTTGCCAATTATTTTAATTCTGCATTAATGACATCTTTCCATAGGGGCCAGTCTTTTCTTTGTTGGCTCTCACTAATGGATTTTGGCTCATGATCCTCATTATCATTCATTACATCATATGCTATATGATAAGCAAAGATGTCATCAATGTTAACTTCATTTCTATCCCATCGGATTCCATTCATAACATAATTTATTGAGATCTCATTATTTTCACATATATCAGGTACCTGGGTCTCTTCTGGGACTACAACATTCTCTTCTGGAGATAATATCTCTTCAGGAGATGGCTCTTCTGGAGCTACTAATTTTTCTTCATTATCCTCGACTTGACCATCTATATTCTTTGCTCCTTTTCTTTTTCGAGGATTTTTATCTTTGGAACCGATGGGCCTGCCACGCTTCAGGCGTGTTTTAGATTCATTCATAGCAGGTTGTCCTTCATGGACATCAATCTTAATAGGAGTATTAGCAGCTGGGATATGTGACTTTGTCACTTTCTTTCGGTCAGTAAATGCTTCTGGCATTTGATTAGCTAAATTCTGTAAATGAATTATCTTTTAAACTTCAAGTTCACATTGTTTTGTACGAGGATCAAAATGAGCCAATGATAATTCATTCCAACTAATTTCTTTACCCAGCTGCTTGTTTTCTCCCCCTAATGTTGGGAAAAATGATTCATCAAAATGACAATCGGCAAATCGCGTCGTAAATAAATCTCCTGTATATGGTTCTAAACATTTTATAATTGAAGGAGATTCATATCCAACATATATTCCCATCTTTCTTTGTGGGCCCATCTTGTTGCGTTGTGGCAGTGCTACAGGCACATATACCGCACATCCAAAAATTCTTATATGGGAAATATTAGGTTCCTGACCAAAAACCATTTGTAAGGGGGAAACCTTTAAATAACTTGTTGGCCTAATGCGAATTAACATTGCTGCATGTAAAATGGCATGGCCCCAAGCAGAAATTGGTAGATTAGATTTCATAAGTAAAGGTCTTGCAATTAATTGCAACCTTTTAACCAATGATTCTGCAAGTGCATTTTGCGTGTGAACATAAACTACAGGATGTTCAACATCAATTCCAAGGGACATACAATATTCATTAAAAGCTTGTGATGTAAATTCACCAGCATTATCAAGACGTATTTTCTTGATAGGATAATCAGGGTAATGTGCTCTTAATCTAATCAATTGAGCAAGTAATCTCACAAACGCCAGGTTGCGAGAAGATAATAAGCAAACATGCGACCATTTAGTTGATGCATCAATTAAAACCATATAGTACCTAAATGGTCCGCATGGTGGGTGTATTGGCCTACAAATATCTCCCTGTATCCGTTCTAGAAATGTGAGAGACTCACTTTCTACTTTGCTTGGTGAGGGGCGAATAATTAACTTTCCCTTGGAACATGCAGCACATGAGAAATCATGGGATTGTGGTATTTGTTTACACTTCAGGCTCCACATGAATTCCCAATTATTTGTCGCATCATTATTGAACCGGGATGGCCTAACCGGTCATGCCAAACATTAAATTCATTAGTAAACTTCTGGTTTACATTATCAAACTGCTGGTTTGTATTGGCAAACTTCTGGTCTGCATTATTGAACTTCTGGTTCACAATAGTATGTGTTTCAATTGTGCTTATACATGTGTAATACAAACCAAAAGAAAAAATAGGAAAACTTTCTAATATGCATTTTCTAGCAGCAACTATATTTGTAATGACAAGATATTCCTTATTATCTTTAGTTGTTGTTTCTAAATGATATCCATTTCTGCGGATATCTTTGAAACTCAATAAGTTTCTTTTAGACTTGGTAGAATAAAATGCATTATCAATGCATAATTTTGTTCCTTCAGGTAACAAAATATTAGCTCTTCCGGAGCCTTCAATTAAATTTATACTACCAGATATAGTCTGAACATTGGCTTCTCGTATTACCAAGGAAGAAAAATATTTATCATGTCTGAGTATGGTGTGGGTTGTTGCACTATCAACGAGACATAAATCTTCAGGATTGATGCCAATAGAATTCATTCTTCATAAAACATAAATAAAATTAATACATATGATAGAAACAACTTTAAATAAAATATAACAGTTCAAATTATATTAAGAAATCTGCAACATCCAAATAGTTATTATCTATATCGGTATACTCAGAATTCTCGCCCTGATCAACATGGTTAACTTCAACATTTGATCTTTTACCAGTATTTTTAATTGATTCTTGGTAAAGATCAACTAGGTGCCTTGGTGTACGACAGGTACGAGACCAATGGCCCTTGCCACCACATCGATAGCATGGATTATTAGCATATTTATTATGCCTACTGCTTTCTTCTTTTTGGTTCTTATCAGTCTTTTCCCACTTCTGGTAGGAATTTGAACCTCCATGATATCGACCACGACCACGCCCACGGTTGTAGCCACGCCCACTTCCACGTCCTTATCCACGTCCACGGCCACAATAAAAGTCATTAGTTACTACATTCACTTCAGGGAATGGAGTTGAGCCTGTTGGACGAGATTCATGATTTTTTAACAAAAGCTCATTATTTTGTTCAGCCACAAGGAGACAAGAAATTAACTCAGAATATTTCTTGAAACCTTTTTCACGATATTGCTGCTGCAGGAGCAAATTGGATGCATGAAATGTGGAGAATGTCTTTTCTAACATATCATCATCAGTAACATTTTCTCCACATAATTTCAATTTAGAAGTAATTCTGAACATAGCTGAGTTATATTCGCTTATAGATTTAAAATCTTGCAAGCGTAAATGCATCCAATCAAAATGAGCTTTTGGAAGAATGACCATCTTCTGGTGATCATATCTTTCTTTCAAATTGTTCCAAAGGAAAAGTGGGTCCATCACTGTCAAATATTCAGTTTTTAAATCCTCATGTAAATGGTGGCGAAGAAAAATCATGGATCTGGCTTTATCTTTGTTGGATGCCTTATTCCCTTCTTGAATCGTGTCTTCCAGACTTTTGGCATTCAAGTGAATTTCCGCATCCAACTTCCAAGATAAATAATTTTTCCCGGTAATATCAAGAGCCACAATTTCAAGTTTTGCCAGGTTTGCCATTGTTCAAACTAATTAAAGAAATAAATAAAAATAATTAAAATATGAAATATAAATATGCAATATAATAACTGTAAATTCATAAAGGCAATAAATAATTCATAAGGCGAGATAAGAAAATTAAAACATGTATGGCTTCGGGCCATTTAATCTCAAGATGAGGAATTAACTATTATCTTCAGGATAAAAGTTGTACATGACTTCTGCAGTACAATAAGATAAAAGATAAAAATATATATATATAGCTTCTGGCCATATAATAAGAATGGATATGGCTTCTGGCCATATTATAAGAAATTAAAACATTATGACTTCTGGTCATAATTTCAAGAATCAGATAAGTATGGCTTCTGGCCATAATAACAATAATAATAATAGTAATAATAATAATAATATAAAAACAATAACGATCTCCAATCTTAACCATGAAACCCGATGTTATATAACAATCGGTAAAAGTATCTCTCTAATTCCATATAGTGTCTCAGATTATCCCAGATCTATAAAATAAAACAGGATATATATAATCATTAAATAAACCATAAGAAGATCATACATTCTTTTAGAGCTTCGTGCTGATAACGTGTTATAAAAGTATATGTGATAAGAGAGAAGATTGACAGGATTCAGAGAAAGTCAATAGAATTTCTAGAGAGAAGTTAGAGAGAAGTTTTCATTCAGTTCAATTGAAACAATCGATTACAGCCCTTTATATAGAGGCAGAAATCTAACCCTGGTTGTATTACCATGGTTATATTTAAATGACCGTGGTTACTTTATATCGTCTTTATTCCTTGTCTCCTTTTGCTGTCTTTATGTCCTTGTCTTCTTTTGCTGTCTTTATGTCATTGTCTTCTTTTACTTTTGCTTTGTATCAAATCATCTTTTCTTCTTTATGTCAAGTTGACTGGAAGAGTAATATGAGTCAATGAACATCCACATATTTAATATTCATAACACCGTTCACTTTATCTCATTATTGGGCATTGGAGGTCTTCAAAGTGAGTGCAGCATTGTGTATATTAAACAATCTTATATTCAAATCTTTCGTTGGCTGCAATCAAAAGAATCCTTGGTTGCGATCAAAAATTTTCTGAGTTATTTCTGGTTGCAGCCAAATAATGTATTGGTTGAGGCAAAATTTTTTTTGTGTTGTTTCTGACTGTGGCTAGAGAATGTCTTACCTGAGGCCAAAATCCCCTCTTCATCTTTTATTTTTTTTCCATAGTGTATTAGCTTTCTAATCTTCTTTCCAACTTCTTACTCATTGGTTTGTTTTTTAAATGACTCCACTTATAGTTTAAATGATAACCTATCAACACAAAAAAGTTTATAAAAGACAATATTATTGAAATATGATAAAAATATTCACACTTAACTAAAGAATTCTATCACTTTATTCCAAATATCAACGAGGCAAATTCCATTAGCATATGTATTCCTATATATGTATGACTTAACCAAAATGTGTGAGAAATTAAAGACAAATATGCTAAAACGGCTTAAATTTTATGAGGTTAACCAATGATCATTGATTCAAGTTACTCCCTTCAACTCTGAATATACAAGGTAAGAAAAAAGTTTATTTTCATTGTAAATATAAGATTTTTATCCACTTTGTCTCATATATATATATATATATATATATATTAAGGGGGTTTCTATTAACTTATCAATGGTTCTTCTAATACACATGATTAAGGAGGGTATGTTAAAAAAATCAACATCTATCTATTATAAATAATAATTTAACTACCTTTTTTAATACCTACAAATTAATTAAACAGCTATTATATTTAAGAATTAGAAAAAGTGTTCAAGCTTAAAATAGGTTTTTTTCGGTCAAAAGCTTAAAATAGGTTTGGTTGAGCTACTTTTAGCCCAGATGAAGCCAATGGCATCTTCATCATGTTTGTCAGGATCTTGCTTAATTTCTGTGGGCTCTGTTGTTATTTGTTTAGGGAAAGGTTTTTTTTTTTTTTGGAAAAAAAAAAAAACCAATGCCTCTTTACATTTTTTAATAACGTTATTGCTATTGGAACAAAAAAATCAATAGAAATGTTTGATTTAGCTTTCTTTTTCACATAACATAGTTCAATAACTAATTGAAGGCAAAAAGAAAACTAATTATTTAATTTTCTAAGCTATTAAACGTGGTCTAAAGTCGTCCACCATTTAAAATAAAATTGAACTGATAATCCTTATCTTGCTTTTTTTGCCAACGATAATCCTTATCTTGCTGTTAGCTCCATCTTGTACATCCATAAATTCAAAATTAAATAATCAAATTGAAATCTTTTATTCTTACTCTTACTCTCCGTTTAGATGAGAAGAGAGGTTGGGGGGGGGGGGGGGGAATAGGAGGGAGAAAATGGAGAAAGGAGACAACTGAAACGAGAATGTTCTTCCATTTCTTATCTAGATGGACTAGAAAAAATAGAAAAATGAAAATAAATAAATATGTGAAAAATAAAAATACCCCTACTCCTATGCCAGAGTATATCATTTTCAAAATTAAATTAAATATCATAATAAAAAATTATATTAATATTAACATCATCAACTAATTTTTTAAATTATTTGATAAAATATATTTTTAGATTATTATATTTTAAAACCAAATAATTTACTAAAATATTATTTTTCAATTGAATCAATTAACCATATGTTTTCTAATAATAAATCCGTTAGAATATGGACAACTTGAACCGGCCGAACATCGTTTTCAAGTGAGAATGACAGCCGACGACCATGTCATAAGCTTAATACTGATTAAGGACCTCAAAATTGGCAAATGACTATAAGATGCGTAAGATTTTAAAAATAAATGTATTTACAAAAATGCCCATCGTATGCGACCCGCTTCCATATTCTGAAAAGTGAAAAATCTTCATGGGTCGGATCAAAGCCATTCAACCACTTTTTTTTTTTTTGCCAGCGCCATTCAACCACTTGATAGCCGCTCTAACGGATGTTGGAACTTGGAACCTACTACAGAGAGCGCGGATAAAATTACTTCACTCAAGCTCATAGTTTATTTTAATTTTAAATCAACCCCATGTTGTTTATTTTATTTGTGCTAGGTCCTTAAAACTTGCTTCCGACATTCATCTTTAGTGTAAAACTAATAACAGTTAATTTAAATTTACAGAATATTATAGATTTTATGAAATTTCTTTTGTTTCATTATCACCTTTTTAATATCCGTGCATTTCTGTAAATGAAATTTCATAAAGATTATAAATTGAAATTATTAGGATCAAACAAAAGGATCCAATTCTAAAAAATTTAATTATAAAAATCTTATTTAAAATTTAGGTAAACTATAAATACTTATAAATTTATTTGTCCTAAATTTTGTTCATAACATGTATTTTAAGGGTGATGTGTAATAGAAGGTTTTGTGATAAATAAGGGAAGTTTGAGTCGTAAGTTATAGGAAGTTTAATCCTAAATCCTAATTAATGGTAATTGAAGAGTAAAAAAAGGAAAAATTGTGGTAAATAATAAAAGAGCATGTTTTAATTAAATTCTAGAAGGTGGGTAGCACTGAAGAGGAAAACAAAAGATTGTAAAGTTTTGTCCATAATATATATATAGACCTTTTAATGGTAATTAATGAAGGTTCCACTGATAAATAAGAGAAGCTTGAATGGTAAATTGTAGAAAGTCCAACGGTAATTGAGAGAAAATCCAAGAAAAAAAAATTAGGAGTGAAGATAAGAAACAAATAGGAAATAGCTCAATACTCTTGTCCTTAATATGGGACATATTTGGACATATATGGGGAGTTGGTCATACTCCTAAATATGAGATATATTTTTCATATTTATTAATTTTTTCCTAATTTACCCATTTGATGCTCCCCAACAATAATCGAAGAAGAGAAGGAAGAAGGGAATTAAGAAAGCTAATATGTTTTACATTAAGGATCGGAGGGAGTATTACATTTGACCATGGCTTGAAAGGTATTTGTTGGAAAATGGACTTGATCCACCATTGGTGGATTAGGTCCAAACCCATTGACCTTGGGGTCAAAATATAATATCCATATTTATGGGGTATTTATTGGAAATATTCCTCACTTGATTCAAACACCTTGATGGGAACATTTTTATGATGTGTCTTGGAGGGAACATTTTTTTTTTTACAAATCGTGGGTTTATGAGAGAGTATGACAACTGATACATATTCAAGAGACAGATCAGTTGTCATCGGTTGTCCAATATACGAGAGTTTACTCTTAACTTCCAAACACATAAAATTTTCCCAAGCTCTTAAGTTCTTTTCTCTTCCTCCGGTGTGTTTGCTGTGTGTTATAGCCGGAGTCTTCCGACGTGACCCTGTTCATGTGGGTATCTCGAGAGTACGAAGCTTCACTCCAGGTATGCCCGAAACACTACATTGGTATCAGAGCATGAAATTTGTCCCGAGGCCATATTTTTTATCCTTGCTAAGCATGATAATGTTGCCTCTGCCATGATTGTGAACATGCTTTTATTTGAGATTTTATGCTTTCGCAATTTTTTTCCCGTCAAACTAGTTACTACCTCTGTGTAGGGGTGAGCATGGTGCCCAGTAGCCCGATGCGCCCACCCTGACCCTGCAAAAAAATTGCCCAGCCCAGCCCTAAAAATGTGGCCCAAAAAAATTTTGGGCAGCTTTGGGTGGGCTACTAACTAGGCAGGGCCGGGCATCGGGCAAGGAGTGCTGCCCTGCCCATTTAGCCCTACCCTGAAAATTATTTTCATTTATTTAGAATGTAAAATTTCATATCAATTAAATATTATTTCATAGATATATTTTTATTTAAAATTTATATTGTCTATTATATAATACTCTTCTGATCCTCTCTTTTTTGCCTAGCCACTAAACAATATTTACAAGTAGATTTCTTCCTTTCTTCTTTACTTTGTGATGTATTAAATTATAGTTGCTTTTTATTTTTTCTCCTGATGCTTCATCATTTGATCAACTTTTGAGACATTGAATTAATGCAAACTACTTTGACTTCGCAGCTTTAATTACAATTGTTTTGTTTCCTTATTTATAATAGATTATGGATGTTGTTTAATTTTTAAAGTATGGATATTTGTTAAGACATGTGGTATTTTTTAAATTTCAAGACTCAAGTTGTGGACTTATTTTGAAATATCCCAAGAGGTGGAATCATCGAATGTATTTGAAGTTTATATTACTTAGGGTGAAGTTAAGACATATGGTATTGGTAACTACAGAAATGTTTATGAAATTTACACAGAATTATCCTTTTCATATGTGAACAAGACAAAGGCATTATCACTTGGGCAGGGAAGCCCACCCTACCTAGCCCACCCTTACCCAACCCAAAATAGTTAGGGCTTTTAGCGGGCAGGGCAGGGCATCGGGCTGCAAAATGCTGCCCGTTCATCCTTCGGGCAAGGCATCAGGCAGGGGTCTTGCCCTGCCCATGCCCACCCCTACCTCTGTGATATACTGAACATGACTTGACCCTATGTATATGATTTTGTTTGAGTTTAGTTTTTGGTTTATTGTGTTTACATTTTCAGTGGTAGTATGTTTATTTTCGAATGGATATTATATGTTCTTTTTCAGTTCTTTTTTTTTTTTGCCTTTGTTCTATGAGAATATGTGTATTTAGAAGACTCATAAAACACATAAGAAAACTTGGGAACTAGAGACTATGATAGAAGAATATAATCCTGAGAAAAATGAAACCGAGAACACAACTACGTTAGATTGGTTCATATGAAAACGAATGATTTAGGCTTTAAAAATGATCCTATTGCGTAGGGCTTGAAAAAAAAAAGAAAACGACACTAAGAATTCAGACGATGAACACACAAAGTAAAAACCAGACCCATCTCGCCAGCCAAGTCAGATCGACCGGGCTGGAGGTTGAAGATGAAGCTTTTAAAAAAAATAAACCACATCATTTTGGCTATGAAGAAAAAAAGAGCTACATCAGCTACAGGTTGGTCTCAAGTTGAGTTTTGGGTCTGACTTGGATCTATGAGCCATTTTTTAAAAAAAAAGTTTCTATCATCAAAATTGCATTGGCCAAAAAAAAGTGGAACTTTGGATTAGGTCATCTCTAGCCTAACCTAATCCAATTGAATATATAAATAATTAATTAAATATATCATATTATTTTAAAAAAACCTAGTCAAAAAATGCCATGTGACGCGTCAGGCCACGTGGCAGACCAATTTGACACATGGCAAACTTGGTTAGATTGTTGCTGGCCCATAAAGGACAGTCGACTGGCGCGTGTTGACACCTGAGGGTCCCAGGGTGGTGTGCGGTGAACACGCGTATCCACTGAGAGTGGGATTTGTCCTTTTTTTGAATTTTTCTCTTGGATTTAATCTTCTGGGGGCGCGTGCCCGTGCATGGATGCTTTGATTGAGATGCTGTTTGTCCTACAAGTTTCTAAATTTGACATCTTTATGTTGATATTCTGTTTGCTTATTTTGGAGGCAATTCAAGATTTGTTTGTGAGAGTTTCAGTGCTTGTTTAAGTGTTTATATACATTTAAAAATTCCTAAGATTACCATAATGACTCACATTAATTTTACTTAGGTGAAAATGAAGCAAGAGGCTTTTAACAGCATTGAAACACTTGAGTATGGATCATTTAATAGTATAAACCTCAAAATTCAGATGAAGAGATTGACCAACCTTAATTTGCTGCTATAGCTGAGAAGATAGCAGAACTTGTTGCAAACAAAATAGCTATAATAAATAATATAAAAAGTATATGCTCAATCATTACGAACTATGTAGAAAGCATAATTGACAAAAAGAGTGCAGAGTTCTACGTGAGTGTAATGATGAAATATTGTGCAGCTGCAAAAGCAAGAGGCACCTTCCCCTTAATTGTCTCTTGGGTTGATGCTGTAAAAAAATGACAAGATTCATGTAAAAAAAGAGCAAATTTTTTAGGAAACTAAAAAAAGCCATTGTTGATTATTGTTGTTCTAACAATTAATTGGTGTATTTGTGTTTTTGCTTTTCTTATGTTTATTGTATTGAGAATATGACTCTATGTGTTGTCGTTAGTATCTTTTATGTATTGACATGTTATCTTTCATGTAATGAAATATGTTTTTAGTTAATGCTATTTTTTTCATTATGCATTATGATACCATGTACCCCTAATAAGTGGGAGCTTTTAGAAGGCGAGACTTCTAAAAGTTGATGACTCATTTAAAGTTCTTATACAAAGTTTTTGACAGAAAATAGTAAAGTTACTAGTATTTGTGTGCTAGGAGGTACAAATGTATTCTTTTGACCATGGATCTAGTACTGTAATTATTTTCTGGTTAGGAATGATATAAGTATAGACATTATATCTATTGTGCTATATAATCATTTGGTTAAGTTCTCTTAAAGAGAACACTATTTCAAAATGTGGAAAACATTGTTCCATAATTGACAAATGGCTACGAAAGGCATCATTGCTGAGCTGAATAAGGGGGAGAAATAGAATGGCGACAAATGACACATTTGGCGTTGTAAGGTGCAATACATTTTGGAGGAACAAGCGGCTGTTGAACCACTAACCACTATTTTGGTAGAACTTAAAGCTAGCACGACTACTCAGCACAGGAGAAACCTGAAAATGTAACATCCTTATTTGTATTTCTAGGATATAATTATAATTAGGAAATAATTATTTATAAAAAATTAATTTAGTAGGTAATTTTTGGAATAAAAAGAAAAGGGAGATCTGGTTAAAATATGATTAAAAAAATAAGCAAAAATCATTGACAGGTCCCAAGGACAAAAAACTACAAAGTCCCCATGCAAATTCCAAAATCAAGAAAGTACCTAGGGACTTTTGTGTGATTAATTGTCAATGTGAAATGACTAATGTCAGACCCATATGTTATTTCCACATTTTTCAGAGTGTTTGCGCGCAGTTTAGTGGGCACACAGAAATAACATAAAAATATTGATATAAAGTACATGATTATATTACAGGAAATCCCCATAGGGTTTGAAAAATATATACAAATCCCCAAAATATACAAAATTAAACTATCGATAACCAACTGCAACTCTGTGCTGTATCGAAACCCTTAGTTGCCGTTAAACACGTCCTTGCCCTTAGAGCCGCTACCTCCAGCTGAGTAAATTTAAATTTTGGGAAAAGGGGTGAGATTCATTTGAATCTCAGTAGTAACACACAGTTATTCATAGAAAATGCGATAAATAAAAATGTAATGCACCACAAGTGTAAATGAAAATTTCAACTATATCTGGTATATGCATACAATTTAGGGCCAACTCCCCTACTTATTTGGGTAAACCATATCCGGTGTATGCATACAATTCAGGGCTAACTTCCTTACTTGTCCAGATACCTCAGCTAGGTCCCCAACCACAGCTATGTAATGTGCCCCCAGGCACCCTATTCACCCACAGAATATGGAATACACAAAGCATACAGATAATCACATAGTTTATGAAAGATAGAGTTACACCTGGAATCCCCTTTTCCACCTAATTGTCTAACTGTCTTGATCTGACTTGAGCATAACTATCCGGTCCTAAAATTTCAAATTTACAAGAATTGAGTTGTTACTCATTCATGTACTATTCCAAACTCATTTTGTTGGTTATCTTAGTTTAAAAATGTGAAATGTCCATAATATCCCTGGGGACTTGGTCTAAGTTCCTTTATACCCGGTCCAACTATAATTTTCCAAAAATTATGACCCCTATGCCTTCACAATTTTGCGTGAGGAATCCATTTTTGACCTCGAATTTGTCAAATTCATGCTCAAATTATGAAAATACCATTGCATCCCTTAGGTTAGGGTTTTAGGGGTAAAATAGTAATTTCACACCATAAAGCCTTCACACTTCATATTATACATGTTCTCTACACAATTTTCCATTCTGAACCCAATGGAATCATGAAATTGATGAAATTCCAACTCTAACCCTGTGTTCCAGCACTGGCCGAATCTTATGAAAAATTAAGGGAAAATGTTGTTTCTTGATTTTAATCTTTAAACCACCTTCTTTGCACTTTTAATCCCATGTTTAATCACTTAATTACAATTTCCACATTAGTGTGAATTTGGGCAGCACCTCCCTTTAGGGTTTGAGCTTCCCAAATTACAAAACAAACCAAGACAAAGGCAATAATCAACCACAACCACAATATACACCTTGAATCAACCAAGAAAATCAAGGTTTATGGCTTTACCTTTGATTCCTCTTCTTCTTCCTCAAAACCATGGCCTCCCTCCTCCTCTTTCCTTTGATTTTCTTCTTGCTACATGTGTTTTCAAGGAGGATATAAAGATTAGAAGAGGTGTACAAGAGGTTGAAGGCAAGAACAAGTGAATTTCAACAACCAAACTCACCTTGTTGCTGCTTGAATCCCTGCTCTTCTCTTTATCTCTTTATTTTTGTATCAGCTCTCTGTCTCTTGGCTGCTATGTTTAGCCGAAATATAGCCAAAGAAAAGAGATAAAGAGCCTTTTAAAATATCATCATTTGCCTCCTTGATATATAATATTTAATTAGAATTAACATGTGCCACTTTAATTGATGTCATCATTTTTCGCTTTGCTCCCTTTATGATATACGAATATGGCCCCTTAAAATAAGAAAAAATTATCCCTATTTTGCCTACTTAAATAATAATATGAAATTATTAATTAGCATGAGATATTTGGTCAAAGTCATCATCTTTCTAAACTTGGTCAAACATGCCTCCTTTTGCTTTAATTTGAGACAAGTATTTATTCCCTCTTTCCTTCCCCTTATTTGGACAAAATATATCATAAAAACAAGGAGGAATATTTGAATTTTGTGTCATCTTTTAAGCTTGGACAAAATACATCCATGTGACACTATTAATTATCCAATATTCTTTCTCCTTCTTGCTTTTACTTTTTGATCGAAAGTTGCCTCTTGAAAAGGATGATGATCTTATTAAAATATCATCTTACACCTCTTGAAATATATTTTAATTGTCCATTAACATGTGTTAATTTGACTAAAGTCTTCATCTTTATTTACTTAGTCTAAAATGCTCCCACTTGGCATTATTTGTGACCAAATAAATATTTCCCTCCATTTACTTCCTCTTGGCCAAAATTATTGACTAATAAAGGGAAAAATAAAAGCTTCTTGCTTTATTGGTCAAATGGCCATTTTGCCCTTACATTTTTGTAATTAAATTGGGCTTTCTTCTTTCCCTTTATGTTTGGTCGAAAATCACTATTAATAGTGCCCAAATATTGTGTTCTTCTATTATCCCATTTTGGGATACAAAAATGGGCTTTCAAGAAGACAAACATTGAACTTTATGACTTATATTGGCCCAAAATTCGTGTGGCCACTAGTTGCACTGTTTGGCTAATTCATGTGTGCCAATATTCACCATTTTATTCCCTTTAATACCATAAAGTGTAAAGGAATTTTGGTAACTAAAATATGGGATGTTACATTTCTCCCCTGTTAATAAAATCTCATCCTCAAAATGTCAGATGTCACATAGATTATCCTCGGGAGAATCCCATCTTAATATGCAACTATCCCTGTCTTATGCATACTCATAAAGCATGCATCATAAATTATCTGATAGGTGTTTGACACATTCAGCTTATTCAGCACTCATACGTTCTACCTGTTTAGTACTTATGGGATACACAACCCATTATCGCACCATTTTCCCATTAGGTCTTACTACCCAGGGACACTGCCCCATGCAAATATGCACCTTGGGTCTTACTACCTTTAGTCTCTTCTCGGCATAACACTGATTGTATAGCAATTTCTTGTCCTAAGGACACACTAATCCAACAGGTCTTATGATTAAGACACAGTCCAATATCCATACTGAATGCATATTAGGACTTATAATCTTAGGACACGTAGTCCCCTAGTTATTGTTGTTAGAGCAAGCGTTTCACCCAAGAAGAGGGGTGAATTGGGTGATACTAAAAATTCGTTGCAAATATAAAATTTGACGGTGAAATTAAAATAGTAAAGAGTAAGGAAAAATATCACCAAAGTGTACACCGGGAGTTATACTGATTCGGTCACAACCACTTTGACCTACGTCTAGTCCTCAGAGCTTTTCTGAGAGTTTCACTATAACCTCCACGATTCACTGGGTTCTTGGCACCTCAGTACAAGCAAGTTCCTTCACCTGGACACTCGCTCCCCCTTACAAGTTGTAATTCAATCCCAACTCAAGGTTCCACAACCTTAAGTCAAACTCAATAACAAATATTGAGTTTGAATGAAATATCTCTCTTACAGAGTGAATAAGAATCACTGAAGCATAGAAATATAATTACAACGTAAAACAGAGTAATGAACTTGATGATACGTTCTTGTGTGTTCTTGTTGTTGTGTTTTCTTCTCTGTTTGGATGTTCCCATATAAATAGATATGTTGGTGATAACCGTTGGAACATTTTCTTCTTATCCGTTGGAGAGTGCACAGCCATTGTTAACTTTTCCAGTATTTTGAAAATATCTGTTGGCGGTAGATAGCATTTGAACGTTACATTTGACTTCTCTTATTTGAAAAGATATCTTCATTGTTTATCTGTAAATATGCTAAGAATACTAATACAATGAAAGGTTAATCATATAGGAAGCAAAACAATGAACGTTGGAATGATTTCTGAATTTCTGGGTTTGCTTACTCGAGTAGCTACTCGAGTATCCTTTAAAGGTTACTAAAGTACATACTCGTGTATCATCGGGAAAACTTTCATCAACTGCAAGTCAACAAACGAGTATAAGATTACTAGGGTAGTGCATGGAATAAGAAAAATATCAAATCTTTAGAAATACATGTTTACTCGAGTACCTACTCGAGTAATACACTCATAACTTCATAGGTTACTCGGGTACCAACTCGAGTAAACCTTCAAATAACTTTTGGTTACTCGATGCTTTACTCCAGTAATGTTGATAGGATTTCAAAGCCGAGAGCACTTCAAGTTTGATTACCTTGTTACTCGAGTACATACTCGAGTACAGTTAATTTTTGTGCATAACTTACTCGGGTAATGACTTGAGGTTTTCCTTCAAACATAACACTGCATACTCGAGTAATCCACTTAAAGAGAGTCATTAAATACCTGCATACTTGAGTAGCACCTCGAGTAAAATATGATAAAAATAGATTAAGTTATTCGAGTACTACCTTCAGATTTTTTTTGCTTACCACAGTACGTTACTCGAGTAGCTACTCGAGTAACATTGGCAGGGTACAAAATGCTGAGAGCAACACATTTTCTGAAACAGAGTAACTCGAGTACATACTCGAGTATCATTGGTAGGCCGAGAGTAACTTTGAAAACTTTTACCTGGTTACTCGAGTAGCTACTCGAGTAACATTGGCAGGCCGAGAGCAACTCCAAGGTATTTACATGGTTACTCGAGTGACTACTCGAGTAACATTGGCAGGTCGAGAGCAACTTGAAAACATTTACACTATTACTCAAGTACTTACTCGAGTAACGTTGGCAGGTTACTAGAAGGTGTCTCTGATTACTTCAAGTTTTGGCTCATTACTCGAGTACATACTCGGGTAATGCCTTAGAGAAATTGCCTCTGATCAAATTTCTCAACTTTTTCTTTTGGCCTTTCTTCATTACTCCAATGCTTACTTCAAGTGATGCTTATCCCTGTTATTACTTTGTTCAAACTTATTTATTAATTAAATCTTTTTCATATCATTCTTTGTTATCATCAAAACATGAGATCTAACAATTGTAACTACATTCATTCATCATCCTTAAGACACACAGTCTTCAGAGTTTACTAGACATATAGTTCATGATATTCACTGGACACATAGTCCACTATCATAGAGCTTGGTAACTCAGGCCTTACTACCTCTTTGGGATGCTGTCCAAATCATACTTTATGCATTCAAGCCTTACTGCTGATTCTGCCCCCGCAGCTTTGGATATTCTGGTCTTACTGCCTGGTACAAACATGCACATTGGAATTTACCCCCAATTCTTAGGTTTTACAACCTCTTCGAATTACTAAATCTAGAATCTCAACCATGAATATTATAAGGTCATCTCAAAATCACTATATTTTCAAATCAAAGTCAATCACCACCAGCTCTACAACAAGGTAGCTGGTGGACAACACAAGGTACCTTAGCCGTATATTCTACACCCAGCCTCTCGACTACAGCAACCAGGCTTATCATAAATGACTTCTTGGCCATGTTAGGGTAAGAGCCAAGAGTTCATCCACTATTCTCCTCCAGTGAGAACCCCTTATCATGGTTACACACACAGCTACAACATGAGTAGGTTAATTCATTTCATGAGGCTTCAACTGTTGAGAGGTATTCGCCACTATTATACCCTATTACACTTGAGCTCATCCCAATCTCTGCCTACATATTGTATTACAGACCACATAGGTCGTATTACTACAAACCACATAGGTTGTATCATTATAGACAACACATACCATATCATTACAGATCACATAGGTCACCTTATTGCAAACCATATAGATCGTGTTACTACAGACCACATAGGTTGCGCTACACAGGTTATATCAATGTACACCATATAGGTTGCCTAACTATAGACTACACTAGTCACCTCATTGCAAATGACATAGGTCATACTACAGTACACCACACAGGTTGTATCACTGTCGACCACACAGGTCATATATGGATCTGGAATGATCAATATTGGTGTGAATGTTAACCTCTCTTGCAGCCCTTAAAAGTTATACTTGGATTTACCATCTCACTTAGATGACTTATTTTCTTATAAGAGCTTTAACAATGTCAAGATGATTTAAAAGAGGTTCCATAGGAACCTCTCATAACACTTGTCTGGACTACAAAAACTGTGTACCTCAGTGATAGTTCCTTGCCTCTTTTAGATTAGTACTGATTCCACTTTACTAGGATCTGCTAGGTCCCATTCTGTAAGGAATCACCATTCAGAAAGTTAATTTCTGAAAGCCAACGCTTATATGTGACTCCTAGCATCACTCATAGGTGCTTATCACATTCTTCTCTACTCTTCGAGTAGATCAGAATATTGACACTAAGTTTATCACAAGTTGGTCTAAATGCTGTCAACAATTCTATTCAAGTATTCCACTTATGTCTTCAAACAAGACAATAAGACATTCACTAGCCAGGGGTCTATTTATTTGCCATTTTGGCTTCTGCTGATACTGAAGAAAACAAAATACCCTTGGCATTCCTTATGTAACACTTCTTAGCTTAAGCCACTGGGAGAAAACTTAAATCACTTTGCGGAGTAGGATATATTTTCCCCTGTATCTACTATATAGCAACACTTGCTTTACCGTTAACCAATCAACTCCTATTACAGCCTCAAGTTTATGGGATGACTTACACAGCTTACAATTCAAACAAGTGCTCTTAGGGCAGTTTTCACACCCATAGGTGTGTTCACAATCAGATTATAAGGCAACTCATATATGTTCAGCCTTAAGTGTTTCACATAGTCAAATACAATATAGGTATAGCTAGGACCAGTAGCTATTAATGCCTACACAACATAATCATTAGGTCAAATTTTACTTTGGGTCATCTCAGGCGACTCCTACGCTAGCTCATGAGTTATGGCGAACACTCTGCCCTAACTCCTGGGTCCAAGCTCTATCAACTGGTATGTGCAATATTTTGTAATATGACCTAGCTTTCACAAATTATAACAAATTCGTTGCCTAATTGAGCAAGGTCCACCATCATGTGACCGGCCACAGCGCCAACATGATCTATTCTTAGGGAATCGTTGCTTGCTATGGCTATTAGCCTGATACGGTTTTTTGTTATTCCACCCAACAAGAACTTCCTGATTCTTGCGTTTCTGGGAAGGATTCCCACTACCAAATTCACCTTTGCTGTTAATATGTCTATTAGTAAACAGATTCAATAAGTTATTTTTTGTGATTTGGCACTCCTCTATTGCCTTATTGAATTCTGTAAAGTGCTTGGAAACGAGTTTTTCTTTCAATTTTGGTTTCAACCCCTGAACATCATATTTGAACTCCACTCCTCATCATCCCGATACTTAAGGTATGAAGAGTATTGAGACAATAGGATATAATGAGTCAGATACTCATCAAAGCCTTCTTTGTCCTTTCTGCTGTATGCTGATGAACTAGTTCAGGGAAGAATCTATTATGTTTCTTTCAAAGAGGAAAATTAGCTTGTGAAACAACTTATGTAATTGTGAAAATATGCATTAAGACTTGTAAAAACAGGTGTCATTTGTTGTTAAAGTTGGCATAATGACTTGTAAAAAACTAGGCACAAGAAGGTGTTAAAATTCTGATAAGCATTTATGACGGTTGGGACTTGTGAAATTTATAAACTCTTCTAGGAATTACAATTCAGGTTTAAAACTCAAGAACTTGTCAAAATAGGCATAAGATGTTGTTAAAAACCAAATAAGCTATTATGATAGACCCTACGAGAATAACTCATGCAATTGTAAATATGACTAATGCACTTGTATAATGATTTGTACATTATTGTAATACATGTTGTCATTTCCTGTTGCTAAGTTGTTATTTTATTTTTATGCAAATTTATTGCTTGCAACATTTTCCCCTTAGCCCACTATAAGCTTCTACAGTTGACGATGCGATTGGATATTGGAATGATAATAATGTCAAGAGTAGAGTGAAAATAGAGAAGGAAAGCAATCAAGGGATGCTACATTCGTTGGTAATGTAGTTGGGCCTCCCTCTTCTGAATTACATCTAAAAACAATGTTAACTCATGTAACCAATAAAGCAAGAGGAAGAAAGAGACGTAGGAGTTATGTTATTTTGTAGGAAAGGCTTCCTGTTATGTAAATATGTATTTTGCCAACTTTATGTTATTTTGTACAAAAGGCAATGATATGTGGCTATTTTGACAAGTTATGCAATGGCTAGTGTATGTGCGAAGTTATGACAAATTAAACAATAACAAGTTTGATTTTCACAAGCCTCTGGCAATTTTTTCGAGTTCTTCTGCATTATTTTACATGTGCCAGAGTCATATTTACAACTGCATGAGTTATTCCCGTATGGTCTATCACAACAACTGATTTGGTTTTTAACAACTTCTTCTGCCTTGTTTTATAAGTGCATGAGTCATATTTTCAACAGTATAAGTTATTCCTGGAGGAGTGTATAACTCCCTCATGTGACAACATCTAATTTTGTTTTTAACAACTTCTTCTAAATTTTTTGACAATGTCCTGAGTCATTGTTGTAACTGCATGAGTTATTCCTTAGAATGTCACAACATCTGATTTGGTTTTAACAACTTCTGCATTTTTTAACAAGTGCATTAGTCATATTTACAATAGCATGAGTTATTCCTGTAGGGTCTATCACAATAGCTTATTTGGTTTTTAACAACATCTTATGCCTATTTTGACAAGTTCCTGAATCATTTTTACAACTGAATTGTAATTCCATGAGGAGTTTATAAATTTCACAAGTCCCAACTGTCACAAATGCTTATCAGAATTTTAACACCTTGTGCTTAGTTTTTTTACAAGTCATTATGCCAATTTTGACATTAGTCAATGTATGTTTTAACAAGTCCTAATGCATATTTTCACAATTACATGAGTTATTTTCACAAGCTGATTTTCCTCCCTAAAAGAAATAGAATAGATTCTTCCTTAAACTAGTTCCCATCTTTCATGACAATCTGCAACATAAACTTCATATTAATAATTACAACAACAATATTAACAACTACAACTGAACATATTAACAACACTTTTTTATATCATGTAAGCATTTTGTAATCAAACAAACCACCCGCACATTCAATCATTCCCACTTAAAACAAAGCAATCCCTCTGTTATCTTGCTAAAAAATAGAGCAATCCTTCTATTACATTGAAAATAGAGCCATGTTCTGTATTAACAACTACAACAACAATATTAATAACTACAATTAGATGTAATAACAACACTTTTTTTATATCACATTAGTGTTTTCTTAGCAAATAAACCACATCACATTCAACCATTCCCACTTAAAATAGAGCACTCCCTCTATAACCTTGCCTAAAAACATAGCACAATAAAATTCACACAACCCAACCATGGTGAAACCCCAACTTCAATGGTCAAGATCATACCTTTAGCAAAATCTTAGCATTACTTATCTACCTTCTACCACATAGTCCTCTATTGAGCCTAAGCTCTAACATTTGACCAACCCCTCAATCTCAATGCAGCCAACATACACAATGAAAAAAATTTCTGAAATCACTATTCAAAGCTTACTAATAGTAGATGAAGGCTACAAAGTCTAACTTTTGCCTAATACATGACCACCACACTTAATCCCTTATGTAACCCCTACCTAAATAAACATAATTATAGCTCGATAATGCGTAATAAAATGGTTCAGAGAACGACGGATAATTTAAAATTATTTTAAATACCCTCATTGAGGTAGGATTTCCATAAAATTTTTTTGAAAACTTCTTTCCTATCCTGGTCTCAAGTTCAAATATCGAATATAATCACCTGTGCAGTTATGTCACATTCATATATCAGAGTATACAACAAAAATCTCGGCAAACCCCGGGTTTTATCTATATTTACACTAAGGGTTTAAATTTCTCATATAGGGGATTACACCTCGTTTCCCAAAATAATACTCATATACAATAATCCTAAATACAAAATAGATAACCAACAACCCATTCGAATGTCCCTAAAAGATTCTAGTTGCTCTGAGTGATCTGCTTTTCTCTTGAGCCACTTACCCTGTCTGAAATGTTAGTCATTGGAAAGAATGATATTCAAGAGAATCCCAATAGTAACAAATCACTCATACAGTGCATAAACACAGCATATATGATCATGTTAAGCAGCACACAATGTATCATGGCTCACGCCACAAACGACATCACTCATGGCTGTAAACACTATGCGTCAGCTTTAGTTTCGAACTCTATGTGTCAGCTTTCGTTGCGATCTCTATGTATCACAAAGTAGCACAATGTTTCTTAATGTATCTCAATGTATGACAAACATACATACAAAGCTTCATACACATTATAAGAGATAGAGTCACTACCTTGTTCTTTCCTGACGTTCTTCGGCACCTTGGGCTCACGAGGGTGACAAATGTCAAATCCTATAAACCAAATTAGAGACAACCGATCAATTTATTTTCCAATTTCTTACTTCCGTAGTACTTTAAGTTGGTTATCATTTAAACTCTTTAGGTGGCTATTAGATGCCTAAGCATATGCCTAAAGGGTTAGGAGAAACTACCCCAAAGATGCCTTTTTAGGAAGCAAAATACTGATTTTTAAATGGCTCATTCGAGTGATGAAGCACTTACACTCGGGTGAAGTCAACTCTCACTCGCGAGTGTTTACCAGAAAATAATACCAATGGTCAGAAAGTGCTCACTGTACTCAAGCACGAATACTTGCACTCGAGTGATAACCCCAAATGTCACTCGAGTCCCCCAAAGTGTGGCTTAAGAAGTGTTTTCTCGAGAGCAACTAAGAATCCTAGAGGCAAAGATTCACTCGAGCACAGACATAAGCACTCGAGTGATCATGCCACACATGCGAGTGGTGAGTCACACTCTTGAAGTTTGGCTTACGAGTGTTTGGCCTAGAGCAACCCTTAACATGAGCATACACTTGTACTCGAGTGAACTCATGCTCACTCAAGTGATGGCCTATATCTCTCGCGGATTGGGAAGTGTACTCATGCTTCTCACCAGAAAACCCAAGCAAAATGAAGAAAGAAAAGGGAATTTATGTTGCTGCACTCGAGTGAGGCCCTCACTCACTTGAGTGACATTCATCAGAACCCAGAAATGCAACAACTAACAAAGTTTTCCAGATTTACCAAAACTGATCCCAATGGCTCAAAGACTTATACCAAAACTCATTCTCACTCAAAATTTCATAAAGAACCTATTGGTAACCTTAAAACACTCAAATTCTCATCCTAACAACAAATTTGATCTTGGTTCTCTATATTACACTCAAAACACTTAACCATCAAAACTTCCACTTTCCATTTCCAACCAATCCTAGTAACTCAAAGATACCAATAGCTACCCATTCAACCATAACACTCTATCAAATTCTTACATTCCAAATTAACACTATATTTAGGGCAAAATTCCAAAATTACTAGACTTAACCAAAAATCATAACAAATACACCAAAATGTATCAAATGCTTACCTCCTCAATTTGCTGAAATCAAACCCTTGATTCTTTAACTTTCAAATTTTCTTAAGCTTCCAACCACCACAAATCAAAATTTTGAAACCATGGCAAGGAAGCCCTCAACACCATGAACAACTTTAGTAAATATAAGATGAGCATTTGAGGCCAAATACTTACCTAGAGTTCAAACCCTTCCTTTCTCTTTCTTGTCCAAGCTCGCCGGAAATGGAGAATGAGGAGAGAGATGAGATGATGATGATGTCTAAATTTCCCTTTCTCATGCTCCCCCAAAACTGACCTTAGAAGAGAAGAGAGAGGGAAAATAGTTTGACTTTTGGACTTTGATCAAATGGCCCATGGTTTGACACTTGGCATCATCTCATTCTTCCTTCCATAAGTCCACATATCTATATTCACACCCAATTCCACCCCTTTTTCATTCAATCATAACCATTGATCTCAATTACCTATGAGTTTCCTCTTTGGTAATTGACCAATTGGTTTGTAAATTGACCATTTTGCCCCTGATTATCACAATATACTCAAACCATTATCAAACACATTTACATTGAGTTTAACAGCAATTACCAAGGAACGAAAAACCGGACCGGGCAATGAACCGGTCACAGCACAGGTTCAAGGGTTAATGGGTCAACCGGGGTCTAACCGGTAGTTGAACCGGTCATAACCGGTCATATTAAAATATTATAATTTATTAGTGATAATATATATTAATATATTTTTAAACTTCTATAGATAAAAATAAAGATTTTTAGAAAAAAAATGTTTAAAATCTATTAGCATTAGTTATAATACCAATACTTATGCAAAGATATCTCATTTCCTATAATTATTATATCTTTTTAAATAATTTTTTTCATTATTTTCTTCATTTTTTTAGATTTGTTCTTTCTTTATCTATTTTTCTCTTCATTTTAGTCTTCAACTTTCCATTTTACCCTTAAAAAACACAAAATAAAAATTTGAAAAATTTTTAAAAAAAGGAAGAAACCGGGTCAACCGGTTGGACCACCGGATTTAACCGGTTCTGACCGGTCTGACCGGTTCAGACCGGTTCGACCGGTCTGTCCGATTATTGATCAAACCGGACCGGACCAGGGACCGATTCCCGGTTCAACCGGTCGAACCGGCCGGTCCGGTCCGGTTTTTTGAACCATGGTAATTACGTCATATACTTTAAAAGTGCTTAATTAACATTAATTACGTCACTTAAAGTTATTAGCCCTTAATCACAATTTAGGATATTACACCTTTAACAATGCAGCTTCAACAACCGCAGCCTTCGTCTGTTTTCTCTTTCTCTTTAATGAGAAAAACTCACCATCCCCCCTCCTTCTGTGCCTTTTCCTTTTTTATTCTTTAGGAGTAAGTTAGTCATTTCACATTAGCAATTAATCACACAAAAGTCCCTTGGGATATTTTTGTTTTTGAATTTGCATTGGGACTTTGTTGTGGTTTTTTTTGCCCTTAGGACCTATCAGTGGTTTTCCCAAAAAAAAAAACTCTCATCACAACACAACACGATAATTTATTAGATAATTTTGGTACTCAAAATCATTTCTAATAACAAAACTCCTTTCATGAAAGATATTCTAAATAATTTTCTCTTTCTTGTAATAGTAATTTCGTGATGATTAGAGAATATTTTAGGATTAGGATTTTGGGCAAGTTTTGAGTTTTGACAATAGATGACTATATACATGTAGAGGATGATTAATAGTCAATTTTAATCAGTCTAGATTTGTTAGTTGGTTGTTTTAGGAATTTAAAGTTTATTTTCTATTTAAAAAGTTTAGGATTCATGTCCTATAGGTTGTTTCTACCAATTAAATGAGGTTAAAATGATTTATTTGGTTTACTATAGGTATTATTGAAAGTTTAATCAGTTTATTTGTGTTATTTAGTTGGGATAAGATTTTATAATGAATTTTCTATATAATCAGCTTGTAAATAATTCTATATTAGACTTCTTAATTGATTACATTTGGGTTAAATGATTTATTTGGGTTTTTTGGAGGTATTATTGAATTTTTGATGGTTTAGCTTTGAGATTTAAGCTTGAAATTTGAAGGTTAGAATTTTAATGGAATTTTATATTTATTTAAAGCTTTGGGGTTTTTGTTAAAGTAAGATTTTTGGTAGTTGTCAATAATTTAGTTGAGTGATTCGCATTGTTAGAGGAAATGGAAATTTTGTTAAAATACTTAGTTATGGTCTATGGGAGATTTGAGAAATATTCCTCTACTTGTAGAGTACAAACTTTAACTATGTGTGTAAATATATGGTTGAAGTGTCTTGGTTAATATATGTATGTGTATATATATAATTAAAGATAACAATTATTAATTAGTAATTTAGAAATTAAAAGTCAGTAATAAATTATCTCAAATAACTCAGAGTTATTAATGTGTTGTAAATTGATTTTCTCGTGGGTTTGAGCTCTTGGATTAGCAGTAGTGTAGTTATAATTTGCTTTGGTGAGAGGTAACCACTTTTCTCTTCTTGTGCATGCTTGTATGATATTTGGAGTGAGTTTTAACTATATAGAAGTATAAATTTTGCTATTGGTATGTGATGTGAACTTGAAACTATATTGTTAATTGAATTGTCTTGTGATACTTATTTTTATTGGGAAAAGGCTAATGATATTATATGTAATGCCCCAATTTTCGATTAAGGTCTAATGATAATTATTGAGGATAATTATCGGATTAAAGTGAAATTAATGTATATTGGTGACAATATTAATTTATATGTCATAATTGATGGAAAATTTAAAGGATGGAATTATTGGCTCTAAGTTGGTGATTAATGGGGAAATTAATTACTAACTAAAAGAAAAGTGAGAAGTGTGATTAAATGGCTAATGAAAGGATTAGAGAGGTTAATTAGTGTCTAAGTGTGCGAGAACCAATGGAAAAGTGACATGTGTTAAGATGAAAGGATGTGAGAGTGTAGGAGAAAAGTCAAAATGAGATATTTTAAACATTCTTTCTCTCTCCTTCCTCCCTCCTTTTCGCTGAATGAATTATGGGTAAGGGGGAAATAATCATCATTTCCTCTCCTTCACTACTCCATCTCTCATCTCTCTCATTTTCCTCTCTCTTGGCGCCATTGTTGCAGAAATAAGGGGGAAGAAAAGCTTCAAAAGGTAAGGAAAAATGTCTCCAAATGCTCAAACTTCCTTCTCTAATATTGATCCTTGAATGAAGAGCTTCATTTTGATGGTTGTAATGTGTTCATTGGTGTTAGTTTGTGACCTTGAGAGATTGTGAAAGTTGGAGAATTGAAAAGTCATTTTGAGAAAGTTAAAGAGGTAAGTGAAACCTATCTACCCATCTAAGTTTTGTGCCATTTGAGGTAGCTTTGAATTTCTGGGATTTATTGGCCATTTTCAAAAATGGGTGTCATTGGTCATTTGACATGTTAAAGGTATAGAAATGGTATATTTGGAATGTGTATGGATAGATAGGATTGATTGGGAAAGAAATGAGTGAGATTGGAAAGTTTGGAAAATTAGTGTTTAATGTGACCATAGACCAAAGCATGCTAATGTAGTGGGAATTAGGTTGTTTAAATGGTTTTATTGGATTCCTTGAGTGCTTTAGTGTAAGGAATAGGCTTGATTGTTGATTTTGGAGCCATTGGACACTTTGGTAGAAAATTGGAAATGCTGCCATTGAAAGTCTATTATGGGCAGTCTGTTTGTATTGGCTTTTTGAATGACCAAATGGTGTCTAAAAATTATGAAACTTTCCATTCTTAAATATCACATCCCAATCTTCAAAATGGACATATAATTGGTGTCATTTCATTTTGTTAACTGAGAGTTATGCTTTGCCAAAATTTGGGACGAAAATAGAACTCTGTTTTGGAGTAGTATTGAGTTTTTGGTAATTCTGTATTTTTGTGATGATTTTATAGAATTAGTTATAAATTTTGGAGTAGTATTGAGTTATGCTTTCATTTGGCTTTGGAATCACCTCATTTATATTTTTATAGAATTAGTTATAAATTTTGGAAGTTCAGCCAAGAATCAGGGAATTTCTTGACCGCGGCCCAAGGTGGCTGGCCGTGGCCCAATCCTTTCTGACCTGATTCTGGCCGCGGCCAATGAGTGGCTGGCCACGACCAGTGGCCTTCTGACTATATTTTGGCCGCGGCCCAAGGAAGGGCTGGCCGCGGCCAACCCCTGTGTTCCAGCACTTTGAGTTTTTGAAAAGAATCTTCAACCTATCATTTTCCAACCTTTAGGGGTTTTATTAGAGGCATTTATAGCTTCTTAAGGGTCATTATTGATAACCAAATCTAAGTGTTGAAGAGTCAATTGAGTATTGGAATAGAGAATAATGTTTCGTCCTTAATTATGACTTTAGGATTTGATATTTGCCCAGAACGTAGAAGGCCTGTGCCTGCTTAAGAACGGAAAGACCAAGGTAGTGACACTTTATCCTATATCATGTGTATTGCATCGCTTGTTTGCATTAGTCATTGAATATAGTTAAAGTGAAGGGGACGTGGCGAAAGCCCAGACTCGAATACTGATAAAGTGATGGGGTGTGGCCTAAGCCCGACCTCGTATATAGTGAAGGGAACGTGGCGAAAGCCCGGTCTCGAATATCGATTGCTACATTGTGATATATGTTTACTTCCTTTGTATATATGCATCATATACATAAATTGTTGCTACTGGGATTTTCTAGAATCTCATTCTTTCTAAATAACATTTTTAGATAGGGCAAGTGGATAGAAGAGCAAGCAAGTGGCAATGGACGATTATGACTTCCGGCGGTAGTCTTAGTTAGATATTTTGGTTTTATACTGAACTGGTTATCATTTTGGACAAATGTATATCTTGAATAGATTTATAGTATTATAGTTTTGTGTAATCCTCGGTATGGATATTGAAATGGGCAATGATGCCTTGTATAAACTGTTGGATTAATGTTCTTATCCCGGGTGAACGTCGGGAATTGTGCTGATACTCTGATATTATATATGTGACAAACCGAATAGGCCTATTGATTTTATAATTGAATGAACGGAGATCTATTTGTACAAGTGTTTTATGTAACCCCCTGCTTTTAAACATGTAATTATAATTCGACAATGCATATTTAAATCGGATTAGAGACCATTGGATGCTTTAACCTCGTTTTAACTTTCAGTCTCACAGTAAAATTTTCGCAAAACTTTTAAAACTCTTTTTCCCATCCTGGTCTCAATTTCAATATTCGAATATAATTACCTGTATAGTTAATATACATTCAATCATATCAGAGTGTATAACCAAATCCCCGACAACTCCCGGATTCTATACATATAACCTGAGGTTTATAAGTATCCACTAGGGGATTACACAACCAAAATCGAATATATATTCCTAATTCAAAATATACAGTAATCCCGAATTCAAAATAGATAACCAACGTTTTCAATTTAACTCTATATACCCCTAAGGGTCCTAATTGCTCCGGGTTGACTGCTTCTCTTTTGAGCCACACGCCCTGTCTGAAATGTTAGTCATAGGAAAGAATGAAATTCGAGCGAATCCCAGTAGTAACAAACCACTCACACAATGCATAACACAAAGCATGTATATAAATCACAACCAGCAACAGCAGCAGTAATCTCAAAGAATACATGGTTTTCACTACAAACGACAGTACTCACGGTTGTATGCACAATACGACAGTTCTCACTGTAATAATCATCACGACAGCTTACGCTGTAATCACAATAACGACAGCTTACGCTGTAAACGATAGCTTGCGCTGTAAACGATAGCTTGCACTGTAAACGACAGCTATCACCAGCTGTAATCACAGCAGCATCAAATAGTCATCACATAACAGTGATAACACACACATACAGAGCATTATACATAGTATAAGAGAGAGAGTCACTACCTGATCCTTTCCTGACGTTTCTTGGCACTGCGGGCTCACGAGGATGGCAAATATCAAATCCTGTAAACCAAATTAGGGACAACCCATCAATCTCTTTCCCAAGTTCTTTTCTCTATAATACTTTAAGTTGGTTATCATTTGAACTCTTTAGGTGATTATTCTAGGTCTAAACATATGCCTACAGGGTTGGGAAAGGCTATACCAAGAACCACCTTTAAAAGTGTAAAATACTGATTTTTGGGGGTGGGCCGCGGCCCAAACATCCACTAGCTGTGGCCCAAAACTGTCCAGAAACGCTCAGAAACATTTGGGCTGCGGCCCAGAATCCACTGGATGCGGCCCAAAACTGTTTAGAAACGCTCAGAAACATTTGGGCTGCGGCCCAGAATCCACTAGCTGCGGCCCAGAAAATCCAGTTTCTTGGCTGAACTTCCAAAAATCATAACTAATTCCACAAAAATTAAAATGGGGTGATTCTAAAGCCAAATAAAATCTATTTAAGTCCTTTTTCAAGGAAAAATATTGGCCATTACTGGAAATCACCACAAAAGTCCAGATTTACCAAAAACCTAACATTGTGCTAAAACAGAGTCCAATTTTGATGCCAAACTTTGGACAGTTCAAACTCCCAGCTCAAAAATCGAAATGACACAAAATTTATGTCCATTTTGAAGCTTGGGAAGTGTACTTTAAAAATGGAAATTTTCATAAGTTTCTAACTTCATTAGCCTGTCAAAATGTCCACACCATCTGACTGTCCAGAACAGACTTACATTGGCCAGATTTTCCAAATTTTCACATTTGATCCCAAATGATTCCCATTCCAACCCAAACACCATTCTCACACAATTTTACTCAAGAAAACCATTGAAATCATCAAAATGACCAAATTCAACTCCCATTGACACATTGCTCAACAACTACAACATGTCTCACAATGTCAAAACACAATTCACACATTGCCACACTTTCCAATCCAAGTTCCCAAATCAATTCCAATGGCCAAAATGTTCAACAAAAGACCAAATTCTACACAACACATAAACCAATTCATTCTATTCGAAAAGTGCACAAAATCAGGGGAAATTCATAAATTCCCAATACTCAACCAATGATTACAACAACTATACCAAAATGCTTCTAATTCTTACCTCTTCTTCTTCCTAAAGGCAATTCTTTAATTCTCCAACTTCCAAATTTCCACAAGTTCTCAAACTTCACCAACCAAAATTCTGAAACCATAGGGATATAGCCCTCAACCTCATGAACAACTTTAATGAAAGACACTTGAGCATATGAAGGCATTAACTTACCAAAAATTCCAGCTTTTCCCTTTCTCATTTCTTAGCTTGTTCAGCGAAAAAAAATGGAGGAGGATGAGAGAGAAAAATGAGATATTGATGATGATGATGATTCATTTCCTCTCATATACATAAACCGACTAGGAAGAGAAGAGAAAGAGAAAATGGTTTGAAAACTTGACTTTAATCCAAGGGTCCTTGTTTTGCCACTTGGCATCTTCCTATTCTTCCTACCATGATTTCATATAAGCTTGCATGCATAGGATTCCACCTCTTGGTCTTTCAATCTTAGCCATTAATCTTGATTACTAAGAAGTGTTCTCAATAGTATCTAACCAGTCGGTCAATAAATTTACCGTTTTGCCCCTGATTATCACAATGCACAATATATGCTTCAAAATTCTTCAAAAGTGCTCAATTAATATTAATTACATTACTTTGAAGTTGCTAATCCTTGGTCACAATCCAGGATATTACATTTTAAAAAGTTTTTATTTACTCTGTATCTCTTATTCAATTATTAAACACGTTCAAAATCTCGGCCTGATTATCGAAGGGGGTTACATTATATGATATGAATTGGTAATTATTTATGAGATTAGAAAGATTCTTTTGATAGTTATGAGTTGTTAATAATATGTGATAAACCATTGTCATTATATCACTTGAGTATTATTGATATGAGAGGGGATGGTGGATGTGGATTTGACGGGAGGTTATTCAAAGAGAAAAAAAGGGGGTTAATTCTTATACAAAAAGAGGAAATAAGGGAGTGAGCTTTTAGGTGTACACTGGGTAGTCTTTTGGCCCCCTTGTGTCTAGTAGGGCCTTGATTACACACTAATGTATTAGAGGGGGGAACCCATGGTTCAATCTTGTGCTTTGTGGATTTTGGCTGGTCCATATCACTTGATCGATGAGCTTGTTGAGTTGAACTACCAGTCCTATGGGTAAGTACTAGCCCATGGGTTCAGTCAGAGGAAATAAGGCTGGGAGGAAATAAGGGAGGATAGAGAATAAGTTCTTGTGTATTGATTCTTGTGCACTTATGTGATAAATATGAGAATAAGATTATGATACTGTGAATTGATATATATATATATATATATAACCGTGTGAAATTTTTAATAATGCTATGATTTTATAATTGTCCTACTTGACACCTCACGAGCACTTACTCATATGCCCGATGAGATGGATTACTTGTTGCTGAAGCTTTTGTCTCACCCCATTGATTTAACATTTTTCTAGGTGATAGTTTTCGTGCGGGTCCATCAAGGAAGACTTTAGAAGCTTAAGCTGCTTCTGCTACATTAGTGCTTACATCTTTTTGGTATATGTTGGATTATTGTATATTGCCACACTAGGGCTCATCTTGCATACTCTGATTTATTTTGGAGATTTGAGGCATTAACTATATACTTTTGATTACTCTTGATGATTTTGGATGGCCCGAAGGCCTTATGACTTGTTTTGAACTTGTGGATCCACAAGTGGTCTGATGTGGTATTTTGATATATGATAAAGTATTATTTAGTTAAAGAGTTTGGACTTAGTAGTGAATAGTTACTTTGGGCCTTGTGAAGTCCAAAGCCCAACTATATGCATGATAATGTTTTGGCAAATGGTTTTATCAAACCCTTAGTTAATTATCATTTTAAGGAAAGGATTTTACAGGAAGCTTACCAGGCATGGATAAAGAAGAACAACATTGTGAGAGTCACATTGTTGAGTACTATGGAGAATGACCTGATACGCCAATATGAGAAATACCAAATTGCTCAGCCTATGTGGGTTGCATTCAAGGACAAGTTTGGTGGCACACCAACCACTAAGCTTAGGAGGCTAACAATCAAGTTTGATACCTATAAGCTTAGAGGGAATTCTCCTATAAAGTAGCATCTAAGAGAGATATCAAGCATGATCAGGGAACTTCAATAAGTTGGACAAACCTTGACTGATAAACAATAAGTTCAGGCTATGATCAGATAACTCCCTTCTAGTTGGGAGCACATGAAAGTTAACTTGACCCATAATGACAACATCGTCACTTTTGATGATATAGTGAAACACCTTGAGCTTGAGGATGAACTCCTAGAGGCATATAAGGCCTCTGGAAAAGCCTATTACACTGAGAATGTTAGTCCTTCTAATAAAAAGCCCGATTCCAAGAAAGGCAAGAAATTCAGAAGAGTGGCAAAAAGGGCAGCCTAAAGTTCAAAAGGGGTAGAAAGTAATTCAAGAAGAAAGGAAAGAAGGGCGGCAAGAAGAAATTTGATCTGAATAAGATCAAGTGTTATGCCTATTTGAAAATGGGTCACTTCAACGGGACTGTATTGAGCAAAACGAATGTGAAAAGGTACTAGTGAATTATATGAATTCACACATTTCTTTTGTTTTAAGTACTGCTTTTCGAACATAACCTGTTTGTTCTTTTTAGATTTCGGACTCAGGCTCAACATACCATGTGACAAGGGATCGAGGATCCTTCGTGAAATATCATTACTTCACTACTATAAAAACATGATTCCACGGTACTAAACAACGACTGTTTTCAGAAAATAGTAGTCAAAAACCAGGCGTTGGCATTATCATTAATAGACTTGAAGTTTCAACGACTGGTTTTAAAAACCAATTATTAAAACTGATTAAATTTTCCCCTAAATTCTATCGGCGCGCTCTCTCTTTGTCGTCCGTAAGCCCATTTTGCTATCACTTTTGTGTCTTCCATGAGCTCTATTGTGCAAATTTCTTGGCCTCTATCTTTCTCCTAAATTGTGTCCTTTATCCCTCCTTGAAGATAGAGGTCCAGTGGCTTCATAGTCCCTCTATTCCCTCTCGGTTGCAGCTCCTTGTTTTCCCTCTTCTCAGTCTAAGCAAGCAAGGTAAGTAGCTACATGCAGGCCCTGTTTTCTTCCTCTGCTTTGCTTTTTGTTTTCTCTTCTCAGTCTCTATTTTCGCTCCTGTAGTTTGTACTAGCCTCTCCTTGTATGGTTTGTGAAGAAGACATTATAGGTTCTTGGTCTATTGGGGTTTTTGTTTTATTCTAATCTCACAAGCGATGCTTCTATGTAAATTCCCTTTTTCTGTTTCTTGTTGATTTCTTCATTTGGATGCCAATTTTTGCTGTTTTGGGACAAATTTTGGCATTTTCCACTTCATTTCTATGAAGACAATGTGGAATATTTAGACTTGTGTAGTGCATGCTTGAAGTTGATACATCAGTAGAAAAGTTGCTTTTGGAGATAGTATTCTGGATAAATATTGCATTTTGGGCCTTTATATGATGGCTCAGAAGAAATTACTCCAACGGCTTCTTCTATGGGGTCGTTTTCTTTTTTATCCCAGAAATTGCAAGAACATGGAAAATCATGAAATATGAACAAAAGTTTTTCATGTATAGTTGGTGATGTTATGTTCTTTTCCATATATCCATTATCATTACTTTATCTGAGGAGTTCAGATTTAGAATTTTCTTGCAACCTAAGTTAAAAAGGTTCCTTCTTTGTGTACACTGTGGTCCATGAGAAGAGACTCCTTTAAAAAAATTTACTCTTTCAAATTACAGAATTGTTGATCCTTGTGGTTGTTGGTTTAATGACAAGGCAGATAAAGTATTTTGTTTGGTAAAGTTCTCCATTTGGCAGCATCTTTTTGGAACTAAAAGCTAAATATTTTGTAATTCTCAGAATACTAGGTAACAAACTACTGATCATTTGATTATATAAAGGAGATCCCAATTAAAGTTTTCTTTCAGCAACCAATCAATTCAATCATATGGTTTTGAATCTACTGACCAAATTATATGGCCTCTAATCAAACATCTTAAATTTTGATTAGACAAAGTTTAAATCGTCATAAGATTTTATGCTTTTTCCCCAACCCTTGCCATATCCCACCTAGGGAAAAGGATGTAACCCCCTACTGTAATTATATCCGAAATACGCGATTAAAGTGAAATAGAGACCAATAATAAACAAAACTATTTTAAGATCTGATCTTCATGATAGGGTTTACATAAATAACTTTACAAATCCGATTTACTTGGTATTCACATTTTGAATACAATCACTTCACGCGGATAATTACATTCAATAGATAAATTAGAGTGCACAATATAATAATCCCGACAATCCTGGGTTCACATCTTTACAAAAGGGTTTACTAAGGGCAATACGCCTGTATACAAGTTCTCATACGGGGATTACACATATCTCAACTCAAATACACATAATTAAATCCTCATCCACATATACAAATATCCAATACACAATACTCCCAACTATGATAACCAACTATCAGAATGACAACCCGAAGGAGTCCTCATCACCCTTGGCTGCTTGCTCTATTCTCGATCCACCTACCTTGTCTAAAATGTTGGTAGGGGAGGGTAAGATTCGAGAGAATCTCAGTAGGAAATAAATACCAATATGCATGTAAGATAAGTGTTTAATGCATGACATGCTTGCAATACACAACTCATGCTTACACAATGACATATCTGCGTGCTCAATGTTTCAACAACATACTCATGGCCATGGTATAACTAGAAACAGAGCTACAATCATTCATACATGTTTCACATAATCAAGCAAAGCAATACATGCATCAATACACAAACACAAATATCAAAGCATGCAAGAGAGGTAAGTTCTCTACACTTTTCTTTCCACGTATGCTCCAGCATCGGCTACTCACGATCAAGGCGAATATTGAACCTTATAACCAAAGCAAGGACATCGGGTTATTCGCTATTCCAAATCTTTACGTTCATATCACTTAAGGTTGGTTACCGTTCACACCCTTTAGGTGGTTATAATAAGCTCAACGAAAGCCTAAAGGATTGAGAAGTACTAGGTTGGGAATCACCTTTCAAAATCACAAAATGCTGAAAAATGGGGGTTGGCTACAGCCAAGAACCCTCTGGCTACAGCCAAAATGCATGCAGAAGGTTTTTGGCTGCAGCCAAGAATTTCTGGTTGCAGCTAAAACGTGCACAAAAACTCTTACGCTGCAGCAAGAACTTTTGGCTGCAGCCGAGGCAACTTCAGAAATTCATAACTAATTCTAGAAAAATCAAAATAAGGTAATCCCAAAGCCCATTGAAATATATTTAAGTCCTCTTCATAGAAAAAATATAAGCCATTACTGGAAATCACCACAAAAATATAGAATTCCCCAAAATCCACTACTGCTCTAGAATCAAACCCAGTTTTGACCTCAAACTTTGGGCAAACATAAATCCCAGTTCACAAAACTAAATGACACAAATTATATGTTTGTTTTGAAGCTTAAGATGTGAAATTCAAGAATGAAAAGTTTCAGAATTTTTAGAGACCATTTGCCCATTCAAAGTGTCCACACAAACAGACTGTCCAGAACAGAGTTTCAAAAGATAATTCCAGATTTTGCACACTTGCTTCCAATGGTCCAATTTTCATATCAAACATCATTCTCACACAAAATTTCACAAGGAATCCACTGGAAACACAAAAATAACCAAATTCATATTATATTGACATGTTTTTCAGCAATCTCAACATCTCACACAATTTCACATTTCAAACTCTAACATTGCAACTTTTCCATTTCCAATGACCAAATTACACAACAAAACACCATTTTCAACAAAAAACACATGAAAATTCATACATTTCACAATTCCACCAAAATTAGGGTAAAAGCCAAAATTCACAATACTCAAGCAATACTCACAATAGTTAGGTCAGTCATCAAATACTCACCTCTTCCTCTTTCCCAAACCAATTTCTTGATTCTTCATCTTTCTACTTTTGCTCAAGCTCTCAAACACCTCCAATCAAGAATCTAAAACCATAGAGATGAAGCTCTCATCACTATAAACAACATTAAAGAAGGGTGTTTAAGCTAAAGAGGACCATAAACCAACCAAAACTCACCTTGTTCTTTTCTTTTTCCTTCCCCAAGCTTGGCAAAAATGGAGGTTTTGGAGAGAAAGGGATGAGATGAAGAAGAGATCAGATTTTTAGAGGCATAAAGGCCACTTGGATGACTAAATAGAGAGGAGAGGAGAGAAGGAAGCTTTGACAAATTGACCAAGATCCAATGATCCAAAAAGTGCCATGTGTCACACCCTGTCACATTTCTCATGAGTTCACATAGGCACACACACATATGATTCCACCCCTTAATCTATTGCACAAATCAATCTCAACCATTGATCTTGAAGTTACCAATGAGTTTCCTCTTCGGTAACTGACTAATTGGTCGGTAACTTTACCATTTTGCCCCTGATTATGCAATTCCTCTTGAATCACCACCAAACACACCATATCTTTCTATATCACCATCTTATGCGCCCTCCCTATATTTAAAGTCAATTTAGATGTTAATCCATAATTGAACTCAAATACAGGGTTTCGGCACTGATCATAACACATTCGAATCTCAAATTACATCGAATTCTCCAAAAGGGTTATTTATCACTAACCACATCCACTTTTAGAGTCATTAAACCCTTAATCACAATTTGGGATCATGCTAATTGGGGCTTAGCAATCCACTTATTTCAGGCTTATTCTCTAGCCTCAAGTCTTAAAATTTAGGGTATTACACCTGTATTTACATGAAAAATTCTCAAACATGCATAAATAATGTAGTGCTCAAGCTTTTATTGTGTAGAGTGATTTTACAGAGAACTACATGCTAGACTATCAATGTAAGAAATTAAAGAAACCATGGCCATTGATATATGCACTTATATAAGCAATTTTGGCATTTTAGATGTGTTTTAAACTTCTTATCAATGTGTAGATTCTTTTTCTATCCCGTATCATTTGAATTATAATTTAGCCGACTTATACACTGTAAGTTATGTCGCCATAAGCTTTAATTTTTTCTTTTAAATTTTCTGAACAAGACTGAGTGTTTTGTTTTGATCATAAAGAAATTAAATTGGTATTCTCTTAGTGACGTGAGATGGGTGAATTAATAAGTGATATTTGCATGTAAATGTGTGAATTAATAAGTGCAAGATTGGTGGCGTACATTTTCTAATTTCCAGACAATCAACAAGGTCAGTTCAACAATGCCTTTACAGTTCATAAAAGATGTAGTATTTTAAAGTTAATATTATAATGTTTTGGTTAATAACTCTCTCATCAACCTGTAGGTCTCACTGCCATCGTTGTCCCTTGGGTTGTCGGCCTACTACATCCTTACCTCAGTAGAATCTTCTTCTAAATTCCTCAATCACAAGCACAATGTCCTTGGAAGCTAAAGATTAGCTAGTAAGTTATGTTATTGCTTTTTGATGATGATTTTTGAAACTTGAGGATATCATAGTGCTACTATTTGTTATAAGCGTGATAAATTTGAATTATTGAACTTTGAAATTGGCAGTTGAACTGTTAGTTTTTATGATGTGTCTTGATGTTTCATATCATTGTTCTAAACTTGAGTGTTGTTGAAAATGGATTAGGTGGTAATAAAATTGATCACCGTTCAATGAATACTTTGAGAACTAGTGAAGAATATGAGAATGGGGTGGAAAAGTTTATTAAATTTGTTAAAATGAATGCGCCTAGTAAAAATAGGAAGTATTTTTGCCCATGTATCAACTATTTAAATGAGAGTCTATAGGATATTGATGATATAAGTGATCACTTACTTTGTGATAGAATAAATTTTCGGTACACAAGGTGGATATGGCATGGTGAGGAAGTAACTGCTTGTGCGTCCCTTGAGAAGGAAGTTTTGGAGGTTGGAGATGATGATAGAATGGAGAAAATGATTTATGATGTTGAGGTAGAATGTTTTACATAATCGCCTGTATATGATAGTGTGTGGAGTAATGCAGAGACACCTTTGTACCCTGAGTGTACTAAGTATACACGCTTGTCAGGTATTTTGCCCTTGGTCAACTTAAAGGCAACTGTGGATGGACCGTTAGTAGTTTCACATTGTTACTTGAATTGTTGTGTGATATGTTTCCAAAGGATAATGTACTTCCAAATCGTATGTATGATGTAATGCCCCAACTTGGGATTAAGGGCTAATGACTTCAAAAGTAGATGTAATTATTGTTAATAAACACTTTTGAAGAATATGATATGAATTACGATCCGAATGTGTTCTAATTAGTGCATAGACCCTACATTTAAGCTTAATTGTGTTAAAGCTTAAAATGAACCCTAAGGGTAGGGGACGGCATATGGTAATGTGATATGGATTAGTATAAATGTGCTTTGAGGTGGTTCAAGTGGAATTGCCATAATCAGGGGCAAAATAGGAAAAAGGAAAGTTACTGACCGATTGGTCAGTTACCGAAGAGGAAGCTCCTTGGTAACTTAAAGATCAATGGTTGAGATTCATTGAGCAAGAGACTGGAATCCTATGTATGTGTGTTCATGTGTGCCATTGAAGAGGAGATAATATCATGCCAAGTGTCAAAATGAAGACATGGGATGGAGGTCAAATTTTCAAACTCATTTCCTCTCTCCTCTCTCCCTCATATACAGCTAAGTGTGCATAGGGAAGGGAAAATATGATCTTCTTCATCATTTTCTCATCTCTCTCTCTCCAATATCCATTTTCATTTCAAGTTAAGGAGGAAAAAGAAAGTTAAAGGTGAGCTTTTGGCTAGTTTGGTGTCCTCTTTAGCTTAAATGTTCTTTATTAATCTTAATCATAGTGATGAGAGCTACATCTTCATGGTTTTAGATTTTTGAAAGGTGGTGTTTGAGTACTTGAAGGAATTTGAAAGTTGAAGAATCAAGAAACTAACTTTGGGAAGAGGAAGAGATAAGAAAGAACTCTCTATTGGTATATTTGTTATGATCATTAGTTAAGTTTTGGAAATTTGTGATATTGCCTTGATTTTGGTATGGTGTTAGAATGGATAATTTGGTTAGTGTATTAGGCTAGATTTGGTGCCTTATTTTGTCTTTGTGTTATTGGAGTTATTTTGGAATTTTGGAAGGAAAAGTGGTGTCATGGGTTAATGTATGGGAATGTGATGACCAAAGCCAAAACTTGTTGTTTGAATGAGAATTGGGTTGCTTTGGTGTTTCTAATGGGTTCCTTATCAAAATTTGTGTGGGAAAAGGTGGTTTGTAAAGCTTGGGAACCATTTGACACTTTGGCGGGGAATTTGGAAAATTCTGTAAGTTGCTACTTTTTTGGCTTCTAATATGCCTCACTCAAGTGCACCAGGGTGTCACTCGAGTGTAGCATTCTCTTTTCCTTTATCCTCTAGTTCTGATTGCACTTACTCGCTAAGCAAGCAGAAGTGCACTTCCTCACTTGCGAGTGATATGGGCTATCACTCGAGTGCGTCAGGTCTCACTCGAGTGAGTATGTATTTTGCACCTTTAGGTTGTGACTTGGGGAAGTACTCACGGTCCAATTGTCAAGAGTATGTTCTGGTACTCGCAAGTGTTGGGTAATCACTTGAGTGCCAGAGATAATGTTCGAGTGCACTTCTCGTTCTAAGGTTTTTGTTGCTCTCGGGTAAACACTTCCTATACCTCACTCGATTGGACTTGGGTGAGCATGAGGACATCACTCAAGTGCTAGGTTTAGTACTCAAGTGCTGTGAGTATTTCTTGTATCAATTGTTGCCCTAGGCCAAACACTAGCACGAGTAAGCTTTTATGCCCGAGTGCAAGTTACTCCATCACTCAAGTGAGGTCTTCTTCACTCGAGTGTATGAGTCAAAAAATAGTGTTATGCTTGTGAAAAAGAGATCTTTGGTGTAGTGTTCCCAACCCTTTAGGTGTGGGTCTAGGTTTCTAGTAGTCCAAAAGATAACCAACTTTAAGTGTTGTTAAATTAAGGAATTAGAGTAGAGAATTAACCTGTCGTCCTTGATTTTGGTTATAGGCTTTGATATTTGCCCTATTCGTGATTAGCCTGTGCCAGAGCACGTTAGGAAAGAACAAGGTAGTGACGCTTTTCCTTATACTATATGTGATACATTGTATGTTTGATTTATCATTGATTTGTGAAGACTTCATATGCTGTAAAGCTTGTGGATGAAAGCCGAAACGCTATTTGTGAGCCAAAAGGCTATTTGTGAACACCGAAAGGCTATTTATGGGCCAAAAGGCTATATATATGCACTGCTACGCCAATAGTCCCTGAGTCGCTAACAACGGTTCAGGTAAGGACAGTGTGCCTTCCCGACGGTAAAAGGGGATGAGGGTGGGGGTGTGATATGTGTTCGTGCTGCTATGCTGTGATGATTTACTTACATGCTATGTGATTACATGTGGTATGAGCGATTTGTTACTACTGGGATTCTTTTGAATCTCATTCTTTCCTTTGACTAACCTTTAGACAGGGCAAGTGGCTTCAAGGATAAGCAGACGACCAAGGGCGGATAGGACTCCTTAGGGAGATTTGTATTTTGGTTGTTGGTTATCAGTTTGGCATTTAGATTACTGTATATATTTTGGGATGTAAATTTTAGATATGATTTTGTGTAATCCCCCAAGTGAAAAATTATAAGCCCTTAGCATGAATATATATCAAACCGGGGGTTGTCGGAATTTTTTGTTGTTGTACACTCTGATATGTATAAGTGTGATTTAACTGCACAAGGTAATTTATATTCAAAATTTGAAATTGAGACTAGGATAGGGAAGGAATTTTGAAAGAATTTGTGAAAATCCTACCGGAAAGAAGGAATTGAAATAATTTTTAATTATCCATCGGTCTCTAGTTTAATGGTGGGGTGATGGTGGTAGCTGAAGCAATACACTTTTCTAGTTTAATGGACACGAACCCCATATTGGCATCCATGGTCTATTATGGAGTTATTGAAGACATATGGGAGATAAGTTATACTATGTTGAGAGTTCCTATATTCAAATGCAATTAGGCTAACAATAATGCTGTTGCAAAAAATCAGTTTGTATTTACTTCAATTGATCTTGAAAGAGTTGGTTATAAAGATGAGCCATTCATTCTAGCAAGTCAGGCAAAACAAGTGTTTTATGTAAGTGATCCAGCAAATGAAAAATTGCCTATTGTACTCCAAAGTAAAAAACAGAAGGATGATAATCCTAGTTTGAATCTTTATGACACACCTTCTTTCACTACAAATCCACCTATACCAACTGAAGTAGAATTGGTAGATGATGATGAATATGCAGCTAAAGTTGATCATTGTGAAGGAATTTGGGAAAGCACTTTAAAGGAAGATTTTGAATTGTTTAAAGTATGCATGTAATTGTAATTTACATATCATATCTCACCTTCATTTCTTAGCAGGAACATGGTAAGTCAGATTCGGGTGACTCTATTGGCTCGCCTATCAAGAAAAATGTCAGAGGAAGCACGGAGTTGCGGTTGTTGGTCAAACATCATGAGGAAGAAAAGGAGAGGGTGCATATGGAATTTGATGTTGATTTGAGCCAATTGGCGAAGAGGGAGACATATTCATTAGCTATGTTGTCTATTTGGCTTGGAGCAAAATTGGCATTCTATTTTATAGTTGGAAGAAAGTTTCAAAAGACAAGAAAGCTATGATTTGGGAACAACTATTGGTATGTAAAGTTGTATTTTTATCTCTATCTTTATTTCTCTTTGTTCATATATAACTATTATATATTTTGCTTTGTAGCAAACCTATGATGTCCCCAATATGAGGTAGATGTACAAGCAATAGATGGGGGAAGTTTGTGAGCAATGGAAAGATTTCAAGTCCACACTCATAACCAAGTACATTCGGGGGTCAAAGAGCAATGAAGATCCTTATAAAGAGTATTTGTTTCTTTCACCAAATGATTGAAGGTTATTTGTGGCATCGCATAGAATCCTAAATTCCTAGTATATATATTTTGTTCATCTTAGTGTTAAACATTTTAGTTGAACTTACTTGACCTCACTAACTCAATTTTCATTATTCTTTGTTTATATATGAATTGAGTCAATCAAATAAAGAAAGGCAAGTTAAAAACAATTATCCACATTACTTGTCGCATTAGGGTTATTGGAAGCTCAAAAAGAAGATAATATAGGCTGAATTGAAAAAATTGGAGGAAGTAGCCAAATCATATCCTAGCATTGATGTACAAGCACTTCCTCCCCTACATCACAAAAAATGGAAAGCAGGAAGGATAAATGGAGAAAAATATATATATCCAGTCGTTGCTAATATCGCTAAAAGGATTGTCAGTATTACTAACAAATATATTTAAGTGTGTTTCATTGTCCTTCGAAGATTGCATGTATTTAATTTTTATTTCTCTATTGTATGCTGCAAGATGTGTTAGAGCAAGCGTTTCACCCAAGAGGGGGGTGAATTGGGTGATACTAAAAATTCGTTACAAATATAAAACTTGACGGTGAAATTAAAACAGTAAAGAGTAAGGAGAAATATCACCGAAGTGTATACCGGGAGTTATACTGGTTCGACCACAACCACTTTGACCTACGTCCAGTCCTCAGAGCTTCTCTGAGAGTTTCACTATAACTTCCAAGATTAAGTGGGTTCTTAGCACCTCAGTACAAGCAAGTTCCTTCACCTGGACACTCGCTCCCCCTTACAAGTTGTAATCCAATCCCAACTCAAGGTTCCACAACCTTAAGTTATCTCAATAACAAATATTGAGTTTGAATGAAATATCTCTCTCAAGAGTGAATAAGAATCACTGAAGCATAGAAATACAAATATAACGTAAAACAGAGTAATGAACTTGATGATACGTTTGTGTGTGTTCTTGTTTATTTTCTCTGTTTGGATGTTCCCATATATATAGATATGTTGGTGATGACTGTTGGAACATTTTCTTCTCGTCCGTTGGAGAGTGCGCAACCACTGTTGACTTTTCCAGTATTTGAAAAATATCCGTTGGCGGTAGGTGGCATTTGAACTTCTCATTTGACTTTCTTTATTTGATATGATTTCTTCATTGTTTATCTGTAAATATGCTAGGAATACTAATACAATGAAAGGTTAATCATATAGGAAACAAATCAATGAACGTTTGAATGATTTCTAAATTTCTGGGTTTGCATACTCGAGTAGTTACTCTAGTATTCATTAAAGTTTACTCGAGTACATACTCGAGTATCATCGTGAAAACTTTGATTAACTACAAGTCTACAAACAAATATAACATTACTCGGGTAGTGCATGAGATAAACTAAATTTCAAACCTCTGAAAATAGTTGTTTACTCGGGTACCTACTCGGGTAATGCACTCTTTACTTCATAGATTACTCGGGTACCAACTCGAGTAAACCTTCAAATAAACTTTTGGTTACTCGATGCTTTACTCCAGTAATGTTGGCAGGATTTCAAGACCGAGAGCACTTCAATTGTGATTACCTTGTTACTCGAGTAAACTCAATTTTTGTGCATAGCTTACTCAGGTAATGACTTGAGGTTTTTCTTCAAAAATAACTCTGCATACTGGAGTACATACTCGAGTAATCCACTTTAAATGAGTCATTAAATACCTGCATACTTGAGTAGTGCCTCGAGTGAAGTGTGATAAAAATCAGATCAAGTTATTCGAGTATTACCTTCAAGTTTTTGCTTACCACAGTGAGTTACTCGAGTAGCTACTCGAGTAATATTGGCAGGATTGAAAATGCCGAGAGCAACACTTTTCTTGACACAGGGGACTCGAGTACATACTCGAGTATCATTGGCAGGCCGAGAGCAACTCCAAGTTATTTACCTGGTTACTCGAGTAGCTACTCGAGTAACATTGGCAGGCCGAGAGCAACTTGTAAACATTTACCTTATTACTCGAGTACTTACTCGAGTAACGTTGGCAAGTTACTTGAAGGTGTCTCTGGTTACTTCAAGTTTCTGTCTCATTACTCGAGTACATACTCGAGTAATGCCTTAGAAAACTTGCTTCTGATCAAGTTTCTCAGCTTTTTCTCTTGGCCTTTCTTCACTACTCCAATGCTTACTTCAAGTGATACTTTTCCCTGTTATTACTTTGTTCAAACTTATTTATCAAATCTTTTTCATAATATTCTTTGTTATCATCAAAACATGAGATCTAACATTCTCCCCCTTTTTGATGATGATAAAACTTGGTGATTTTGAACAAGATTTTTGAGAGTAAGTTCTCAAATAAACACTTCTTGATTTCAATGATAAAATTTGAAAACCTTGTTAAGTTTTTATTCAAAAAGTTTTGAAAAATATTGAGATTATAACATATTCACCTTGCATACATAATAAATTTCATTAGTCCAATAATGTCAACAATGTATCATAATTTAACACTTAAATGGACTTGAAATCATAACTTAAATAAACTTGCATTAAACTTAAAATTGCATTACAAGATGAGAAGATGGAAAACTTAATAAGTTCAAAAGCTCCCTAAATCCCATATACACCCATATATACCCAAAAATAAACATAGTCACTCCACAAAATCACTCTCAAGCTCTTCTCCCCCTTTTTGTCTTCATCAATCAAGTGGAGGGCTAGGAGGCTTGACCATGGAGATGGGCTTCACTGGAAGAACCATAGAGCCATCTGAACCAGAAAAATCAAAGGAGCTAGAGGATTCTGGTTCAGGAAGATTAACTGGAGGGATATGGATGTCATCTCTGGGTGGAATAGGAGAAGATTGGGAGACAACCATAGTAGTGGTCTCAACCTCTGGAGTATGATGATCAGAAGATGAAGAAGGAGAGATTTCCTCTGTATGTGTAGGGGATGGAATAGGTTTAGGAGTGGGTTCAGGTTGAGGTTTGGGTGGTGAATCATCAATGATGATATAGATGGTCTCATTTGTTTCGGGGTTATCCACTGAGTATAAGATATCTTTGTCTTGTGGCTCAGGTAGACTAGAGACTGGAGGGATAGAAGGCTCAACCTCAGTGTGGGGAATATCAGAAGGAATGTTCTTTGGAGGTGGTAGTGGTGCAGAAGATGATGGACCGGCAGAAGGTCCGGGACCCAAGGAATCCATTCATGCCAGAATCAATCTCAAACTCTCACCCTGGGCACGTTGATCAGCTAGCAACTCTTTATGCCCCTTATCCATCTTTTCTACCAACTTTGCCATCTTGTGATTCATGTTGGTTATTAGTTCAGTCTTTCTAGTGTCATCCATCTTGCTAGTCTCGATCTCAGTCTTCTTCTTCTTCTTCGACCCAGACTCCAGAGGGCCTTTGAGAGGAATGTCAATGTTGAGCTTGCCAATTTGGCAATGCCCACATGGAATCCTCTGAGCATATTTTCCATGAAATGCTGAAGTGTGGCATTGAGGAAGGAGGGTGATGATGTAGTGGCAACTGGAGCCGATGACTGAGTGTCATCCATCTTGCTAGTCTCGGTCTCAGTCTTCTTCTTCTTCTTCGACCCAGACTCCAGAGGGCCTTTGAGAGGAATGTCAATGTTGAGCTTGCCAATTTGATTTTCCCGACCGGAGTAATCCTCTCAATATACTTTTTGCTCTCCATATACCATATCTTATTCTCCTTCAGAATGAGTGACACAATCTGAGGATATGGCATCGGTGTGGTAGCTTTCCCATCCACTCTATATCTATTCATTTTAGAAAAGATATACTCCCCCAAGTCTTTTTGTTCCTTCAGGAGAAGTGAAGCAAACCATCTAAAGTCCCTATCAGAGAAATTGGTGTAATTGTTGGCTTTATTCACAAGGGCATAAAAATGGTCGTTAAAAGTGTCTTCTGTAGTAGTGGTTGCTGCATCTAAGCAAATGGCATTACGTGGGCAACAATGCAACGATCAAAGTTAAAGGAATTGACACCTGCAAGTTAGCTTTACGTGGTGGGATGACTTTGATCTTGTATGATGTATTCGTGTACCCGACATCCGATTGAATTTAGTTTCGGTTCTTTGTCTTTTAAATTGGAGGTTTGATGTAAACTTTCATGACAAAGTTGCAGATATTTTTAGCAACAGAACCTTTTATGGTTTAGCTTTCCTTTTTAAGAAGTTCTTTGTTATGGATATTGTTGGTGACTTTTATGTACATGATTGTTTCGTTACTTCTTTCAATATAACTATTGATATGAATATCTGGCATGCTAGATTAGGACATATTAACCAAAATAGAATGATTAAATTAGTTAAAGAGGCTTTGCTAGGTGAAATTTCAAATATGGAAATGTCCTTATGCGAGAATTGTCTAACTAGTAAGGCAACTAGAAAACCTTTCGATAAGGGAACTAGAGCTGAGAGTATATTGCAATTAATCCATTTTGATATATGTGGTCAAATGAGTATGAGGGTTACCTTTGATCCCATACAAGTCTAAAGCTCTTGAGTGCTTTAGATGATACATGAACAAAGTAGAGAATCAAACGGACTGTAAAATTAAAGCGTTACATATTGATCAAGGTTATAAATACTTGTCTAATCAATTCAAGAAGCTCTGTGAAGGAAAAGGGATTAGGTAACTAACCATCCCTGGCACATCACAATAAAATGGAGTTGCAAAAAGAAGAAATAAAACTCTTCTAAACATGGTTAGGTCAATGATGACTCAAGCAAATCAACCAATTTCATATTGGGGAGTTTCTTTATTGACGGCTACTTTTATTCTTAATCGTGTGCCCTCAAAATCAATTACTTCCACACCCTATGAGTTATGAACGAAACGTAAGCCGGATCTAAGCATCCTTAAACCCTAGGGGTCAGCATGTTAGATTCAGAGTTTTGATGATAACAAACCTAAGTCTAGTTTGATTTGTCTCTGCATTCTTATTCACAAGTTTTTCGCTAAGAAAGTATTCGAATAGTATACCTACTATTCGAATACTGGAACTCAGTTTCTATTAGCTATTATTCTGATAAGTCTCAGACTATTCGAATAGTCAAATAATTGTCATGATAATGCATATATTATCCGAATAGTTGAAAGATTATCATGATAATGCATATGTTATCCGAATAGTTGAAAGATTATCATGATAATGCATATGTTATTAGAATAGTCAAATAATTATCATGATAATGCATATGTTATCCGAATAGTTGAAAGATTATCATGATAATGCATATGTTATACGAATAGTTGAAAGATTATCATGATAATGCATATGTTATTAGAATAGTTGAAAGATTATCATGATAATGCATATGTTATCCGAATAGTTGAATAATTATCATGATAATGCATATGTTATTAGAATAGTATATCCACTATTTGAATAGTGATATTAGTATTCGAATAGCAGTTCCAAGCCAACATCAAGCCTATGAGATTGAGATGAGAAATTATTCGAATAGCAAGAAGACTATTCGAATAATATTGAAAGCTGAAAGAAAATGTTTTTAGTCAAACTCGAAGAAAGTATTCGAATAGTAACTCATGTATCAGGATAATCTTTTCTTTGAGTTTAAGAGATCACTATTCAAATAGGTATCTTAACTATTTGAATAGTCTCAGTGTTAAATTTCAAATATTATCCGAATAGATAAAAAGGTATTCGAATAGTAAGTTATCTGAAAAGTCTTAAACTATCATGATAATCGTAATAGTATCTGAATACTTGTTCTTCATGAAAAACAGAGCATCATATCTAAATCTAAATTTCATAGATTCAGTGAGTACTTTCATTAATCTTCATTAATCTTGCTTATTATATTTTTATTTCATGATTAACATTCTCAATGCAAGTTACAGGAGATTGATACTTCAGATTTCTGGATTCCAAGAAAAGCAGATATACTGTGTCAGAGACATTAAATGCACTCTGACTCTCTACCAACACATTCTCTTCACCTCAACGACTATATCAAAATAACATAAAGAATGTTCCAATAAATGCTCAGTGAGTAACGGGAAAACAGAATGCCTCCAACGGTCATTAAAATCTCTCCAACTACAAATAGCAAAGGCATTCAAAGCGGGAGAAAAGACGCTGAACTACCGAACTGACAAATATTCATTTTCTGAGCTCTTACTCTTTTGTTTTAATACGCTTCAGTGTTTACATTAACAACTCTATAAGAGAGAACATTCATTGATTTAATACACTTGTTTTGAGATATATCTTAAGGTTGTGGGACCTTAAGTTGGGCATCAATTTACGTGGTGTAAGGGGGAGCGAGTATTCAAAGTAAGGAATAGATCGTTGTGTATGAGGTGCCAAGAACCCATTGAATCTTGGAAAGTATAGTGAAGGCACATATTCTATCTGTGAACTGGACGTAGGTCATTGTGAATTAGACCGAACCAGTATAACTCCTGGCGTATACCTCGGTGAAATTTTCCTAACACTTTAATCTTCTCCTTATTGGTTTTCAGTTTTATTTGTCTTATCTTAAATTTTTATTATCACCCAATTCACCCCCTCTTGGGTGAAAAGCTTGTGCTAACAGTCAGCTGCATACATTTATAATAATTCCCATAGGTATCGGAAGATGGGTCCTAGAGGAAAAAAGTGTATCTTTATAAGATACTATGAGCAATCAAAAGGATATGTTTTCATAGGTGAAAACAAAGATGGAACCATGACTAAAATTGAATCAAGAAATACTGTATTTCTACAAAATGAATTTCCTTGCAGGGGAGAGATTGAATGTACACTATTCTTTATGAGACACAAGAACAATGTAGTACGGAAAAAACTAATGATCGTCAATCATCTCAATACATGGACTTGAGTGGGAGCTTAGAAAAGTCTTTATAAAGGTTTGGACAAGAGGAGCGAAAGAGACAAGAAGCTCCTGTAAGAAGGAGTGACATGGGAAATGTGCCCAGAGACACTTCTCAATAAAGAGATAGGCACTTATTGTTACTCAAGATGGAGATGATGAGCTATGTTCTATACAAGAAGCCTTATCAGGCCCTATTAAGGATGAATGGAAGAAAGCAATGGAAGAGGAAATTGATTCAATGAAAAAGAATCAAGTTTAGAAACTAGTTGATCTACCAAAAGGGTGAAAAGCCATTGAGAACAAATGGATTCTCAAAGTAAAGAGAAAATTTGATGGATCAATTGACAAATACAAGGCTTGATTGGTTGCAAAGGGGTACGCACATAGGAAGGTATAGATTTTGAGGATACCTGCTCACCTATTGTACATTTCAATTCTATAAGACTTATTCTAGCAATAGTAAATAGTTTAGATCTAGAACTATATCAGATGGATATAAAAACCACATTTCTAGACAATGATCTGGATGAAAAAATCTATATAGAACAACCATTATATTTCATTAAGAAAGGAATGGAGAGCAAAGTTTGTAAGCTCAAAAGGTCCGTTTATAGATTGAAACAATCATCTAGATAGTGGTATTCGAGGTTTCACAGAGCGATGACCATTTATGAATTTCAAATGATTGAAGAGATCTATCATGTCTACATTAAGTGTTTTGAGGGTAATTTTATGATATTATCCTTATATGTAGATGCATACTATTGATTGGAAATAGTCCAAATTCGATTTTGGCTATTAAAGATTGGTTGTTATTGACTTTTGAGATGAAAGGCATGGGTGAACAGAGTACATACTTGGAGTTAAGATCTAAAAGGATCGTTCTAGAAGAATACTCCCTCTTTCACAAGAGAATTACATCAAGAAAATTTTGGAGTGATTCAATATAAAAGACTGCAATCCCTTAGATACCCTAGTAGCTTCTGGATTAACCTTGAATCTTGATGTGTCCCAAAACTAAGTTAGCAAAGAAGAAAATGGAAAGAGTTCTCTGTACTAGTGCCGTTAGAAGTGTAATGTACGTAATGATGTGTGTAAAGCTAGATATTTGTTATGCAGTTGGATTGGTTAGCAGATTCCAGTCAAATCTTGATGAGTAGCATTGGAAAGCAGTGAAGCAGATTTTGAGATACTTGACGGGCACATTAGATTATGCACTATGCTATCAAGGAAGCGATCTACGCCTAGTTGGATACTCCGATGCTGATCTAGGTGGAGATGAAATTGAGCGAAGATCGACTTTGGCCTACATCTTCTTGCTGAACAATGGCGCCGTATTTGGAGCAGTAAGAAATAGGCATGCAATGCCCTTCATCGTATAGAAGTTGAGTTTGTGACATGTATCTTAGTAGTGTAAGAGGCTATATGGCTCAAGAGGTTTATTAATCACCTTGGACTTGGAAATAAAAGCACCAATCCAGTGTTACTGTATTGTGATAATACTACAACCATAGCTTATATGAAGGACCCCAAATATCATAGCAAGACCAAACATATAGACATAAAGTATAATTTTATGAGAGATTATATTACACAAAAATTTATTACTGTACAACAATTTTGACCAAGAGTATGATCGCATATCCCCTAACCAATGCAATAGCCAAGAAAATATATGATAAGCATGTAAAGGCCATTAGCATGCGCAAAATATAAAATTGCATACTCTATGTAATATTTGTATGATTAATGAAAGTATTTATTATTTCTTCATCACTTTATGTGTCTGTATGAAAGTATACAATATCTAATATGTTATACAAGCACGTGACGAGCAACCGCTTTTGATAGTCAAGAGGAGTATGCGAAAAGCAAACATTTGTGATAACTAGTAAAGCATCAAGAATGCTTATATGGTAGAGAAAAAACACAAATCATGTCACCTCGACAAGAGTGTATCATGTTGAGATGAGATCCAATTGATAAATATAAATATAGATCGAATCATGGATGCCGACTTCCATGATGCCTGTTGCTAGACAACAAATTATTCAACATTGATGTCATAAGAGATAAGTAGAATAGAAGAATTTGGATTTAGATGCTGGGAGTATCTAAAATTATGTTTGTACAATGTTAATAATAAGATTCAAAATGACGTATGCTCTTATAGTATAAGAGTAACATCACAACATGTGATTCATACCACATGTGTGAAAGAACCGCAAATAGGAAGTAAGTGAATGGATCCCTGCTTTGTTACTGTGCGAGTCCTAATAAGGTTAACAGTTGTATGATGTCCTTTGACTTTAACATTGCCATGAATTTTGCTTCAGCGACTGCTACCTTAACATACGTCCTATGATCATGATAGATGCGACCCAAGGTATTATGTTAGGAAAGCGGTTGATATGTGTCAAAATGATTTATGGGCAAAAGGAAGATTACCTGGAATATACACACCTATGCTGGTGTCTGAGACACGTCCCTTATGATATTATTTTTGGTAATTTCATAAGTGTCGATACTAAGCATATAAGAAGGTGATCTAATTTTTATCTTGATTTGAGAGGGATTAGATTTGTCATGTGAAAGTGTATAATGGTACATCTAGGACATATGAGGCATAATATTAAATTCAAGCTACACAAAGTAAAGGTTGTCTTGTACTGGTCCTATGAAAGGGATTTCTAGTACAAACATCTAGGAGACATGATGCCCATGCGGTCACAGCAAAGCACCTAGTATGAAAGAAGGAAGAGAAAGAGATGAGGCCTGAGATATCTAATCCACCAAATATGAATAGGAGATGTTGGAAAATGGCCTTCATCCACGCTTGGTAGATTAGGCCCAAATCCATTGACCCTAGGGCCAAAATATAATATCCATATTTATGAGGTATTTATTGAAAATATTCCCCACTTGATTCAAACACCTTGGTGGGAATTAGTTTTACGGTGTGTCTTGGAAGGAATAGCTTTTTACAAATGGTGGGTTGATGGGAGAGTATGACAACTATACCTATTCAAGAGACAGATTAATTGTTATCGGTTGTCCAACATACGGGAGTTTACTCTTAACCTCTAAACACATGAAACTCTCTCAAGCTCTTAGTTCTTTTCTCTTCCTCTATTGTGTTTGCTGTGTGTTATAGTTGGAGTTCACCAATGAGATTCAATTTGTGTGGCTATCTTGAGAGTACGAAGCTTCAGTCTAAGAATGCCCATAACTCTACAGTATTAAAAGTTCCATATATTAAAAAAAATAGCAAATGCAGAAATTATTTCTAAAGATAAATACAAAACTTTAGTCCCAGTAATGTATACACATTCCCCATTATACAAATTAAACCCCACTAACTCGTTAATATTTTTTATTAACACAACTGTTACTATCAGCCATAAAAATATGTGAAGCAATCTTGAATTTATTTGTTTGAAATGAATTAATGATCTTGCAAGGAAGTTAAATATTGACAAATTATTTCTGTTTTGCCGTTAGATAAATGTAGGACAACTTACAAAATATTTTTAATTACTCATGAAATAAAATTTTGTTCAGATATAATTAATATAAAAAATAAACATATAATAACAATAAGAAAACCTTATCCTATTAAGTAGTGTTGATTACATGAATTGCACGACTCCATTGTCATAGAAAATAAACATACAATATGTTATTTTAGATTTTCATTTGCAAAATTATAAATGTTTTCTTCCAAAAAGTTATGTTTCATTTTTTATTTTCCCTATAAAGCTCTTAATAATAACTAATACAATTTGTGAATGTATAATATCCTAAGAAAAATCAATATTACTTCATCATCCAAAAAAGTTAGCTTTTTTTCTTTGCCACACAAAAAAGTTAGTTGCTTGCCTTGAGCTACTCGCTATATGCGAATTATCGTTGGCAAGAAAAAAACGAAAGAAAAGAAGTTTAGGACGCGTTTGTTATGCTGAATATGGGAGAATAAAGTTGGAATTGAAATTTTGGAAAAGGTTTGTTTGGTATGCATGTAAATGAAAAATTTCCTATTCCACGAAAATAGGTGAAATTGACATCCATCTTCCCCCGATTTGCAATTCTGTCCCACATGATCCATTTTTGCCCTCTTCAGCCTGATGCAAGCAAGGCCCCCCCCCGGATCTTCGTAGGTCTTAAACCTGATAGTGAAGGCGACCTCCTCAACGACGGCGAACTCATCAGTGACGACGACCTACTTCGCTAGTCAATTGTTTCTTCGATCTCCTCCCATTCCTCTTCCTGTGACTTCGAGGACGGGGAAGAAGCAACAACGAAATGGCTTACAATTAGTAAATATGAATAACGGATCTTAAGTACGAGAAGACGAATTCATAGATTGCAGTCGACAAATCTAAAGAACAACACCATGTATGATAGTGATCTTAAGTGCCTCGCCTCATCGGTTTCCATCACCGAACACCCTAGATCGTAGGTGGGCATCTCATTTCTAGTAGTGGCTGCAATTTTTGGGTTGAATGTCTTCGTAGGTTCTTCTTTTTCCCTCTAAATGGGTTTATTTTTTGGAGGTCAAGCTCTTATTTCCCGTGAGGAATGGCTTTGCTTTGGTGGGTTGTGGCGATCGACAGTGAGTTGGGGCGGCCAAGTCCGTCAAAATGAGTGTTTTGGAAGGTGTATTTTGGTATTTCCATACAATAATTCTTTGGGCTTCCACTGCCTAGTCTATTTTCAATTCTTATTCAAATAATTAAATTTCATTTAAGGTCGATTCAACTATTTTTTTTTTGTTTCATTAGCATGCTAAAATATTTTTTTTATTTATCTAATAGTAATTCGAGGTACTCTCTTCGATCCTAATTATAAGATAAAGTTGACTTTTTTGGAGAAATTAAGGAAGCCAATTAAATTACTTTAGAGTATTTATATTTATATTTTTTTCTCTAAACTAATTAATTTGATTAATAAATTAATATATAATTTAAGAATAACATAAATATAAACACTCTAAAGTAAGTTAATTGGCTTCCTTAATTTCTCCAAAAAAGTCAAATTTATCTTATAATTAGGACCGGATGGAATATTTATTTTTTAGATTGGTCTAGTGTCTTAAAATATTTTATGATATAATTTTACCCTCAGAGCATTTTCTGAATCAATTTTTAATCATTTTAGAATATTTTTTGAGTTAATTTTTTTTTTTTTTGATTTCATAGTGGAACAGGATCGAACCCGTGAAGTGGGGGAGGGGGAAGTGGCCTAAAGCCACATGAGTGACCATTGCGCCTAATGGTGTTGGTCTTTTAAGTTAATTTTTAATCTCTATGATTTCATATATGTAGAATTTATTTTCCATGTTTTTAGTATTTATCTTTAATACTTCTAATAATTAGTTTTATAATTTTTTGCAGTAACCATCTTAAATATTTTTTACATTTATCGTCAATGTTTTCAACCTTAATTTTTAATTCTTTTCAGTGCTGAAACATATGAAAGATAACTATCCTCTCATATCTTTAATATCAGATATGTTTACCTAATTTGATTAGATTAATGAAGTTAATAAACTAGTTAATATGATATGTATTTTTTAAAATACCCTAGTCATCTTTTTTAATTCTCTTCTTCTATCTCCTCCATGGTTATTATTGAAAGAGTATCAATAGAGATAAGTTAAGAAAAGATTGACTAATATAAAAATATGTATTATATTTAAAATCAAGATCAATTCTCTAAATAAGTTTTATATTAAGGACATGAGGGAGTATCCACACTTCACATATTCTTTAGCAATAGTGAGGTTTAAATTGCTTTTGAAAAATAATTTAAAGGTAAAATTAAATCACAAAAGACTTTAGGGATATTGAATGCTGAAGGAAAAATAATTCAGGGTTTTGAATGAAGAACAAAATCCTTTATGATACTTAACACAATTAAACAATATTTCACTCTTTTTATTTTCATAAAAAAACCAAATTCAACACATCAAACGGGCCTTTAGTTGCGTGAGCAATTGGCTTAAAGCAGGTATTTTCCTTTGTTATTGCCTTTTTCTTTCTTTTGGGCCCTCTTTGCCCTTTATTTCCACCAAAGGCGAGTCAGCTAGTCAAGCACTGCAGAAAAGTCTGAGCGTTCGGACGGTGAATTCTTTCCTGAGCTTGAAAAATCATTCACCTTCCTTGTCTGACCCGGTGAAGTTCGTTTCTACCCTCCATTTCTGCCGATTCTTCTCGCACTACCATACGCCAAATCGCGTTAGTAACTTGTCTTCTCAATTGCTATATTTGTTTCTTACTTCTATATTTTGCCTTTGAGTATTCCGATTTTCCTTTTCTTCATCTCAGAATGCTTTGCCTTTGCTTCTGTTCGGAGTTATGCATCCAAGTTGTTTTGAGAGATGTGTAAGCTCTATCGGTTTTCCTGAGTTGAATTCTCAAAAAAGCTGGTAAGTATTTGTATAATTTTGTGAAAATTCATTTGATTCTTAACCGGTATCTTTAAGTTTATGCGTGTGTTGATTGGTAGCAAAGTCAATATTTACTGGTTTTCTTAGGGTTCTATTTTTTACTCATCTTGTCATATGATCTGCATGGTTGTCAATTATGTAGAGTATGGATTTTGGTTCAAAGAAAAGTTTTTACTGCTATTGTTTTGTTCTGGTTCATTTTTATTAGCAGGTTGCTTAAACTTGTGTGAAATTCTGAATTGGGCTTTTTCTCTTTGCTTTCATTTTGTCTCAGGGCGTGATCTTTGGAGGATTATAGTGTGGATTATGGAGGTGGTGTTATGGGCCTGTGAATACCAATATGTCTGACTGAGGTGTCTGTATTATTTCTTTTTGTCTTTCTTGGGATCTTAAAAGAGATGGTTCTGAGTAGCCGATTTTTCAGAGCTCATTTTGTTATTAGTGTCTTGCTGCTTCTTGTTATTAACATCACCAATGGGTCTGATGCTGATATTTTCTGCTTGAAAAGCATAAAAAATTCACTTGAAGATCCTAATAATTATTTGAAGTCGTCCTGGAATTTCAATAATCAAACAGCAGGCTTTATCTGTCACTTTACTGGGGTCGAGTGTTGGCATGATGATGAGAACAGAGTCTTAAACCTCAAGCTGTCAAATATGGGACTCAAGGGTCAATTTCCTCGTGCCATACAAAATTGCTCAAGCTTAACTGGATTGGATCTTTCGATCAACAAACTCTCTGGAACCATTCCAGCAGATATTAATAAACTTCTTGGCTTTGTGGTAACCCTGGACCTCTCATCAAATGACTTTTCAGGAGAGATCCCTGTGGGCCTTGCAAATTGTTCCTATATTAATACCCTTAAACTTGATCAAAATCAATTAACTGGTCAAATTCCACCACAGCTTGCCCAGCTCGTACGGATTAAGGCTTTTACTGTCACAAATAATCTTTTGACAGGGCCAGTTCCATCTTTTGTAGGCAAAGAGGGTATTACAGCAGATAGTTATTCAAATAATTCCGGACTTTGTGGGAGCCCCTTGGGGCCATGCGAGGCGAAAAAGGTTAACACTGCAGTTATAGCTGGTGCTGCTGTTGGTGGGGTAACTGTTGCAGCATTAGCATTGGGTGTTGTGGCATTCTTCTTTGTCCGCCGAGTTTCCGTGAAGAAGGAAGAGGATCCGGAAGGAAATAAATGGGCAAGAAGTTTAAAGGGAACAAAAGGAATTAAGGTAAACTATATTTAATGCATCACAAATATTATATGATTGCACTAGGAGGAGATATTCATTTTTCTAGCTGTCTTCATTTATATTCTTCAAAATAAAATCACTGTAGAAAGCATATCTCATAGAAATTAGTTTCTTAATTTCTTAATTAAAACATTTTCTTATTTATGAGTTCTATTCTCAATTTGTTGTTTCAATCAACAATCAAATTTCTTCTTTAAACAGATGAATTAACAGGAGAAACGACTTTTTCCCCAGCAGAATGTCCAGGAAAATGATACATTTGCTACTAAAAGTATTAAAAGGGCTATCAAAAATTATGTTCTAGCAGTTTATATTTTGTGAAACAAGTAGCTGTTTATGTAGTTTTATGTACTCCGCAGCTCTTATGATGATGTTATGCTTAACTGTTCTGAATTGGACATCAGGTTTCTATGTTCGAAAAATCAGTTTCAAAAATGAAATTGAGTGATCTCATGAAGGCGACTAACAACTTCAGTAAAAGCAATATCATTGGTTCAGGAAGAACAGGGACTATGTACAAAGCTGTCCTTGATGATGGCGGCACCATGTTCATGGTTAAAAGGTTGCAGGAATCTCAGCGCTCGGAAAAGGAATTTGCATCTGAGATGGCTACATTGGGGACTGTTAGACACCGTAACTTGGTTTCCCTTTTAGGTTTTTGTGTGGCCAAACAGGAGAGGCTTTTGGTGTATAAATATATGGAAAATGGAAGCCTTCATGATCAGCTACATCCTGATACTGGTGGGAGCGCCATGGAGTGGTCTTTAAGGCTAAAAATTGCAATTGGGGCAGCCAAAGGATTAGCATGGCTTCATCATAGCTGCAATCCTCGTATTATCCACCGAAACATAAGCTCCAAGTGCATCTTGTTGGATGCAGATTTTGAGCCAAAAATTTCTGATTTTGGCCTTGCTAGATTGATGAATCCAATTGACACACATTTGAGTACTTTTGTAGATGGTGAGTTTGGAGATCTTGGTTATGTTGCTCCTGAATATACAAGAACTCTGGTGGCTACGCCAAAGGGAGATGTCTATAGCTTCGGTACTGTGCTTCTAGAGTTGATGACAGGTGAGAGGCCTACCCATGTGGTGAAGGCTCCTGAAACTTTCAAAGGAAATCTGGTGGAGTGGATTTTGACACTATCGAGCAAATCTGAACTCCAGGATGCTATTGATGAATCACTACTTGGGAAGGGTGTTGATGGTGAGATTTTCCAGTTTCTCAAGGTTGCATGCAACTGTGTTTCACCATATCCAAAGGAAAGGCCCACTATGTTTGAAGTGTACCAACTTCTTAGAGCAATTGGGAGCAGATACAATTTCACAGCTGATGACGAGATATTGGTACCTACAGATACTGGCGATGCTGCCAATTTCGAGGAACTTATTGTCGCACGAGAAGAAAATAGTTGAAAAGGTAAGCATATTTATGTACATACAAGGGTATATGTAATCGATATTAACACTTAATTATCTCTTTCTTTGTGCTTTTAAAATAAATGTTAATTCAATAGACAATTTAGACGATCTAGATCTAGCTGTGGGCTGTCTCTATTGAAACACCAATATAATATAATCACGCACGGATTCTCAATGGATATAGGTAAGCTATGTATTCATATTATGGTAGAATTTTCTGGTTCACAGTACAGATATTTTCCTTGACTGGTTTATCAAAAAGAGTATTTTAGTTTGTATCAACGGATAAAAAAACACGGGTACTTGAGCTGCTCGATAGTTTCATTGCCTTCTACAGTTTAAAAATGTGCAGTGCTGAAAGCATCTCGTACAAGGTATGAAATGTCACTTGACAGTAACTCCCTTGATAGTTTGTTTGTTTGGATTTTCCTTCTTGTCTTTCTATGAGAATATAGATCCATATACTGCACAAAATGATACATTTTGAAGTCTTCTTTTGAGTTTAAGCTTCCACAATTTGATATTGATACGCACATGGGGGGCACTGTGCATGTAGAGAAGGGTTGCCAAACACTAAACTCATCTTTGAACTTGTACATCGTCTGAGTTTTAGCTCAAGTGCAGAAAGGGAGATTGAGAGAGAGGGTGAGAAGGAGAGAGAGAGGGTGAGAAGGAATGTTGATGGTGAGATTTCCCAGTAATGCTTTTAGCTCATAGTGTGCTCATTATTGGACTCCATGTAATGCTTTTAGTCACACGTCAAGCTATTCTTGATTATGACATTTGAGAGAGCTAAACTTAGATTTGAGTGGAACACAAATGCTGGAAGTTAATAACCTTGAATTTGTGTGTGTGTGTTTGTGTGTTTTTTTTTTGGAGGTTCCTTGTGATTGCTTTTCAGTTGCTTGCAGGGTTATACCATTGACGAGATTTGCATTTTTTATTTAATTCAGATATTTAAATTTAATTTTTTGCCCATTCAATGTATCTTTTGATATAATTAATCTCAAATTGGATTTAAGCTATTTTAATTTAAAAACCCTTCTCTCAATATATAGTAGCAACTTTTTGGCCAAATGTGTGTTTGTGTAGATATATATGTAGTAGTAGCTTTGGCCACGGCTCACAGTCACACACATATTTATATGGTTATATTTATAAGCCACATTCAATGTTATAGTGGAACAAAGAACACCTAAACCTCATTAGCGTTGTTTGAAAAGTTAATAACTTTTTAACTTTATCTATATTTAATATATATTATATCCTATATCCTATAACAACAAAGTTATATAATAATAAATAAAGAGTAAAATTATACATTTATATGAATTTAATGATGTGTCTGATAAATAACTGAATAAAACAAAAGAAATCCTCTACTGCCTTGTAAATGTTGAATAAATATGAATATTATATAAGTAATGCTTTTGGAGGGAAAAAACTAATGTTTTGATACAATGATATTTATTGGAGGGGATGATAAAAATTGTAATTATTTAGAAAGATCAAATGTTTAAATATGAATTTAAAATTACTGAACTAACCTCCATTCTTGTTCTAGTCCTCGGTCCTTGTATTCACGTATGTCCATCCGTATTCAGAAATCCTCAAACATCCTTGACGCATAACAGAGCCCGTGAATGATTAGAACGTTGCCGCAAAACCATCAATACTTGATTGCATGTGTAACAAAAAAAAAAAAAAAAAACTACTTGATTGCGTTTTTTTTTTATAGTACATGAAATATTACAAACACCTTAGGGATTAACCTCCTGAGTCAACAAACAGTCTAAATCTATTATTATCAGTAAATAACAAGCTCATAATAACTGAAGGGGGCGAATCAGTGATATGGAGATCCATCGCCATATTCCAAGCTTCCTTTGTCATAGCATCAGCAACTGTGTTAACATCTCGAGTATAATGAAGCATCTCCACTTCCCAATCTCTGTCCATCAACGTGCGATCTTCCATGATAAGGTGAAAATCAGGATGATCCTGAGACACCGTGGCTTGAATCAGTTCCATGATTTCACTACAATCACACTCGATAAGAATTTTTCTGTATCCTCTATCCCATGCAAGCTTAAGTCCCCACAATACACCCCAAGCTTCAGCGGAGACCACCGTCCCATGGCCAATCCGATACATAAATCCCAGCAAAAACTCACCATTATGATCCCGAAAAACACCTCCACAAGTACACTTCCCTAAATTTTCACTCCTGGATCTATCAGTATTAATCTTCACTCATTCAAGAGGTGGTGGCTTCCAATGGTTTTAATCAAAGGTTTTAAATTTGATCAATGGTTTTAATCAAAGGTTTCATCAGTTTAATCAAAGGTTTTAAATTTGAGTTCGGAAAACATAGTAGTGTTACAAATTTGGTTGTAAGATTTTGTCGTTTATGTGATCCTACTTGACTCGTTTCGGATTAGTTTTAAACCCCAACAAATCCTTCAAAATAAAAGGAGGTAAGTTCATCGTATCAGATTCTCCACGCAAACAAAATAAAAAATCTTCAACTCACCCGCCTTTTTGCGGAGCCTCCATATAAAGTTTATAAACAGGCCCTAAAACCAAGTGTAATTTCTTTTCGGCCAGCAAGAAAGGATATTACATTAAAGACACAACAGTACAACCATAAAAGTCCAAAACCAAGTGTAATTAAAGGGATGCTTTTCTGAGTCACTTCCCCAAACACTTCCTCTGCACTATCAAAGTAGCCATCAGATGCCAGAGCATCCAAGAGCCAGAGTTCCACGTCTCGCTTCATATTGCAGGAATAGGAGATGGTACGTACTTGCCCAAAAAAACTGAAAAAGCATGTTGGCAAAATCTATAAAGAAATAAGAAAATATTTGGTTCGAGTCATGTTCAAGGACATTATCCTTAAAAGATATTCCGTAGCCCTCTTTGTAAATAGGAAGCGGCATCTCTTCAAAATTAAATGAATCCTTTCTGTAAGGATACAAGATGGTAGAATTGACGAAAGATAAAGTAACTCAGTAAAAGATTATCGAGGCTTCTATTCCTCTATTCTAAATGGTATCACAATTGGGGTATTTATTGAGACTAAATCGATACCTTGAAGTGATGCCTCTTGAATACTACACTTCTTCAATTAAAATGTCATAACTATTTGTTAATTTCATGAACCATGTTGATTCATGAATCAACACAAATCTCTTAATTCATAAGACTATGACTTCTCAAAACGCATCTCTTCATTTAAATATATTCCATAATATTGGAGAGACTCTTTCTTTGATACACTCGTATGCAATAATTACAACAATCCCCCATATGTGTTAAAGAAAACACACCATTAGCTGAGTTACACCCATGGATATAACCATTGTATTTAGTGGTCCCTTGGACTATGAACTAGAGCTAGACCTAGACCGATAACACATGATAAATAGAGATGTTAGTGGACTATGAACTTACATCTCTTGGGCGTATATTAGAGGCATTAAAGGTCAGACTCCATCCTCTCTTTTTCACTGTTTACGACGGTTTTGCGTGTTATGCCGGCCATGCGTGTGCTTGGTGTGTAATGAATGCTCTAGAGATTTTGCCATGATTTCATAGGAGTGGTCACACTCCACATTCTTAAACTATATTTTCATGGCCCAGGCATCCACCCGCACAATAAGCCTCAGGCTACCACTTCGCAAATTGTGAATGCTTCCAAAACTCATGATGAAACCATAAACATGCAATGTATCTCATAATATATGAAAGAATGAGTTACTACCTGGTCGCTTTCCCTGAAGGGTGTCCAACTATTTCTCCAAGCTCGGGCAGGTCTTAGATCCCTAATTGCTATCAGGTCCTATAATGTAGAGTTGACAAAGATTGGGTCATTACTCAGTTCAGAGTGTTCAGTATAATGAACTATATACTGCTCTTGACCTGCATTTAACCTTGTCTTTAATTTAGTCATGTCAGTTATCTATAAGACTCCTGTATTGTACCACCCAGTGTCTATTCTAAGACACATTATGTGTCTCTTGACTCCTAACACCCAGTGTCTATTCTAAGACACATTATGTGTCTCTTGACTCCTAGGACTTCGGTGTCCAAGGTGACCTGATAGTTCCCTAGGCTATCACTCTATTTCCTATGATCCCTCTTATCTTAACTTAAGTCAAATTATGCAAATTCGCAAGTCAAACCTAATCTGTTAGTTTTGATTAGGCAACTTTGAAAAATCATAACTTAATCTACAAAATTCCAAATGGAGTGGTTCAAAGTTTTATTTGAAGCTCTCTAAGTCCTCTGAAAAGGAAAAAATATTACCCACTGCCATTTTTAACTACAGAAGTACAGAATTCCATGAATTACCACACTGTTTTAGAATCCAATCCAGTTTCAAACCTCAAACTTTAACAATTAATATCTCTCAAAGTACAAACCCAAATTGAACATATTATATATCAACTTAAAGCTTATAATGTCTATTATCACTTTGAAAAATATCACATCCATAAGATAACATTTGGCGAATCAAATTCGTCCCACAAGCAATCTGGTTCCAGACTGGCAACAATTAACCACAAGTACTTTAAATCCAAATTTTGGTTTTTCATTCCTACTGATTAAAATTTATAATCAAGGCCTATTCCAACACAATTTTGCCTAAGGAATCCATTGGAAAGCTCAAAATTGGCAAAATCACATTCCTTCTTGCTGCCCTACATCACACGAAAAATGCCCTTCTAACACAACAATCATCAAGTTTACAATTTTACTTCTAAACTAGTCTTATATCACCATTAAGCATCATATATCATCATGATAATGCTTAAAACAAAATCAAACTATAATCCCATGCTTTGACCATAATTAGGGCAGCCATGAAAATCTAAGATACTCAACCAAAACACAAGATGCTAGGTTCAAATTGAAGTATAAACTTATCTCTTGCTCTTTTTTGAGCTCTTTTCTTGATTCCCCAACTTTTGCTCTCGCTAGAAGACTCAAAACACTTCTCCTTGAAATTCTAAAATCATAGAAATGAAGTTCTCATCAAGGGGAACAATGTTTATGAAGAGTATTTGAACCATAGAAGTGGTTTATAAGGTCAAAATCAAGCTAGAAGCTTTTATCTTAAACTTGTTCTTTTTTTCTTCTCTTTCTTCAAGCTCTTAGACGAATTTTGAGAGAGAGAGAGAGAGAGAGAGAGTAGTATGATCTGAAATTTCTCTTCCTTAGCCACTCTTAATATTTGACCGAAATTGGCCAAAAGAATAAGGGAAAAATATGTGGCCATGATTTCATCTTCTAGCCACAATTATTGACTTTTCTTCCTTTCTTCTTTTCGTCTTTTTTGATCAAATCTTTTCTTTCCTTCCTCCCTTTAACTCGGCCGAACACGATGAGAGAGGAAAAGGATTTGTTGACTAATTTCTTCTTGAAATGGTTCTTTTCGAGTCAACTTTCAAAGTTGTAGTTGTTGACTTTTCAACTTAAAAAGTGAAGAAGCGTAGTAATTAAATTCTCTTTCCTTCTTCCTCTTGACTTGAACAAAATGGTGAAGGGAAAGGGAAAGGAAACTAATTTAATTTTCTTCATCATTCTTTTGTCTTTCAAGGGTAAATCTTAGCCCTTCATTTTATCTTTCAACTTTAACCTCAAGATCAAGTGGCAATAGTCTCTTTTGCCCTTGATTGTAGCAATATTATTTCTTGTGCCATTGTTTCTTTTCTTTCTTTTTATCACTTCTTTCTAGACACCATTTTTCTTTTCCTTTGGATCCTGGTTAGATTTTATGTCATTCAGACACATCCTGAAGGAATCGGGTACTTTCTTTTGACTAATTCGCAACGAAATTCATATTCTATTTCTGATGCAGTTTCTACAAGCCATTCTGTTTCTTATGAATTCCTGGGACTCTTGCTAAACTGAGGCTTAACAGTCCACTTGATTCAGGCTTAATTTCAAGCTTCTAATCCCAAAATTTGGGATATTACACCAATAGGTTTTGTTAACGGATCCAATAGGTTTATTATTGACCTCACCAAATCAATTAAAATAAATCTATCATAATTTTTAAGCATGCTTATTCATATAATATCTCAAACTATTTTCCACTTACATCGTTGTTCTTTCTACAATGATTATAGCCATATCTAGCAAACTCATATCATCGACACTTAGTGTCAGTTTCATACCAAAATATTTGTTAAGAGATTTTCAACTTTTAGCATTCCATCCATTTCCAGATTAATCAACTTTGACTCCCATGATATTTTATTTTTATCACCAGTAAAGGTCAATGATAACCAATGGGTTTTCATATATAAACTAAATTTTAGTTAATATCCGTGTACATACATCAATACAATAGGAATCTACTACATGATGCCAATATTTATGACATTATCCCTAACTATTTCTTTCTCTTCATGAGAGTTTACATATGCTCAATCTCCACACATCATTTGCTAAGTTATGGGATGAACATTATCTGTGCTATAAATTCTTGACAATTTGTTCATACATTGATTGTGCTTTAAAATCACTTTAAGTTTCATAAGGAATATTCATATAATGGTCTTCAAAACCAATTTCCAGAAACATTTCTCATATATCATCACTACTCCTTTGTGATCTTGACACACAAAATCACATTTGATTCTCTTAGGACTTCAAGGGTATAATATGATATATTTGACCATGCATGCCATGCATTCACATTAAAGTTTAATATATGTTCACAATAATCATGCATGCATATTTCAAGATAAATACATATCCACAAATCTTGAAAATTTAAAACACCTTTATCTAAAATATTAGATAAATAATTAAATTTCCATATCACTATTGTAATGCTTATTTAAAGCTATATGAAAATTTTAATAATTCACATCAAGATTTGCTCTTCACAGCAGATAACAAAGCCTTCATTAAATTAAAATAAAACTTTAATTCTAAGTGAATTAGAATCTCATGATATAATTTCTTTCCATGATAATTAAATTAGAATTTCTCAAATATTTCATTCTAATTTCACATAGGACAACGGAATTTAAATTCAAAACTCGTTTCCTAGAAAATCACATAAATATGATCTTATATGTCAAATATATTATCTAAATAATATCACACCAATTTTCTTTTCAAATACTGCAATTACATCTTGCATAATAGAATTGCTGTAGGTAAGTTCATGTCAACAGCTAATATTGCCCACTACACTCTTTCATCCAATATATATACACACGAAATTTTCCACATAAAGTTCTAAATATTTAATTATTTTAAATACCAATATTTAATGACATTCACACATTTAAACATATGAAACCAATGCCACCTGTATTTCAAATGATCAGATTATAAAAATCACCAAAATATAAACACAATTTGCAGCATTAAAAATCTATGATTTCAAGATTCAAACTAATTGATATGGTATATCAAAATAAATCACACATCATGCAATTAATTATTTCTATTCATTGATCATGGTAAAAAAACCTTCTGATAATTAAATAGTGGCTAAGATATTCAAAATATCTCCAGATTTATTAAAAAAAAATTGTTTCAACTTTCAACTAATATCACATTAAACACAACAAATCCCAAAATTTATTCATCCATAAAAAGAATAGGAGATTCGCAAAATTGTAGGATAGATAATAGGGAATTAGCAACTATTAAACAAAATAATATTTCATTAATGTTATACCCTCTACATAAACATAATAAATAAGTATTTAGTTAATCACGGGATAATTGTTCACTGACGGTTTCAACTAAACGAATATGAATTTCTCAAACAGGTTATCATCCTAAAAATTAGGAATCTATATGATTATTTTTAACAAAGCCTCCAACTAAATAAATTCACCCCCGTAAAAATTTCAGATTAGCATAAATGATTAAATAATGTCATGATTTAAAAGTGCACATCAAATCTCAGCCAAATTAAATTATAAACGTGTGGATAAGTTTTTTTTTTAAAAAAATTAAATATGCCCATCAATATTCTTATTAATATTAAATTAGACGCATACTTGGTATGAGCAGTGCACTTAATAACCAACAGATGTGAATAACGGTAATTCCAATATGCCTCTTCTCCTTCATCCCATACAGTTGTATTGCCTCCAATAAAGTTTGGATAGATCGACCCTTTTTCTTATTACACTTGCAAACTTCTTTTCTGCCTCTCTCTCTTTCATGATGTAAAACGATACGTCATTTTGCTAGCCTAACTATTGACTGATCAATTGTATATCTATGAATTTCGGAAGACAAGATTCTCATGCGGCCTCACCCTCATGGCAAGGATTAAAATGAGTCTAGTTGGAGTTGGAGGGGAAATTGGGTACTTGTCCATCATAATATAATGATCATGGCTCGCCTTGAGTATAAACTTATTTTAATATGCTTTCACCAGATATAGCAAGACCCAATTCTCACTCCCTCCATTCTCAATTTTCATGAAGCACCCCAGGAGAACCCTATGATTCTCTACCATTAAATGATTTCTCTTCATCAGAAAAATTTATGGCTTTCATGTTGGTGATTGTCATCTGTTTCTTGATTTTTTAAAACAGAAACTGATTTGTTGACTTGACCGTCTGGTTCCCTTTCATAGAGGCCAATACACTGGGATTGTCTACCATTTGATGCTTTCTCCTTATCAGACAAACTTCTCGCTTCAATTCTGCTATTGTCATCTTTCCACGTGGATTTCAAAATTCTTCAAGAAAACAGTCCACAAAAATGAGAGCCAACAACCTGTTCTCAAACTCAAATCACTTCCTTGTTTCTTTATTGAATGAAACAAATTCCTCCTGGGCATATTGATTACAACCGGTGAGTTTGGTTCCACAAAAGACAAACAACGTAACTGCAAACAAATTTTTTTTTTCCGGTCTCTATATATTTTTTTCCTCAAAATTTGCCCTAACTCATAATATTTTCCACATGTGTAAATAAAAGCCCAAGAGATTAAAACTCATCTTATTTTCTTTGCAATCTGCCAAATGAATTTGAGAAAACTCCATCACAATGCACTCACAGTCTTAGCAGGAAATATCTTTTAAGATTGTTGGCAAAATCTGCAATAAGGTTTGAGTCGTGTCTGAAGACATTGTTCTTAAAAGATATTCTATAGCCCCCTCAGTAAATAGGAAGAGGCATCTCCCTTCTTTAAATGGTGTCACAATTGGGATATTTATAGATATTAAATCGTTACCTTGAAGTGATGCCTTTTGAAGACCACACCTCTTCAATTAAAATGTCATAACTATTTGTTAATTTCATGAACCGTGTTGATTCATGAACCAACACAAATTCCTTAATTCATAATATCATGACTTCTCAAAATGCATCTCTTTATCTAAACATATTCCATAATATTGGAGAGACTCTTTCTTTGACACACCCATATGTAATATTTACAACAAAGCATAGTGGGTTTTCTTTTATTTTCTTTTGTTTTTCTACCTAGTGTCCTATGCTAGCCCCTTGTTGGGAAACTCCATGGGTCCATATTAATCTTAGTTTGAGGTATGACCAGACCATTTTTTTAGATAGTGCCCCTACCACCTAATGTTGTAGTATGAAAACCATGACCCCCCCTCTCGTCATGACAACAATAATCTCAACCGGAGGATATGGTAATAACAATTATGAATCTGCCCGTCTATGATGAATTGATGGTTACTTTTACCATCTTAACATCCACTCAGCTAGTTATCGCATTAATTTGAAACTTTTGATTTCAAGGTCCCTAGCAAAAATAAGCAAAGACTCAAAGACACTTTTTCTCTTTATTTATTTGAAAATGTATCCATGTTGACGCACTACTGCAGAATTATGATATAACTAACCCAAGGGACGTCCCAATTATAAAATTGGGTGGTTAAAAAGGAAGGAGGTGGCATTTTTATAATTATTTGTGCGTAGGGAAACCTTTAGATGTCCCAAATTTGAACTTGGGACGCCTAAAGTTCTTTCTGGCGCTCAATCTAAATTTTGCAAATTTTTTTAAGCGCCCTAAACTGGGTTTAGATGTCCCAAAATGATTTGGGACGCCTAAAGTCGGAGTTTAGGCGTCCCAAATGGATTTTGGGACGCCTAAACTCACCTTTAGGAATCCCAAATGCCATTTGGGATGCCTTTAGCATGTCAAACACTTGTCTGACAATGCCATTTGGGACGCCTTTAGCATGTCAGACACTTGTCTGACATGCGTCCTCTCACACACACCCCCTTACTTTTTGACCATTTCCCTCCTTCTTCATTCATTTGCCTCCGTCGCGCGTTCTAGATATTCCTCCTCCCTTGTTTTCTTGAACTCTTCCTCCTCCCTTCTTTGTCTTCCTTCACAACTCATCCTCCCCCCTTCTTTGTGTTCTTCAACTTTACTCTTCCTCCTCCTCCCTCGCACGTCCTATGTGCTTTGTTCTCTGATTCACTTCCTCACTCAGAACCCCTTCTTCTTGCTGTGGATTCAATAGTTGCGGATTCTGAAGAAATCAAAATGAGATTAAACAAGAAGAAGAAGATTCAAGCAAGGCACACACCATTGTGACGCCTTCCACCTCCTTCATTCCATTGTGACGCACGCAGGCTCCCCCCTTTCATCAGGTTAGTTTTTTTTAAATATGAACTTACTTGAAGAATTAAATTTAAACTTGCAATGTGAAATTATTTTATATGATTTTAGTTATTGGAGTGATTTTACCTTGTGATAAATGAACAACAATTAAACATAGTAATTTTTGTTTGTTTAATATGGTTGGTTTTATTTTTTTTATATTAGATTAGTATGATTATTATTAGTGTAGTGGAGAAAATCTTATTTTAAGATAAAGAGATTAATAAGATAAAGACATTGATCATTAATAAACATATAATTGATTATTAAGAAACACAATATACTTAATAAATAGATTAAAATATATTCTACTAATCCTTCTCTTCAAATTGTTAGTAGTTTTTTATATCCTAGAATAGAAAAAAATTGAATATTTATTTGAAATTCTATATAGGAGAATAGTGCTAGAAAACGGGCCGGCCCGTGACGGGCTCGGGCGAGTCCAAATCCATACCCTTTTAGGGCGGCCCGGCTCGTTTAAGTTAGGCCCGCGGGCTTTTAGCCCGTTTACTCCTTTTTTTTTTTTGCAATTCCTTTTTTGTTTCTTATTCTCATAAAGACTAAAATACCTAATTTAAAACATAAATATCATCAACACTAATTTAAAATATAAATATTATCCAAGTTTAATAGAACACAAACACTAAAAATTAAGTCCAAACCATAATTAATGTTCATAACCAATTACATAAGTTCACAGCCACAATCAAACAAGCCTACAAGCTTCAAATGTCAGTAATAATATAACACCTTATTTGGATTTTGGCGTATACATGCAAAAAAAGAAAAAAAATCAAAGAAGAGAAGCTTCAAATGATGTTTGAATCAATGTGAGAGCATTTTTAATATGAGGGTTAGGTTAAGTTAACTCTACCTCTGACCAATGCTTACTGCCCATTGTCTTGTGCCTATTTAAAAAAAAAGGTTAAACGGGCCTAAAAGGGCCGGCCCTCAGGGCTTCAGGGCCGGCCCTACAGGGCTTGCGGCCCACGGGGCCGGCCCTTTTAGGCCCGCTTCCATTTTTAGCCTCCAAATCATAGGCCCAGCCCTTGACGGGGTCGGGCCTAAACTGGCCGGCCCGACGAGCTCGGCCCGAATTCCCGGCTCTATAGGAGAATTACATTATCAATAGCTAAGAATACAGAGGTAATAACTAAGATAGGGTTGCTTGAAATTTTGGGATGTCTTACTTTTAAGGGGAAATGCTATCGAAATTTTTGTTGAAAAAAGTCAAAAAAGGCAATCCCATCCTATATCTTCGACAATTATACTAAACATGTGAGTGTTATTGGGAATGGCTTAGGTGGTAACAAAATGGATCACAGTTGGATGAATGCTTTGAGAAATAGTGAAGAATATGAGAAAGGGGTGGAAGAATTTATTGAATTCGTTAGAAAGAATGCTCCAGTAAAAAATGGGAAGTATTTTTGTCCTTGGGTGAATTGTTTAAATGAGAGTTGACGGGATGTTGATGTCATAAAGGATCACCTACTTTGTGATGGAATAAATCTTCGATACACAAGGTGGATATGATATGGTGAGGAAGTAACGGATTGTCCATCGCATAAGAAGGAAGATGTGGATGTCATAGATGAAGATAGAATGGAGAAAATGATTCATGATGTTGAGGTAGAATCCTTTGTGCAGTCGCAGGAGTATGAAACCCTAAGGAGTGATGCAGAGACACCATTGTACCTTGGCAGTAAGTACACGCGGCTGACGGGAACATTGCATTTGGTTAACTTAAAGGCAACTTGTGGGTAGACTGATAGTAGTTTCATATTGCTGCTTGAACTATTGCGTGATATGTTTCTAGAGGATAATGTACTTCCAAATCCTATGTATGAGGCCAAGAAAATCCTGTCTACGATGGGTATGGAGTATAAAGAGATACATGCTTGCCCTAATGACTGCGTACTGTATAGAAATGAGTATGGAGGTCTTAGTGAGTGTCTTAAGTGTAAAAATGCAAGATACAAAATGAAAACAGATGGTGGTTGTGGCGATGTGACAACTAAAAAGCAACTTTTAAAGGTTATGTGGTATCTTCCAATAATACCACGTTTTAAACATTTGTTTGTGACTACAACAAAAGCGAAGAAGTTAAGATGGAACTCTGATGAGAGAATATCTGATGGGAAATATCTTCGACACCCAGCTGACTCTCCACAATGGTAAAAAATAGATGAAATGTTCCCTCAATTTGGCAGCAAGCTGAGACACCTTCGGCTTGGGCTTTGTACAGATGACATCAATCCGTATAGAACTCTTACTAGCACATATAGTGCGTGGCCGGTTCTCCTTGTAATATACAACTTGCCTCCATGGCTTTGTATGAAACGCAAGTATATGATGCTTTCTATGATGATTTCTGGACCAAAATTGCCAAGGAATGATATTGATGTCTACTTGGTGCCTTTGATTAAGGACTTGAAGAAGTTGTGGGAGGAAGGCGTAGATGTGTTTGATGCTAATAAGAAGGAGTCCTTCAAGCTACGTGCAATGATTTTCACAATGGTAAACGACTTCCTTGCGTACAAAAACTTGTCAAGGTACAGCGTGAAGGCTCATAAAGCATGCCTGATATGTAAAGCAGACACACACTTCTATCAACTAAAGCATGGAAGAAAAGTTGTCTACCTTGGCCACAGGAGGTTTCTTCATCGGTTCCACTAGTATCATAGGCTAAGAAAGCATTTTAACAGCTTATTGGAGTATGGAATGGCTCCAAAGGCATTAACCAGAGAGGAAGTTTACAATATAGTGGAATATATAAATGTTAATTTTGGTAAGAATCAAAGGACTACGGGTGAGAGGAACATATGGAAGAAGAGATCCATTTTCTTTGATCTTCCATAGTGGCTTGACGTGAGACACAGTATTTATATGATGCATGTGGAGTAGAACGTTTGTGATAGCCTTATCAGTATGCTTTTGTACATACCAGGGAAGACTAAGGATAGGATTAGTGCAAGATTAGACCTTGTTGATATGGGAATAAGAGAACAGTTACATCCACAACTAAGAGATGATGGTAGGAGGGCATACATAGAGCCAGCAGCTCATACACTATCAAAATCAAAGAAAAGAAGTTTATGTGGGTGTTTGCATGAAATTAAGGTGCCACAAGGGTATTCCTCAAATGTGAGAAGATGTGTCTCAATAGACGATTTGAAGTTAGGTAGAATGAAGTCCTATGATTATCATGTGTTGATGCAACAACTATTACTGGTAGCTATTAGAGGCATAATGAAAGATGAAGTACAAACCACTGTAACAAGATTGTGCATTTTCTTTAATGCTATCTATAACAAAGTCATTGACACTAAAAAGTTGGATGAATTGGAAAATGAGGGTTACATTATTTTGTCACAACTAGAGTTGCATTTTCCTCTTTCATTTTTTGATATGATGGTGTATTTGATAGTTCATTTGGTAAGGGAGGTAAGGCTCTGTGGTCCAGTTTACCTGAGGTGGATGTACCCTTTCGAATGATACATGAAGATCTTAAAAATGTATTCTAAAAATCCTTATCGACCAGAAGCCTCAATAGTAGAAAGATATGTAGTTGAGGAGGCTATGGAGTTTTTCAAAGATTATATGTCAGGGAAGAAGGAACAATCTCGGCATGAAGAGGGGAGAAGCAAGGGAACACGAGGACTGAAAGTGAAGAATGTTCCTCGTGAAAAGGTGTTACAAGCACACTTGTATATCCTGAAGAATATGGAAGAAGTTCAACCTTACATAGATGAACACAGAAAGACTTTAACGAATAAGAATCTAAGGAAGAATGACATGCAGATTGCTATTGAACAAAAGAAGACATTCATAGAATGGTTTGAGGAAAAGGTTTCGTACAAGACTGGTGTGTCTGAGACAATCGAGTGGCTAGCTTGGGGGCCTTCGTTTCAGGTCATTACTTGGACCGGTTATGATATAAACGACTATTCTTTCTATTCAAAAGAGCAAGATAAGAGAAGTACCATGCAAAATAGTAGGGTGATGGTAGAGGCTGAAGCCAGGCACTTCTCCAGTTCGAGAGACAAAAACCCCATATTAGCGTCCATGGCCTATTATGGAATTATAGAAGAAATATGGGATATTACATATAACAAGTTCAAAGTTGTTTTATTCAAATGTAAGTGGGTTAGCAATAATGCTGTGGTAATAGATAAATAATTTGGATTTGTCTCAGTTGATCTTCGAAGAGTTGGCTATAGAGATGAGCCCTTCATTCTAGCAAGCCAGGCGAAACAAGTGTTTTATGTCACAGATCATGCGAGTAAAAAAATGTCCATTGTGCTTAAAAGTAAAAAACAGAAGTATGGTGATCCGACCTTCAACCTTGACGACACACCACCTTTCACAACAACTCCACCTAGAACAAATGAAGTAGAATTGGCAGATGATGAAGAATATGCTCTAAGAAATGACCATGGTGAAGGAATATGGGAAACAATATAGAGTAAGACCTTAACTTATAAAAGAAAACTGTGTGTTTTTTTTTGTTTTACTCTTGCTTATTTTATTTTATTTTTATTACAATTTATTTACGTATCTGACGATGCTTTTTGTGTTAACAGGAATATGGACAACTCTAGTGACTCATCACAAAGTATTGGGGATGACGAAAGGCTTAGAGAAGAGGAAAACGCTAGAGATGATGAAAGGCCTAGAGATGAACCCGTTGCAAGAAGGGTTAAAGGCTGTACAATGATAGGAGCATTGGTTGCACGTTATAAACATCAACAAGAGAGGCTGCATATAGACTTCGATGCCAATCTGAATCCGTTTGGTCCTGAGGAAGACCATTTCATTAGCACTTAGGGTATTTGAGTCAAAGCAAAGTGCGCATTACCTACAATAATTGGAGATTGGTTCCCTGAAAAATGAAAGATATGATTTGGCAAACATTTCTGTTTTATAAGTTTTGATACATCTATGATAATTGTAGCTTTATTCCTATTGCTTCAAATGTAATTATCTTATGTTTTACCTTGCAGCAAATATACGATGTCCTAGGCATCGAGGAGATGTACAAGCACTGGATAAGGGATGTTTGTCTGCACTGGAAAGGTTTCAAGAACAAGCTAACAACGAGGTATATTCAAGGAAAAATTAGGGGTCAGGATCCATGTTAGTACTATTCGTATTTATCTCTAGAGGACTGGAGGTTGTTTATGACATCACAAGAAGATCCTCAATTTTTGGTAAGATTTCTGTCATAATGATATAGAGCTTTTGATTTTGATATACTTGATATCATTGATTTGTTTTTTTTTGTTTCTCATTCATAGGAATTAAGTGCAGCAAATGCATAAAGGCAAGCAGAAAATAAATATCAGCATTAAATGTCTCGTGGTGCTTACAAAGGAAGTTACAACCCTCTGAAGGAACCACTTGGCGACCCTTCTCCCACTCCAGTGTCAGGAGACCCTTCCACCCTTTATTTGGATGATCCACTATTGCGTGTTGTTGTCGATGATCTTATTCACACATGTGCTACCACCCACCATCATCAGCAAATTCTACAAGATTTTCGTAGGGTGAATGTGATGAGTGTTAGAGAGGGGGAAGAAGGTACAACCATCCTTGTTCCTAATCCAGAGGTTCGCACGTTAGGTCAAGTGATAGGATCTTTCATCTTTTGGCCTCACAATCTTATTGGTTCAGGGGAAACACCTCTAATGGTAGGCATTACCTTACTATTACTAAAGATCTGTTGGCATTCTAATAACAATTTGTTTTTTGATGTTCTAAAAGGATGACGAAGATACGAGGAAATGGCCCTATTTAGCACGACTGCAATAGAGCTACAAAGGCATTAAACAGGTTGACTTGAAGATGCCTCGAGGGATTATGGGCCTTACATTGGAGTATCCCTACACGATTGACAATACAGATCTCAAGCAGTTTATTAGGTTAGAGGAGATAGATGTAGGATGGGTGAAATTTGCAATCCGGTAAGTTTTTTTTAATTTTTTCATACAATTCATGTAGTGGTTTTTTGATTTCATACATTCAATAATTTATTTCTTATTTTAATTCTATTATAGCATCTTTCACCGCCTCCTCTGCACAACCATGGAAAGACCTGATTTGTATGGATTCTTATGTCCTACAAACATGACAGGGGATACCAATACTGTGACGGCAAGGACTCACTATGTAGGCTATACAATGGGAGAGACCAAACTTCGTTGTTATTTAGCACCCATTGTTCAACGGTTCATATTTTCATTTTGTCTATTTAAGATGTTTAATAAATAATTGCCTTATCATCTAACTTCATTTTAATTTGTACATGTTGTTATAGTTACCACTAGAGTTTATGTATTATATGTCCTCACCGAAATGTAGTCTATTGGTTTGATCCCTTGCGTAAAAGGCCAAACAAAGATACAAAATTCGTCTTCGACACGTAAGTTATTTTGTTTGTATTTTATTGACTCTTAAAAAAATGAATAGTTCTAATTTATGTTGATTTTTTATTTTCTTGATAGCGCGACTCAAACATATAGAGTCCTAGGCGGGTCACGCGAGGGTAAAGTTGTTAGATACTCAAAGTAGTTTTATCCACAAGTAAGTAGTTTTGATTCTAATTCTTTCATTGATGGTCATTTTAGATATACCTTTATTGATTTTAACAACTAATTGGCTTTGATTTAAAGTGCCCTCAACAACCTGGCAACACTGAATGCGGATATTATGTTATACTTTATATGTATAAAATCATTCAAAGTGGAATTATTAGTGATTTTGAAAAGGTAATCGCTTCTTCATTCTCAAATGATAATATTTTTGGTGTTGTAATTAAAATACTAATTAATTCATGTGCTTGATTCAATTCATCAAAGCTTATTTTCTAATTTTCAGATTTTTGATAATGAAGATGCCTATCTACATGAAGACATTAATTTGATCAGAGACCTTTTGGTTGGACATCTTCTTCAACATATAGATCAGTAAACTTTTTATTTATATTAGTTAGTAGTTGTGTGATGACAGCGTTTTGACACTTTCTGATTTTTATTGTACATATATAGTAGTAGGTTGTAGGAGTTGTTCTTGTATGTATATATAGTAGTAGTGCTAGATGTCCTTACCATTTTGTAATGGATATTGTGGTTTATGAATCCATCTTCTATTATGTTTCTACAATTTGAATTTGCTGGGTAATGCAGAATATAAATAATCATTTTTTTAAAAAAATAAAATCTTTTAACGTTCCAAATTGAGAATTGGGACATCTAGGAGGGACTTTAGACGTCCCTATTCAGAATAGGGATGTCTAAAGTCCTCACTTTAGACATCCCTATTTTAAATTGGGACATCTAAAGTCCCACTTTAGATGTCCCATTTTTTTGTGACGTTTTTTCTTAAAACATACTATGCCCCCACATAGACGTCCCCTAATTTTTGAACGTTAAAAGTGCCAAAATAGGGACGTTAAAACCACTGTTTGTAGTAGTGACGACACACACATTTATTTTGACCGATATGTTTTGTTTTCATTAATTATAGTGTCAAAAAAATGTAACATAGTCCTTTATGTGTAGTGTACAATTTTTTATTTTATTTTTATGTCTTTCAATGAAATAGTTCCATATGATTCTAGAAATACAAACAGCGTCATTACAATGTTAGCTAGCACCACGTCCACAAGAGTTAGAAATGTGGATAGGGTATTAAGAAATAAGAACCCAATACATAAGGCCCATCTATCATCTTTTTAATTACAATCCTTAGCAAGCCAATTAGTTTCCTTGATAATAGAATTTGGGATCCATATTAGGAAAAAGAGCATTTGGGTTAACTTAAGGATCCTAAAAATTTAAAATGCTGATGGATGCCTCAACCCCTAATTGGCTATATATCCAAGGAAGTTAGTTGATATATTGTTTAGTGAGCAAGCCCATTTCTTTATTGATCTTCCCTTTCTTTTGCTTGTGATCCATATTTAATTCACATTTTAGTATTCTTATCCTTATTGTAATTTAATCCATATCTATGAATCACATGCGACATAGGGACGCACTAATATGGCCATGCAGTAGAATTATGTACAGTTTACTGATAAATATTGATATGAAGCTTTTGAATGGTTTATTGTTGTTCCTTGGCAAGAAGAAGAAGAAGAAGAAGAAGAAGAAGAAGAAGAATGGTTTATTGTTGTTAGTTTGACTTGATGGCTTACTTAAATTGGGCCTAGTTGCTTTAAAAGCCTCAATCATAGCTAATTGGGCTTTCTTGGATGACTGCTTTGCACTTTGATTCCTGAAAATAGGATCCTAGACATTTGGTTATTCAAAGGGTTTTTGAAAGGCGTCTTATTTTGTCTTCTAGTCTTCTACTGGTGAAAATTTACCTATATTAATTGTGGACTATGTGAATTATGCCTTATGAGTTGTGAGGTGTTATATTTTGGCATCAAAATCTAGTTGTGGCTCGATTGGTTGGTTTTCTATACATGTTTGATTGATTTTATGTATCTTTCATACGTGCTTTTGTATATGTTCTTTTAATTATGACACACATAGCGATTGTGATAAACTTCGAGTGATCAGAAGAAAGGGATGTTATGTATGGAATGCCAAAAAAAACCAATGTGTCAATGCGTTGTCCAAACTAATAAAAAAAAAGGGATCCAGTTTGGGTGTTCAATACGTGTATATAAATATAGTGCCTAGAGAGTTATTAATGTATGGATTCTACCCATTCATTATTATTCTAATAATATTTAGAAATGTTTTCTGGGCTAGAATATTGTCAACATGGCATCAGAGCTTCAAGTTGGGTAAAACATCCATCAGATATTCAAGAAGCTAGTTGGGCCTTCCAATACTCCGGCCTATTATCAAGACACTAGTTCATTCATTCTGTAATATCCCAAAAAGTGATTAAGGGCTAATGACTTCAAAAGTGGATGTAATTATTGTGAATAAATACTTTTGGAGAATGTGTGATGGGAATTTGGATATTTTAATGATTCCAATGGCTTCCTTGTGAAAATTCATGTGGGGAGAGTGTTTATTGTGAAGTTGGAACCATTGGGAACAATTGTGCAAAAGTTGAAAACTCTGTCCATTGAAACTCTGTACAGGGCAGCCAATTTGTATGGACGTTTTAAATAGTCAAATGGTGTCTAAAGATTCTGAAATTTTCCAGTATTAAAGTTCACATGTCAAGATTCAAAATGAACATATAATTTGTATCATTTTGATTTGTGACCTAAGAGTTTTGGATTTTTGAAGTTTGCCCAGCGAAATTAATTATTTTCTGGAACAGTATGAAAAGATTGAAATGCTGGGAATTTTGTGGTGATTTTCAGTAATGGCCAATATTTTTCCTATGAATAGGACTTAAATATCTTTCATTTGGCTTTGGAATCACCTCATTTCTATTTTTTTAGAATTAGTTATGAGTTTTTAAAGTTTGGGCAGAAAAACTGTCATAAAATCCGAAAATGGGATTTATGACATCAGCATAATAAAACATGACATCATCCTAATGTTAAAACACTTTTTATTCATCATCTTTCTCCTTCAGCATTCCGACGCCATTTTGCAACCAAATTAAGGAAAAAGAGTTGAGAGGGTTTTGGGAGAAAAGGAGAAGAAAACTCGCAAGGTAAGCCGATTTCTCCGACGATCTAGCTCCTAACGCGTATAACTCCGATCCTAAGCTACTCCTTTATGTTCTTTAAGGTTTGGAAGCTCCTCTTTTGGTGTTAAAACACCTAGGGTTTTCATTCAAGTCAAGGAAAATCTATTGGGAGCTTGAGGTAACTTTCAAACTCTTGTATATTGACTATTCTGGCTGCTGTGGGCAATTTAATCGGTGAAATTTCGCCGGATTGCCATTGGTTTTAATTATTGGAAATGGGTTTTTCTAGGGGTTATGCTGCCCAAATTGATACTAAATGGTAGTTGTAACCTAATGAAATAGTCAATAAAGTGGTTAGGAGTAGAAAGGAACGTGTTTACGGAGCCGAAACCGAAAAACCCCGATTTTCCCTGGAAAACCCGTATATTTCGGTCAGGGGTCTAAATGGGTCTTAGAGTTGGATTTTCAATGATTTGATGGTTCCATTGAGTTCAGGGGCGAAAATTAGGTGGGGTTACAGTTGGTCACTTTTTCGGAAAAGGCCGAAAAAGCATAATTACGAAAACGCCCCTAAAACCCTTAAAGTGGGGCTGCCAAGGGTAAATTTGTAATTTAACATTGAATTTGATAATTCCGAGTACGGAAATTGATTCCTTGGGCGGAAATATGTTAGGATAGCCCAGATTAGAATTTCGGGAAAAGTGCAACCGGACCGGGTACGGCGGGCCCGGGCCGGGTCCCCGGGGGTAGTTTTGTAAATTTTCATTATAGACTCATATAACCCCAAGTAACACTATGGAAGTGTCTAAGTGGTGCATTTGGAATTGTAGGATTCGATATTTGCCGCCCTCGTGAGCCAGCTGCGCCGAAGGACGTCAGGAAAGGACAAGGTAGTGACTCTCTCTCTTATACTTTGTGTAATGCACTGTATGTGTGTTGTATCACTGTTTTATGATGATTTCTGATGCTGTTGCGGTTACAGCTGGTGATAGCTGTCGTTTACAGCGTAAGCTGTCGTTATTGTGAGTACAGCGTAAGCTGTCGTGATGTTGATTACTGATTACAGCGTAAGCTGTCGTGATGTTGATTACAGCAAGAGCTGTCGTATTGTGTATACAGCCGTGAGTGCTGTCGTTTGTGGTGAAAACCATGTATCTGTGAATTTCTGCTGTTGTTGCTGTTTGTGATTTATGTACATGCTTTGTGTTTATGCATTGTGTGAGTGGTTTGTTACTACTGAGATTCTCTCGAATCTCATTCTTTCCTATGACTAACATTTCAGACAGGGCGTGTGGCTCAAAGGAGAAGCGGCCAACCCGAAGCAATTAGGACCCTTGGGGGTATATAGTTGAATTGGAAACGTTGGTTATGTATTTTGAACTTGGGATTACTGTATATTTCGAATTAGGAATATTACCTTTAGTTTTGGTTGTGTAATCCCCTAGTGGATACTTATGAACCTCAGGTTATATGTATAGAACCCGGGAGTTGCCGGGGATTTGGTTATACACTCTGATATGATTGAATGTATATTAACTGCACAGGTGATTATATTCGATAATTGAAAATTGAGACCAGGATGGGGAAAAAGAAGTTTTTGAAAATTTTGTTAAGTCCCTACTATAAAGGGAGTTTTAAATGAGCTTTGAACTATTCGACGGTCTCTAAACCAATTTAATTAAGTAATATCGAATTATAATTACGCTAATTAAGACAGGGGGTTACATTTTGGTATCAGATCTGTAGTTCCTGGCAAGGGTAGAGTTGCTAGGATAGATCCCTTAGTCGGCTTTAGGGATAGAAGATTTTCTGTGAATGATTGTTGAATATGCACATGTATGTTTTGTTGACATGGGTATATATATGAGTTTTGTGACTATATGTGCATATTATCTCTGCTAAATTAATGGGGCAAGTTGTGTGTAGAATGAAGAAAACTAGAGGACGCCCCAGTATTCCACATGTAGACCCTGAGGTGGAGGTCGTCAAGGATAACCCACCGGATGCAATGTAGGAATTAATGGGTCTAATCAGAGATCAGCGGGATATGATAACTGAGCTAAGAGAAGAGCTCAGAGCAGAGAAGGCGACGAATAAGGAAGGTCCGGTTCAGTCCACTCCGGAGGAAACTCAAGAAGAAACTCGGCATGAGGATACTGCTGAAGGATCAGCACGACCCCTGGAATCCCCACCTCGTGCTATTCAGAATCAAGAATCACATGGGATGCCACTTAGAGAGGAAAGAGACCTGCAGTTTTGGGTCACCAGATTCTGCAAGCATCTGCCTCCGGCGTTCAGAGGAAGGTTTGACCCTCAAGCAGCTGAAGATTGGATGAACAGGCTGGAGAAAATATTTGAGGTTCTTGGTTGCCCGGATGAGGTGAAGCCACGACTGGCCGTTTACAAGCTCGAAGGGGATGCAGACCGTTGGTGGCGGAATATCGCCCTAACACTGAAGAGCACAGAAATGCCATTGACTTGGGAACTGTTTCAACAAGAATTCAACGAGAAGTATTTTCCCAAATCAGTGCGACTCGAGAAGGAGACAGAATTTCTTAACATTAGACAAGGGGACACGGAAAGTTTTGATGATTACTTGTCCCGTTTTGTTCGGTTAGCTCGGTACTCCTCCTATCTCCGGTTCAAAGATGACGAAGAATGGAGTTCTGATATGCTCATCCGTGGTCTGAGGCGAGAATTGAGGAAACGCCTAGCTACCCACCTATTTACCAAGTTCAACAAGGCGGTTGAACAGTGCAGGATTACAGAGAATAACTTGAGAGAAGTGTATCCTACCCGAGCTATTAGCCACCGCAATGAACCTAATAAGGGTGCTACCTCGCAGAAGCGAAAGGGGCAAGGATCTTCGTCTGGAAGTGGTAAGAAGCCCTACCAGTCTGGGAGCCGAGATCAGCAGAGAGCTCCTTTCACACCGTGGATTTGTCGTCGGTGTAATCAACCACATCAAGGCAGAACTTGTGATGGCAAAATAATATGCTTCAATTGTAAGCGTGTGGGGCATACTGCTGCTGAGTGCAAAGAGCCACGACCAGACCAGAGACCGAGGACACAGGGCCGAGTATTCTCTATGACCCATGAGGAGGCCCGCAAATCTCCTGAGCTGATACAAGGTAAAATTCTACTTCATGACCATCTGTTGCAAGTTTTATTTGACTCGGGTGCAAGTCACTCCTTCATTGCCTATGATTGCGTGAAGCGCCTGGGATTGCATGTGCACAAACTGCCATTTAAATTAGTAGTGTCAACTCCAATGGGTATTAAGGCCTTGACCACAGAAGCTTGTTTGAGTTGTGTCATAACTGTGGAAGGGCTTCAATCTATTGTAGATTTGATATGTTTACCTCTTAGCCAATTAGAAGTTATTTTGGGTTTTGATTGGTTAACGGCAAATAATATATTGCTTGATTGTGGAAACAAGAGGATAGTATATCCTGTATCTCAGAGGGCTGAAGTTGTGGATGCTAGTATGAATTTTCTTTCGGCAGCTAAAGCTGAAAAGTATCTTGAAAAGGGTTGCCAGGGGTATGTAGTGTTTTTCTCTGTGCAAGAGGAAACCTGTGAGACTTTGAGTAATATACCCGTGGTAAATGAATTCCCTGAGGTGTTTTCGGATGATCTAAGCGGATTACCTCCAGAAAAGGAAGTTCAGTTCCCAATTGACATTGTACCTGGAGCTGGTTCTATATCTAAGGCCCCATACCGCATGGCCCCAAACGAAATGGCGGAGTTAAAGAAACAAATAGAAGATTTGCTTGAGAAATGGTTTATTAGACCCAGTGTGTCGCCTTGGGGAGCTCCAGTGTTGTTTGTAAAGAAGAAAGATGGGAGTCTTCGCTTGTGCATCGACTACAGGGAATTAAACAAAGTTACTATAAAAAACAAGTACCCTCTTCCCCGAATCGATGACCTTTTAGATCAACTCTCTGGTTCATATGTATTTTCAAAGATTGATCTAAGGTCAGGGTATCATCAGTTGCGAGTGAAAGCAAAGGATGTTCCAAAGACTGCTTTCAGGACCCGATATGGTCATTATGAGTTCTTGGTGATGCCATTTGGGCTAACCAATGTGCCTGCGGTTTTCATTGATTACATGAACCGTATCTTTCGTAAAATATCAGGATCAGTTTGTTGTTGTGTTTATCGATGATATTTTGATATATTCCAAGAATAAGGAAGAACATGAGCATCATTTGAGAATTGTATTGAATACATTGCGTGAGAAGCAACTATACGCTAAATTGAGCAACTGCTAGTTCTGGCTATCAGAAGTGAAATTCTTAAGCCATGTTATCTCGCAAGAAGGGGTCTCTGTGGATCCCAGTAAAGTGGAAGCAGTACTGAACTGGAAGAGGCCAGAATCTGTGGCGGAAGTACGCAGTTTTCTGGGTCTTGCTGGTTACTATCGGAGATTCATCCAGAATTTCTCCCGTATTGCGTTGCCAATGACCAAGCTCACGAGAAAGGATCAGCCGTTTGTGTGGGATGAGAAATGTGAAAACTGTTTTGTGGAGCTGAAGGAGAGGTTGACATCGGCACCTGTATTGATTTTACCCGATCCCAGTGTGACTTATGTTGTGTATTCTGATGCCAGTGGGCAGGGATTAAGGTGTGTCCTTATGCAGCAGGGACATGTGGTGGCCTTTGCCTCTCGACAGCTCAGACCTCATGAATTAAACTATCCCACTCATGATCTGGAGCTTGCGGCTATTGTGTTTGCTTTGAAGATTTGGCGTCATTACCTGTATGGTGTGACTGTAGAATTGTACTGCGACCACAAGAGTCTCAAATATCTGTATGATCAGAAAGAACTGAATATGAGACAGCACCGCTGGATGGAATTGCTTAAGGACTACGACCTGGAAATAAAATATCATCTGGGTAAGGCAAATGTAGTCGCTGATGCTCTTAGCCGAAAGATTGTGCTCATTGCAGCTATGATGATACAAGAAAGGAAATTGATTGAAAATTTCCGTGATTTAAATTTGTCAAACCAGATCATTTGTGCTAATTACACTGTTTCTCAAGAGGAGAGTGATCTAAGGGCGGAAATTGAAGAAGCTCAGAGTCAAGATGACTGGATACAGCTCAATCTGACTCGAATCGAACAGGGAAAAGTTTCAGGCTACGACATATCGCCTCGTGGATTGGTTCGTTACCAGAAAAGAGTCTGCGCTCCACTTAAGGCAGAGTTGAGGCAGAAGATTCTGGATGAGGCACATAAGAGCCGATATACTCTTCATCCTGGTATGACCAAGATGTATCAGAATCTGAAATCGGTGTATTGGTGGCCGGGTTTGAAGAGTGACGTGACCAAATATGTTGCAAGGTGTCTCACTTGCCAGAAGGTAAAGATCGAGCACCAGAGACCGCCTGGGTTGCTTCAGAGTCCTGATATTCCGGAATGGAAATGGGAAAGTGTAACCATGGATCTGGTTGTGGGATTACCCAGGATCAGAAACTATGATGTAATCTGGGTAATTGTGGATCGTTTAACGAAGTCAGCCCACTTCATACCAATCAATGCTAGTTATTCTCCTGATAAACTAGCGGAGATTTATATCCGAGAGATTGTCAAACTTCATGGTGTTCCGAAAAACATCATTTCCGATCCAGATCCATGATTTACTTCAAAGTTTTGGAAAGCATTGCATGAAGCCTTAGGTACTCAACTGAGATTCAGTACGGCTTATCATCCTCAAACGGATAGACAATCTGAGAGAACAATTCAGACGCTGGAAGATATGTTGCGAGCTTGTGTTCTCGACTTTAAAGGAAGTTGGGATCGTTTCCTTCCACTGGCTGAGTTCGCTTACAACAATAGCTATCATGCGAGCATCCAAATGGCTCCGTATGAAGCGTTGTATGGAAGACGGTGTCAATCACCTTTATGCTGGAATAAATTATCCGAAAGGAAGCTTTATGGGCCAGATTTGGTTGATCAAACCTCAGCACAGATTCGGATCATTCGTAAGAGACTCCTTGCAATGCAGAGTCGACAGAAAAGTTACGCTGACAAGAGGAGAAGGCCTCTAGAGTTTGAAGTTGGTGACCATGTGTTTCTGAGAGTATCTCCTGTCACCGGTGTTGGGCGAGCAATCAAGCGAAAGAAGTTGAGCCCAAGATATATAGGTCCTTTTGAGATTCTTGCGAGAATTGGACCTGTTGCCTATCGAATAGCCCTACCCCCAAACTTGAGCAGGCTCCATGACGTGTTTCATGTTTCCCAATTGAAGAAGTACCAACCGGATCCATCTCATATTGTTGAATATGAAGAAGTTGAGTTACAAGACAACTTCACATATGCGATAGAGCCAGAACAGATCATTGATAGAGAAGAAAGACGGCTCAGACACCGAAGCATTCCATTTGTGAAGGTGATCTGGAAGGGAATGACTCAAAGAGAAGCAACTTGGGAAGCGGAAGCGGATATGTGAAGACGTTATCCAGAGTTTATGGCTTAAGTTGTGTGACAAATTTCGAGGACGAAATTTATTTTACGGGGGGAGAAATGTAATATCCCAAAAAGTGATTAAGGGCTAATGACTTCAAAAGTGGATGTAATTATTGTGAATAAACACTTTTGGAGAATGTGTGATGGGAATTTGGATATTTTAATGATTCCAATGGCTTCCTTGTGAAAATTCATGTGGGGAGAGTGTTTATTGTGAAGTTGGAACCATTGGGAACAATTGTGCAAAAGTTGAAAACTCTGTCCATTGAAACTCTGTACAGGGCAGCCAATTTGTATGGACGTTTTAAATAGTCAAATGGTGTCTAAAGATTCTGAAATTTTCCAGTATTAAAGTTCACATGTCAAGATTCAAAATGAACATATAATTTGTATCATTTTGATTTGTGACCTAAGAGTTTTGGATTTTTGAAGTTTGCCCAGCGAAATTAATTATTTTCTGGAACAGTATGAAAAGATTGAAATGCTGGGAATTTTGTGGTGATTTTCAGTAATGGCCAATATTTTTCCTATGAATAGGACTTAAATATCTTTCATTTGGCTTTGGAATCACCTCATTTCTATTTTTTTAGAATTAGTTATGAGTTTTTAAAGTTTGGGCAGAAAAACTGTCATAAAATCCGAAAATGGGATTTATGACATCAGCATAATAAAACATGACATCATCCTAATGTTAAAACACTTTTTATTCATCATCTTTCTCCTTCAGCATTCCGACGCCATTTTGCAACCAAATTAAGGAAAAAGAGTTGAGAGGGTTTTGGGAGAAAAGGAGAAGAAAACTCGCAAGGTAAGCCGATTTCTCCGACGATCTAGCTCCTAACGCGTATAACTCCGATCCTAAGCTACTCCTTTATGTTCTTTAATGTTTGGAAGCTCCTCTTTTGGTGTTAAAACACCTAGGGTTTTCATTCAAGTCAAGGAAAATCTATTGGGAGCTTGAGGTAACTTTCAAACTCTTGTATATTGACTATTCTGGCTGCTGTGGGCAATTTAATCGGTGAAATTTCGCCGGATTGCCATTGGTTTTAATTATTGGAAATGGGTTTTTCTAGGGGTTATGCTGCCCAAATTGATACTAAATGGTAGTTGTAACCTAATGAAATAGTCAATAAAGTGGTTAGGAGTAGAAAGGAACGTGTTTACGGAGCCGAAACCGAAAAACCCCGATTTTCCCTGGAAAACCCGTATATTTCGGTCAGGGGTCTAAATGGGTCTTAGAGTTGGATTTTCAATGATTTGATGGTTCCATTGAGTTCAGGGGCGAAAATTAGGTGGGGTTACAGTTGGTCACTTTTTCGGAAAAGGCCGAAAAAGCATAATTACGAAAACGCCCCTAAAACCCTTAAAGTGGGGCTGCCAAGGGTAAATTTGTAATTTAACATTGAATTTGATAATTCCGAGTACGGAAATGGATTCCTTGGGCGGAAATATGTTAGGATAGCCCAGATTAGAATTTCGGGAAAAGTGCAACCGGACCGGGTACGGCGGGCCCGGGCCGGGTCCCCGGGGGTAGTTTTGTAAATTTTCATTATAGACTCATATAACCCCAAGTAACACTATGGAAGTGTCTAAGTGGTGCATTTGGAATTGTAGGATTCGATATTTGCCGCCCTCATGAGCCAGCTGCGCCGAAGGACGTCAGGAAAGGACAAGGTAGTGACTCTCTCTCTTATACTTTGTGTAATGCACTGTATGTGTGTTGTATCACTGTTTTACGATGATTTCTGATGTTGTTGCGGTTACAGCTGGTGATAGCTGTCGTTTATAGCGCAAGCTGTCGTTTACAGCGCAAGCTGTCGTTTACAGCGCAAGCTGTCGTTATTGTGATTACAGCGTAAGCTGTCGTGATGTTGATTACTGATTACAGCGTAAGCTGTCGTGATGTTGATTACACCAAGAGCTGTCGTATTGTGTATACAGCCGTGAGTGCTGTCGTTTGTGGTGAAAACCATGTATCTGTGAATTTCTGCTGTTGTTGCTGTTTGTGATTTATGTACATGCTTTGTGTTTATGCATTGTGTGAGTGGTTTGTTACTACTGAGATTCTCTCGAATCTCATTCTTTCCTATGACTAACATTTCAGACAGGGCGTGTGGCTCAAAGGAGAAGCGGCCAACCCGAAGCAATTAGGACCCTTGGGGGTATATAGTTGAATTGGAAACGTTGGTTATGTATTTTGAACTTGGGATTACTGTATATTTCGAATTAGGAATATTACCTTTAGTTTTGGTTGTGTAATCCCCTAGTGGATACTTATGAACCTCAGGTTATATGTATAGAACCCGGGAGTTGCCGGGGATTTGGTTATACACTCTGATATGATTGAATGTATATTAACTGCACAGGTGATTATATTCGATAATTGAAAATTGAGACCAGGATGGGGAAAAAGAAGTTTTTGAAAATTTTGTTAAGTCCCTACTATAAAGGGAGTTTTAAATGAGCTTTGAACTATTCGACGGTCTCTAAACCAATTTAATTAAGTAATATCGAATTATAATTACGCTAATTAAGACAGGGGGTTACATTTTGGTATCAGATCTGTAGTTCCTGCAAGGGTAGAGTTGCTAGGATAGATCCCTTAGTCGGCTTTAGGGATAGAAGATTTTCTGTGAATGATTGTTGAATATGCACATGTATGTTTTGTTGACATGGGTATATATATGAGTTTTGTGACTATATGTGCATATTATCTCTGCTAAATTAATGGGGCAAGTTGTGTGTAGAATGAAGAAAACTAGAGGACGCCCCAGTATTCCACATGTAGACCCTGAGGTGGAGGTCGTCAAGGATAACCCACCGGATGCAATGTAGGAATTAATGGGTCTAATCAGAGATCAGCGGGATATGATAACTGAGCTAAGAGAAGAGCTCAGAGCAGAGAAGGCGACGAATAAGGAAGGTCCGGTTCAGTCCACTCCGGAGGAAACTCAAGAAGAAACTCGGCATGAGGATACTGCTGAAGGATCAGCACGACCCCTGGAATCCCCACCTCGTGCTATTCAGAATCAAGAATCACATGGGATGCCACTTAGAGAGGAAAGAGACCTGCAGTTTTGGGTCACCAGATTCTGCAAGCATCTGCCTCCGGCGTTCAGAGGAAGGTTTGACCCTCAAGCAGCTGAAGATTGGATGAACAGGCTGGAGAAAATATTTGAGGTTCTTGGTTGCCCGGATGAGGTGAAGCCACGACTGGCCGTTTACAAGCTCGAAGGGGATGCAGACCGTTGGTGGCGGAATATCGCCCTAACACTGAAGAGCACAGAAATGCCATTGACTTGGGAACTGTTTCAACAAGAATTCAACGAGAAGTATTTTCCCAAATCAGTGTGACTCGAGAAGGAGACAGAATTTCTTAACATTAGACAAGGGGACACGGAAAGTTTTGATGATTACTTGTCCCGTTTTGTTCGGTTAGCTCGGTACTCCTCCTATCTCCGGTTCAAAGATGACGAAGAATGGAGTTCTGATATGCTCATCCGTGGTCTGAGGCGAGAATTGAGGAAACGCCTAGCTACCCACCTATTTACCAAGTTCAACAAGGCGGTTGAACAGTGCAGGATTACAGAGAATAACTTGAGAGAAGTGTATCCTACCCGAGCTATTAGCCACCGCAATGAACCTAATAAGGGTGCTACCTCACAGAAGCGAAAGGGGCAAGGATCTTCGTCTGGAAGTGGTAAGAAGCCCTACCAGTCTGGGAGCCGAGATCAGCAGAGAGCTCCTTTCACACCGTGGATTTGTCGTCGGTGTAATCAACCACATCAAGGCAGAACTTGTGATGGCAAAATAATATGCTTCAATTGTAAGCGTGTGGGGCATACTGCTGCTGAGTGCAAAGAGCCACGACCAGACCAGAGACCGAGGACACAGGGCCGAGTATTCTCTATGACCCATGAGGAGGCCCGCAAATCTCCTGAGCTGATACAAGGTAAAATTCTACTTCATGACCATCTGTTGCAAGTTTTATTTGACTCGGGTGCAAGTCACTCCTTCATTGCCTATGATTGCGTGAAGCGCCTGGGATTGCATGTGCACAAACTGCCATTTAAATTAGTAGTGTCAACTCCAATGGGTATTAAGGCCTTGACCACAGAAGCTTGTTTGAGTTGTGTCATAACTGTGGAAGGGCATCAATCTATTGTAGATTTGATATGTTTACCTCTTAGCCAATTAGAAGTTATTTTGGGTTTTGATTGGTTAACGGCAAATAATATATTGCTTGATTGTGGAAACAAGAGGATAGTATATCCTGTATCTCAGAGGGCTGAAGTTGTGGATGCTAGTATGAATTTTCTTTCGGCAGCTAAAGCTGAAAAGTATCTTGAAAAGGGTTGCCAGGGGTATGTAGTGTTTTTCTCTGTGCAAGAGGAAACCTGTGAGACTTTGAGTAATATACCCGTGGTAAATGAATTCCCTGAGGTGTTTTCGGATGATCTAAGTGGATTACCTCCAGAAAAGGAAGTTCAGTTCCCAATTGACATTGTACCTGGAGCTGGTTCTATATCTAAGGCCCCATACCGCATGGCCCCAAACGAAATGGCGGAGTTAAAGAAACAAATAGAAGATTTGCTTGAGAAATGGTTTATTAGACCCAGTGTGTCGCCTTGGGGAGCTCCAGTGTTGTTTGTAAAGAAGAAAGATGGGAGTCTTCGCTTGTGCATCGACTACAGGGAATTAAACAAAGTTACTATAAAAAACAAGTACCCTCTTCCCCGAATCGATGACCTTTTAGATCAACTCTCTGGTTCATATGTATTTTCAAAGATTGATCTAAGGTCAGGGTATCATCAGTTGCGAGTGAAAGCAGAGGATGTTCCAAAGACTGCTTTCAGGACCCGATATGGTCATTATGAGTTCTTGGTGATGCCATTTGGGCTAACCAATGTGCCTGCGGTTTTCATGGATTACATGAACCGTATCTTTCGTAAAATATCAGGATCAGTTTGTTGTTGTGTTTATCGATGATATTTTGATATATTCCAAGAATAAGGAAGAACATGAGCATCATTTGAGAATTGTATTGAATACATTACGTGAGAAGCAACTATACGCTAAATTGAGCAACTGCTAGTTCTGGCTATCAGAAGTGAAATTCTTAAGCCATGTTATCTCGCAAGAAGGGGTCTCTGTGGATCCCAGTAAAGTGGAAGCAGTACTGAACTGGAAGAGGCCAGAATCTGTGGCGGAAGTACGCAGTTTTCTGGGTCTTGCTGGTTACTATCAGAGATTCATCCAGAATTTCTCCCGTATTGCGTTGCCAATGACCAAGCTCACGAGAAAGGATCAGCCGTTTGTGTGGGATGAGAAATGTGAAAACTGTTTTGTGGAGCTGAAGGAGAGGTTGACATCGGCACCTGTATTGATTTTACCCGATCCCAGTGTGACTTATGTTGTGTATTCTGATGCCAGTGGGCAGGGATTAAGGTGTGTCCTTATGCAGCAGGGACATGTGGTGGCCTTTGCCTCTCGACAGCTCAGACCTCATGAATTAAACTATCCCACTCATGATCTGGAGCTTGCGGCTATTGTGTTTGCTTTGAAGATTTGGCGTCATTACCTGTATGGTGTGACTGTAGAATTGTACTGCGACCACAAGAGTCTCAAATATCTGTATGATCAGAAAGAACTGAATATGAGACAGCACCGCTGGATGGAATTGCTTAAGGACTACGACCTGGAAATAAAATATCATCTGGGTAAGGCAAATGTAGTCGCTGATGCTCTTAGCCGAAAGATTGTGCTCATTGCAGCTATGATGATACAAGAAAGGAAATTGATTGAAAATTTCCGTGATTTAAATTTGTCAAACCAGATCATTTGTGCTAATTACACTGTTTCTCAAGAGGAGAGTGATCTAAGGGCGGAAATTGAAGAAGCTCAGAGTCAAGATGACTGGATACAGCTCAATCTGACTCGAATCGAACAGGGAAAAGTTTCAGGCTACGACATATCGCCTCGTGGATTGGTTCGTTACCAGAAAAGAGTCTGCGCTCCACTTAAGGCAGAGTTGAGGCAGAAGATTCTGGATGAGGCACATAAGAGCCGATATACTCTTCATCCTGGTATGACCAAGATGTATCAGAATCTGAAATCGGTGTATTGGTGGCCGGGTTTGAAGAGTGACGTGACCAAATATGTTGCAAGGTGTCTCACTTGCCAGAAGGTAAAGATCGAGCACCAGAGACCGCCTGGGTTGCTTCAGAGTCCTGATATTCCGGAATAGAAATGGGAAAGTGTAACCATGGATCTGGTTGTGGGATTACCCAGGATCAGAAACTATGATGCAATCTGGGTAATTGTGGATCGGTTAACGAAGTCAGCCCACTTCATACCAATCAATGCTAGTTATTCTCCTGATAAACTAGCGGAGATTTATATCCGAGAGATTGTCAAACTTCATGGTGTTCCGAAAAACATCATTTCCGATCCAGATCCATGATTTACTTCAAAGTTTTGGAAAGCATTGCATGAAGCCTTAGGTACTCAACTGAGATTCAGTACGGCTTATCATCCTCAAACGGATAGACAATCTGAGAGAACAATTCAGACGCTGGAAGATATGTTGCGAGCTTGTGTTCTCGACTTTAAAGGAAGTTGGGATCGTTTCCTTCCACTGGCTGAGTTCGCTTACAACAATAGCTATCATGCGAGCATCCAAATGGCTCCGTATGAAGCGTTGTATGGAAGACGGTGTCAATCACCTTTATGCTGGAATGAATTATCCGAAAGGAAGCTTTATGGGCCAGATTTGGTTGATCAAACCTCAGCACAGATTCGGATCATTCGTAAGAGGCTCCTTGCAATGCAGAGTCGACAGAAAAGTTATGCTGACAAGAGGAGAAGGCCTCTAGAGTTTGAAGTTGGTGACCATGTGTTTCTGAGAGTATCTCCTGTCACCGGTGTTGGGCGAGCAATCAAGCGAAAGAAGTTGAGCCCAAGATATATAGGTCCTTTTGAGATTCTTGCGAGAATTGGACCTGTTGCCTATCGAATAGCCCTACCCCCAAACTTGAGCAGGCTCCATGACGTGTTTCATGTTTCCCAATTGAAGAAGTACCAACCGGATCCATCTCATATTGTTGAATATGAAGAAGTTGAGTTACAAGACAACTTCACATATGCGATAGAGCCAGAACAGATCATTGATAGAGAAGAAAGACGGCTCAGACACCGAAGCATTCCATTTGTAAAGGTGATCTGGAAGGGAATGACTCAAAGAGAAGCAACTTGGGAAGCGGAAGCGGATATGTGAAGACGTTATCCAGAGTTTATGGCTTAAGTTGTGTGACAAATTTCGAGGACGAAATTTATTTTACGGGGGGAGAAATGTAATATCCCAAAAAGTGATTAAGGGCTAATGACTTCAAAAGTGGATGTAATTATTGTGAATAAACACTTTTGGAGAATGTGTGATGGGAATTTGGATATTTTAATGATTCCAATGGCTTCCTTGTGAAAATTCATGTGGGGAGAGTGTTTATTGTGAAGTTGGAACCATTGGGAACAATTGTGCAAAAGTTGAAAACTCTGTCCATTGAAACTCTGTACAGGGCAGCCAATTTGTATGGACGTTTTAAATAGTCAAATGGTGTCTAAAGATTCTGAAATTTTCCAGTATTAAAGTTCACATGTCAAGATTCAAAATGAACATATAATTTGTATCATTTTGATTTGTGACCTAAGAGTTTTGGATTTTTGAAGTTTGCCCAGCGAAATTAATTATTTTCTGGAACAGTATGAAAAGATTGAAATGCTGGGAATTTTGTGGTGATTTTCAGTAATGGCCAATATTTTTCCTATGAATAGGACTTAAATATCTTTCATTTGGCTTTGGAATCACCTCATTTCTATTTTTTTAGAATTAGTTATGAGTTTTTAAAGTTTGGGCAGAAAAACTGTCATAAAATCCGAAAATGGGATTTATGACATCAGCATAATAAAACATGACATCATCCTAATGTTAAAACACTTTTTATTCATCATCTTTCTCCTTCAGCATTCCGACGCCATTTTGCAACCAAATTAAGGAAAAAGAGTTGAGAGGGTTTTGGGAGAAAAGGAGAAGAAAACTCGCAAGGTAAGCCGATTTCTCCGACGATCTAGCTCCTAACGCGTATAACTCCGATCCTAAGCTACTCCTTTATGTTCTTTAAGGTTTGGAAGCTCCTCTTTTGGTGTTAAAACACCTAGGGTTTTCATTCAAGTCAAGGAAAATCTATTGGGAGCTTGAGGTAACTTTCAAACTCTTGTATATTGACTATTCTGGCTGCTGTGGGCAATTTAATCGGTGAAATTTCGCCGGATTGCCATTGGTTTTAATTATTGGAAATGGGTTTTTCTAGGGGTTATGCTGCCCAAATTGATACTAAATGGTAGTTGTAACCTAATGAAATAGTCAATAAAGTGGTTAGGAGTAGAAAGGAACGTGTTTACGGAGCCGAAACCGAAAAACCCCGATTTTCCCTGGAAAACCCATATATTTCGGTCAGGGGTCTAAATGGGTCTTAGAGTTGGATTTTCAATGATTTGATGGTTCCATTGAGTTCAGGGGCAAAAATTAGGTGGGGTTACAGTTGGTCACTTTTTCGGAAAAGGCCGAAAAAGCATAATTACGAAAACGCCCCTAAAACCCTTAAAGTGGGGCTGCCAAGGGTAAATTTGTAATTTAACATTGAATTTGATAATTCCGAGTACGGAAATGGATTCCTTGGGCGGAAATATGTTAGGATAGCCCAGATTAGAATTTCGGGAAAAGTGCAACCGGACCGGGTACGGCGGGCCCGGGCCGGGTCCCCGGGGGTAGTTTTGTAAATTTTCATTATAGACTCATATAACCCCAAGTAACACTATGGAAGTGTCTAAGTGGTGCATTTGGAATTGTAGGATTCGATATTTGCCGCCCTCGTGAGCCAGCTGCGCCGAAGGACGTCAGGAAAGGACAAGGTAGTGACTCTCTCTCTTATACTTTGTGTAATGCACTGTATGTGTGTTGTATCACTGTTTTACGATGATTTCTGATGTTATTGCGGTTACAGCTGGTGATAGCTGTCGTTTATAGCGCAAGCTGTCGTTTACAGCGTAAGCTGTCGTTTACAACGTAAGCTGTCGTTATTGTGATTACAGCGTAAGCTGTCGTGATGTTGATTACTGATTACAGCGTAAGCTGTCGTGATGTTGATTACAGCAAGAGCTGTCGTATTGTGTATACAGCCGTGAGTGCTGTCGTTTGTGGTGAAAACCATGTATCTGTGAATTTCTGCTGTTGTTGCTGTTTGTGATTTATGTACATGCTTTGTGTTTATGCATTGTGTGAGTGGTTTGTTACTACTGAGATTCTCTCGAATCTCATTCTTTCCTATGACTAACATTTCAGACAGGGCGTGTGGCTCAAAGGAGAAGCGGCCAACCCGAAGCAATTAGGACCCTTGGGGGTATATAGTTGAATTGGAAACGTTGGTTATGTATTTTGAACTTGGGATTACTGTATATTTCGAATTAGGAATATTACCTTTAGTTTTGGTTGTGTAATCCCCTAGTGGATACTTATGAACCTCAGGTTATATGTATAGAACCCGGGAGTTGCCGGGGATTTGGTTATACACTCTGATATGATTGAATGTATATTAACTGCACAGGTGATTATATTCGATAATTGAAAATTGAGACCAGGATGGGGAAAAAGAAGTTTTTGAAAATTTTGTTAAGTCCCTACTATAAAGGGAGTTTTAAATGAGCTTTGAACTATTCGACGGTCTCTAAACCAATTTAATTAAGTAATATCGAATTATAATTACGCTAATTAAGGCAGGGGGTTACACATTCACTTCTTCCAAATCGGATAATCAAGACCCGCCCATAACTCTGTTTCATTTCATCCATTTTTTCTCTCTCTTTTCGATCGAGTGACTATTCTGGAAGCCAAGAATGTATCTCTCTTCTGACGTTACTACTAGCCATGATAGGGAAAGCTAGCACCTATGATTTGCTTTCAAGAATGGATCATCCAGACCGATTCTCCTCCCCGAAATGAAATTTGTGACTCATATATGAAATTCCTACTGTTCTTATGACACATTCTCTGTTTTCCATATTTGGTCAGAGTTAAGGCACATATCAAAGATGATCAGTGATGGGTGACTCCAAGAAGAATGAATCAAGCTCATCAGGTACAGTAGCTTCTATCGATTTTAGTCACCCATTGTACCTCTATCCATCTGATACTCAAGGTGCAACGATTGTGCAATAAATACTATTCAGAAGTGAGAATTATTCTTTTTGGAGTAAGGCAATGAAGATTTCCCTTAGAGGCAAACATAAACTTGGATTTGCTGATGGGAGTTGCACAAAGGAATCGCAAGGCAAAGGACTCAAAGAACAATAAGAACGCTGTAATGTCGTTGTCTTGTCTTGGATCATCAACTATCTGTCATGCGAATTAGCAAATGGTGTCGTGTACTTTAGTGACACCAGAGTAGTATGGCTTGACCTACAAGAGAGGTTTGATAAGGTCACAGGGGCACGTATTTTTACTCTCCACAGGGAAATCAATTTACTTCAGCAGGGGAATTTGTCAATTGCAGCGTATTATCCCTAATTAAAGAAGCTTTGGGAAGAACAATCTTCCCTTATGGCTAAAGGTCCAAATTGTAGTTGCTGCACTTGTGGAGCATCTAAGATCAGAGTTGACGTGATTCAACAGCAAAAATTGCTCTAGTTTGTGATGAGTTTGAACGATACCTATCATGTGGCAAAAAGTCAGATTCTATTAATGAGCCCTCTCCCTACAGTTAAACAAGCATTTGCTATGGTATACAAAGAAAAAGCTCATATGATAATTGCTACATCGGGAAGAATTATTCCAACTGAAGGAATTTCCATGGTAGCTAGGGGGAGAGGCAGAGGCAGAGGAAGGGGAAGAAATAGATCCTCAACAAATAGCTCTCACTGTAAGAAAAGGGGGTATACTAAAGAAAATTGTTACCAGCTCATAGGATATCCTTCTGAGTTCAGGGGACCTATAATGCTGATTTAGTAAGGTCCAGATTCCAAGGACTCTGATAAAGCCACAATTTAGCCAACATGATTTCTCCCTTACTCAGACCAGAACAATACGACAGGCTCCTCAAGCTACTCAAGAAGGATGGAGATGACAGTATACCGGCTTTGACTGGTACAGGTTTGGCTGATTCTTTATCCTTATCTTGTAAAGGAACTTGTACAACATGGGTCATAGATTTAGGTACAACCACAGACTTAGTGATTTATCTTTGTTAGATAGTTATAAGCACTATACTAGACCTATTAGAATGATTAGGATCCCTAATGGAGATAGAGTACATATCACTCACGTAGGTAATGTCATATTGCATAATGGACTAACTCTAAAAGGCATGTTTTATGCTCCAACACTTAAATTTAACCTTATTTTAGTATCAAAACTCATTAGAGAAGAAGAATGTGTGGTAGCCTTTTTACCTAACACTTGCATGATTCAGGACCTTCAGGATGGCAAAATGAGGGGGATTGGTAAGCTGGTGGATGGATTGTACCTCTTACAATACGGACAACATGAAATAGTGAATATAGCAAATGTTAGTACAAGGAAATTAGATCATATTACTATATCTTTGTTGCATAAAATATTGTGACATTTACATGTACTTGATGATAAATCTGCTACTATGAATAAAGATTGTGATGTTTGCTATCAATCTAAACAAACTAAGCTTCCCTTTACAGTAAGTTGTATTAAAAAAAGAGGAAATTTGAATGACTGCATATGGATGTTTGGGGTCTTTATAGGATACCAACTCACTTAGGTTTCCAATATTTTCTCACTATAGTAGATGATTTTACACATGCAACTTGGGTATTCATGATGAAACGATAAAACAGAAATAATAACTCATATTTAGGCTTTCATTACTTATATTGAAAACCAATTCTCTATTAAGGTTTTGAGAGTTCGTGGTGATAATGGTGGTGAGTTTGTGAATCATCTTATGCACACATATTTTTTACAAAAAGGAATTCATCATGAAACAACTTGTGCACACACAACTGAGTAGAACGGTATAGTAGAAAGAAAGCATAAAACATTGATGCAAATTGCTAGGATTTTAATGATTGAATCTCATGTCCCTATTAAATATTGGAGTGACTGTGTAAAGATAGCTGCATATATTGTTAACCGGCTTTCCTATCGGGTCTTAAATTTTAAAACATCTTATGAATTAATCTATGGTATAGTAGCTGACTATTATGTTTTAAAAAACTTTAGATGCTTTACATATGTGACTGATTTAACAAATAATGACAAGTTTCAGCCCAGATCGATCCCTTGTATTTCTTGGGTTATCCAAGCACTCAAAAATGATTTATTTTGTATAATGTTAAGACTAAATAACTGTTTGTGAGTAGACATGTTAGATTTGTTGAAGACAAGTTTCCATTTAAGTTGAGCGAGGCATTGCAGCAACGGGGAGTTGCCAAATATGTTAATGAGTTCTTTTGGGATTAAATTGAGGGGGAGCATCAACAGCTAGTCAGTGCTCCAAGTGCTGCAATACCATACAATGTTGCACAAGGGAAGGAGCCTGCGGCTGGAACATAACAAACTGGCAGTGCTCATCCAACGCAAGAGGAATCAAATGATGATGAATTACATGGAGTTGGACAGAATAACATGAGACCTACAAGGGAGAGAAGACCTCCCATCTAGTCACAAGACTATGCGTGCAACCTCATATCTCAATGTAATCCTATTTCATCATTTGGTCAGCAACAAAGGGGCACTTGTAAGTATCCCATTGAGAATTATATATGATATGATTTAGTTTCTACATCACATATGTGATTCTTATCAGCTATAGATAGTAGTATGGAACCTAGAACATATGATCAGGCTGTAAAGGATGAGAAATGGGTCAAGGCAATGCAAGTAGAGATAGATGCACTAGAAGGAAATAATACTTGGGATATTGAGTCATTACCTAAGGATAAGAAGGCAATAGGTTGTAAATGAGTTTACAAAATAAAATATAATTTGGATGGTACAATAGACAAATATAAGGCAAGATTGGTAGCAAAAGGTTATACACAGCAAGAGGGGATTGATTTTAATGAGACTTTTTCCCCAGTCATTAAGATGATAATTGTTAGAATAGTCTTGAAAATGGCTGCTGTATATGGATGGAATCTTTATCAGATAGATGTGCATGATGCTTTCCTGCAGGGAGATTTAGATGAAGAAATATATATGTCTATACCTCAAGGTTTTAACAAAAGGGGTACAGGTATGGTATGTAAGCTTAAGAAGTCCTTATGGACTTAAGCAAGCATCAAGGCAATGGAACTATAAGTTGACAAAGGCATTAATATATGGTGGTTTTCACCAAAGCAAACTTGATTATTCATTATTTATTAAGAAATATTATGATGCTTTGGCAATAATTCTTGTATATGTAGATGATATACTTATTACAGGTGATTCAGAGAGTAAGATCTGTGAGGTAAAAGAATTTCTTCATAGTCAGTTTAAAATAAAGGACTTGGGAGAAATGAAGTACTTCCTAGGAATTAAAGTAGCCTGATCCTATAAGGGAATAATTCTCTCACAACGATAATATGTTCTGGATTTACTTGCAGACACACTTGCAATTTAAGTCACTTCCCCAATTAATTTTTTTTTTTGGACTAGACAATTCCCCAATTAATTTGCTTACCATCCTCCTTCCCAATTTTTCTTGAAATCTAATTTACTGGACAAGTTGACCGTCAAATATCAAAAGTTGTTCAACATTTTCGTTTGTCTTCCACGACTTCCGTTTCATTGCCCCTTCGCTAATCCTCACAATTTGTCTACCCCAGGACGCAAGTAGCCTGACGCAAGTCGTACATATTGTTTTGACTTGGATAAATCTTTAACACTTCTGTCTTCTGTGAAATTAAATCTAATCTTAAATAGAATATCCCAATCATTTTATTCTTACATTTATCATTTTCCTCCAAATTAATTTTTCCTAACTTATTATGAATTGATATATAATCTATTATTATATAGAGTTATTTTAAGAAAATTATGTCATATTTGTTATAAAAAATAATTTATCTCATTTATTAATTTGTCTAGATTGTTAGTTAAGTAAATTTAAGGGCGGAGGTAGTATTTATAATAGTTTGGACACGAGGAAATATTAGAACAAGGAGACATTCAAAAGAAGAGAAGCAAGAAAACAAAACATTGGGCAAGGACCTCTAATGCTCCCACTCTCTAATGTTCTTTATAATGTCTCAACATCCCAAATATATTTTTCTTTTTCTCTTAATCATTAGACTTTACAAAAACTAAAGGTGGCATTTTAATATCTTTTGTAAAACAAATGGTGAAGATTTATATTCTTTATGGTTTAAAAAAAATCAAAACTACCCAATTGAAGGCCTCTATTTTGGAATTAGCTAGAACCATGAAAAATGCACAGAAGAAAAGGAGGCTGTATAATAGGACGGAATGTTATGACATAGTTAGGACCTCCAGCACAAGTGAAAGCTGTGCCATTATTATCACAATCGTAGCTGTAAGCATCAGGACATTGCCGCTTGAAAAACTGAGTAATCAGTGGGATGTCAAGTTTCCGGCGAGTAAAAGCTCCCACTACAACAATACTCATGCTGGTTAAAAGTCACGCAAGTACTCTTGCAGGCAATCACGTTCCCACCGGAGTCCCTTATAACATCCCAAATTCTGAGTTTAGAAAATAAAAAATTAGTCTAGATTAAAGTACTAAACCCAGTTGAACTAAATGTCTTAAGTATATCAGGAGAAAAATACTTAAGATAATTATAAAAATTATTTAAGAGCTTAGATATGTTGAGGAAATAATATGAAACATTATTATGAGGAGTTAGAGAAATTATAAAGAGGCTTAGTTCCCAAAATGGCCCAAATAATTTTAAAGTTAATTTTGAGATTTAAATGCATATTTTCCCTAAAATTCGAGGAAAAATAGTTAGAGGTCATAATTTGGCTTGAAAGTTTCAGGAAAATTATTTCAAGGCTTGAAAAAGTTAATTAAGGAAGAAAATCCTTATAAAGCCGTAAGGATTAATTTAAGGAGATTATAAGGTGATCCAATACCAATTTAGGAAAGGGGGAATTAGTAACTTTATTGTTTGGACCCGAAAATCAAAATTGAGCTAAAGTTGAGCAAAATTATATAATTCAAGAGATTTAAGGGATTTTAAATTAGACAAATTAGGAAAAGAAAAGCCTTGTGAGTAAGCCCAAGAAAATAAAAATACACACATGAATAAATTAAAACACATGCGCACATGGACACATGGCATACTCACACAACACACAAATACATCACTCCACCTGCCCACTCAAATAAAAGAAAATAGGGAAAATGACACCTAGGTCCAAGCAACAGAAAAAATACCACAAAAGTCCCTTTGAAAAGTCAATGGTTAGAAAAGTCCCTAGAAACTTTTCTGACATTAATTCCCAATGTCCATTTACACAATTACCCCCATTGAAATAACTACAGAAAAGGCAAAGGAGGAGAGGAGGGAAGTCACATTTTTGTGATTAAGGTACTACTGTAGGGGACACTTTTAATGACCGTTTTTATACGCTTTAGACGACTGTTTTCAAGGGGACATGTATGTGAGTGTCGTTGAAAGTTCAAGAAATGACGATTGTTATTAAATAGTCATTGTATTTCTACTTTTTTTAAAAAAAAAAACAGATACAACGATTGTTTTTGAAAAAACAGTCGTTGTATCTTAGAGATACAACGACTCTTTTTTCCAGAATAGTCGTTGTATCTGTTTTTTTTAAAAAAATAGAGATACAATGACTGTTTTTCATAAAACAGTCGTTTTATCTCTATTTTTTTTGAATTCATGTTTTACAGGATACAACCACCAATATAATGCCATTGGAAAAGCACTAACATAACCCAGAAATGCCTATGTTTCCATGAAATTCCTATGCATCATCATAAGTTATTTTTCAAACTTAAACTTTCAAACTAAATCATGACAATCATATAGCCAAAGAGATGACATGTTTCCATGAAATTCCTTGTCATGATCCAAAACATATGGGTAAGAAGGACATTCAGACAAGATTCTTGTGTAAAATAATATCCTATGATGAATGAGATTGAAAGGATTTGGCGAAAAAACTAACAGAGACTTTGTACTCTGAGCTTCCCAAAAAAACTCATAGCAACTATTCTTCTAATCTACTAATGATCTAAAGGCACACAACCTCTTGTAAGGAGGAAAACTGTTTACATAAATCGTTGTATTTAAAAATCATTGCTATATTACCTGGACAAAATGTCACCAAAAATCTACAAACCATCAGCTAAACTATATATCTATCTTTGAAAGAAAACTGAACAACCTAATATATATTGAGTAAGAAAAGATCAAACAGCAGGAAGGGAATGTTACTGTGACTAAAATCTACCTTCAGTCATTAAATGTTCATGCTCTTTTAAGTGAATTTGATGAATCTAAAAGCAGGGCTTAAGTCACAACATGGGTAATCATGTTTCTGCTCATTAAATGCCTTTCCTTTGAGTTAAATTGGGGATTTCAGTATTCAACTGGTAGTATGGAACAAAAAGACAATTATGTACTATACAAAACCACTACAATATGTGAAAAAACCTATACACATCATCACCCCTCTGTGTTGTAGAAGATGTCCTGACAACAGGTCTCGGATCAAATTAATGTCTTCGATTGTGTAGGGGTTCTGATTACCAAAAATATGTGCGCAAAATGGAGAATATGTTAACATAAATAAATAAATTGAATGAAATAACTAACAATTCAATCACATGAAAAGAACTGAAATTTAATTAAGAATCAAGAAATGATCACCTGTTCAAAATTTGTAGTAAGGCCACAGAATATGATGTTATACATATATAGTATAACATAAAAGCCGCACTCAGTTTTCCCTACTTGCCAAGGACACTATATATCAAAAGCAAATGGTCAAAAAGAATAAAGGCCTATGTAAAGCAATAGTCAATCGAAGAACTTGAATGTAAAGAACTTACGTTTGGCTGGAACCAGTTTGTATGACCACCTTTACCTTCACGCTTCCCACCCATTATATAATATGTTTTCAGTGCACTATAATAATTAAAATGATAAACAGAAGACATTAAAACAATTGAGTAAAATCAAGAATAAATGACGGATAAATGAATTTACTTACGTGTTAAAAATATTTTTGATATCTGCGTCTGGCTTGTGATCCAATGAGTCAAACCAAAAGATGACATTGATCGAGGGACAAGAAACACAGAGACTCCAATGATAACTATAATCACATGCATATATAGATTAAAATGAGGTTAGATAACATGATACTGTTTAGCAAAGTGAACGTGTATAAATATATCAAATAAAGTTACTTGCCCTTCAACAATTGGTGTCAGATAACAAGGTAGTTGAGTCTCGCCTATTGTATAGCCTACTAGCTCATCCGATCTTCCAACCTCTGGCTATTACGCAGTGACATAGTGCCAGGACAAAAGAAGCCATATGTACTGCCGAGCCCTCGTTCGATGTAATATCCTGACTTGTGATTTAGAGCTAATTACGATCTTAATGAAGTAGTTATTGTTAATCTTTTTGTAAATATGTTGTAAGCAAAGTTTAAGTTATATTGGAATATAGTGATGGTTTAATGAGTATTGTGACAATCAGGGGCGAAATGGTAAATTTACCAATCAACTGGTTAGTTATAGGAGAGGAAACTCCTTAGTAATCAAGATTAATGGCTAGGATTGAGAGAACAAGAGGTGGAATTCTATGCATGCAAGTTCATATGAAATCATAGTAGGAAGAATGGGATGGTGCCAAGTGGAAACTATGGACCATGGGATTGAAGTCAAAGATTCAACTCATTTCTCTTCCCTCCCATTCTTAGAGTCGGTTGTGTGTATGGGAGAGAGAGGAAAATCTTATTCTTCATCAATATCTCACTTTCTCTCTCCATTCTCTCCATTCGGTGCAGCTAGGCAAGAAAGAGAAAGAAAGGGTTTAAATTCTAGGTGAGTATTTGACTCTAGATGCTCACTTCACCTTCATTGATTTTGTTCAAATGGTCAAGAGCTTTATCTCAATGTTTTCAGACTTTTGATTTGTGGTGTGTGGAAACTTGAGGAAATTTGAAAGTGGAAGAATCAAAGTTTTGATTTCAGCAAGCTTAAGAGGTGAGTTTTTGATGAAGTTTGATATAATTGTTTTGGCCATTGGTTTGGTTTTGGTAAATTCTGGATTTTTTGCCCTGATTTTTGGTGATTTTAGAAGATATGAATTAAATGATGTAATATGGTGAAATAGATGTCAAATGGTGTATAGAAGTCAATGGTTTTGGTTTGGATTTGAAAAGAGGAAGTTTGTTAAATTATGGTTTGGGAGATCTTGTAACCTAGAGATGAGAATCTATTGTTTGAGTAGGATTTGGTTGTTTTGGGTTTACCAATGGGTTCTAGGTGTTAAAACAAGTGAGAATGAGTTGTGGTTTGAGTCATAGGACCATTGGAAGCAAATTGGTCAATTCTGGAAAACCATATCAGTTGCTGTGATTTGGCATCTGATAGGCATCACTCGAGTGAGGGAGGATCTCACTCGAGCACGGCATGAATTTCTAGGTATGTTGGTTAAGTTTTTAGGCAGAAACTATGAGTATACTTCCTAACTTGCGAGTGAGATATGATCCTGCTCGAGTGCGTATGGGCATGCTCGAGTGAGGTCTTGCCTGGAAGTGGTTTGTGCTCTTGGGCAAACACTCTTGATATTGCACTTCTTGGTGCTCGAGTGCGGCTTCTTGTGCTCGAGTGAATGTGAGAGATATTTTGAGGATTTACTCTCAGGCAAACACTTCTTGTGTTGCACTCGCTAGGACTCGAGCAAAGTTGAGGGCATTACTCGAGTGAGGTGGTTGTCACTCGAGTGAGGCAGCCTAAAATTGGTATGTTGCATTCAAAAAATGTATCTTCTGGGTAGTTTCTTCCAACCCTTTGGGGATATGTTTAGGCCTATTATAGCCACCTAAAGAGTCTAAATGATAATCAACATAAAGTATTATGAGATTTTGAAACTTGGAAAAGAGATTGACCTATTATCCCTATTTTGGTTTATAGGATTTGATATTTGCCGTCCTCGTGAGCCCACTGAGCCAGAAAACGTCAGGAAGGAACGAGGTAGTGACTTTTCTTTCGTACCATATGCGATGCATTGTATGTGTGCATTATCATTGATCTGTGATACATTTGTATGCTGCGATATTGTGAATATGTGTAAGCACCATCATTTCGATAGTCCCTGAGTAGCTAACAACAGTTCGGGTTAAGACGGTATGTCTTCCCGACGGAGAAAGGGCATGAGGATGAGGTATGACTTTGTGATTATGTGAAAAGCTGAAAGGCTATTTGTGAAGGCTGACGGGCCATTTGTGAAAGCTGAATAGCTATATGAGCTATAAGGCTATGTGTATGCACTGCCACGCCAACAGTCCCTGAGTAGCTAACAACGGTTCGGGTTAGGACGGTGTGCCTTCCCGGCGGAGAAAGGGGATGAGGGTGGAGCGTGATTTGTGCTGCTGCTGTATGATGATTTGCTTACATGTTGTGTGCTTATGTATGGTATAAATGTTTTGTTACTACTGGGATTTTTTTGAATCCCATTCTTTCCTATGACTAACCTTTCAAACAGGGCGAGTGGCTCCAAGGAGAAGCGTACAACTCGGAGTGGTTAGAGCCCTGTAGGTACATTTTCTTTGGATATGTTGGTTAATCATATTGGACAAAGATCTTGTAAATTATTTTGGGTTGTAATTAGTAGTTGAATATAGTTGTGTAATCCCTTCTATGGGAATCGTAACCCTTTTTGTGAATGAAAGGAACCCGAGGGTTACCGGGATCTTTGGTTATATACTCTGATATGTATGAATGTAAGTTAACTGCACATGTGATTATATTCGATAATTGAACTTGAGACCGGAATAGGAAAGAAGTTTTGAAAATTTTATAAAGTCCCTACTATTTAGTGAGCGTGTTAATGAGTTTTGAACTATCCGACGGTCTCTAACCTTTTTTTACTATGCGTTATCGAATCTGAATTACGTTAATTAAGGCAGGGGGTTACATTCAGCACACAGTTTGTCGAAGTAGCTACCACATAAATGAAATGAGAAATGATATAGTAAATGTAGAAACCTAAAACCCCTAAATATCAATGCATTAATTACAATTAAAAATTATAACTAAACTCACATGATTGCAAATGTGACCATCCTACGTCAATCTCCTCCAAAGATAGGAACTCTCTAATATCTTTGTTATCAAGTCCACAATTATACGAGATTCTACGACCCACAATCTCACAAGGCATCTACACATCAACCTTGTTTATGTCTTGATGAATATTTTGTAGTCGTGCTAAAAAGGGAAATTTTGTCGCATCATCTTATTCCTAGTAACACTCAAAATAAAGATTATAAGTAGAATGTCAAGGATCAAGTAATAGTAAGGTGTTTCCTACCATTAGAGGGATTGGCACAGTCTGAACAAGATGTCTAAGCCACAACATGAAAGATCCTGTTGCCTGACCTAGATTGGCAACCTCACCATCGGATTGTAACTGCCTTTGGTGATAGGAAAGGCCGGGGATTCCTGAGTAAGAGAAATGAAAGAATTAATTAAAATAACATAAGGAAAAAGTCAATATAATGTTAAATGAAATTAGTTACAAACCTTAGATCTAGGCTCCACATTACACATCCCGCCTTGAATGTGAGACAACACCATCATACTCATCTCACCACGTAGCTCACTCAACAACTCTTCTTTAAGCTCATCTTGAAGTAAGTGATGTAGCTCTGCTCGGATTTCCTCTCGAACCCTGGCCACAAAGTCCTGACTCATTTCACCTCATCCATAAGCTTGTGAACCTCATCCAAAGTATTTAGAGAGACCAACTCCGCTTGACTCCCCTCTAACTTGACCAGGGTGATCTAGATTACCAAGCACCGTGGCTAAGATGTCCATCCTTCCAGTTTCAGTGAAGGAACCCTGGCTGCTCTGCTCTTCAAGTTCATCCTGTGGCATACAATGGATAAATAGAAAGTAATTACATGCCACCAATGTTAGAAAAATGAAACACATTTAAATATACTTCTTATTAAATACTCACAATCCTTTTAGCGACATCAGCAACGACTGGATTTATATATTTCTCTCCCTTTATCCTCCCTGCTTTCCATTTTTTGTGACACGGGGGAGGAGGTAGCGCCTGCACGACTATATTAGGATCTGCTCGGGCTACTTCCTCCAATTTTTGCAATTCAGCCTACGTCATCTTCTTTTTGAGCTTTCGATAACCCCCACGCGACATGTAATGAGGATAATTGTTTTTCGCTCGCCTCTCTTGATTTGCTTGACTCAATTTCTATATAAACAAAGAATAATGATAACTGAGTTAGCGATGTCAAGTAAGTTCAACTAAAAAGTTTAACACTAAGATGAACACAATGTACCAGGAAATTGGGATCCTGCCGTAATGCGACAAACAACCTCCAGTCATTTGGAGAAATAAACAAATACTCTTTACAAGGATCCTCATGACTCCTTGGCCCTCGAACGTACTTGGTTGTGAGCGTGGACTTGAAATCTTTCCACTGCTCATGAACTTCCCCCATCCAATGCTTGTACATCTCCTTCATATTGGAAAGATCATAGGTTTGCTACAAAATAAAATATATAGTAGTCGTTATATATGAACATATAGAAGTAAAAATATATATACAAATACAACTTTACATACCAAAATTTGTTCCCAAATCATAGCCTTCGTGTCCTTTGAAACTTCCCTCCAGGTAGGAATTAGATCCGACCCAAAAAGCCAAGGTAGCTAATGAACGTGTCTCCGTCTGGGCCAAGTGGCTTCAAATAAGCATCAAATTCCATGTGAACCCTTCTCCCTTGTTGTTCTTCATGACGTGCCACCAACGACCACAACTTCGTGCTTCCTCTACCCTTTTTCTTAACAGGTGAGCCAACAGAGTCGCCCGAATCTGAACGTGACATGACCCTACTAAGAAATAAATGTGACATATGATAAGTAAATTGAAATTACATGCATACTTTAAACAATTTAAAATATTATTAAGAAATAAATGTAACATATGATAAGTAAATTCAAATTACATGCACACTTTATGTAACCCCCTGCCGTAATTAATATTCGGATTACACAATAAAAGTGAAATAGAGACCAATAACAATTAAATAACATTTATAAACCCATCTACCAGACGGGGTTTTCACAAATACCTTTCGAAATCATTTATAACCTGGTCTCACATTCACCTTTCTGAATACAATTACTATGCGAAGATAAATCACATTTATACCACTATCAGAGTGCACAATATAATCATCCCGATCACCCTCGGGTTTCATATCTTCGCTAAACAATCATAGGGCATATTAGCCCATACAACTCCTCAAATGGGGATTACACAAATTCTCTTAAATACATATACAAATATCCAATAGCTCATTCCAAATACATAATCAAATATTCTCATCCAAACATATATTCAATTATACATTCCATACAACCTTTATCCAAATCTGAATACAAATAATCCCATTTATGATAACTAACTATCGCAACCAAACTCCAATGGGAGCCCTAGCCGCCCTTGACTGCTTGCTCCATCCTCGATCCACCTACCCTGTCTGAAATGGTTGATAGGGGAGGGTGAGATTTGAGAGAATCTCAGTAGGAAACAATACCAAAATGCATGTATGATAAGTGTATAATGCATGACATGCTTGCAATACATATCACATGTCCATACCATGACACATCTGCATGCTCAATGTTTCAACAACACACTCATGGCCATAGCATAAATAGAAACAGAGCTTCAAACATCATATATATTCCACATAATCAAGCAAAGCAATAACATGCATCAACACATTAACACAATATCAAAGCATGCAAAAGAGGTAAGTTCCCTACACTCTTTCCACGTAAGCTCCAGCACAGCTGCTCACGAACAAAACGAACATCGAACCACGATCAGGGTGACTATCCAACCCTATAACCAAAGCAAGGACATAGGGTTATTCTCTATTCCAAAACGTTACTTTCATATCACTTAAAGTTGGTTACCATTTAACACCTTTAGGTGGCCAATTAAAGCCCAAACATATGCCTAAAGGCTTGGAAAACACTTGTACAAAGATCACCTTTCAAAAGTCCAAAATACTGATTTTTGGGGGTGGGCCGCGGCCCACAATCCTTGGGCTGCGGCCCAAAAATTCCCAGAAACATTTGGGCTGCGACCCAGAATCCTCGGGCCGCGGCCCAGAAGATCTAGTTTCCTGGCTGAACTTCTAAAAATCATAACTAATTCCAAAAAAATCGAAATGAGGTGATCCCAAAGCCAAATGAAAGCTATTTAAGTCCTCTTTCAAGGAAAAATACTGGCCATAACTAGAAATCACCAAAAAAATCCAGATTTACCAAAAACCTAACATTGTACCAAAACAGGGTCCAGCTTTGATGCCAAACTTTGGACAGCTATAACTCCCAGTTCCCAAAACGAAATGGCACATATTAAATGTCAATTTTGAACCTTGAAATGTGAAATTTAAGACTGGAAAGTTTCAGAATTTTCTAACATCATTTGCCCATCCAAAACGGCAACACAAGCAGGCTGCCCAGAACAGAACTTCCAAAGACAGAATTCCAGTTTTTGCAATTTGGCTTCCAATGGTTCCATTTTCATATCAAACATCATTCTCACACAAAATTTCACAAGGAATCCATTGGAAATACCAAATCAACCAAATTCTTATCATATTGACATGTTACCACAACATGTTACACAAATCACAATTCAAACCACAACATTGCACCACTTTCCATTTCAAATTCAAAACCAATTTCAATGATGCCAAAACATAATATGACACCATTTTCATCATAAAACACAATCCAATTCATCCAATCAAAAATCACATGAAAATCAGGGCAAAATTCGAAATTTACAAAGCTTAACCAATGATCACAAAACTTAGGTCAAAATGCTTCAAATACTCACCTCTTCCTCTTTCCCAAACCAATTTCTTGATTCCTCCACTTCCCAAATTCTTCAAGCTCTCAAACACCTTCTCTCACAAATCTAAAACCATAGCAATGAAGCTCTCATCACTATGAACAACTTTATAGAAGATGAATTGAGCATTAGAGGGCAAGAAGCCAACCAAAATCTCACCTTATTCTTTCTCTTTCCTTCCCTATTTGGGACGCCATGGAGTTGAGAGAGAGAAGGGAGTGAAGATGAAGATGAAGAGATGAATGAATGCAGATTTTGGGATGCCAAAACGTGGAAATAAAGGGAGGAGAGAGGGAAAGGGTTGAACATTTGACCCAAGATCCATGGCTTACAACTTGCCATGTGTCATATCTCAACACACCTCCCATGAGCTCACCAAGGCACACATACATAGGATTCCACCCCTTGATCTAATACACAAATCAATCCTAACCGTTGATCTTGAAGTTACCAATGAGTTTCCTCTTCGGTAACTGACAAATTGGTCGGTAACTTTACCGTTTTGCCACTGATTATGGTAATTCCTCTTGAATCACCATCAACACTTCACATCTTTTCATTTAGCCACAATATGCGCCTTCCCTATATTTTAAGTCAATTTAGATGTTAATCCATAATTGAGCTTAAATACAGGGTTTTGGCATTGCTCACAGCACTTACAAATCACATTTGAGTGCCAAATAACATCATAGTCTCCAAAAGGGTTTATTTATCAATAACCATATCCACTTTTGGAGTCATTAACCCTTGATCACCGTTTGGGATTTTGCTAAACTGGGGCTTAGCAATCCACTAATCTCAGGGTTATTCTCTGGCCTCAAGTCTCAAAATTCGGGGTATTACACTTTAAACAATTCCAAATCTTACTTTAAGTGTTTTCTCATATTCCTTCACAATAATCAACTCTAGCTACATATTCATCATCATCTACCAATTCCACTTCAGATGGCATAGGCGGATTTGTAGTGAAAGGAGGTGTGTCGTTAAGATTCAAACTCGAATCACCATTCTGTTTCTTACTTTGGAGTACATTAGACAATTTTTCATTTGCTGGATCAATGACATAAAACACTTGTTTTGCCTGACTTGCTAGAATGAATGGCTCATCTTTATAACTGACTCTTTCAAGATCAACTAAGGTAAATCCAAATTGATCTATTTCAATAGCATTATTGTTAACCCACTTGCATTTGAATAAAGGAACTCTCAACTTAGTGTAGCTTATCCCCCATATGTCTTCAATAACTCCATAATAGACCATGGATGCCAAAATGGGGTTTTTGTCTTTTGAACTAGAAAAGTGCATTGATTCGGCTACCACCATCACCCCACTATTTTGTATAGTACTTCTGTTATCCTGGCCATTTGTATAGAAAGAATACCCGTTTATATCAAAGCCATTCCAAGTTATGACCTCAAAAGAAGGCCCCCAAGCTAACCATTTGATTGTCTTAGACACATTGATCTCGTGCTATCTTATCCTTGAACCACTCTATGAAAGTCTTGTTTTGCTCATTAGCTATTTGCATGTCATTTTTCCTTGGATATATCTCCTTTAAACTCTTTCTGTGTTAGGCTAAGTATGGCTGAACTTCTTCCGTATTATTCAAGATATAGAAGTGTGCTTGCAACACCTCTTCATGACTCATACTCTTCACTTTGAGCCCTCATGTTCCCTTACTTGTACCCTTTTCATGACGAGATTGGGCCTTTGACCTTGATAGATATTCTTTACAAAAGTCCATAGCCTCTTCAACTACATATCTTTCCACAATTAAGGCTTCAGGTCGATAAGGATTTTTAGAATACCCTTTTAAGTTCTTCATGTATCGCTCGAAAGGGTACATCTACCTTAGATAAACTGGGCCGCATAGTCTTACCTCCCTTACCAGATGAACTATTAAATGCACCATTATATCGAAGAATGTGGGAGCAAAATGCATCTCTAGTTGGCAAAGAATAGTATAACACTCATTTTCTAATTCATCTAACATTCCAATGTCAATAACTTTGCTACAAATAGCATTAAAGAAACTGCACAACCTTGTTATTGTGCTTCACACATCATCTTTCATAATGCCTCTAATAGCTACTGGTAATAGTTGTTGCATTAAGACATGGCAATCAAGAGACTTCATTCCTACTAACTTCAAATCTTCTATTGACACAAACCGGCTCACATTAGAAGAATACCCTTGTGGCACCTTAATGCCGTGCAAACACCAACACAAACTTCTTTTCTCAGCTTTTGATAATATATGCGCTGCTGGCTCCATATACGCCCTCTTACCATCATCTCTTAGTTTTGGATGTAGCCATTCTCTTATTCCCATTTCAACCAAGTCTAGTCTCACACTAATTCCATCTTTAGTCTTACCTGGTATGTGCAAAAGCGTACCAAGAAGACTATCACATACATTTTTCTCGACATGTATCACATCAATATTGTGTCTTACATCAAGACTACGCCAATATGGAAGATCAAATAAAATTGACCTCTTCTTTCATATGTTCTTCTCACCCGTAGTCCTCTGATTCTTACCAAAATTGGCATCGATTATTTCCACCCGACTATAAACCTCGTCTCCAGTTAATGCCTTCGGAGCCATTTCATTCTCTGGTAAACCGTTAAAAGTCTTCTTCAACCTACGGTTCGGGTGGAACCGAGGAAGAAATCGTCTATGACCAAGATAGACTATTTTCCTACCATACTTCAGTTGATGGAAGTATGTGCTTGCTTTGCATATCGGACATGCTTTATGACCCATCACACTATAACCTGACAAGTTCTCGTATGCAGGGAAGTCGTTAATCGTGGTGAAAATCATTGCACGTAGCTTAAAGGATTCTTGGCTATATGCATCAAACACATCTACGCCATCCTCCCACAACTTCTTTAAGTCCTCTATCAAAGGTGTCAAGTAGACATCGATATCGTTCCCCGGTTGCTTTGGCCCTGAAATCATCATAGAAAGCATCATGTACTTGCGTTTCATACACAACCAGGGAGGTAAGTTGTAAATCACCAGTAGAATCGGCCATGCACTATGTGTACTACTAAAAGTACCATAAGGATTGATTCCGTCTGTGCAAAGCCCAAGCCAAAGGTTTCTTGGTTCGCTACCAAATCTGGGATACATTTCATCTATTTTCTTCCATTGTGGAGAGTCTGCCGGGTGCCAAAGGTATTTTCCATCACATATTTTGTCATCACAATGCCATCTCAACTTTTTCGCTTCTTTCGCATTAGCAAACATTCGTTTAAACCGGGGAATGATTGGAAGATACCATAAAACCTTTAAAGGTTGCTTCTTACTTGTCTCATCACCACACCCAGCACCTTTCTTTACTTTGTATCTTGAAGTTTTACATTTTGGACACTCACTCAATCCTTCATACTCATTTCTGTACAATACACAATCATTAGGGCAAGCATGTATCTTTTTATACTCCATACCCATCACAGACAAAATTTTCTTAGCCTCATACATACGATTTGGAAGTATATTATCCTCTGGAAACATATCACACAACAGTTTAAGTAACAATGTGAAACTATTGTCGGTCCACCCACAAGTTGCCTTTAAGTTGACCAAGTGCAAAATACCTGACAAGCGTGTATACTTAGTACACCCAGGGTACAAAGGTGTCTCCGCATCACTTCTCACGCTATCATATACAGGTGATTGCATAAAACATTCTACCTTCACATCATGAATCATTTTCTCATATTCTTCACTAGTTATCAATGCATTCATCCAACTGTGATCCATTTTACTACTCCAGACCTATTCCATTTTCAACAGTACTCACCTTTAGACCCATTGTCATTATAATATGAATATAGTTCAAGACAGGGCATGACTTACTCATTTTTAAAAATTTCAGCAGCATTTCCCCTTAAATGTAAGACATCCAAAACTTTGAACATTAACCCAAATAACAATAATAGAAATTTGACATACCATAGAGGATTTCAATAGCGGTTATATACAAAAAAAAGTCATTAACAGACAATCACAACCATTCTAAATATATAAGAAGCTATCATGGGGATTTGTCATTTACCTAGAAAATGCATTAAGAACGTTGATTGCTAGGATTACTAGGATTGCTTGAAAAGGGGATGTAGTAGATTGGGTTTATTAGTAAGTTAAGTAGAGCATCAGGAGTTGGAAAATCCATTTAACAATTGAAGATACTGTGGAGTGGAAAAGAATAACAATACACTGTTATATGATTGCCCCTTGCTGTTAACAAATATTAATTACTTTGGACTAACGTTTAAATTCCAACCTAATCCACGTTCATTCCACACTCTCACTATTACTTACACTTATGAATTAGGAGTGAATTAACTATGTTTTTTTAATTGTGGTGAAATTGTTGCAGATGCATGGAATTCCCTCAGTTCCCTATTACAAATTCACTTTTAACTAATTGATTTCTAATGTTATCATTGTTAACTACATTAACTCTAAAACTTAGCTTCATTAATTTGGAAATGATAAATAAATGAAAACGTTTTATCTAACTTCTATATTTGGAAATGAGGTAATATTTAATTTTCCAAACATATACTATGGATGGTTGAAATCTACTAATTTCCAATGTTATCATTGTTAACTACATTAACTCTAAAACTTTGCTTCATTAATTTAGAAATGATAAATAAATGAAAACATTTTATCTAACTTCTATATTTGGAAATGAGGTAATATTTAATTTTCCAAACATATACTATGGATGGTTGAAATCTACTGCTTTTGCCTACAGTGACGTAGAAGTCCTTCTAACCTTGACAGCAAATTCAAAATTTCTCCTAGGATTGAGTTATTAACCGTGCATGTAATATAACAAACTGAAGCTTTTGAAAGAGAGGAATAAAACACCCTAATAATCTCATTTCCAGTCAGTATAATGCAATAAGCTCAAATAAATTGCTTTAATTAATAGGGAGCAAGTTTTGATCCATGGAAACTCAGATCGCATGCAGATTTTGGAGAGATTAAGGAAGCATTATGTGGTAATGTTAAGAGGGTAGAGGTTGATAGAGTAATATGGGTCCGAAGACAACTAATCTCAGAGAATCATCTTGGTAGTTATAAATTGAACCTCAAAAATATATAGTCACAAAGAAACTAGGAAAACAAAGATATAACAGCTACCTCAAAGATTGAAAAACAAAGGGATTTGTCTTTTACGTGGAAAATGTAGGAAGCACGTTGAAGAGCTACAGGTTGATGGCACACCGTAGCTGAGAGGTGGATGAGCGGATGGACAAGTGAGGGACGAAGAAGAGTGACACTTTCATGACTTGCGAAGAATAAGTGAGGGATAAAGAAGAATGAGCAACAGGGAGAAGGACGCACAAATGAAGAGCAAAAGCAAACTGAAAAAAGAAGAACAGAGACCAGCGGGAGAATGAGGCGTGAAATGAAAGAAAAAGGTAAAGTAAACTGTGATTGAGGGGAGAGATACAACGACCGTTCTTAAGGAATGGTCGTTGAATCATGCATTACAATGACCGTTAATAGGGAATGGTCATTGTAAGTGGTTACAACGACCGTTCTTCAGAACGGTCATTGTATCTTATACATTCAATGACCGTTTTCATTTTAGCACTGGATTTATGCCAAGAATCAGCAATAAGTGTTACCCCACTAATCTGCATCGTGCTCTATATATCATGGTCTTGTGTATAGAATGTGTAACTGTTGATTGCATAACTATTGTAAGATAATACATTTAAGCTCATTCCCTTCGACAGCCACTTCAATTTTTCAGAAATTGAATCAGGATTCTGCTTCATCTCATCATTAATGCGATTTTTCAACCAACCTAAAAATTGTTTATTGTGTTCTTTTGTTAACAAATTTTCATTCCTATCACCATTTACCAATCGAAGAGCATCCTTATGTTCTTCTACATACGGTTCGACCTCATCAGTGTTATGTAGCACATACAAGTGGGCTTGCTCCTATTCAGTCACTGATATCATTATTACATCCCTTGTAGTTGTTCCTTTCCTTGATCTTTGCACATTATGATGGGACTTGGGGATCCCTACAGGGTCAACATTTGATAGAAAATCAGCACAGAAGTCACTTGCTTCTTCAAACATGTACCTTTCAGCGATACAACCCTCTTGGCGATATCTATTTTTCACATACCCTTTTTATATTTTCATGAATAGCTCAATCGGGTACATCCATCTCAAGTACACTGGACCACACAATTGAATCTCTTTAACCAAGTATATGGTTAGATATACCATAATGTCAAAAAAGAAGGTGGAAAATACATTTCAAGTTCATACAGAGTACACACAATTAGCCTTTGCAAATCTTATAAGTTATTTGAATCTACCACTTTACTGTAGATCAACTTGAAAAACATACAAAGTTTAGTGATTGTGTTTCTTAAATTTTTGGGTAAAATGGATCGTATACCAACCAGAAGGAAATTTTGCATGAGCACATGGCAATCATGAGACTTGAGGTTCTTTAACTTCAACTCTTTCACTGATACAAGGTTCTTTATTTTTGAAAAGTAGTCCTCGGGAACTTTAATTCCTTGCAGAAACTCACAAAACAATTTCTTCTCTTTCCTCGACAGAGTATATGCCACTAGAGGTAGGTAGGTATGATGCCCTTACTCAATCGGTGCCAAACTCTTCTCTAATTCCCAAGTTTACCAAATCCAACCTCGAATTAACACTATCCTTGCTTTTTCCTTGGATATTGAGCAATATGCCAATTAAACTATCACATATAATTTTTTCTATGTGCATCATATCAAGAAAATGTGTCAACACCCGTTTCTATTTTGATATATGCAGGGCAATAATGAACAAGTTCCATAGGCAAACAGAAAAGTATAGTTATACTGATAATAAGTATTTGTTTACAGACAGTCATTAACAGAGCAGACATCGATAATAATGACAAATATGTACAGTATATTCCAAAAATATTTCACATACAGACTATATACAACCACTGTATTCATCTTACGAAACGTGCCCGTCAGTTTCCCTTCTCTGCATCCTTGGATTTTGAGCCATTGGCACCCGCGGAGACATTTGGATTAGAAAAAAGGGTGAGATTCCAAGGAATCTCAGTAGAAAACATACGATCAACACATACAATGCGAAAATTAAATATGCAATGCACCGTATCTAGTAAAATGAAAACTCATATCATCCATGTGTATACACAAAATTTAAGGCCAACTAACCCGTTGAAACCCCTACATGTACCTCAGCTAAGTCCTTGACTACAGCTAGGTAAGACTAGTGTGCCTCAGCTAGGTCCTAAACCACAGCTTGGTAATGTGCCTTCAGCACGCGTTCAAGTCACAAAATACAGTAACACACATCAAAAAATAATCACATAGTATATGAGAGATAGTAATTCCTACCTCGAAGTTCTATCGACCCCTTTTTGTGTGCCCCGTGAAACGTGTCGATTTTCGACTCCTGATTCGGTCCTAAAATATTAAATATACAAGAAATAGGTCATAACCTATCCAAGTATCATTTTAGATACTTCCATAGTGTTTCTTGTGGTTATATTAGCCTATGGTCAAAATTTACCAAAATGCCCCCGGGACTCCGGCCCGGCCCCGCCGTACCCAGCCCGATGGCATGTTTTCCCAAATTTTTTACTAGGGCTATCCTTACATATTTTCATCCAAGGAATCCATTTCTGGACTCAAAATTACCAAATTAAATGTCAAATTACGAAATTACCCTTGACAGCCCTACTTTTAGGGTTTTAGGGGCGTTTCCATATTTATGCTTTCTTGGCCTTTTTTGAAAAAGTGCCCAACTGTAACCCCACCTATTTTTGCCCATTGAATCCAATGGAGTCATTAAATAATTGAAAATCCAACTCTAAGGCCCTCAAACATCCCTTGCCGAAATAATGGTGTTCTCCCGGAAAAAACAGGGTTTTACGATTTCGGCTCCGTAAACGCGTTCCTTTCTACTCCTAACCACTTTATTAACATCTAATTGAGTTACAACAACCATTTGAACTAAAATTGGGCAGCATAACCCTTAGGCACACACTTTTCCAAAATTTAAAACCAATGGCAATCCGGTGAAATTTCACCTATTAAATTGCCCATAACAACCAGAATAGTTAATATACGAAGGTTTGGAAGTTACCTTAAGCTCCCACTAGCTTTTCTTGCTCTTGGCTGAAAACCCTAACTTTTAGAACACCAAATTTGAGCTTTCCAAACCTTAAAGAACAAAGAGGAGTAGCTTAGGATAGGAGTTATACGCGTTAGGAGCTAAATCGTCGGAGAAATCGGCTTACCTTGTGAGATGTCTTCTTCTCTCTCTCTAAAACTTGAACATCTCTCTCTCTCTCTCTTTTAGGTCTGTTCTGTGCATGAAAATGAGCTGTAGATGAAGATGCAACATATGTTTTATAATATATAACATTATGCTTTAATTGTTTAACAATATTTCCAAAAATTTCAAAAATGAAGTTTTATGTACATAAACCTTATGTACATGTAACCATGCTCATTAAGCCCACATAATATTTCCTTATTTATGCCACATGTAGGAGACACTTAGGGGTCCCTCCCTATAGTCTCAATTGGCTTCACAACTTGTTCTGGTTACGTATACACGTATAGTCTCAATTTTAATCAAAATTGCACTTTTTGCTCAAATTTTCCATAAATTCATATTAAATTGATCAAAATATTCTAAATATATTTTTTTCCTTTATTTTCCTTAATTAATTGAAATTAACTTCAATTAATTGGAAAATAATTAGTTTTGTGATATTTTGGTAAAATTACGATTTTGCCATTACCTTTTTAATCCAATTTCCTCTCTTATTTTTCTTTGGCCAATTTCCATATATTTTTGGACCAAATAATTTCTCTAATATTTCTTCATTTTTGAACCTTAATATTGGGCTTTTTAAATTACCCAAATTAATTCCATAATTATTTTGCCCATTTTCTCATGAAAATGAACATTTATAAAATTCATAAATTCCAAAGTTATGAATATTCACCATTTTATTGAATTTCCCAAATATTTACAATATTTTTGGTGAATATAAATTTTGGGGTGTGACAAAATGTCTCACATATAAAGACTTCTAATATGGAAGTTCAAAGAAAATAGACTTTTTCTTCCAACCACTTGTCTCGATTTGTTTTGCAAAAGGCTTGCCAAAATTGTTATCCAAGTCTTTTACCTTAGATTACACCTGGGAACCGGTCAACATCTTCTATGGGTTACCTTCTTTTGAGTCATCATTAAAAGACTTTTTCCACTTCCTCCAACGATGTTATGATGATAAGAATCTTCGATGCCCCATGTAAACATTTTTCTTATAATGATGAAGTCGCACTGAATGAGTGTCATCTTCATATATAGGGCATGCACCATATCCTTTAACGCTGTATCCTGACAAATTACCATAAGCAGGGAAATCATTAATTGTACCAAACAACATGGCCTTCAAAGTGAAACTTTCTTCCATGTACCTGTCGTACACACTGAAACTTTCCTCCTAAAGCAGCTTCAAGTCATCAATTAAAGGAGCCAAGTACACATCTATATCATTCCCAGGTTTCCTTGGCCCAGAAATTAACATGGACAACATCATAAACCTACATTTCATGATTAAGTGTGGAGGAAGTTATAAATCATCAATATCACCGGCCACATGCTATGTGTACTACTCTAAACACCATGCGGATTAATTCTATCAGTCGACAGTGTAAGGTGAAGGTTCTTTGCTTCATCCGTATAGTCAGGGTACTCATGATCAATTTTTTACCATTGAGGAGCATTTGCAAGGTGCCTAAGCTTCGTGTCTTTAATCCTTTCATCTACATGCCATGTCAACTGCTTAGCAATATTTGCATTATTATACAGTTGCATGAATCTCAGAATAATGGGAAAATACCATAGGACCTTTGAAGGACTTTTTCCTTTCTTCTTCCTTTATCGAGATGCGTTGCATTAAGGGCACTTGTCCAATGTTGCATACTGATTTTGAAATAATACGCAATCATTAGGACATGCATGTATCTTCTCATATCCCATACCAGTTGTAGAGCAAAGAATTCGCTTTGCCTCGTATGTCTTGGTAGGAAGTACATTTTCTTCTGGAAGCATATCTTACAACAGTTGAAGTAGTGCGGTGAAACCCGAATCACTCAATCTGTAGTGAGCTTTAAAGTTGTACAACTTCAACACTGCTAGCAATCTTGTGTATTCAGTACTACCGCATATAATGGTTTCTCTGCATCACCTTTCAACTTCTCAAATTCGTTAAGGTAGTTATGAAGCATCCCTTCAACCACATTTATCATTTCTTCAAGACCATCATCTTCATCAAACATGTTTTGATCAAATTCATCCGAAGCACCACTCGTGCTATGCACCCGATCACTATAATCATTGTTCGTCTCACCATGCGTTGTCCATCGTATATATGTTTGATCAATACCGTAACACACTAAATGATCTAGCAAATTAAGTGGATTAATCCACTTTCCAAAACAACAAGATAAGCAAGGACATAATATTTTGTCAGGATCTTTTGTGTGCTCAATTGCAAATGTAATAAAATCTTTCACCCCATCTATATATTCCCTTAAACACCGATTAGATGACATCCATTTACGATCCATCTATGCTTTCAATCTATTTTTTAAAAAAGTACATGGTTAGTTGTATGACTATTGCATTTACTAATTACTTTTATATTCTCTTACCAATTTTAAAATAAATTCCCAACATGAAATCTTCAAAATTGAAGCTTTCTAAGTCTTAAACCCTATGTTTTAATTGAAAAATAATCCATTAATTATTCCCAGGCATTATAATAATTTTTCACAACTCATAACGAAAGAAACCATATTTGCCACAATATAACATAGGTAAATTAGAAAACATTACAAGTCAACAAATAAAATACAAGTGTTAAGACTAAATAAATAATTATTTTACTTATGCAACTAATCCATAACAATCATTAGAACACCTAAAAATTATAACTAACTATATATTATGAAATTCAACTAAAATCATATTTGTAGCTCAAAATTTAAAAAACATACCATAAATAGAAGCTTCAATAGACTGATGAGCTGAAACTACAAACACAATATAAAATCAATAAAATATTAGTTGTTGTAAGTTATTTTTTTTAATAATAAGAATGTGTACAAAACATCAATATATAATAAAATGAAATATGAATAGCTTAAATTAAAAAATATGATTCAAAAAAAAAAGAAAATAAAATAAAACAAAAAGGAAAGCATATATAATCCCAACATTAATTAAAATATTTTCAACTCAAAGTTGAAAATATAAAAGAAAATTATTTTTGACTACCTACATTGCCAATTATTCTTGGGTAGTCATAAATATGATGCATGCATACATATAACGAGGGAATTGAACTAGACACACATATTGTAAAAAAAATATTTTCCACTGTTAATATGCTAGGTAAAAAGATATTAAGTATACTTAAAATTTATTTTTTTATTAGGTGAATTAAGTTCGCTTAAAATTTTGCTTTACATATTGGAATATAAAACTTTAAGAAAAATTTATATATGAAAAAAATATAGTAAAATTTATATATAATATATTTATTAAAAAATAATTTTTATATTGATATATATTATAAAATTTTTGGGAAAAAAATTCAACTGAATAAAATGAACTCCTTATTGTATGTTTTTTTCCCTTACGGTTTTAGTTAATATATTTAAAGTTAAACAATATAAAACAATTATATTTTATTTTATTAAATAATAACATTGATATATATTGATATATTAAAGTCATTTTATGCATATTTTAAAATCCAAAAATGAATTAATGACTCAATTAACGAATTATTCAATTTATCATCCTGATTTGAATTTTTCCTATTTTAATTGGCTTTATATGGGATTTTCTATATTATAGTTTAATAAGATAATACAAAAAATTATTTTTTTAATTTGGATTCTTGATTCTTGAACATTGATAAATAAAACTTCAATATATATTTTTTTCTACAATATTTTACTAAGTGAAAAGCGAAAGGAATTGATGAAAGAGCTACCATTACTACATACCCATCACTAGTGGCAAGTCCATTCATAAGAGAAATCGTGTTTTGAGCTTTAACACGTACAATCATAAGGAACATCTCTTTTCAAAAGAGAACATCAAAAAAAAGAAAAAAACAAAACAAAACCTCTAACCTCTTTAATATATCTAGTCACATGAAAACCTTGCAAGTTTAAGTTAATGATTTTGTATTTATATTACCTCTACAAAATGAAACACAAATATATATAATGTAACCCCCTGCCTTAAAAACTATAATTATGATTCAAAATATGTAATTAAAATGAAATAGAGACCAATAATCATCAAAAGTCATTTACAATCCCTTCCTTACAGGAGGGTTTTCACAAATTCTTTCAAAACTTCATCCTTTCCCTTGTCTCAATTTTCAAGTTTCGAATATAATTACCTGTGCAGTTAGTCGCATTCAAACATATCAGAGTGTATAATAAAGTCCCGACAACTCCTGGAATTCATTCACTAAGGGTTTAAAGTTTCCCATATAGGGGATTACAATACCGTTCCAAAATAGTATTTACATCCCAAAAATAATATACAGTAATACCAAATCCAAATGGATAACTAACAACCTAAAAGTAATATCCCTACAAGGTGCTAGCCGCTTCTTGTCATCCGTTTCTCCTTGGAGCCACTTGCGCTGTCTAAAGGTTAGTGAATGGAATGAATGAGATTCAAGAGAATCTCAGTAGTAACAAATCACTCATATAATATATAAACACATAGCATGTAAGATCATGTTTAGCAGCAACACAATGATGCATGGCTCACGCCACATACGACAGCACTCACGGCTGTATACACAATGCGACAGCTTTGGCTTTAATCTCTATACTAAATGTGACAACTTACACTATAGTCACTATGCTTAATGTGACAGCTTACACTGTAATCAGTATGCTCAAAGCATCATAAAGCATCTCAATGCATGACAACATACATACAATATTCTATACACAGTACAAGAGAATGAGTCACTATCTTGTTCTTTCCTAAGTCCTTTGGCACCGTTGGCTCACAAGGATAGCAAATGTCAAATCCTATCAACCAAAATCAAGAAAGGTGGATTAATTTCCTACTCCAATACTCGCTTTAAAGACGCTTAAGTTGGTTATCATATGGACTTTTTTAGGTGGCTACTAAAAGCCTAAATATAAGCCTAAAGTGTTGGGGAGAGATTGCATAAAAGACCCTCCCCGAAAGCTCAAAGTTCAAATTTTCAATGGTTGGCCGCGGCCAGCCCAATAGTGGGCCATGACCAACAGATGCGTAAAAACTTTTTGGTCGCAACCAGCCACCATGGATTGAGGCCAAAAGTAGGTTAGCAAGTATTGGGCCACGACCAACCACTCATGGGCTGCGGCCAACCTATGGTTAGAGGGTTTTGGGTCGCAGCCAGCTTTATGGGCCGCGGCCAACCTGTGACCCTGACTCCTGGTTGATTTCCAAATCTCATAACTTTGTGCACATAACTCAAAATGACTCAATCTTTATATAGATGGAAAGCTTACAATGTGTACTACAATCTTTTGTAAAATTTCACAACATTTAGACACTATTTGCTATATCAAAATACCATGCAAAGTTGGTCACTTGCACAGCATTTCAGACTTAGCCAAAATTCCAGAATTCTAGTTTTCACACAATGATCTCCAATAGTTCCAATTTCACACCAACCACCATTCCTACACAATTTTGCACAAGGAAACCATTGAAACCATCAAAACAACCAAATTCTATTCATATTTGACATATTCCACCACAAACACAAAATGTCACACCAAAACTCACTCAAGTCGCCACATTGCAATCCATTCCAAACCAAAATTCTAAACCAATTTTAAATGCACAAGGAACCAATTTGACACCATAATCAACACAATATACTAACCAACACATGCATTTTGAAATTCACAAAAAATTAGGGTAAAATCATAAACCCTCAAAATCTAACCATGATCATAAGTATTTGGTCAAAGTATAGCAAATTCTTACCTCTTATTCTTCCCAAAGAAAATTCCTTGATTCCACCACTTCCAAACTTTCTCAAGTTCTCAAACACCACTATCCAAAAATCTGAAACCATTGGAATAGAGCTCTCAACACCATGAGTAACATTAATGAAGGTGAATTGAGCTCTCAAGAACAACCTCTTACCAAAACTTTAGACATCTTCTTTCTCTTTCCTTCCTTGGTGGGATGAAAATGGAGGAGAGGAGAGAGATGAGATGAGTTGGTGAAGATGATGATGAAGGAAAATCATATTTTTGGGGTTAAGGGGCCTTTTGGCCAACTTTGACAATTGAAGAGAGAAGAAAAGAAGGTTGACAAATTGACTCCCATCCATGGCTTGCATTTGGACACTTGGCGACATCTTGTTACACCTTCCATGAACTCACTTAAACTCATGCACATAGGATTCCGCCTCTTATTCATTCAATCCTAACCCTTGATCTTTAATTACTTATGAGTTTTCTCTTAGATAACTGTCCAATTGGTGGGTAACTTTCTAATTTTACCATTTTACCCTTGATTATGGCAACTCCATTCAAATCACTTCCAAACACATTTGTATCTTTCTAATATCATCACCATACGCCGTCCCATGCATCACAACCTATTTAGACATTAATCAACACATAGGCATAAATATAGGGCTCTGGTATTGATTAAAACATATTCACATTGTATTCAACAATAATTATATCATCCCTAACATCATTGGCCCTTAATCCCAAATTGGGTCATTACATATAACATATATATATATATACGTGCGTGTCATAAAAAGAAAAAAAAGCATATCATAGAATATAATCAACATATATATATACACGTGCGTGTGATAACAAAAATAACCAGAATAACCTGAAAAAAAAAAAAGAAACATGTTGAACTTATAGCTTAATTGATCAGTGTAGTAGAGTGGAGGACCACGTTGCTCGTTGGTGACGTAATCTTGAGTGAGGAGGAGGAGGAAATTTGAGCAGTTGGGACTAACTAGAGTGGGGACCAAAAGTAGAAGACAATACAAAGAAAAGGGAAGGGACAGGAGTGTGGATGATAGTTAGAACTAAACAAAGATGTAGATTCGATGATGAAGGCGTGTGCACATGTGGGTGTGTTTTTTAGTGTAAAGATGATAGGAAATAAAGGGAGGGGACGACGGATCCATGAAGTAGAGATGAGAAAGGGAAAGTTTAATAGAGGAGAAAGGAAGGAATAATCAAAGTATAGTCAAAAAGAGAAGGAGGGGGAGCACGTGGGACCACTACGCGGGAAGTGAAAAAAAGAGATAAGGGTTGGGTAGGGGGAATTGCAATTGATGGAGAGTGGATAGTGTAATCTACATGATTTTTTTTCATGTAATGGGCAAGTGTGGCAGAATCAACTGTGGTGCCTGGATGTCCAGGTGCCAAAGCTGATATTATTGGGCCACGTGTGGCACCTGTCAAGGCAGGCACTACAGGTGGCCCCACCACCAGCTGGGGCGCCTGGATAGCCAGGTGCCACAGCTTCTCCCTTGTGGCCCAAGTATGGCGCCTGCCCACACTTGGACTTCCCAACTATGGCCCCTAACCCACCATGCACCACAGCTGGTACCTTAAATTAAAAAATAAAATAAAATAAAATAAAGAGAAGCTATGGCACTTCTTTAAAAATAGGCCATAAAATGTGCGCTACCTTTCAACCTTTTTGTAGTAGTGAGGGTGTAACACCCTAAATTTTGATTAAGGGCTAATGAGAATTATTGAGAATGTAATCGTGGATTAAAGTTGAATTAATGTGTAATTTTGACAATATTAATTAATATGTCATAATTGGTGCGAAATTAAAAGAATGGAATTATTGGTCATAAGTTGGTGATTAATGGGAAATTAATTGCTAACTAAAAGGATAATGAGAAGTGGGATTAAATGACTAATGGAGGGATTAAATAAGCTAATTGAGTGTTTACCTTATGAGAACCAATGACCATGGGACAAGTGTCAAGCTTACAAGTGAAGAGGTATAAAGAAAAGTCAAATGGAATTTTTAATTGTTTTTTCTCTCTCTTCCCTCACTTGGCGCTAAAATGGTAGGGAGGGAGTAGGGTGATGATTCTTTCTTCATCTCTCTACTCTTCCTCATCTCATCTCTCATCTCTCTCGTTCTCTCTCTTTTCTCTCTCTCTTCAGCCATTGTTGCTTAAAGAGGAAGGAAGAAAAGCTTAAAAAGGTAGGGGAAAATGATCTCTAATGTTCAAATTCCATTCATTAAAGTTGTCCCTTGAGTAATGAGCTTCATTTTGATGGTTATAGCTTGCCTATTGGTGTTGGTTTGTGATTTCAAGATATTGTGAAAGTTGAAGGATCAAGAAGTCATTTTAGAAAAGTTGAAGAGGTAAGTGAAACCAACCTATCTATCTAAGTTTTGTGCTAAATGGAGTAGTTTTGAATTTCTGGGATTTATTGGCCATTTTCAAAAAATGATGATCATTAGACATTTGGCATGTTATTGGTATGGAAATGGTATATTTGGAATGTGTATGGATAGATAGGATTGATTGTAGAGTGAATGATTGAGTTTGGAAATGTTGGAAATTTAGTGTTGAATGTTGCAAAATAAAAGCATGATAATAGAATAGGATTTTGGTGGATTTGACATGTCCATTGGATTCCTTGAGTGTTTTTGTGTGAGTATAGCTTTGGTTGAGGTTTTGGGTCCATTGGTAGCCTTTGGTAAAAATTATGGAAAACTATCATTTTGTCTGCATTTTCTGGGTTATGATATGGTCACTTGAGTGAGGGATGAACATCACTCGGGTGTGGTTGGGTTCCACTAAAGTGATTCAGTCAAATTCTTCGTTTTCCCTTCAGTTTTGGTGTTTCACTTCTGCAAAAGAGCAAGAGTGTTTCTTTACACTTGCAAGCATTCTGTCTCACTCGAGTGTAAAGGCCAGTACTCGAGTGCTTCTCTTCTTTGAAACTTCTGTTTGCTCTCGGGTTCTCACTTCCTGGACTTCACTCTCTAGTGCTCGAGTGAAGCATTTGGCTATCACTCGAGTGAGGTCCAGTGTGCTCGAGTATCCCTGTCTCTGAAAAGCTCTTGTGCTCTCGGGTGCTCACTCATTATCCTTCACTCCCTGGTACCCAAGTATAGACCATACCACTACTTGAGTGAGGCCGTCTTCACTCAATTGTCAATGCCCCATCACTCAAGTGAGGCCATCTTCACTTGAGTGAAACAGTGAAAAATGTCAGTGTTTGTGCTTCTAAAAGGGGATCCCTGGGGTAGTTCTTCCAACCCTTTAGCCTTTTATTAGAGGCATATATGAGTGTTAAAGAGACAGTAATGATAACCAATTTAAGTATTATGAAGATATTAAGTATTGGACTAAGTGGTAACGCATCTCCCTTAATCATGACTTTAGGATTTGATATTTTCCCGGAGCAAAGAATGCCTATGCCTGCTCAAGAACAGAAAGACCAAGGTAGTAACACTTTATCCTATATCATGTATATTGCATTGCTTGTATGCATTAGTCATTGAATATAGTGAGGCGACGTGATGAAAGCCCGACCTTGAATACAGATACAATGAAGGGAATATGGCGTAAGCCTAATCTCGAATATAGATACAGTTGATAGAATGTGGCGAAAGCCCGGTCTTGAATACAGATATAGTAAGGGGACATGGTGAAATCCTGACCTTGTATACAGTGAAGGGGACGTGGCAGTATGCCCGGCCTCGAATGTTGATTGCTGAATTATGATATATGTTTACTTGCTTTGTATATATGCATCATATTCGTAAACTGTTGCTACTGGGATTCTCTAGAATTTCATTCTTTCCAAATAACATTTTTAGACAGGGTAAGCGGATTAAGGAACAAACAAGTGGATAAGGGCGATTAGGACTACCGGCGATAGTCTTAGTTAGACATTTTGATTTTATACTGAACTGGTTATCATTTTGGATAAATGTATATATATTGAATAGATTATAGCATTATATTTTTGTGTAATCCCTGGTATGGATACTAAGACGGGCAGTAATGCCCTTAACAATACTTTGGATTAATGTTATTATCTCGGGTGAACTTCAGGAATTTACTGATACTCAAATATTGTATATGTGATAGACCGAATATGCTGATTGTTTTTATGAACGAAATGAATGGAGATCTATTTGTACAAGTATTGTAAAAAGTTTGAAATGTTCCAGATCTCTTATTCAATTATTAAATGATAATCCCGGCCTTGATCGTGACGGGGGTTACAAAGGGGGCGTGGATATTCCTTTGAATCCGCCTCACAGTAGCACCGTAAACCCATGTGTGATCGGGGAGGGACATGAATATGGGGGTGTGACAAATTACCTTTGCACATTATATATTGAGATAATGTTTTGTTACTGAGATTTCCCCAAATCTCAACCATTCCTTCCATGGCATACATCAAGAGCAAGTACTTCTAGGGACAAGAGCATTGTTGTTGGTGAATTTCGAAGAAAGTTGGAGTTAAAGGAGTTAAGATAATATTTGGTTTAAGTGTTAGTGATCTATATAATAATTTTGTTAAGACTTAGGATATTTTGGTAGCTTCATGTGGCTACATGTTTTGTATATATGTGTATATACATAAATATAGAGATGAACATAGTAAAGATAGTATCTGTCATAGTAGTAGTAGTAGTATGAACATTCATAGCATTGGGTAGAAATAATATGCCATACTTACATAACAAAAAGGTAATAATACCAAGCATGATAATTAAATCAAAGATAGACAATTGTATGTTAACAGCCCATAGTTTAACCAGCAATAAACTAGGCTAATAGTGGAGCAATACTCTCATAAAATTAAATAGAGTTAATGACTGATGAATCATAATGAAGTTTGTGAATCACTAAATAACTGTTTTGAAAAATTTTAAATTTTTCAGAAAATCACATTCTTTTATAGGTTCGAATCATGTGTTTGAGCTGAGTTTTTAACTATTTTCAAAGTTGTTTTTTTTTCCATGATTGAAACTTGGCTTAGTGGTTCGAATTCACGATAGATAAAGCTCATCTGTAGAAATAAGGGTGTTACATCCCTCACTTGTAGGTCTGGCAGGCACTCCGTGTTGAGGATTTGGGTCAGAGGATTTAGTTGTCGGCCATACTGTGCATGAGCAGTTGTTGGTGAAGGTGATTGTAGCTGCTAGAGCTCTTACGTGTATTTAGGATATGTATGGGCATTTAATTAGGATTAGAGAATGAGTATGAAGATAGGCGAGTAATATATATATATATATATATGTACACACACATATAGATATATTAAAGAAATGAGGAGAAATGTAAGAATGCGAAAGAAATTAGTGGAAGGCAAAAAGAGGTATATAAATGTGAACATGCCATAGAAGAAGAGGAAGGCCGAAGTAAGTGAGTGTTTGGAGGTATTTTTGGCCCAATCGCATGATTATAAGTCCAATCGCATGTGAAAGTGTGAGAGAGAGACATAAAAAAGATTCATCTGGAGGGACAAAGAGAGAAAGAGAAGGATGACCGGAGGTGGGTTGCTTTGGCAAGAGATAGGAAAAATATTTATGTGTATAATTAAATTTATATTTATCTTGATTCTAAATATAAAATATAATTAATTTTTTAGAGATATTAATAAAAATAATTAAGTTACTTGAAAATATTTATATTTATAATTTTCTTCTAAACTATTTTGTCCAACTTATAAGCTAACATATAATCTAAATATATTGACTCTAACGTTATTTTTCCACCATATTTTATGAGACATATGATCCAATTAGTTGTGTATATTATTTCATCAAATTATATATTTTTTTATTGTTAAATTTTCCAACTTTAACTTTTATAATTTATAATTTAATTTCTGTCTTACTATTATCACAAAAGACATTTATGCTAAAACCAATCCAAACAATTTCTACTTTTACAAAAGTCATTTATACAATCACCAATACAAACATAAATTATATTACACAATTTAATTTTTACTAAAAATAAGATTATCAAAAATTAAATTAAAAAAATCATTTTTATAATCTCTGTTTCAAAAACATAATAACCCACACAACATAATGGGTATCAATATATAAACAAATACTTTTCCCTTTCATAGAGATGGGATATTCCTGTTCATAAGCCAAAACCTCCTCAGCTTAAGCCAAATACCTCTGGCTCTGTGCGTTCCTCTGTTATCAACACGTGAAAAAACAAGTAGCTCTGTGGGCGCGGTTCTTAAATTTGAATTCAAAATATTCCATCCACAGCAATCTGTCTCCACAGCAAGCATAAATAAGCTGCAACTATGTCATCAGGTTTCCGCTACTTGCGCAACAGTTGGACCTTTTGTTTTTGTCATCAAGATCCTCATCAGCCAAAGCAATTTCAAAATGGTAACATTTATTCCTTACTTTCTACTGAAACCTTTTTTTACTTTCGTTCACAAGTTTTGCAGATCTAACAGGGGTAAGGTATTTGCTATGACTTAGGTTGAAGGAGTATGTGATTAACCACATTTTATATTACAACGATGCTTCAATGTCAGCTTTACTGGCCTAATAGAAGGGGTGTTGTTTCTTTCCTTGACAGACTAATCAAAGTCTGGGCGAACTCCCTTTCCTCTTCAGGTACGTTCCAACAAACGGTGGTTTACATAATTCATTCCTTCCTCTCTTTCATCCTACTGGCAACTTCATCTCTTTCACTCCCATTTTCTCTCGCTTTCCGTTGTCATTTTGCGAGGAATAAACCACTTTCCACAAGCTTAGTTGGCCGACGTCCATCTAGGGAAGAATGCGAGGGAGATCTATTATGTTTTGTATCCGTTGGTTGTCCGACCGATGTCTCCCACACTGATGCTGCAAGTCTAGAGAGTGGCCTCCCATTCCTGAAGTTCTGTATGGAAAAGGTGGTCGCCGGAAACTGGGAAAATCTTTCCGGAAAACTCTATGTCATACCGGAAATAGGGGCCGGAAAAAATTACAGAAACTCACTGGAAAAGGAAGGTGTGGTGTTGAGTCTGCAAAGAAACTCTCCTCCCAGTATGTGTTCCAGCTGTCTGTGGCGGTGAGGGGGATGAAGTGAAGGTGATAGCCAAGGGGGTGTCATCTATTGGTCATCATTCATTCCTCAAAAGAAGAGAAATCCAATCATTGCATCATATGCATATATTGAGAGAGAGAAAAACAAAAGTAATATATAAAAATGACCATAAGAAAAGCATATGAGTGTGTGTGGTGGAGCCTGCCAAAGCATTCATTAGATATCTTCGTTTGGAATTGATCAGTTGAATGTGTTTCACCTATATCTATTATTAATATATACTACCTCTTATTTTAATTATGATATAAAATTAACTTTTTTTTTAAAGAAATTAAGGAAGTTAAATAAGTTATTTAATCATATCATATATTATGTATCCTTAGATGATATATAAATTTATTAGTCAAACTAATTAGTTTGAAACAAAAATATAAATATAAATACTCTAAAGTAATTTAATTAACTTTCTTAATTTCTCTAAAAAAGTTAACTTTATCTTATAATTAGGACCGAAGGGAGTATCATTCTTCTTCCATTGATTGTTTATCACTCTCCAAAAAAAAAAACACAGACTTAAAAGACATAATAAACCTTAAAGGATATATATATATATATATATATATATAACATCAGTATAGATTCAGCTTGAATTAAATTAACTAACTACAATATAAGTACATAAGTATTAATATTATATTCTGCATAAATATAAACTTGAACTCCTATACATATATCAGTATTAACTATTATTTTGTCCCTTCTTATTTTTTTCAAGCTCCCTTTGCATACATCAGGATCAAATCAATGAATTCAAATTCGTTGGAACAGTTTTTACATTTTAACATTGAATATAGAAAAAAAATTTATAAATCCAAAGCAATGAAAAAATGTGCAGTCATTAATTATTTAAAGAATTTATAGTGTCAAAAGATTATAAAAAGCACCCTATGAAAAAAGATTGTAAAAAGCAACCAATAAAGTAGAACGTTTGCCTACTCTTTATTACTGCATTACGAGCTAGAAAAATCCAACACTCAAGCAAAAAAGATGAGTGTGCGTGGTGGAGCCTGCCAAAGCATTCATTAGATATCTTCGTTTGGAATTGATCAGTTGAATGTGTTTCACCTATATCTATTATTAATATATACTACCTCTTATTTTAATTATGATATAAAATTAACTTTTTTTTTTTAAGAAATTAAGGAAGTTAAATAAGTTATTTAATCATATAATATATTATGTATCCTTAGATGATATATTAATTTATTAGTCAAACTAATTAGTTTGAAACAAAAATATAAATATAAATACTCTAAAGTAATTTAATTAACTTCCTTAATTTCTCTAAAAAAATTAACTTTATCTTATAATTAGGACCGAAGGGAGTATCATTCTTCTTCCGTTGATTGTTTATCACTCTCCAAAAAAAAACAGACTTAAAAGACATAATAAACCTTAAAGGATATATATATATATATGTATATATATAACATCAGTATAGATTCAGCTTCAATTAAATTAACTAACTACAATATAAGTACATAAGTATTAATATTATATTCTGCATAAATATAAACTTGATTTTTGGGCCCTTAAATGTATGATGATTGGAACATATGAGTGAATGGAGAGGGGTTTGGGGGAGGGAGAAAGAAAAGGATGGCAGATTTAGGGAGAAATTTTTGGTGGTTCGGATGGTCTATTTGGAGGTGGTGATGAACTAGGAGGAATGAACTTCAATTTCAGAAACAGCAGAAAACGTGGCCTTGATATTCGGTAACTATTTTCTCAAATTGGTTTTGGCTTGTGTTCCACATAAGGGAAGCTGAGAGCATGTTCCTCATTCACTTGCCGTGACCATTCATGTTCCACATAAATGAATAATGGCATTGATGTAAATGTTCTATTCTTATGTTAATACAGTGACATGGTAATTTATCGCAATTTGTCTTTGATGATCAACCCTCTAATTTGTCTTTGATGATCAACCCTCTAATCTGGAATAAATTATTTCATTAATTTTGTCTTAGAATTTGATAGATTTTCAATTTTATGCTTCAACTGTAATGAGATGGTTTAATATAAATTAATCTTCACTTGTTCATAGTTGACATAGGTTTGAGCTCTTGGGGGAAATGAAGTCATTTAGCTTTGAAACACAAGTCTACATAGTTTGTGATGTCGCATCCGGAGAAATTCCCAAACAGATATGGATTTTCGAGAAGCTGAACGAGGAAATATACCTGCTCAAGATACTAATGATCCGAGTGATGTCGCATCCACATCAACTATACGTAGATTATCGTCAACACAAATGAATGATGTTCGTGACACGATCAGAGATCAAATTGTTAGGGGTAGATGATCCACTGATAAAACATTTCATGTATGCATTATAATTTAGATATAAATTTATCCAATTTTAATTGAAGTGGCTTTAGGGTCTGTTTGGTTTGACGAAGGGGAGGGGAAGGGAGGGATTTTAATAGAGGGGAGGGAATGGGAGGGATTTTAATATTACCTTGTTTGGATTAATTAGATAGGGGGGGAGGGGAGGGATTTTAATATTACCTTGTTTGGTTTAAGAGGAGAGGGGATGGAAAATATTTTTATGTGGACAATTTTGCCCCTAATTCATTTAAATGGCTTTTTCCAAACTTTATTAGAGGTATAACAAAATTTATCCTTATTTAAGTTATTTTTTAAAAAACTTTATAAAATATTTAATAAAATATAATTATAAATTTTTAATATATAAATTATAAATTTATAATTATTAAAATAGAATAAAATATAATAATTACATTCGTTAATTATAAAAAAAGACGGAGAATTCAAAGACGATCCCTCGATTTAGTAGCCATTTTTTTTTTCAAAAAAAAAAAAATCTTGCGTTGTGCAACAATGGCTTATGAAGCTCCTGCCATTCCTCTTCTTACACAGTATAAGTTGGGCAAATTCAACCTATCCCATACTCACTCACGCTCCCTCAAAATTCTTCTATTGCAGTTTGGTTTTCTCTTTCAATATTTCTGCTGTAATTTCATGAGAATCAGGTGTTTGTGAGAAGTCCAACCATTTGGAGGGGAGATGGTGGAGATTATGGCAACAAGATGAGGCATAGAGATCGAGAAGGAGAAGATGCAATAGTCGAAGCAAGAGATCTCCCACTCGCCGGAGATGGAGGAGAGACAGCCCAGGAGGTTTCCTAGTGATGAAGACGCTGCTACTGCGAAGCCAGAGATTGCATAGGGGAGGGTGATAAAAAGGGTAATTTGGGAATACCAAAAATAGATATGGGCATATTAGTCAGCACAAGGCAAAAAACTACCCCTCCCCTCCAAATCCCCCCATTTTGGGGGGTGAGAGGTATAAGGGGAGATGAGGGAAAATTTTAAAAAATTTTCCCTCCCCTCCTAAAAATTTGCAGTAGCCAAACAAGGGGAGGGGAGCAAAATCCCTCCCATCCCCTCCATTCCCCTCTCATCCCCTCAAACCAAACAGACCCTTAGAGTTTTTTCTTTCAATAATAATCGAACTTTTATTATTTATCACAATATATACAACTCATATATATATATATATGGAGTTTTCAATAAGATTCATGCTCTTTTTAGTCATTTTCCATCTTAACGGGCTTTTGAAACATCAATCCAAACACATTTAAGGTTAAGAAAAAAGTCACTTTTTCTACCGCAATTCCAAACACAAATCACATCTACATTTTGACTTTTTTCTTATCTGACTTTTTTTAAAGTCAGTTAACAATTTAACTCCTGCAATTATCCTAAATTAACTAACTACAATATATAACATCAGTATAGATTCAGCTTGAATTAAATTAACTAACTACAATATAAGTACATAAGTATTAATATTATATTATGCATAAATATAAACTTGAACTCCTATACATATATCAGTATTAACTATTATTTTGTCCCTTCTTATTTTTTTAAAGCTCCCTTTGCATACATCAGGATCAAATCAATGAATTCAAATTCATTGGAACAGTTTTTACTTTTTAACATTGAATATAGAAAAAAAAAAATTTATAAATCCAAAGCAATGAAAAAATGTGCAGCCATTAATTATTTAAAGAATTTATAGTGTCAAAAGATTATAAAAAGCACCCTATGAAAAAAGATTGTAAAAAGCAACCAATAAAGTAGAACGTTTGCCTACTCTTTATGACTGCATTACGAGCTAGAAAAATCCAACACTCAAGCAAAAAAGATGAGTGTGTGTGGTGGAGCCTGCCAAAGCATTCATTAGATATCTTCGTTTGGAATTGATCAGTTGAATGTGTTTCACCTATATCTATTATTAATATATACTACCTCTTATTTTAATTATGATATAAAATTAACTTTTTTTTTAAGAAATTAAGGAAGTTAAATAAGTTATTTAATCATATCATATATTATGTATCCTTAGATGATATATTAATTTATTAGTCAAACTAATTAGTTTGAAACAAAAATATAAATATAAATACTCTAAAGTAATTTAATTAACTTCCTTAATTTCTCTAAAAAAGTTAACTTTATCTTATAATTAGGACCGAAGGAAGTATCATTCTTCTTCCGTTGATTGTTTATCACTCTCCAAAAAAAAAAAACAGACTTAAAAGACATAATAAACCTTAAAGGATATATATATATATATATATAACATCAGTATAGATTCAGCTTCAATTAAATTAACTAACTACAATATAAGTACATAAGTATTAATATTATATTCTGCATAAATATAAACTTGAACTCCTATACATATATCAGTATTAACTATTATTTTGTCCCTTCTTATTTTTTTCAAGCTTCCTTTGCATACATCAGGATCAAATCAATGAATTCAAATTCATTGGAACATTTTTTACTTTTTAACATTGAATATAGAAAAAAACATTTATAAATCCAAAGCAATGAAAAAATGTGCAGCCATTAATTATTTAAAGAATTTATAGTGTCAAAAGATTATAAAAAGCACCCTATGAAAAAAGATTGTAAAAAGCAACCAATAAAGTAGAACGTTTGCCTACTCTTTATGACTGCATTACGAGCTAGAAAAATCCAACACTCAAGCAAAAAAGATGAGTGTGTGTGGTGGAGCCTGCCAAAGCATTCATTAGATATCTTCGTTTGGAATTGATCAGTTGAATGTGTTTCACCTATATCTATTATTAATATATACTACCTCTTATTTTAATTATGATATAAAATTAACTTTTTGTTTTTAAGAAATTAAGGAAGTTAAATAAGTTATTTAATCATATCATATATTATGTATCCTTAGATGATATATTAATTTGTTAGTCAAACTAATTAGTTTGAAACAAAAATATAAATATAAATACTCTAAAGTAATTTAATTAACTTCCTTAATTTCTCTAAAAAAGTTAACTTTATCTTATAATTAGGACCGAAGGGAGTATCATTCTTCTTCCGTTGATTGTTTATCACTCTCCAAAAAAAAACAGACTTAAAAGACATAATAAACCTTAAAGGATATATATATATATGTATATATATAACATCAGTATAGATTCAGCTTGAATTAAATTAACTAACTACAATATAAGTACATAAGTATTAATATTATATTATGCATAAATATAAACTTGAACTCCTATACATATATCAGTATTAACTATTATTTTGTCCCTTCTTATTTTTTTCAAGCTCCCTTTGCATACATCAGGATCAAATCAATGAATTCAAATTCATTGGAACAGTTTTTACTTTTTAACATTGAATATAGAAAAAAAAATTTATAAATCCAAAGCAATGAAAAAATGTGCAGTCATTAATTATTTAAAGAATTTATAGTGTCAAAAGATTATAAAGAGCACCCTATGAAAAAAGATTGTAAAAAGCAACCAATAAAGTAGAACGTTTGCCTACTCTTTATGACTGCATCACGAGCTAGAAAAATCCAATACTCAAGCAAAAAAGATGAGTGTGTGTGGTGGAGCCTGCCAAAGCATTCATTAGATATCTTCGTTTGGAATTGATCAGGTGAATGTGTTTCACCTATATCTATTATTAATACATACTACCTCTTATTTTAATTATGATATAAACTTAACTTTATTTTAAGAAATTAAGGAAGTTAAATAAGTTATTTAATCATATCATATATTATGTATCCTTAGATGATATATTAATTTATTAGTCAAACTAATTAGTTTGAAACAAAAATAAAAATATAAATACTCTAAAGTAATTTAATTAACTTCCTTAATTTCTCTAAAAAAGTTAACTTTATCTTATAATTAGGACCGAAGGGAGTATCATTCTTCTTCCGTTGATTGTTTATCACTCTCCCAAAAAAAACAGACTTAAAAGACATAATAAACCCTAAAGGATATATATATATATATATATATAACATCAGTATAGATTCAGCTTCAATTAAATTAACTAACTACAATATAAGTACATAAGTATTAATATTATATTCTGCATAAATATAAACTTGAACTCCTATACATATATCAGTATTAACTATTATTTTGTCCCTTCTTATTTTTTTCAAGCTCCCTTTGCATACATCAGGATCAAATCAATGAATTCAAATTCATTGGAACAGTTTTTACTTTTTAACATTGAATATAGAAAAAAAAATTTGTAAATCCAAAGCAATGAAAAAATGTGCGGTCGTTAATTATTTAAAGAATTTATAGTGTCAAAAGATTATAAAAAGCACCCTATGAAAAAAAATTGTAAAAAGCAATCAATAAAGTAGAACGTTTGCCTACTCTTTATGACTGCATTACGAGCTAGAAAAATCCAACACTCAAGCAAAAAAGATGAGTGTGTGTGGTGGAGCCTGCCAAAGCATTCATTAGATATCTTTGTTTGGAATTGATCAATTGAATGTGTTTCTCCTATATCTATTATTAATATATACTACCTCTTATTTTAATTATGATATAAAATTAATTTTTTTTTAAGAAATTAAAGAAGTTAAATAAGTTATTTAATCATATCATATATTATGTATCCTTAGATGATATATTAATTTATTAGTCAAACTAATTAGTTTGAAACAAAAATATAAATATAAATACTATAAAGTAATTTAATTAACTTCCTTAATTTCTCTAAAAAAGTTAACTTTATCTTATAATTAGGACCGAAGGGAGTATCATTCTTCTTCCGTTGATTGTTTATCACTCTCCAAAAAAAAAACACAGACTTAAAAGACATAATAAACCTTAAAGGATATATATATATATATATATATATATAACATCAGTATAGATTCAGCTTTAATTAAATTAACTAACTACAATATAAGTACATAAGTATTAATATTATATTATGCATAAATATAAACTTGAACTTCTATACATATATCAGTATTAACTATTATTTTGTCCCTTCTTATTTTTTTCAAGCTCCCTTTGCATACATCAGGATCAAATCAATGAATTCAAATTCATTGGAACAGTTTTTACTTTTTAACATTGAATATAGAAAAAAAAATTTATAAATCCAAAGCAATGAAAAAATGTGCAGTCATTAATTATTTAAAGAATTTATAGTGTCAAAAGATTATAAAAAGCACCCTATGAAAAAAGATTATAAAAAACAACCAATAAAGTAGAACGTTTGCCTACTCTTTATGACTGCATTACGAGCTAGAAAAATCCAACACTCAAGCAAAAAAGATGAGAGGCAACAATGGGTTCCATATGTCCTTAAAACATTACAGAGGCAACAATGGGTTCCATATGGACAATAATTATTCCAAGACTTTATAGAAGAATGGAACCACCTAAGCAATTTACAAATGATGAAATCTACATATTACAAATTTACTCATAACTCGATATGCCTATGACATCTACATGTTACAAAATACGGTAAATTGATTTATGTCATTGAAAAACCGATTTATATCAATGAAAAATCGCTTTTTGTCATAAATTGATTTGCCTATGACATTTATATGTTATAAAATAAGGTAAATCGATTTAAGGCATAGGCAAATCGATTTAAGCCATAAATCGATTTGCTTATGACATCTAAATGTTATAAAACAAGGTAAATCAGCTTAAGGCATAGGTAAATTGATTTATGTCATTGAAAAATCAAAGATAAATCGATTTACCAATAACCATGGACAATTATATGTTGCACTGTTTAGAATGAGAAGCATAGATGGGCTCAAGATTGTTGTAGGGGATGACGATTTTGGGTCAAGTAACACTACAAAGAATGTTGTATACGAAGAAGTATTTAAAAACATAAATGCGTAGGTATGCAATTGTGATGTGAGAAAATGAACAACTGACAATGTGCTTTTTCAAACATTGAAATGTCACATTACAAGTTCTTATGTTTATTGTTCTTACATACAATGCACTAATATGAAAAGAATAGAAATGCAAATGGTTGTTACTGTATTTAAGAAAGCCTAACAGGAGTATAATCTCTCCGTGCAACGCACCGGAAGTACACACTCGTTCATAGTAATGACGTGATGTTGGGAACGAGGAGGGTACATGTTCATAGAGGCAGAGACAGCCCTGTTACGTGTCCATGATGGATTTGTTTCCCTCCCTCTCCTTTTTAACTTTTTCTTTTATAATTATTGGTTTAGAATTAGAATTCATGACTTAAATTTAATATCTTATAAAATAATTATTACTGTACATAAAAGTATGTAAATAATTTTAATTAAACTGTTAAATTTTCATCTAACTTTGTATAATATTTTAATTTGATTCTTTAATTTTATAAAATATTGTTTTGATTTTCTAACCCTAACACTACACACTTTGTCTCAAATGATAATTTTTAATGATTATTTTTATTTTAAAAATTTAATTTAATATGTCAAGGTTTGAAAACATTTTATTACTTAACTTATTATTTCTTATTCCTTTACTCAACCATATTTTTACCTAAGTATTATCAGTTCTAATAATAAATCTGGTATTTACTATAAATAATTTAAATTTTTCTACGGCTTTTACTATTGCCAAAAATTATTTCTAATTAAAATGATATTTAGTCTGTGAATTATTAAATTTTCCACTTGAATATCTTGTTATTTTTTCTTGTCCATTATGATATTCATGATATAAAATTCCTCTCCAATAATTATCTAATGCATCTATTTATATTATCCATTTTATTCCATTTCCATATAGTTTTTTCTCCTATTGATCTTGATATCTTAGCAGTTAATTTTGATAAATTTGGTATATAATTTCTAGTCTGATTTATTAATCTTAAGAATGATTGTAATTATTTATTATTATTTATTTCTAGGAATTCTAAAACTTTCTTACTTATATGTTCTTATAATTCTATTCCATCTAGTGATATTATTTATTCTAAAAATGGTCTTTTTGTTTTTCTTAATTCAGCTTTCTTAGGTGATATGTCCAGTCCTTTTTCTTCTATTAACCTACTAAATTGTTCTAAATGGTCTTCATGTTCTTTTTCATTTTTCAAAAATATTAAAATATCATCTATATATATTATTGCAAAATCTCTTATTGGTAATAATAATTTTGATACATATTTCGAAAATATACAAGGGCTATTGTGAAATCCCATGTGTAATATATTCCATTAATATAATCTTTCTGATGTACTAAAAGCTGTATATTCCTTACTTTCTTCTTCTAATTTAATCTGAAAAAATCCTGATTTGCAATCAAATTTGCTAAATATTATTTTTCCTCTTATTAAGTTGAATAATAAATCCATCTTTGGTATTGGGTATCTATTCCTCAAGTAATACCCTGAATTTTGGGATTGGAGGCTTGAGAATAAGCCTAAATTAACTGGACTGCTAATCCCCAATTTAGCAGGAACCCAAATTTATCCCCTAATGATTTCTATATTTTTGGGTATTAAGAAAGTAAAATGATGAATTTTGGAGAAAGTAATTATGTTTTTGGTGAAATAGCCTATGAGGTAGTAAGCTTGTCATGTTCATTTAAGTGAACAAATGATGATAACAAATTATGAAATTTTACAGGATGAAAGTAGACATCCTAAGATTTAATTTGATATGTCATATGACTCAATTAGAGCTATACCCAAAAAGATATGAATTTTTGAAGTCAGCACAGATAAACTGTGAAATTTCTGGACCAATATGCAAAGATTGAAATTCTGGGAATCTTGTGATTCCATTAAGCAAACTTCTATATTTTTACTTGAAACTAAACTCAATAAGGGTTCCATAGCCTTTGGAAACATCTCATTTCGATTTTTCTAGAATTAGTTATGAGTTTTTAAAGTTTGGGCAGAAAATCTGCCAGAAATTGCTGAAATCCGAAAATAGGAATTATGACATCATCATAATTAAAGATGACATAAGCTAAATGTTATAAAATCATAATCCTCTTCCTCCATCAGCCAAAAACCGTGCAGCACCATGGAGAAATAGAGAGAGGGAGTTTTAGAGAGAGAAGAGGGAGAAAACTCACAAGATAGGTCGATTTCTTCGGTGAATTGGTACCTAACGTATATACTCCTTCTCCTAAGCTTATCTTCTATGTTGTTTGAGGTGTTTGAAGCAATATTTTTGGATTTGGGAAGGTTAGGGTTTCAGCCAAGAAAAGGAAAAGCCAGAGGGAGCTTGAGGTAACTTCCAAACTCTTGTATATTTACTATTCTGGCTGCTGTGGACAATTTAATCGGTGAAATTTCGTCAGATTGTCCTTTGTTTCAATTTATGGAAATGGGTTGTAGGGGCTGTTATGCTGCCCAAATTGATACTAAATGGTAGTTTTAACCTAATGGAATAGTCAATAAAGTGGTTAGGAGTAGAAAGGAACGTGTTTACGGAGCCGAAACCGAAAAACCCCGATTTTCCCTGGAAAACCCATATATTTCGGTATGGGCTATAAATGGGTCTTAGAGTTGGATTTTCAATGATTTGATGATTCCATTTAGTTCAGGAGAGAAAATTAGGTGGGGTTACAGTTGGGAACGTTTTCGGAAAAGGCCGAGAAAGCATAATTACGAAAATGCCCCTAAAACACTGAAATAAGGGCTGCCAAGGGCAATTTCGCCTTTTGGAAATGAATTTGATAATTCCGAGTTCGGAAATGGATTCCTTGGGTGAAAATATATCAGGATAGCCCAGGTTAGAATTTTGAGAAAAGTACAGCCGGACCGGGTACGATGGGGCCGAGTCCACGGGGGTATTTTAGTAATTTTTCAAGATAGACTCATATAAACCCCAGAAACACTATGGAAGTGTCTAAATAGTACATTTGACATTGTAGGATCGAATATGGAGCCCTGAGCTGTTTGCACGTAGATCGAGGCACGCGTTTCGAGGTGGATAAGGGTTAAGGTAGGGGGCTTGCCTTATTTGCATGTATTTGATATTTTTGCTTGTGTAGTGACATATGTGATTTCTTTACTTGATTATGTATAGCATATTTGAATAAATGAAGCTCTGTTTCTTTTTTTGCTGTGGACATAGTCTTGTTGTATGAAACATTGAGCATGCAGAAATGTCATTATGGGGCATACATCTAGATAAAGCTAACATGTCATACACATAGCATCAATCATGCATGCATTACGGTATCTGTTTCCTACTAAGATTCTCTCGAATCTCACCCTCCCCTACCAACAATTTAGACAGGAGACGATAAAAGATATGCAAACAACAATGTAGAGTATCGTACGAGGGGATTACAGTAGTGGAACGAAGACGGAAAGAAGTCTCTATTTCACTGGGATGAGTTTAGACACCCTGTAGCCTTGTGCGGCTACCTTAATCGTAAGTATCATGTACAAACCCCTATGGGAAATTTATGTAATCATGTATATATTATCAGTATAGTTATGCTATTCCTGTGTTGCCTACTGAACCGCATATCGTTTTCCGTGAATACTCTGGTAAAGGTGAAATTAAAATAAGGGCGTGACATTTTGGTATCAGAGCAAGGATTCTGGCCACATAATTGTCTACTCAGAGTAAGTACGGTGGTTCTGGCAACAGGATGGTATACTGATAAGGTCTTGATTACACAGTGATAGGAAATATGCATGGACAGAAAGTACCAAAGGAGGGTATCTTTCCGATTTATGAATCTGCCTTGAGAAATGGCGAGTACTGAAGGGCCGCTAGTGGTGCAATACTAGACGAGAATGGTCTAAGGATATTACGGAACCCAAGGATATGGATACGGCCAAGTCTAATGTGCGGTCCACACTCAATATTTTGGTGACCGGAAATAGCCGGCATGTCTTTTGAGACGAGGGTAGTCACGGGGTACCCGTGGACGGAAACAGTAGAAGCCGATATCAACATTTGGGCACGGGTACAAAAGAGTTAAGCATGCTCAACCCAGGGAAATGCCATGATGGGTGACCTCTTAGGAAGTTGTTGCATATGTTATGTCATATTATGAAAAAAAAGAGTAAGACATGTTGTACAGTAGTTCAGAGGTTGCATGTTGTTGCAGGCTTTCCTTGACTACTGTAAACACTTGTGATATGTTGTTTTTGGGGTACCTATAAACCCAAAACTTTGTGAAATGATAGATAAGCCCATGTGTTTATGTGTAATTTACCTCTTTCTTGCTTCATATAGTGAAACATAAAGGTGGTAAGGCTAAGAGGTTTAGATGCTGGGCAAGGTTAGGAAGTTAGACCTAGCCTAATACAGCAAACACAGGGCAAGAGAATAGAATAGCAAACAATGATCAACGATCATCAGGAAAGTTATCCTGGAAAGGCCAATGTAGTAACTATAATCTCTCGTACACTATGTGATGGTTAATATGTTGTATGTTATATATTCTGTGAATGAACACGTGCCTAGGGCATATTACCTAGCTGTAGTCTGGGACTTAGCTGAGGTACATGAACATTACCTGGTTGTGGTTGGTGCCCAGCCGAGGTACACAAATATTATCTAGCTATGGTGCGGGAAATGTATATGTACCGTCCGATGGGAAGTGTATATGTACCATTCGGCCTAGTAAGGACCCAGCTAAGATACACGATTTACCTAGCTGTAGTCGGTGACTCGGCTGAGGTACATGTAAGGGTTTCAACTGGATGGTTGGCCTTGAACTTTGTGTACATACACGGATTGTTGTTTTAACTGGGTGTTTGGCCCTGAACTTTGTGTACACACACGGATTGATGTGATTTTCATTTTACACTATATGGTGCATGACACATTTATCTATCACATTTTCTGTGGATGATTATAGGTTACTATGGAGGGCCATGTGGTGTGAATAAAAAGGCACCCTACCCGACGAGGCTGCTAGCCACGTCCTAAGGGACTCGAGTTCGAGGCCAAGAAGGGTCATAGGTGTGACAATAATAAAAAAAAGGGATGAGATGTTTATATCGAAATTTCCCAGAACTCAACATTATGCATGGGATGATGATTGTGAAAGGAGCTTCAGAGAGCTGATGATGAAAATTTATTAAAGTACCAATACTGATAATCCTAGATCCATAGTGGGCCTTTGTTGTCTTCATTGATGCCATATGGCATGGATTGGGAAGGGAATTGAATCCCCAGATGCGAACAGGCATAGATCGAGATGAGAATTGAGCCGAGTGAGGGCATACGCATCTCGTTAGCTGAAGCTTCGGAAATTGAACTATTCCATCCATAATCTTGAGTTGATGATAAGAATGTTTATATTGAATTGGGAAACGTTGCCTTTATGGCATAATTGTGGAGTTGTACTGTGACCACAAAGATTGAAAGTTCTGATTGGAGAGGGCTACCTACGGTGAAATCTGATCGGAGAGGGCTACCTATGGTGAAATCTGATCGGAGAGGGCTACCTAAGGAAAGTTTTGACCAGAAGGGGGCTGACCAGGTGTATGGGCGCCTGTGTGAAGCACCAAGTACAGAACCCTAGAGTGCAGCCACCATGATGATGAACCTGCGAGTGCAGCCACCGTGATGATGAACCCTAGAGTGCAGCCGCTATGAAGTTGAATCGTAGAGTAGAGCTACGAAAACGTTGGTCCTCAATGATGGGTATTGTAATGAATTCCACATTGAATGAGTTTTCTTGAGATAAGAGTTTATATAGATAAGAATGATTCAAGTTGAATCGGGCAAAGAGTGGGCACAGGGGAATATAGATTGTGGGTGCTATCAGGTGTCATGGGAGGTTCCTGTAGGACTCCTATTAAATCATCCTGATAATATTAAAGCTCATATGAGGAGATAGACCTCAGAGTGGGCAGCAAAAGTGTGATGAATATAGGTGCAGTTTTGAAACTTACAGGAGGGGTTAATGTTCGCACCATTGTTGATCATCCCAAAACATAATATGGCCTTGAAGGTCAATAGTGTTACAGTATATGTGATGAACAGTATTACACCTTGAGTGGTGTACAATATTACATCCTGTATGGTGTACAGTATTAAACCTTGCGTGGTGTACAGTATGATGACTTATATGGTCAACAGTCACACAACCTTTGTAGTTTGTGGTGACACATGTGAACTGGAATTAGGATGAACCCTAGCGTAGTAGGGTAGAATGGTGGCGAATACCTCTCAACAACACCAGTGATAACAATCCCAGATCCACAGTCGACCTTTACGGTCTACACAGATGCAAGTAGGCATGGATTGGGATGTGTTTTGATGCAACAAGGTCGAATAGAGGCATGAGCATCTCCATAGCTGTAGCCTCACAGAATGAATCATCCACTTGTTATATAGTGCAAACAGTGGATGGTCACACAGTAAATAGTACACATTGTACGGCTAGTAAATAGTGCACACAGTACGGCCAATAAGGGTTAAATAGTCATTTGATCCTGAACACTGAATAGGTAAGCATGAATTACAGAAAGTGTACAGGTTTGTACAAGGCGGTAAGACCCGATGTGCAAGGTTGCATAGGGCGGTGTCTCTGGGCTGTAAGACCTATATGCCTAGCACTATGGTCGATGCCTAGTGCGATGACATTGGACCAATGTGTCCAAGGTAATGTTTTGAGGTTGACAGAACATTCAAACTGTATCAGGTTGTAGCAAAGGCATTAAGACCAGTGTGACCAAGCGTTTTGATGTCTAATAGTACCAGTCTCACATAAGGTGCGATATTCTACCATGGGAGGAACCTAACGAAGTGAACCATGGCCAGCTCACTAGCCTAACAAACCTCGTTAAGGGGGTGAGGATTGGGCCGTTAAAAAAAAGTGATCATGTGAATTCGATGAAGTCCCGAAGAGGCTGTAAGGCCTATGGAATCAAGCGTTGTGGGAACCTATGTTTGATTGCACACTACATACTATGTACAGAATGGATGATGAATGTTGAATACTATCTGATATTAGTAATGGAAGTATGACTATGGTGTTACATGGCTTATGAGCCTGCATGTGATAATAGAATGGGATAGGATTAATCCCTACATTGTAGACCTTCAAATTTTGAGGACGAAATTTATTGAACGGGGGGAGAAATGTAATACCCTGAATTTTGGGATTGGAGGCTTGGGAATAAGCCTAAATTAAGTGGACTGCTAAGCCCCAATTTAGCAGGAACCCAAATTTATCCCCTAATGATTTCTATATTTTTGGGTATTAAGAAAGTAAAATGATGAATTTTGGAGAAAGTAATTATGTTTTTGGTGAAATAGCCTATGAGGTAGTAAGCTTGTCATGTTCATTGAAGTGAACAAATGATGATAACAAATTATGAAATTTTACAGGATGAAAGTAGACATCCTAAGCTTTAATTTGATATGTCATATGACTCAATTAGAGCTATACCCAAAAAGATATGAATTTTTGAAGTCAGCACAGATAAACTGTGAAATTTCTGGACCAATATGCAAAGATTGAAATTCTGGGAATCTTGTGATTCCATTAAGCAAACTTCTATATTTTTCCTTGAAACTAAACTCAATAAGGGTTCCATAGCCTTTGGAATCATCTCCTTTCGATTTTTCTAGAATTAGTTATGAGTTTTTAAAATTTGGGCAGAAAATCTGCCAGAAATTGCTGAAATCCGAAAATAGGAATTATGACATCATCATAATTAAAGATGACATAAGCTAAATGTTATAAAATCATCATCCTCTTCCTCCATCAGCCAAAAACCGTGCAGCACCATGGAGAAAGAGAGAGAGAGGGAGTTTTAGAGAGAGAAGAGTGAGAAAACTCACAAGATAGGTCGATTTCTTCGGTGAATTGGTACCTAACGTGTATACTCCTTCTCCTAAGCTTATCTTCTATGTTGTTTGAGGTGTTTGAAGCAATATTTTTGGATTTGGGAAGGTTAGGGTTTCAGCCAAGAAAAGGAAAAGCTAGAGGGAGCTTGAGGTAACTTCCAAACTCTTGTATATTTACTATTCTGGCTGCTGTGGACAATTTAATCGGTGAAATTTCGCCGGATTGTCCTTTGTTTCAATTTATGGAAATGGGTTGTAGGGGCTGTTATGCTGCCCAAATTGATACTAAATGGTAGTTTTAACCTAATGGAATAGTCAATAAAGTGGTTAGGAGTAGAAAGGAACGTGTTTACGGAGCCGAAACCGAAAAACCCCGATTTTCCCTGGAAAACCCATATATTTCGGTATGGGCTATAAATGGGTCTTAGAGTTGGATTTTCAATGATTTGATGTTTCCATTGAGTTCAGGAGAGAAAATTAGGTGGGGTTACAGTTGGGAACGTTTTCGGAACAGGCCGAGAAAGCATAATTACGAAAATGCCCCTAAAACACTGAAATAAGGGCTGCCAAGGGCAATTTCGTCTTTTGGCAGTGAATTTGATAATTCCGAGTCCGGAAATGGATTCCTTGGGTGAAAATATATCAGGATAGCCCAGGTTAGAATTTTGAGAAAAGTACAGCCGGACCGGGTACGATGGGGCCGAGTCCCCGGGGGTATTTTAGTAATTTTTCAAGATAGACTCATATAAACCCCAGAAACACTATGGAAGTGTCTAAATAGTACATTTGACATTGTAGGATCGAATATGGAGCCCTGAGCTGTTTGCACGTAGATCGAGGCACGCGTTTCGAGGTGGATAAGGGTTAAGGTAGGGGACTTGCCTTATTTGCATGTATTTGATATTTCTGCTTGTGTAGTGACATATGTGATTTCTTTACTTGATTATGTATAGCATATTTGAATAAATGAAGCTCTGTTTCTGTTTTCGCTGTGGCCATAGTCTTGTTGTATGAAACATTGAGCATGCAGAAATGTCATTATGGGGCATACATCTAGATAAAGCTAATATGTCATACACATTGCATCAATCATGCATGCATTACGGTATCTGTTTCCTACTGAGATTCTCTCGAATCTCACCCTCCCCTACCAACAATTTAGACAGGAGACGATAAAAGATATGCAAACAACAATGTAGAGTATCGTACGAGGGGATTACAGTAGTGGAACAAAGACGGGAAGAAGTCTCTATTTCACTGGGATGAGTTTAGACACCCTGTAGCCTTGTGCGGCTACCTTAATCATAAGTATCATGTACAAACCCCTATGGGGAATTTATGTAATCATGTACATATTATCAGTATAGTTATGCTATTCCTGTGTTGCCTACTGAACCGCATATCGTTTTCCGTGAATACTCTGGTAAAGGTGAAATTAAAATAAGGGCGTGACACCTCATAGATAATTGATTTAGTTTTTCATAATTATAACCATTCTAGATTTTCCTCTTTTTTCTTCACTATGTTTTATTACTATCATTCTTGGTGATGAATATTCTAATATACTTTCTCTTATCAAATTATATTTTTTTCATTTCTTCTATATGCATTATGAATTCTTTTTTATCTTGTTCAGTCCATGGATATGGTTTATAGTTTATTTCTTTATTATAATTTTCAACTCTATTTTTGCTAAAGGTTTAGATTTATTCCAATGAATTAATGGATTTTCACTATAATTTTCTATTAATCTTTGTTCCATTTTATTTACTTCTAATATTGCTAAGGTTGCTACCATATGTTGTATTTCTATAGGTTTATGATTATGTAAAAATTGTACTTCATGTTCGTTTATCTTTTTATGAAAATTTTCATCTTTTCTCCTATATGGTCTTGTTATTCTTATTCCCCATGCTTTATATTTACATGGTGTTATTAATATCAAAGCCTTTTTTATCATATGAATTGGGTAATATTGTTCTAAAAAGTTTAATCCTGATATTACATCACTTGATGGTTCATTATATTGATTTAATTCTTGTATCATTAATTCATATTCTCCTATTTGTATATTAATATTTTTTTCTTCTAATTCTATCATATGAACTTCTTTTTCAGCACTTTCCATTCTTAATATTCTATTATTTTTCTTCCATTATTCTAGTGGTAAAATATTATATTTTTCTACTGTTAAATTCGCTCATGTATCTACTAGTGCATGATATTTTCTAGATCTATATTTTTTATAATTAAATTTCTCTAAAATGTAATATACTGCTCTCATTTTAAACTCTAGATAATGTGTCTAATTTATTCTTAAATTTAGCTTTTATATCATTCCTTTGAACTCTATCTTCTATAGCTCTTCTATATTCTTCAACAAAATGTTCTGGATTGTTAAAATATATTTCTTTTCATATTGATTTATTTTTGTTATCCTATTTATCAAAATTTTTATAAAACTCTTATCATTTGTTGGTATTTTTATCCTTTGGTTTTCTTTAAAATAATACCATTCATTATCTTCATAAATTCTTATCCTATCCATTAAACTCTAGCTAATATAGATAATTTATTCTTAAAATATCTTTTTTATTCTTCTCTAGCTTCAATCCTTCTTATCGCTATATTATATGTTAAGGGTACTTCTCTTATATGATTTTGAATTATATCTTTTAATATATCTTTTTGTTTCTGATTTTCTTGATCTAATTTCTTTATCATTAATCTTATTATACTTTTACTTACTCCAGGAACTTTTATTGCTCTTCCATTTTTTACATAATAATCATTTATCTTCGTTGTTCTTCTATAAGTTATTTGTCCTACATGTATCCTTTGTACCTTCATTTAACTTTTGGTATTATAATTGTTTGATAATTCAGATTAATAATTATCCTATATCTTCTTGTATTATATATGGTTTTACTTGTGATAAAAAGTTTTTTCCTAATATAATCTTATATTCATTATCAGTGTTTTCTTCTACCCATAATTTTATAATCAAAATATCTCTATTATTAAATCTTAATATAGAATTTGCTTTTGTTCCTTCTTCTGTTATTTCTATATTATCTTCAGTAAAATTTATCTCAACGATAATTTTTTTCCACTTCTTCACCTAGTAATGCTAATATTTCTATTCATATTGCATTTTTTCTAACTTCGAATTTTATAATATGCTTAGGTTTAGTCAGATCTATTTGTTCTATTGTTGATTTAATTTCTGTTAAATTTGAACATATTTGGAATTTCTGCCAATATATTTCTTTGATAAATATCATCTATACTTCTTGAACTATTACTTCTAATTAACCCTCTTGATTGATATTTATATTTAATGTTGATGTAGATGGTGTAGATACCCTTAATTCTCTTTTTCCTATATCATTTATAGTTTTCATTATTTTGGGTGTGTTTTCATAATAATCTATTGTTTTATCTAATTCCAATTTCAATTGTTTTGGGATATTTATATTTATTAGATCTACAGGTATTTCTTGTAATATCCGCATAAAATATTTATCTATTGTTATTCTTCCTTTTGTTCTATTTATATTTTATGTTTATTTGTAAATGTTAGAGCAAGCGTTTCACCCAAGAGGGGGGGTGAATTGGGTGATACTAAAAATTTTGTTGCAAATATAAAACTTGACGGTGAAATTAAAGCAGTAAAAAGTAAGGAGGAATATCACCGAAGTGTACATCGGGAGTTATACTGGTTCGACCACAACCACTTTGACCTACGTCCAGTCCTCGGAGCTCCTCTGAGAGTTTCACTATAACTTCCAAGATTTAGTGGGTTCTTGGCACCTCAGTACAAGCAAGTTCCTTCGCCTGGACACTCGCTCCCCCTTACAAGTTGTAATCCAATTCCAACTCAAGGTTCCACAACCTTAAGTTACCTCAATAACAAATATTGAGTTTGAATGAAATATCTCTCTCACAGAGTGAATAAGAATCACTGAAGAATAGAATTACAAATTTAAGTAAAACAGAGTAGTGAACTTGATGATACGTTCGTGTGTGTGTTCTTGTTCTATGACCTCTGTTTGGATGTTCCCATATATATAGATATATTGGTGATGACCGTTGGAACATTTTTTTCATGTCCGTTAGAGAGTACGCAGCCACTGTTAACTTTTCCAGTATTTGAAAAATATCCATTTGCGGTAGGTGGTAGTAGGTAGCATTTGAACGTTGCTTTTGACTTTCCTTATTTGGTAAGATCTCTTCATTTTTTATCTGTAAATATGCAAAGAATACTAATATAATGAAAGGTTAATCATATAGGAAACAAATCAATGAACGTTGGAATGATTTCTAAATTACTGGACTTGCATACTCGAGTAGTTACTCGAGTATCATCGGGAAAACTTTGATAAACTGCAAGTCAATAAGCAAACATAACATTACTCGGTTAGTGCATGGAGTAAACTAACCTTCAAACATTTGGAATTACTTGTTTACTCGGGTACTTACTCGGGTATGGCACACTTTTCTTCGTAGGTTACTCGAGTACCAACTCGAGTAAACCTTCAAATAAACTTTAAGTTACTCGATGATTTACTCCAGTAATGTTGGCAGGATTTCAAGGCCGAGAGCACTTCAAGTTTGATTACCTTGTTACTCGAGTACATACTCGAGTAAACATAATTTTTCTGCATAGCTTACTCGGGTAGTGACTTGAAGTTTCCTTCTAAATAACTTTGCATACTCGATTACTTACTCGAGTAATCTAGTTTAAATAAATGATTGAATACCTGCATACTTGAGTAGTGCCTCGAGTAATGTGTGATAAAACCAGATCAAGTTATTCGAGTACTACCTTCAGGTTTTGCTTACCACAGTGAGTAACTCGAGTAGCTCCTCGAGTAACATTGGCAGGGTTGAAAATGCTGAGAGCAACACATTTCTTGAAACATAGTAACTCGAGTACAGACTTGAGTATCGTTGGCAGGCCGAGAGGAACTAGAAGTCTTTTACATAGTTACTCGAGTAGTTACTTGAGTAACATTGGCAGGCCGAGAGCAACTCCAAGTTATTTACCTGGTTAGTCGAGTAACATTGGTAGGCTGAGAGCAACTAGAAAATATTTACCTTATTACTCGAGTGCTTACTCGAGTAATGTTGGCAGGTTACTCGAAGGTGTCTCTAGTTACTTCAAGTTTCTGTCTCATTACTCGAGTAATTCTTTAGAAAACTTGCCACTGATCAAGTTTCTCAGCTTTTTCTCTTGGCCTTTCTTCATTACTCCAATGCTTACTTCAAGTGAAGATTTGTCCCTGTTATTACTTTGTTCAAACTTATTTCTTTACCAATTCTTTTTCATACCATTCTTTGTTATCATCAAAACATGAGATCTAACATTCTCCCCCTTTTTGATGATGACAAAACTTGGTGATTTTGAACAAGATTTTTGAAATTAAATTCTCAAATAAACACTTCTTGAATTCAATGATAATTTTGAAAACCTTGTTAAGTTTATATTCAAAGTGTTTTGAAAAAGGTTGAAATTATAACGTATTCACCTTGCATACATAGTAAACTTCATTAGTACAACAATGTATCATAATTTAAAAGCTTAAATGGACTTGAAATGAAATCATAACTTAAATAAACTTGCATTAAACTTAAAAATCACATTACAAGATGAAAAATTAAAAAGCTCCCTAAATCCCATATACACCCATACACCCAAATGAAACTCAGACACTCCACAAAATCACACTCAAGCTCTTCTCCCCCTTTTTGTCTTCATCAATCAAGTGGAGGACTAGAAGGCTTGATTATGGAGATAGGCTTCACTGGAAGAACCAAAGAAGCATCTGAACCAGAAGAGTCAAATGAACTAGAAGATTCTGGTTCAGGAAGATTTAGTGGAGGGATATGAATATCTTCTTTTGGAGGAACAGGAAAAGGCTGATAGACAATCATGGTGGTGGTCTCAACCTTTTCTGAGGCCTCTCCCGAATGATGATCAGAATATGAGGGAGATATCTCCTTTGTATGAGTAGGAGGAGAAGGAATGGGTGTAGGAGTAGGTTGGCCTGAGCTCTGGGCGGTGAATCCTTAATGACAATATGGATGGTCTCATTGGTTTTAGGGTTATCCACTGAGTATAGAATATCTTTGAGTCTTGGCTCAGGTGGACTAGAGACTGGAGGTATGAGTGGCTCAGCCTCATATGGGATGTTCTCTGGAGGTGGTGGTATATGATCTAGAGATGAGAATGGCTCAGGTACAGATGATAATGGACTAGCAGAAGGTCCAGGACCCAAAGAGTCCAGTCTTGCCAGAATCAACTTCAAGGTCTCACCCTGGGCACGTTGCTCAGCTAGCAACTCCTTGTGCCTCTTATCCATCTTCTCTACCAACTAAGCCATCTTGTGATTCATGTTAGTGATCAGCTCAGCATTTGTGTTGGCAATATCCACATGGAATCCTCTGAGCATATTTTCCATAAAGTACTGAAGTGTGGCATTGAGGAAAGAGGGTGATGATATAGTGGCAGCTGGAGCCGAAGACTGAGTTTCATCCATTTTGCTAGTGTCAGTCTCAGTCTTCTTCTTCTTCTTCTACCCAGACTCCAGAGGACCCTTGAGAGGAATGTCAATGTTGAGCTTGCCAATTTGATTTCTCCCAACCGAAGTAATCCTCTCAATATGCTCTTTGCTCTCCAGATACCATATCTTATTTTCCTTCAGAATGAGTGATACAATCTGAGGATATGGCATAGGTACGGTAGTTTTCCCGTCTACTCTGTACCTTTTCATCTCAGAAAATATGTACTCCCCTAAGTCTTTCTGTTCCTTCAGGAGTATGGAAGCAAACCATCTAAAGTCTCTATCAGAGAAGTGGGTATAATTGTTGGCCTTGTTCATAAGGGATCTATAGTAGATATACCATAGAACCCTGTGATGATCACACATGTCACTAGGTTTGAAATTCAAAGGGCCTACAAGCTCACCAGGTTTAAGAACAGAGAAAATTTGGTTTGAATCAAGTTTGGAGTAAATATCATCTGGTGGGTTCTCTATTCCTAGCTACAGATTAATTCTAGAGGGTGAGATAAGTATCTTTTGGCCTCTAACAATGGTAGTCATTTCTTCCTCAGCTGAAGTTCTATTTGGTTCATCTAGAATCTCAAGGTTGCAGTAAAAATGGGTGACTACTTTTGTGCAAAAAGGAAGTCTAATAGATAGCCAAGGCATAAATGGTTCTAGAAAGGGACTAAGATCATGCTTCAATACCTCTTGAAGTACTTTGAGGTCCATATAGTGTGTCTTGCATACTTTTCTCCTTGAGAACTGAGTGAGGTACTTCTGGGACTCCTCTAGCTTGTTGACATTAAACCCCTTTGGAGGTTTGGTGATCTCCTCTTCTGGCAATTCTGATTTCTTAGAATGCCAGCCATTGCCTTAGCCACATTCACATCATATTTGGGCTTTTTAGGGTGTTTTGGTGTGAAAGAGGGAGTTGAGGAATCAGAAGGTGGAGGAGAAGGAGACTTAGCACTTTTGCCTCTCCCAGTAGAGGTGCTCTTCTTGGATTGAGCCCTTGTAACCACAGGCTCTTTAATCACAACACCTTTTGGTTTTGGTTGAGGTTTAGGTTGAACTTTGGCTTTGGATCTAGGAGTAAGTTTTCTTCTCTTTCTGGGAGGAGAAGAAAGAGGGTCAGAGAGTTGTGGGGATCCAGAAGAATCTGTGGGAGTAAGGTTTTTGGTTCTAACCATATTAAATCAGTGAAAGTTCAAAATCTCAGAAAACAGAGCAAGAAAAATGCGATATAGAGCACAGTGAATCTGAGCAGAATAGGAGGTTTCTGGGATTGAAAATTGTTGGGTTTTAACGGAAATGGTGTAGGGAAGAGATTGTGAAAAGTTTTTGTGAGAGGACAGAAGAATTTACTCGAGGAGATTTTTTGGAAATGACCGAGTTTGCGACAGATAAAGACCTAGAACCCGACATTACTCGAGGCCTTACTCGAGTAAATAGCCTGTTTACTCGAGTCCATACTCTAGTGATCATACATAAAATTTTCAAAATAATTCATTTAAAGTGCGTACCTGGCATGAATAATATTGTAATTATCCATGTATGTTCCATCGATCATTTTATAGCCATTCTAGAGCATATTTGAGTCGATTCTCATCAAATTTGTGATCTGGACCTGCAGTTACTCGAGGCCTTACTCGAGTAAGCTTCAAGTTTACTCGAGGCTCTCCTCGGGTAACCTGTCTTTTCTACTTCTGACTGTTCATTTCTTACCAATTGAACCATTTGATTTAAATTCCAGGTAACTTGATCCGTTACTTCCAGTTTTGGAAGACCATTACTCGAGTAAAGTGCTTCTTTACTTCAAGTTGTTCCTCGGGTAATGCTTCACTGTCAGTCATTACTTGAAGTTGGTACTCCAGTAATGGTGTCCTCTGATAACCTCTGTTTTTATTTCTCAAAACAGAGTTTCAATCTTCCTGCAAAACAAGTTTCTATATACTCCGATGCTTAAATTAGTAATCATTAAAACATTTTCAATTATCTTTATCTAACATTATGAGAAACTAAAATAACTTACAATTCATTGGGATTTACCATTCCCAATTCTCTTCTAATGTATAGAAATTGATCTTTTGCAAGGGGTTTTGTGAAGATATCAGCAAGTTGAAGATGAGTAGGAATGAATATCACTTTTACATCTTTCTTTTGGACATGATCTCTGATGAAGTGATGTCTGACATCGATATGCTTGGTTCTAGAGCATTGAACTGGATTCTTAGCCAAGCTTATCGTACTAGTATTGTCACAATAGATTGATATTTCTTTGAGATAAATACCAAGATCTTGTAGTTGTTGTTTTAATTATATCACTTGTTCACAAATACTTGAGACTCCAACATATTCGGCTTCCGTTGACGAAAGAGACACTGTATTTTGTTTCTTGCTGAACCATGATACAAGAGATCCTCCAAGAAATTGTCCTTGTCCGCTGGTGCTCTTTCTGTCTATCTTGTATTCTCCATGATCAGAATCTGAATATGCAACTAGATATTCAATTCTTCCTTTGGGATACCACAGACCCAATTCGGGTGTGTCAGCAAGGTATCTAAAGATTTTTTTGACAGTTTCGGCATGTGATTCCTTTGGTGCTGATTGATATCTTGCACATATGCCAACACTAAATTGAATGTTCGGTCTGCTTACCGTGAGATAGAGTAATGATCCAATCATTCCTCTATATTTTGTGATGTTGTAGTCTTTCCCTTTGACATCAGCATCAATCAACGTAGTTGAGCTCATAGGTGTGTCCGTGCCATTTGCTTCATCCATTCCATACTTCTTCAATAGCTCTTTCAAATACTTTGTTTGAGATATGAAGATTCCATTCTTTCTTTGTTTGATTTGCAAACCGAGAAAGAAATTCAATTCTCCCATCATTGACATCTCAACTCTCCCTGCATTATCTCAGAAAATTCCTTACATAGAGATTCATTAGTAGCACCGAAAATAATGTCATCAACATATATTTGAACAATTAAAATATCATCACGTTTTCATTTTATAAAAAGTGTTGTATCAACTTTTCCCCGTACAAAACCTTGATCAATAAGAAATTTACTGAGCCTTTCGTACCATGCTCTAAGAGCTTGTTTTAAACCATATAAAGCCTTTTTGAGTTTGAAAACATGGTCAGGTTTGGTAACATCTTCAAAACCTGGAGGTTGTTCTACATATACTTCTTCCATAATGTAGCCATTTAAAAATGCACTCTTTACATCCATTTGATAGAGTTTGAATCCTTTGATGCATGCAAAGGCTAAGAGTACACGTATAGCTTCCAATCTAGCTACTGGAGCATACGTCTCATCATAATCAATCCCTTCTTCCTGATTATAGCCTTTGGCCACCAATCTTGCTTTGTTTCTGAAAATAATTGCGGATTCATCAAGTTTGTTCTTGAATACCCATTTAGTACCAATGATCGGATGATCCTTGGGTCGGGGTACCAAATCCCAAACTTGATTTCTCTCAAATTGATTTAGTTCTTCTAGCATTGCTATAACCCAATCATTGTCTGATAAGGCTTTATCAATGTTAGAAGGTTCAATCTCAGAAATGAATGCAGAAAAACTTACTTCATTGAAAATTCTATTTCTAGTTTTGATCCCTTCATTCACATCTCCTATGACTTGATCTAAGGGATGACTTTTATTGTATTTCCAGGCTCTAGGTTGTCCTAGTGATTGCTCTTCTTCCTTGGTTTCATAAATTTCTGGAATAAGAGACTTAGAAATAGATTGACCATTTTCTTGATTTAAAACAACTTCCTATTCTTCATTAATGGTTTTGTCAGAGGATTCAAATTCATTAAATACAATATGAATTGATTCCTCAACAACACATGTTCTTTTATTGAAAACTCTATATGCTTTACTTCAGTTAGAATACCCTAGAAAAATTCCTTCATCAATTTTAGAACCAAATTTTCCTAAGTTATCTTTACCATTATTATGAATGAAACACTTACAACCGAAGATGTGTAGATGAGCAATGTTTGGCTTCCATCCTTTGTACAGCTCGTATAGTGTCTTTCCAAGTTTTGTTCTAATATAGGCTCTATTTGAAATATAGCATGCTGTACTCATAGCGTCAGCCCAGAAGACTTGAGACGCGTTCTTTTCATTCAACATTGCTTTAGCCATTTTAGTGAGTACTCTATTCTTGCGTTCCACGACTCCATTTTGTTGAGGCGTCCTTGGAGTAGAGAAATTGTGATCAATGCCATTAGTATTACAATATTCTTCAAAGGCTTGATTTTCAAATTCTCCACCATAATCAGTCCTAATACCTGTAATGGACATACCTTTCTCATTTTACACTTTCTTGGCAAGAACAATAAATTCTTCAAAGGTTTTATCTTTTGATGATAGAAGAATAACCCATGTAAATCTGGAGAAATCATCACCAATGACCAATGAATATAAGTTGCCACCAAGACTCTTTACTCTTGCAGGGCCAACTAAATCCATATGCAATAATTGTAGTGGTCTATTTGTTGAAATCTCATTTTTCAATTTGAAAGAAGATTTAGTTTGTTTACCCTTTTGACATGCGTCACAAATCAAGTCATTTTTGAAAGGTACTTTGGGTAATCCAAAAACTAAATCCTTTTTGAGTAGTTTTCCTAATTGATGCATATTGACATGAGCTAATCTCTTATGCCATAGCCAACTTTCATCAGCATTACTCAGAAAACAGTTTTCAGATTCATTTCTACTAATATCTAGAGTATAGCAGTTACCTTCCCTTTTTGCTCTGAGCTTAGCCTTGATATTCTTTTTATCAAGAGGTAAGTCATTCTTCTTGATAATTAAACATTCCTGAATCAAATATTACCCAGTTGTTTTTGTCTACGCTTTGACTTACACTCAGCAAATTATGGCATAATCCTTCGACATAGTATACGTCTTTGACTTGTATGCCTTTTTCATTTTTGATTTCACCAATTCCTGCTATCCTTTCGGATTGATTTCCTCCAAATTTTGCCTTTCCACCTTCCTTAGGTAGCAATGTGGTAAAACTTTTGAAATCTCCGGTCATATGTCTAGAGCATCCACTGTCTATGTACTACTTGCTATTTTTGGATGCTTTGAGACATATCTGTAATGAAATGACTAAGTCTTAGGTACCCACATCTTTTTGGGTCCTTTTGGGTTAGTACAAATAATTTTCTGAACATATGAGCCTTTAGGTACCCATTTGTAGGTTCCTATGTTTCCTTTCTTCTTATGAATGCATGAAGAGGTATAATGACCTTTTCTATTACAGTAATTACAAAATGCAAAAGGATTTGATGTATGCACAGAATGCTGGAAATAATTCAAATATGATTTACCTCCTGCTTTCTTTCTACCTTTCCTTTTATCTAATTTTGGATCATATCCAATTCCAGATCGGTCATTTACAAATCGTTGAGCTTTTAAAATAACATTTAGTATCTCACTTCCTTGAGTAAATTTTTCAAGATTTTTTGTAAGATCAGTGTTTTTCTTTTTCAAAGAAGAACAATTTTCACAATTCTTTTCTGAACTATCTTTAATTTCAATTTCAAGAGCTTTGTTTTTCTTTTTGAAAACAATTAATTCTTTAACTACTTTGATGAATTCAGAATGTAAAGCATTATATTCAGAGAGTAATTCATCATAGGTAGAATCAAAATCATTTACCTCTTCTTCTGTTTCTTCTTTAGAAACAAGACATATATTGGTTACTTCTTCCTCATCACTTTCTTCATCAGAGGAGCTATCACCCCATATAGCAGATACGAAGGCCTTCTTTTTGTTGAAGAATTTACCTTTTCTCTTTTCTTTGCTCTTTTGGTTGAGCTCTGGACATTCTGATTTGATATGTCCTGGTTTTCCACATTCGTAGCAAATGATATGATCTTTGCTGCTAGTTCCTCCTTTCTGAAAATTTTTGAATCCTTGACCTTTCTTGTAAAACTTTCTGAATCGTTTTATGATTAGGCCCATTTCATCATCGTCAAACTCCTCATCCTCATCTTGATTCTCTTCTTTTTCTTTTAGTGCTAGACCTTTCTTTTTCTTGTCACCAATGTCATCTAGTTTCCGTTTGAATTTTAGTTTGCTTTCATATTCAGAAAGACTTCTAAATAGAGAAGCAACTGATCTCATTGATTCTCTTTTTGCTTCCTCTATCGCAGTGACTTTGGCCTCCCACTCTTTAGAAAGAATATTCAAAATCTTTCGTATTTGGGTATGCTGATCATAAACATTCCCAAGTGCTGCAAGTTGATTAACAAGATGAGTATATCTAAGTTCAAATTCAGATGTTGATTCACCTGATTTCATTCGAAGTAGACTGAATTCAGTGACCAAGGTGTTGATCCGATTCTCCTTTATTCCCGAAGTTCCTTCATGAGCTATTTCCATAGCTTCCCACATTTCCTTTGCTATTGGAAGTGTGCAAATTCTGAAATATTCACTTTGACTTAAGGCACTTTGTAACATCAAAATTACCTTGCTGTTGAGAGTGATAAGTTTCTTGTCATTCTCATCATATTCCCCTGGCGTCTTTGGAATTTTTTGAGAATCTACAGTCTTTGTAGGTTGATAGTTTCAACTCTCAATCACATCCCATAGCCCATACTCAGTAGCCATCATGAATACTCTAAACTTTGCTTTCCAGAAAGAAAAGTGTTCGCCACTGAAACCTAGAGGTCTCGTGATGGATGCTCCGTCGGGAAGAATTCCTTCACCCATGCTTGCCATTGGATCCTTCTTAGGTTGTTATAACTTAACAAGAAGACCTATGCTTTGATACCAAATGTTAGAGCAAGCGTTTCACACAAGAGGGGGTGAATTGGGTGATACTAAAAATTTCATTGCAAATATAAAACTTGATGGTGAAATTAAAGCAGTAAAGAGTAAGGAGAAATATCACCGAAGTGTACACCGGGAGTTATACTGGTTCGGCCACAATCACTTTGACCTACGTCTAGTCCTCATAGCTCCTCTGAGAGTTTCACTATAACTTCCAAGATTCAGTGGGTTCTTGGCACCTCAGTACAAGCAAGTTCCTTTGCCTGGACACTCGCTCCTACTTACAAGTTGTAATCCAATCCCGACTCAAGGTTCCACAACCTTAAGTTACCTCAATAACAAATATTGAGTTTGAATGAAATAGCTCTCTCACAGAGTGAATAAGAATCACTGAAGAATAGAATTACAAATTTAAGTAAAACAGAGTAGTGAACTTGATGAAACATTCATGTGTGTGTTCTTGTTCTATGACCTCTGTTTGGATCTTCCCATATATATAGATATTTTGGTGATGACCGTTGGAACATTTTCTTCATGTCCGTTAGAGAGTACGCAGCTACTGTTGACTTTCCTAGTATTTGAAAAATATCCGTTTGCGATAGGTGGTGGTAGGTAGCATTTGAAAGTTGCTTTTGACTTTCCTTATTTGGTAAGATCTCTTCATTGTTTATCTGTAAATATGCTAAGAATACTAATATAATGAAAGGTTAATCATATAGGAAACAAATCAATACATGTTGGAATAATTTCTAAATTACTGAACTTGCATACTGAGTAGTTACTTGAGTATTCATTTAAGTTTACTTGAGTACATACTCGAGTTCCATCGAGAAAACTTTGATAAACTGCAAGTCAATAAGCAAACATAACATTACTCGGCTAGTGCATGGAGTAAACCAACTTTCAAACCTTTGGAATTACTTGTTTACTCGGGTACTTACTCGGGTATGGCACACTTTTCTTCATAGGTTACTTGAGTACCAACTCGAGTAAACCTTCAAATAAACTTTAAGTTACTCGATGCTTTACTCCAGTAATGTTGGCAGGATTTCAAGGCCGAGAGCACTTCAAGTTTGATTACCTTGTTACTCGAGTACATACTCGAGTAAACATAATTTTTCTGCATAGCTTACTCGGGAAGTGACTTGAAGTTTCCTTCTAAATAACTTTGCATACTCGATTACTTACTCGAGTAATCCAGTTTAAATAAATGATTGAATACCTTCATACTTGAGTAGTGCCTCGAGTGAAGTGTGATAAAACCAGATCAAGTTATTCGAGTACTACCTTCAGGTTTTGCTTACCACAGTGAGTAACTCGAGTAGCTCCTCGAGTAACATTGGCAGGGTTGAAAATGCCGAGAGCAACACATTTCTTGAAATAGAGTAACTCAAGTACAGACTCGAGTATCGTTGGGAGGCCGAGAGGAACTGGAAGTTTTTTACATGGTTACTCGAGTAGCTACTCGAGTAACGTTGGCAGGCCGAGAGCAACTCCAAGTTATTTACCTAGTTACTCGAGTAGCTACTCGAGTAACATTGGCAGGCCAAGAGCAACTAGAAAACATTTACCTTATTACTCGAGTGCTTACTCGAGTAACGTTGGCAGGTTACTTAAAGGTGTCTCTAGTTACTTCAAGTTTTTGTCTCATTACTCGAGTACCTACTCGAGTAATGCTTTAGAAAACTTGCCACTGATCAAGTTTCTCAGCTTTTTCTCTTGGCCTTTCTTCATTACTCCAATGCTTTCTTCAAGTGAAGATTTTGCCCTGTTATTACTTTGTTCAAACTTATTTCTTTACCAATTATTTTTCATACCATTCTTTGTTATCATCAAAACATGAGATCTAACAGTAAATACTAATCGTATCATAGCTATTATACATATTGTTGTAGCTTCGGGTAATAATGTATTCCTCCTAATTTATGATATATCACTATAGATTGATTTATATGTTCATCATTTCTTGATATAACAAAATTTGTATTTAAAGTAAATTTTAGTTTATGATATATTAAATTTCCTCCTAGTATTCCTAATATACTATCTTGTACACTACTTATTATTTTGCCATATGTTATTACTAATTCAATAGGTGAATTTATTCCTCCTTTAAAATATACTTTTACTAATATTTGTACTCCTACAATATATATTTTTGTTACTTCATCTTTGAATGGTAATTTTGATATTTCATTTTCTATTAAAGCTTTGCTTATTAAAGGTATTCTCAATACTCCTTTAGTTAATGTTGATTCAATAGGGTGCTTCTTTTCTAATATTACACAATGACTTTTTTTCATTTTTCTTTGTTTTTAATATTTTAATAACTTTTTGTATACAATTTTCATTTTTTACTTCTTCTATTTTTTTAAAAAAAAATTGCCCCCCTCCCCCTCCCCAAAAAACCCCTGGTGGTAGGAGGTTAGGCTGTGACAGGTGCCGGCCGGCCGGTCGTTGGTGCTTTGGTAGGGGCGCTATTCTTTTTTTTTAAAAAAAAGGTTGAAGGAAAAAATAGTAAAAGGGTTAATACTTTAAAATTTCAATTTTGATACCTGTTATTTTTATGTCATTTTCAAGTGTTAACAGACTTTTGTGGGTTTTGCAAATTCATATGGTATTTATTTAAAAGACATTTTTCAAAAGAAAATCCTATATTAGAATTTTAAAACTTTTTAATACCTTCCAAATTGTGATTTTTCATTTTTCTCGTTAAAACGAACAACCCACACAAAAATCCTATATTAGAGTGTTTGGCCAAGCATTTGGCCCCTTTTAAGCTCGGTTGGAGGCCAATAAGCCCGATCGGAAGCCAATAAGCCCGATCGGAAGCCAATAAGCCCGATTGTGAAATTGGAGTGTTTGGGCAAGCGATTGGTGAATCTGGCTTCTGAAGAAATAAACAGCTTTTGGTAAAAGCCCTTAGGTGGTGCTTCTCACTGAAAACTTCTTGAACAAAATTTTCAGTTAACCCATAAAGAAAAATGATGTGAAACAAGCAATACATAGGGAAGCATGCTTGTTGGTAAAGGAAGAAACAAATCAGGCCATACTTGACTCTTAACAGGCCAGGCTTGTTTTGCAACAAATAGGCCTGAGCTTGGCCTGTGGCCTATTATAGGCCTTTTTTTCAGTCTGAGCCTGCTCTGTACAAAGACCTGACCTAGCCTGAGCCCTTTAAAAGAGCTCGCAATTTTTTTAAAAAAAATTAATTCTTTTAGTTTATATTATTTTTTATTTATTTAATATTTTATCATTACATTTTATTTTTTTCCAATGTCTTTTCCTTTTTATTGTTCACCTATTTTTTTTAAATTTCATTTTTTTATTATAATTTGTTCATTTTATTATGTATAAGGTGACCTCCTTGTCCCTAACCTTTTTGCTAAATAAATATTTTTTTCATTTCCATTCCACTATTTTTCAACAAAATAAATCTATAATTTAAACAATTTTTTTGATTATTTTAGTTTATATTATTTTATATTTATTTTCATAATTTTATAACAAGCCTATGCTGTTTGACAGGCTTAACATGCTTTTTAGTGAGCTTAAGACCTAAACTTGTTCCTATTATCAAACAGGCTAAAAACAAGATAAGACATAGGCCTTACCAAGCCGCCTACGGTTTCCACCCCTCATATTCAGATTCTAATAGTATGATGTTTTGAATTTTTTTGTGATGGAAATGGTAGGGCTTATTTATAAATTGGGCTTTTACTTTTTCCCACAGCACCAGAGAGATGAAGAAAAAGGGAGTCGTAGAGGTAGAGAGCAATGTTTTAAAAGTCGGATCGAATGTTAAGCCGGAGAGGCTAGTGAGTCATGGTTTGTTTGCTCCAACCGGTTGGATCGGTGGTCAAGCCGATACTATAATTATTAAATAAAAATAATTTTGTATAAAAAAATATTAATTTATTGAATAATTTAAAAATAAATTTAAAAAATTTAATCTCATAATAAATTAACAAACTTATATAACAATATATCTCACAATTCACAAATTATTGGTGATAAAATATATTACAAACACAAATAAATATTAAATCAAAAACACAAAAAAGGCATAATGCTTAAAAATATTTAAAAGACCAAAACTTAAAAATGACAAAATAATATTAAAACATAAAAAAGATGCGACTGGCAATTCAAATTACCCCATGCATTTGTTCCAAAAACATTATACCAGGGATTTGTTCTACTATGAATGTATGTGATAGCTAAGATGTTTTATAAATTAATATTTTTGACATTTGAAAAAGAGAATGGTATAGGTAGCATTGTAACAGTAATGACTTACAGAAGTACAAGAATCCATGTTACTTTGTAATATTCATTTCACATTTGCTTCTTCTTTCTCTTTCTTCCTTTCATTTCGTTAGTGGTCACCTTCCTTCTGCGTTCTAGCTCCAGCAAGTTTAGGGTCATGGGCTAATGGTTAGCAAGTTGCAAGGGGTTTAGGTTTCATCTTTAGATTTACAGCAAATTTTTGGTTCATTATTTCTATTATTATTCAAGGAAAGATAGGGTGGCACTAGGTTTTTCTTCTAGTTCATCCTCTTCCCCTTCCTTCCTCTTCTTCGTTCCTTTTTTTCTTAGTAATTGTGGCTCAACCTCATCACCTGACTTGTTCAGTTCTTCAAGATTCACTCCGGCTTCCGGCTTAATGGCGGTTTCCAGATGAAATCCGGTTCTTGCAGGCTCAATTCGGTTAAAGTTCTAAAAAGGATTTCAAACAAAGAATGAGTTGTTTGGCACTTTGGCCAACAGTCTAGTCTGGTCGGGGTTTAAAATCATTGACATAGAGTGATAAAGAGAGCACCGGAGAAGGGAGATTGTGAGGAGACTGTAATACCCTTATCTTATTTTCTTAGTTTCCAGAGTGCTTGCGGAAAATGATATGCAGTTCGGTGGGCAACACAAGAATAGCATAAATATACTGATAATATGTGCATGATTACAGAAATTCCCCATAAGAGGTTGTACAAAATAATTACAAATAATATAGCCACACAAGGCTACTAAGGTGTCTAAACCCATCCTAGTGAAATGGAGACATCTTCCCATCTTTGTTCCACCACTACAATCCTCTCGTGTAGTTCTCTTCTTTGATCTCTGCATACCTTTTGTTTTACCTGTCTAAGTTGTTAGTAAGGGAGGGTGAGATTTAGGAGAATCCCAGTAGGCAACAGATACCATAATGCATACATGATAGATGCTATGTGTATGGCATGTTATCTTTAACTAGATGCATGCCCCATAATGACATTTTTGCATGCTCAATATTTCACGCAGCATAACTATAACCACAATATAAACAGAAATAGAACTGCATTATTCAAATATGCTCTACACAATCAAGTAAAAAAATTACATACATCATTTCACAAGTAGAGATATCAAACACATGCAAATAAGGTAAGTTCCCTATCTCTAGTCTCTGAGTCCTTCTCTTGTACCTTAAATAGGATCCTCGGTCTACATGCAAATAGCTCGAGGCTCTAAATTCAATCTTAAAATTCCAAATGTAAAATTTAGACACTTCCATAGTATTTCTAGTAGTTATATTAGTCTCTATTGAAAAATTATTAAAATGCCCCTGGGACTAGCCCGATCCCGCCGTACCCAATCTGACCATACTTTTTCCATGACCTGGGCTATTCTGACATATTTTCTCCCAAGAAATCCATTTTCTAGACTTGGAATTAGCAAATTCATTGCCAAAAGACTAGAATGCCCTTGGCAGCCCTTATTTCAGGGTTTTAGGGGCGTTTTCATAATTACGCTTTTTTCATGTTTTTCTGAAAAAGTGATCAACTATAACCCCACCTAATTTTCCCTCTTGAACACAGTGGAATCATCAAATTATTAAAAATCCAACTCGAACCCCCTAAACTAGAGGTAGCCTAAATTCCCAATTCCCAAGGGAATTTTGGTGGTTTTGAAATATGACTCTGCAGACTTACTCCTTTCTACTCTTAATCATTTTATTAACAATTTAATTATATTATAACCCCTATTTATTCTTAATTTGGCAGCATAACGTTTAAGATACAACTTTTCCAAAATTTATAAATAAAGCAAATCTGACAAAATTTCACTGATTAAATTACTCATAGTAGTCACAACAATCAATATTCAAAGTTTTGGAAGTTATCTTAAGCTCCGTCTTGCTTTTCATTCCTATGACCCTAGCTCTTTAAAAACCAAATTTTTGCTTCAAAACACCTTAAAGAACATGGAAGAGAAGCTTAGGAGAAGAGTTATACATGTTAAGAATGAATTCATCGAAGAAATCAACCTACCTTGTGAGATTTCTTCTCCATCTGTCTCTAGAATTCTCACAAGTTTTCTCTCTTTTTTTTCTGCATAAGTTGTCAGTTTAGAGGAGGAAGTTGATGGGAAGTTTTTTTTTATAATATTTCATAATTATCCCATAATTTATTTTCTCATTTTCGGATTTTTTTACAAATTCTGGCATATTTTTTGTCCAAACTTTGAAAACTCATAACTAAATTTGTAGACATTGAATGGGAGTGACTCCAAAGGATATAGAACCCTTATTGAGTCTATTTTCAAGGAAAAATATAGCCCTTTACCAATTGAAAGCACAAAATTTTCAAAATTAAATTATTTGGATGCTGTTCTAGAAAATCAACAGTTTTTTCTAGGCTAACTTTAAAAATTCATAACTCTTTATATATAGCTCCAAATATTACCCATTACATATCGACTTAAAGCTTAGGATGTCTACTTTTACCTATAAAATTTTATAATTTTTTTCATCATTTGGTCAACCAAAATAATATGACAATCTCACTGCCTCGTAAGCGATTTCTCTAGAAGCACTAGTCACCTTTCATTTCCAATATTTAATCCCTATAATCCAGAATTTATAGCTAAAGGCTATTCAAGGTGTGTCAATATTCACCATTTTATCCCATTTAATACCCTAAGGGTATAAGGAATTTTGTTGACCAATTTTCGAGAAGTTACATTTCTCACCCCTTTTAATAAATTTCGTCCTTGAAATTTTCTATACATAAATAGCCAAAAACTCTGAGTAACGCTTTCGCATATCTTTTTTTATTTCCCATGTATGTGTGTGAGATGCTTATTAGTCTCCACACATTCAACCAGTTACTATTCATATATGCTGCTTTTTTGTTATGCATTGGCCACGTAGTTCATTACTGTATAAAATGTTTGTCTGGTCTTACTGCCCAGGGATATTGCCCCATGCAAACATACATATCGAGTCTTACAGCTTTTGTTCTATGTTTTGTACTCATGGGTCACCCAACCCATTACTACACTAATTGTCCATCAGGACACTCAGTTCATCATTCTAGGCCTTATTGCCTTTTCAAGACACTACTTGGTGTATTTAGCCTTGTGGTTTATATCAGTCTACTCCCACAACACTGAGTATCCTAGTTTTACTGCCCTGTACAAACATGTACACTGTTTGTATTTATGCCTGCCTATCAGTGTTTAGGAGCAAATGACTATTTGACCCTTACTGGCTATACTATATGCACTACTCACTAGCCACACGATGTGCACAGTTCAGGATCAAATGCCTATTTGATCCCTTCTGGTGTGCTTGTCTCATATTCTGTTCTCAAATCAAAATCAACTATTACTAGTTCTTACAACATGAGTGGGTTAATTGATTCTATGGGGTTACAGCTGTAGAGATGTTTATGCCTCTACTTGACCCTATTGCAACAGAACACATCCCAATCCATGCCTACTTGCATCTGTGTAGACCATAAAGGTCGACTGTAGATCTGGGATTATTAACACTAGTGCTATTAAGAGGTATTTGCCACCATTCTACCCTACTATACTAGGGCTCATCCCAATTCCAGTTCAACTATGTCACCATAAACCATAAGGCTTATGTGACTGTTAACCATATATATTAATCCACTGTACACCATGCAGGGTGTAATACTATTGACCCTTCAGGTCATATCACTAAACACCACACAGGGTGTAATACTGTTAACCATACAAGTTGTGTCATTGTAGACCACACGAGTCTAAACATGATTGGATGATCAACCTTGGTGTGATTGTCAACCTCTCTCGTATATTACACAAAAATCACACGTATGTTCACCGCATTTCTGTGGCTCCCACTATGATGTTTTATACTGATAAATATAACATAGGTAGGGCTACATTGTTTAACCATACTTGTCTGACTACCTCAATTGTATCCCACTTGGCCTCTATAGTAACACACAATTTTTCATAGAAAATGTGATAAATAAATATGCCATGAGCCATATAAGTAATAGAATTATAACACCATAAATCTAACTGTCTAGTTGAATACATTATTATGGATCACATGATTGTATTGTTGGGATTTACAGGCACAACGGAATAACTTTAAAATTTTTGCCAATCCCAATCAAGGATTTATCAATGGCATTTAAACAGAGTTAGGAAGAATCATACCTTTTCGAATTTAGGGTTTTCGATCTCTAGGAACCAACACCTCTGATCGGCTCCCTCTACCTATACCCACACGAATGTTACTCTAATACAGACTGCGTGCTAACGCCTCCAATGTTTGCTAGGGTTTTTCTCGCGGCTCTGAACTCTCATCCTTATATGATTTTTTCTGCTCTACCATTTTTATAAACCATGAGGGCTATATTAAAATTTCAAAATTAATCTTGATTAATTTCAAAATTAATTAACCCTTAATTATCATCAAGAGCTAATTATAATTAAATCTGTGATATGATTTTAATTTAACATATTTATTTAATCCGAATAATGAGCAAATAGATTTAATTTATCCTTAAAAATTAAATTTGAGATATTATATCTCTACCATGTTAGTTACTAAATTTAATTTATCTAATAAAATTAAATTTAAAACTAGCATAATATATATAATAAAATTATCATATAAATATATACGTATTTAAAAAATACATATATACATATATATAATGTTATTAATTTTCTTTTCCATAAATTTTATTTTATATATATATAAATATAAAATTCGTCCACCCTAGATTAAATATTGTCTCGGGTTGGGCCATTCTTGTGTGCGACCCTGTAAGCCCATACGAAGTTGGCAATGGGCTAATAACTGTACTAACCCACAAGTCGCAAGCGACCTTTAACAAGATATTACAACTACCCAATTCATATGAGGATTGTTAACACGATGCAACTTGTCATATAACCATATCACATCCCTTTTGTCACATGATATTTCGGTCAAAGATGAGGCATGGATGATGTCATCCTCCTATTCTTGACCATTACTTTCCCGATTCTTGAGTAGTCTGCCAATAGAAATGGAAACTCCTTTCCATTGTAGTATGACCATACATTTCTCAGGCTTACTCATCAAGGGGCCTAATAATATCTCTCTACTAATGTGAGGGACAAATTCCATCTTGACTATTCATATTCCTCTACATAAAAAACCACCAAGCCCGATCGTAGTATTTATCATCACCCGATCAAATATGACTTTTGACTAGTTCAAAGCCTAACAATTCTCATGTAAGAATCTATCATGGCATCAGGTTGAAGGGCATTGTGACGTGGTTATACATGAGATAAACTTATGACTTGATCCATGCAGCTCTCTTATAGCGGGTCGATCCAGCACCTTGTACTCTTACATGTGCCTAAGACTTTAATTCATATTCTATATCTTATCAAAGTCATACTGGTCTTGTTTCATCTTTGTTCTCGCATAGATGATCGACTAGGGACATTTAGGACAATTTTTATGATTTATCCAAAGACACAGTCATCACAGTGAATATACGAATAATATGATAACATAATGGAGAAAATTCATAAAATTAATACTGTTCAAAGTACAATGATTGGCCCTTGGGCACAATTTCCAACATCCTCCCACTTGTAGTAGGTACAATCATCAATTTACCTAATTCCCATTGTCCTAACATGACAGTCATACTTTGCCTGTGCAAGTGGCTTGGTAAGAGGATCATCAACATTATCTTCTCTTGCTACTTTACATATCTTTATATCACCTCTATCTTTGATTTTTCTAATAAGATGAAATCGTCTGAGTATATGCTTGGTCATTTGATGTAACCTAGGCTCCTTAGCCTATGCAATAGCACCGTTGTTGTCACAGAACAAATCTATTGGATTTAAGATGGTAGGCACCACCCGTACTTCAGTAAGGAACTTTCTGATCCAAACAGCTTCCCTAGCTACATCTGATGCTTCTATATACTTAACTTCTATTGTAGAATATGATATAGTGCTCTGCTTGGAGCTCTTCCAGCTTACTGCTCCACCATTCAGAAGGAATACGTATCCAGATTGCAATTTAATGTCATCTTCGTTAGTTTGGAAACTTGCATCTGTATAACCAGTTACAAAAAGCTCATCATCTGATCCACCATATACCAAAAGTAAGTCCTTAGTCCTTCTTAAGTACTTTAGGATATTCTTAACAGTAGTCCAATGACCCTCATTAGGATCTTATTGATATATGTTGGTCATACTTAAGGCAAATGATGTTAGTGCAAGTGTTTCACCTAAGAGGAGGTGAATTGGGTGATACCAGAAATTTTGTTGCGTATAAGTAAATTAACTGAATATTTAAAACAGTTGAGAGCAAAAGAGAAATATCACCGAAGTATACACCGGGAGTTACACTGGTTCGGCCTCAACCACGTTGACCTACGTCCAGTCCTTAGAATGTCTCTGAGAGTTTCACTATATTCTCCAAGATTCAATGGGTTCTTGGCACCTCAGTACACAACAAGTTCCTTTACCTGGACACTAGCTCCACATTACACGTTGTAATCAAATCCCCAACTCAAGGCTCCACAACCTTAAGTTGTCTCAATAACAAATATTGAGTTTGTAATGAAAAACTCTCTCACAGAGTAAATATATAATCACTGAAGTACAATGAATGAGTATAAGAAAACAAAGTACTAAGAGTGTGTTGATCAGTGCATTCTCAATTCGTGTCTTTTTTTTTACTTCTCTTTGAATGCTCCATATTTATAGATGATTTGTAATGTCCAATGGAAGCAATTCAAACATGTTCATTAGAGTCATGTAGCAACGGTTGACTATTCTTTAAATTTGAAAAATATCCGTTTGTGGTAGGTAGCGGTAGGTGAACTTTCTGACTTTTAATTGACTTTTCACTTCTGGCATCATATTTTATTGTTTCTCAGCAAATATACTTAGAATACTAGTGCAATGAAGAGTTAATCATATAGAAAAAAATTTAATAAACATTCGATTAAAAACATAATTTTTGGACTGCCTTACTCGAGTGGCTACTCGAGTGATCATTCTCTTTACTCGAATAGCCCCTCGAGTAAACTTGTCAAAAATATGGCAGTGAGTAATTCAACATTTTTCATAGATATTACTCGGGAAGACATAGAGTGAGATAGATCACAAACCTTAGAAATATTTGATTACTCGAGTGGCTACTCAAGTGGCCATGTCTTTCCTTCACAAGTTACTCGGGTGCTAACTCTAGTAATCTAATTACTCAAGTAGTTACTCGAGTGGCAATGTATTTTCTTCAAAGGTTACTCGAGTGCTCGCTCGAGTATATACCAAATAACTTTACAGATTACTCGATTATTCCCTCGAGTAATGTCATTCAAAACTTGGCTGAGAGTTTGCTTACCTGGTTACTCGAGTGATCCCTCGCGTAATGGATCAAATAACTCAATAGATTACTAGAGTGCTCCCTCGAGTAATGCCTTTTTCTCATATGGTTACTTGAGTGGTTACTCGAGTAAATTGGTCCATTTCTTGGATGTGAGTCACTGGAAGATTTTTTACCTGATTACTCAAGTGGCTACTCGAGTGATGCCTTTGCAAATCATGTTACTCAAGTGGTTACTTGAGTAATAGTCTATGTAACTTTACAGAATACTCGAGTGGTCCCTCCAGTAACATCTTCCAAATTTTGGCAGTGCTTCTCTGGATGAAATTCTTTGTGACTACCCGAGTGCTTACTCGAGTAAACCTTCACAAAATTTGTTTATTACTCTAGTACTTACTTCAAGTAATGCTTTGCCACTTTGTTTAAATTCATTTGTTTGTCATCAAATCCTTTTATATCATTGATCCAATCTTTGTTATCATCATTGATCCAATCTTTGTTATCATCAAAACATATGGGATCTAACATTCTCCCCCTTTTTGATGATGGCAAAACTTGGTGATTTTAAACAAAGTTTTTGAAATTGAGTTTTCAAACATATGCTTCTCAAATAGTTTTCATATCAAATCTTTTGTTCAATTTAAACTTGAAAACTCTTTAGAAATAGCTTGTTAAAGATCTTTTCAAGGTTTTGTTCTTATTTATTTGTTCACCTTGCATACACAATCAAAAACTCATTAGTCCCACAAAGCAATATAACTTTAATGAAATTTAACTTTAGTAGCATAAAGAAACAAATTGCATAAGGAAGAATTCATTACATAATAAAACTTTAGAATTCAAAAATAAAAATTGAAAATTAAAAGACTTAAAAGTACCCAAAAGCCCCGTACACCCAAATCCCAATACATCAACTCAGCCATTCATCACAAAATCACTTAGGCACTCTTCTCCCCCTTTTTGTTTTCATCACAAAGGTGGAATCAATCATGAGGAGGAGTAGGTGGTTTAACTGCTGAGATGGGAGTGACAGGAAATGCCAATGATTCATATGAACTATCTGACCTTGAAGGATCTGAAGATAATGGTTCAGGGTCAGGAAGGTTCACTAGCGGTGTCTGAAGATCCTCTAAAAGATTCACCGGAGATGAAGGGTAAGGAACCAAAGAAGTAATTTCTACTTCCTCTATAGCAACCGGTGAAGACTCAAGCACCTCCTCTGTGCGTGTAGCTGATGTAATGGGAGTAGGTATAGGCTCTGGCTGATTAGGCTGAGGTGGATCATCAGTGGTGATGTGGATAGGCTCAGATGTGTTAGGGTCAGGCATAGAGAACAACACATTGTTAGGTCCACTCTTAGAGGGTCTATGCTCAGGAGGTATAGAGGGTCCAGGTTTAAGGACAGGTATGCGCTCAGGAATACCAGAAGGACCAGGAATAGAGAAACCCGATGCCATATCATCAAGTCTAGTAACAATTGATCTCAGAAGCTCACCCTGGGCACGCTGTTCAGCTAACAACTCTTTGTGCCTCTTGTCCATTCTCTCCACAATTTGTCCCATCTGCTCATTCATATAGGTCAAAAACTCCACATTGGTATTCGCAATGTCGATATGAAAACTCTTAAGAATATTCTCCATAAATGTTTGTATTGCAGCACTAAAGAAGGATGGAGAAGATGTGTTGGCTGGAGCAGAAGACTATGTCATCCATTCGACTAGTTGCTGTGTCAGTTTTCTTCTTTTTTCTTGGGACTTGCTTCTATAGGAGTCTTTAAGAGAATCTCAATATTCAACTTTCCAATTTGATTCCTCCCCACTAGTGCTATCCTCTCAATCGGCTCCATACTCTCTAAATACCAAATCTTATTCTTCTTGAGGAACAAGGAAATAAGTTGAGGATAAGGCATTGGAGTAGTAGGTTTTCCTTCATACCTATACCTCTTGATCTCATTGAAGATATACTCTCCCAAGTCCTTTTGCTCTTTGAGGATCAATGAGGTGAATTTTCTGAAGTCCTTCTCAATGAAATGAGTGAAGTTATTGGATTTGTTCACCATAGCTCTAGAATAGATATACCATAGGACCCTATGAAAATCACTCATATCACTCGGATTGAAATTGAGAGGTCCCACTATCTCACCAGGTCTTAGGATAGAGAATATATGGTTTGAGTCAAGATTAGGGTAATCATTATCAAGGGGTTCTCTATTCCTAAATAGGTATTGATTCTGGAAGGTGAGATTAGAATTCTCTGTCCTCTAACCTTAAAAGTCATTTCTTCTTCCACAGACTTCCTAACGAAATCATTAATAGGTTTGAGGTACAATAAAAATGCCTCACAACTTTGATGCAAAATGAGAGTTTAACAGATAGCTAAGGCATGTAGGAATCAAGGTAGGGACTCAGATCAAATTTCAATACCTATTGAAGCACCTTGTAGTCAATGTAGTGCTTCTTGCACACATTTCTTCTTGTGAAATGACTCAGGTACTTCTAAGATTCCTCAAGCTTGCTTACGTTGAATCCCTTTGGAGGAAATGTGATTTCTTTATCTCTCTCTTCTGTTTGCTTTGAAGATTGCCCTTTCTTTGCTTCCTTAGATTGGAAAGCTTCTTCAAGCATACCTACCATGACTTTGGTAAGCTTCTTATTAACTTTAGGATTTTTCAGAGGCTTAGGAGTAAAAGTGGGTGTGTCAGATGAATCAGAAGAAGGAGGAGATGACTCTTTTGTTGTTTTGCCTTTTCCAGGAGGTGAACTCTTCTTGGATTGAGCTCTTGTGGCAATGGGCTCTTTAATCACGACCCCTTTCACCTTTGGCTTGGTTTGTTGTTTGGCTTTGGACTTAGGTTTAGGAGAAATTTTCCTTTTCTTGGTAGGAGGAGAGGAATGTGAATCAAAGGGTTGATATGGTTCAGAAGACTCAGAAGGAGTGCTAAGATTGGGAGATTTTGTCCTCACGATTGTTATTTGAGAAAATTGAATGTTTCAGGAAAACAGAGACGAACGTCGCGAGTTTAGGGCAGATGATTCAGAGTTATCTAAGAGGTTTTTGTAGGTGTAAATCACTGGGTTTTGACAGTTATGAGAAGAGAAAAAGATTTTGAAAAGTTTTTGTGAGAGCACTAGGAGAATCACTCGAGGAGATTTTATGAGAAATGACCGAGTATTGACTAAAATAACCTAGAGCCCGACATCACTCGGGGGCTTACTCGAGTGATTATCAGCATCACTCGGGTAGCTACTCGATTGATCATACAAAAAAAATTTAAAATATAGCGAAATTTGTGAGTGTACCTGGCATGAATAATATTATATTTATCCATGTATATTCCCTCGATCATTTGATGACTCTTTAAAACATATTTGAACTGAAACTCAACTGATTTGAGATCTGACCTAGGTTCACTGGAGGCCTTACTCGAGTAATGTTGAAGTTCACTCGAGGCCTCCCTCGGGTAATCTGTCTCTTCACCTTCTAACTGTTCATTTCCAACCGTTGTGCTTCGCTGGCACATTTCCAAGTTCATTACTCGAGTGGCTACTTTTGTAATGCATTCATTACTTCAAGGTGTGACTCTAGTAATGCTCATTACTTGAAGTTGTCCCTCCAGTAATGTTGTCCTCTGTTAACCTTTGCTTTTCTTATTCCAAAACAAAATATTATGATCATGCAAAACAAATTACTAGAATATCCGATGCTTAAGTTAGTAATCATCAAAACATCAATCAATAACATCATCTAACATTTTGTAAACACTAAATAACTTACAATTCATTGGGATTTACCATTCCCAATTCTCATCTAATATACAAAAATTGATCTTTTGCAAGAGGTTTTATGAAGATATCTACTAGTTGAAGATGAGTTAGAATGAATATTACTTTGACATCTTTCTTTTGGACATAATCTCTGATGAAGTGATGTCTAACATCAATATGCTTGGTTCTGGAATGTTGAACAGGATTCTTTGCCAAGCTTATCGTGCTAATGTTGTCACAGTATATTGGTGTTTCTTTCAAATAAATACCAAGATCCTGGAGTTGCTGCTTTAGCCATATTACTTGTGCACAATAACTTGATACTGCAACACACTCAGCTTCTGTTGACGAAAGAGACACTGTAGTTTGTTTCTTGCTAAACCATGATACAAATGTTAGTACAAGCGTTTCACCCAAGAGGGGGTGAATTGGGTGATACCAGAAATTTCGTTATTTATAAGTAAATTAACTGAATATTTAAAATAGTTGAGAGGAAAGAGAAATATCACCGAAGTGTACATCAGGAGTTATACTGGTTCGGCCACAACCACTTTGACCTAGGTCCAGTCCTCAGAGTATCTCTGAGAGTTTCACTATATTCTCCAAGATTCAGTGGGTTCTTGGCACCTCAGTACATAGCAAGTTCCTTCACCTAGACACTCGCTCCACCTTACACGTTGTAATCAAATCCCCAACTCAAGGTTCCACAACCTTAAGTTGTCGCAATAACAAATATTGAATTTGTAATGAAAAACTCTCTCACAGAGCAAATATATAATCACTGAAGTACAATGAATGAGTATAAGAAAACAAAGTACTAAGAGTGTGTTGATCAGTGCATTCTCAATTCGTGTGTCTTTTTTTTACTTCTTTTTGAATGCTCCATATTTATAGATGATTTGTAATGTCCAATGGAAGCAATTCAAACATGTTCATTAGAGTCATGTAGCAACGGTTGACTATTCTTTGAATTTGAAAACTATCCATTTGTGGTAGTTAGCAGTAGGTGAACGTTCGGACTTTTATTTGACTTTTCACTTCTGGCATCATCTTTCATTGTTTCTCTGAAAATGTACTTAGAATACTAGTGCAATAAAGAGTTAATCATATAGAAAACAATTTAATAAACACTCGATTAAAAACATAATTTTTGGACTGCCTTACTCGAGTGGCTACTTGAGTGATCATGCTCTTTACTCGAGTAGTCCCTCGAGTAAACCTGTCAAAAATATGGCAGTGAGTAATTCAACATTTTTCATAAGATATTACTTGGGTAAGACATGGAGTGAGATAGATCAAAAACCTTGGAAATACCTGATTACTCGAATGGCTACTCAAGTGTCCATGTCTTTCCTTCACAAGTTACTCGGATGCTGACTCTGGTAACCTGATTACTCGAGTGGTTACTCGAGTGGCCATATATTTTCTTCAGAGGTTACTCGAGTGCTCCCTCGAGTATATGCCAAATAACTTTGCAGATTACTCGATTATTCCCTAGAGTAATGTCATTCAAAACTTGGCTGAGTTTGCTTACCTAGTTACTCGAGTGATCCCTCAAGTAATGGATCAAATAACTTTACAGATTACTGGAGTGCTCCCTCGAGTAATGCCTTTTTCTCACATGGTTACTCGAGTAAATTGGTCCATTTCTTGGCTGAGAGTCACTGGAAGATTTTTTACCTGATTACTCGAGTGGCGACTCGAGTAATGGTCTATATAACTTTGCAGATTACTCGAGTGGTCCTTTGAGTAACATCTTCCAAATTTTCGCATTGCGTTTTTGGATGAAATTCTTTGTGACACCCGAGTGCTTACTCGAGTAACAGCTTCCCTTACTCGAGTGGCTACTCGAGTAAGCCTTCACAAAATTTGTTTTTTACTCTAGTGCTTACTTCAAGTAATGCTTTGTAACTTTGTTCAAATTCATTTGTTTGTCATTAAATAATTTTATATCATTGATCCAATCTTTGTTACCATCAAAATATATGGGATCTAACAAATGAGACATTTGGTCAAGTGCATAACATGGAAAACATGATGTTTCCAATGGCTAAGGCAGAAGGAACCTTGCTCATACGATCTTGCTAATTAGGTGTACTCAAACATAGATCCTTGCAAGATGGCTACCATGAGACATGGGTATGTAACCCTTTTTTGAATCATGCATGTGTTAGAGTAGGGATTCCAAGGCCTTTGATTATGTCCTTGTCTCCCTTGAAAAATAGCCTTTAGACCTCCCCAAGTTGGTGTGGGCAATTAAGAGCAATATGCATGTGAGAGCTACATATGTCACAGCTAGGAGCCACTAGACCTTGAGAATGTGACCTATGAATGTTCACATTGTTTAGATGGGCCATGAGCTTATTGAGGTCTATTTCATATCTGTCATTTGGGATGACAAATTATCATACTCCCTTAAAGATCTTGAAGCATGTGAGACCTCATGGACTTGTCTAGCATCCAACCCTTCAAATTGTTGATCATTACTAGCTATCTTCTCAATTAAAGCCCAAGCTTCTTCAAGTGTAAGCAATTGAATAGTGCCTCCAGAAGATGAATCCAAACTCTTCCTATCTTGAGGAAGCAACCCACTATGAAAATATTGCACCAATCGAGCTTCTAGGATTTGGTGATGTAGACACTTGGCTAGAAGTTCTTGAAAATGACACCAATACTCATAAAAAGATTCATGGAGGCCTTGTTTAGCACCGAAGATTTCCTTAGTGATAGATGTTATCTTTGAATAAGGGAAGTATCTTTACAAAAAGGCACTCTTCAAGTTGTCCCAGGATACTAAAGCATTAGGATTGTGGTGAGGTAGCATCAAGAACCAGTCCTCAGCTTTGTTTTCCAATGTGAAATGAAAGACTTTCTGGCACATCTCATCTAGATCAACTCCCATTGGTTTCATGGAGTTGCACACAATGTACATATTCCTTAAGTGCCTGTTAGGGTCCTCTGCAGGTAAACCATGAAATTTTGGTAAGTGACTCAACAAAGGACCTTTCAACTCAAAATTAATATTAAATTCAGGACAAGAGAGAAAAGGATCTATAATATCAGTCCAAGAGGTAAGATCTTTGATAGTTCTATGATCCCCAATGGGTAAAGGTACGTCTTCTGGAGGGGGAACTGGATCCATGGCAAGATGGTGATCTACAATGAACGAAGAGCCAATATGAGAAGAATTATCACAAGTATGTGCAACAGCTTCAGTATCAATGACTTGTCCAAGCCCTACACTAGATGATTCAGCTTTCTTATCTTGTTAATATCTTTATCTAAAGGCACAAGTTCAGTTTTCTGAGATCTAGTCATGCACAGTAAGAAGACTCATATAGACACACAAATTACAGCAAAGTAATTGGTCAAATGGTCAATTGAAGAAGGGTTGTATACAACAAATATTAGCAACTTGTAGGAAACCAAGATAACTAATCTTTGACAACTAAAAGAGTTATCCACAACCAACAAAATTCAAGTGTCTAAAGAGTAAGACTAGTTTCAGCAATAACAAGACAAGTGCAGCACAATGTGACAAGAGGAAAATAGGAGTTTCAAGGTAAGAATTCACCTTTTAGGAGAACAAGTTGGTATATCAGTGAAGTAGTACCTCAAACCGCAAGTATGTAAGTAGAGTCACTGGAAGCACAACTTACAGAATGTGATAGCTACCTGAAATCTCAAGTTGCAACCAACAAATTTTCAAGGATGAAGAATGCAAAGTTGCTCACCATAAAACAATAATGAACCACATAATGGCCACTAAGAACATGATAGCAAAGCAACAAAATGCAATTTTTTTTGTTAAGTTTTTTTCTAAATGCAAATGGAATGCAAAACAACTATGAATATGAAAAATGACTAAACCACTGTCAAACACTCCAACAATGAACAACTACCTAAAACAAACTCAAAAACACACTAACAACCAAGAAAAATCAAAGAAAACCCTAAGAACAAACTAAATAAAAAACTTAGAAAAATACCAAAAAAGAAAGAAAATTCAGAAAAGTATAGCAAACCTTCGAATTTGGCTAAACTCCAGTAGACCTAATAGCTTTAGCTATTAGTCTTGCTTAGAATGCTGAAAAACTTTAACTTGTCAAATTTCAGAATTTTCTGGGCATAAATATTTCAGTTCCAGCAAGACAGTGCTAATCAAAAATCAGAATTTCACCAAAATTCAAATGAGTGTTACACACTTCCTCCTAAACTAAGACACACTATGACAAATGAAAAGAACACCTAACTACTTAAAACCTTAGCAATAATCCTCCCCGGCAATGGTGCCAATTTTGATGAACCCATGTTGTGTGAGTTCACAAAATAAAACTAGGTTTAAAAAAAATGTAGCGTAGTAGCTCAACCTAGGTCGTTCTTGTGAGGAGATTAATTTCCAATTTTCTGAGTAGTAAAGTGATAAAAAGCCTTAAAGTTGTGAGAAATAATTTTGAGAATTTGATTTTAAAACTAGTGAAGTAATCTAAGCTAAAGCAATATTTTTATATTTTTTTCGGTTTTCAAGACAAAGAAGCAAAAGGAATTGAAATTAACACTAACAACAAGATAAATTCAACAAACTAATATAATGATGAAATGTGATTCCCTTGAGTTGAGGTTTTAGTCTTCCTTGCTTGCTAATGATATGAATTCCACAATATGAGTCAAGAGGATGGAACTAAGTTACCACTAGCTCCATACTTGCAATAATCATTTAATTCATTTTACCGAAGCAATTAAATGAATACCACTAAATAATTCAGACTCAAGGAGATGAATAATCAACTTCTAATTATAGCTTGTAATTACCATTACAAATGTTCAACACATTCAGTTTAGTCATTTACAAACCACTTAACCAAGTTGGAATAAACAACTCAACCTACTCCAAAATTGAATCATACAAAGCTTAATTAATCAACTCCTAGCTCAACCACCAAGTTTATTCACTTGGCATAGAATAATCTAAATCATAATCACATACTTTACCAAGACATACAATTATGAAATAGAAAGAGAGCTTAAGGAATTCCATTGAAGTATAAAAGCTCAAACCATTACCCAACTCAAGGAAATCACCAACATTTTAGCTACTCATGGAAGAAGAGGAAGATGAAGCTTGATGAAGGAATGAATAATTGGCCATGGAGAACAAATGAACAGCACCGAATAGCCCTCTAAATGAAGCACCGAACAGCCCTTCCATCTTCAACCCATCAGTCAACCATATTATGTTCCAATACTCCTCCTCCTTTTCACACTCTCACAGCATAAATACTCCCCTTCTCCTTTTCTCTATCGTGTTGCTTTTCACTCCCCCTCTTCACACCAAGCCGCCACACTCCTTTATTCCATCGTGTTTTTCCTTTCCTATTCCCTACCTCCTCTCTTGTCTAGCCGCCAAACCCTTGTTTTATTTCTCCTTCGGTGTTGCACACCCTTTACATGGTCCCCCCTTCTCTCTTTAATTCCCTATTCGGTGCTTTTCTTCATCACAGCCTTTCATTCTTCACTTTAGTCCAGCCCTATCCATTATTCATTTCGGCTCATCTTTCCCAACATGTTGCGCAGCTTCTTTTCCAATTCGTTGGTCAAAGCCTCTTCATTTAATAATTCAATTGCTCCTATTGGTCTAGCCTACTTTCTCTTCATTCATACCTTCAATTCAGTCAACTCCTCTTTCTCCTTTTTCACATTTCGGTCCAGCTGTGCTTTCTTCACACCTCTCCAATTTGATCTACTCTTATTTTCATTTCAGCCCATCTCCAATATGGTCAACAAAAATGAATGCTTGCTTTTTCCTTCAATAATCAATCTTGGTCCAGATTTTCTCTTGCTCTTAATTGCTCTCTTCCTATTTCAATGGAATCCCCTTGCCTTTTAATTTATTCAGCCGCCACCTCTTCACAAAGACAATGGTCCCACTTTTCTTTTGCTTCTTCAATTCTCTAGGTTAAAAGTGAGTTATGCCATGTCATCACCTACAAAATTATATTCACCAAGGTAATATCTTTTGCTCACAAATAAAGAATAATGGGAAAAACAAATATTAATTAAAAGTATAACAATTTAACCACTATAATTCCCAAATTATTCTTTCACTAAAATCTTGCATTAATACTTGATTATGCCCAAAATATTCAATTAAGTTCCACAAAAGCCTAAGATTAATTAATAGAAATATATAACTATTGAGCTCTATCACCCACTGGGCAGAACTAATTCATAAGTACCTATAACTAAAGCAGCAACTCTTACTCTATTTCCAACTCGTAAGTCCACCTCGCCCTTCTTTAGTTTTCTACTATCCTTGAGACCCTGCATGTAATATGCCAAAAAGTGATTAAGGGCTAATTATTTCAAAAGTAGATGTAATTATTATCAAATAAACACTTTTGGAGAATTGTGTGATGGGAATTTGGTGGTTTTAGTGATTCCAATAGTTTCCATGTGAAAAATTTTGTGGGAATAGGTTTGATTGTTGATTTTGGAGCCATTGGACACATTGGTTGAAAATTTGAAAAACTGTTAAGTGTAATTTTGTGAGGGCAGTTAGATTGTATGGACATTTTGAATGGGAAAATGGTGTCTAAAAATTCTAAAACTTTCCAGTCCTAAATTTCACATTCAAGCTTCAAAATGGACATATAATTTGTGTCATTTTGATTTGTGAGCCAAGAGTTATGAATTTTTGAAGTTTGCTCAGCGAAATTGATTATTTTCTGGAACAGCAGGCAAAGATTAAAATTCTAGGAATTTTGTGATTCCATCTAGCAAAAGTCTATATTTTTCCTTAAAATTAGACTCAATAAGGGTTCTATAGGCTTTGGAATCACTCCATTTCTATTTTTCTAGAACTAGTTATGATTTTTCAAAGTTTGGGTAGAAATCTGAAAGAATTTTTAAAAAATCTGAAATTTTTGGAAATTAATTTAATAATTAAATATCATATAATATATAATATAAAACAGTATCCTTCACCTTCCTTCAGCCATATCAGATGCGCATAACAACTGAAATAAAGAGAGAATAGTTGAGAGAGTTTAGAGAGAGAAGGAGAAGAGAACTCGTAAGGTAAGCCAATTTCTCCGATGATCTAGTTCCTAACGCGTATAACTCCGATCTTAAGCTACTCCTTTATGTTCTTTAAGGTTTGGAAGCACCTCTTTTGGTGTTAGAAACAACTAGGGTTCAGCCAAGTCAAGGGAAAGCTAGTGGGAGCTTGAGGTAACTTCCAAACTCTTATATATTAACTATTCTGCCTGCTGTGGACAATTTAATCGGTGAAATTTTGCCAGATTGTCTTTGTGCGTAAAAATGGAAAATGGGTTGTGGGGGCAGTTATACTGCCCAAATTGGTACTAAATGTTAGTTGTAACCTAATGGAATAGACGATAAAGTGGTTAGGAGTAGAAAGGAATGTGTTTACGCAGCCGAAACCTGGAGAACTCATAAATTTTTGCCAGCTCTAGAAATGGGTCTTAGAGTTGGATTTTCAATGATTTGATGGTTTCATTAGGTTCAGGAGCAAAAATTAAGTGGGGTTACATTTGGTCACTTTTTCAGAAAATGCCAAAAAAGCATAATTACAAAAATGCCCATGAAACCTTTAAAGCAGGCTGTCAAGGGTATTTTCATAATTTGACAATGAATTTGGTAATTTTGAGTTTGAAAATGGATTCCTTGGATGAAATTTTGTCAGAATAGCCTATGTCAAAATTTCAGAAAAAGTACAGCCGGACTGGGTACGACGGGGCTGGGCCGGCCGGGGTCTGGGGGCATTCTGGTAAATTTTCACCATAGGCTAATATAATCACAAGAAACACTATGGAAGAGTCTAAAATGATACTTGGATAGGTTATGACCTATTTCCTGAATATTTAATATTTTAGGACCAAGTCGGAAGCAGGAAACGACACATTTTATGAGGCACACTAAAAGTTAGTCTTTGAGATAGTACTTCCCAACCCTTTAGGCATGTGTCTAGGCTTCTAGTAACCACCTAAAGAGTCCAAGTAATAATCAACTTTAAGTGTTCTGAAGGTGAGAATTTGGAATAGAGAATAACTTATCGTCTTTGACTTTGGTTTTATAGGGTTTAACATTTGTTCTAATCGCAAGCAGCCTATGCCGGCGCACATCAGGAAAGAACAAGGTAGTGACTCTTCTCTTATGTAATATGTAAATGTATTATATGTATGTGTATCATTGTTTTGTGATGATATCTGATGCTGCTACCTATATAGCTGGTGATAGATGTCGTTATCCAACGTGAGCTGGCGTTATACAGCGAGAGATGTCGTTATCCAACATAAGCTAGTGTTATACAGCGATAGTTGTCGTTATCTAGCATGAGCTGACATTATAAAGCGAAATTTATCGTGATTATGCATACAGCTATGAGTGCTGTCGTTGTGATGAAAGCCATGTGACATTGTGTTGCTGTTAATGCTGCTATTAATGGTTGCTTACATGCTATGTGTTTATATATTATACGAGTGATTTGTTACTACTTAGATTCTTTTGAATCTCATTCTTTCCATTGACTAACATTCCAAATAGGGCAAGTGGCTCCAAGGAGAATAGAACGACCAGGAGCGGTTAGGACTTTATAGGGATGTTATTTTGGATTGTTGGTTATCTCTTTTGGAAAGGGATTACAGTAAATTATTTTTGGGATGTAAATATTATGTTTGATTTTGATCATGTAATCTCCTAGTTGGAACTTATACCCTTAGTTTATACATGTATGAAACTCGGGAGTTGCCAGAAATTTGGCTATACACTCTGATATGTATAAATGTGATTTAACTGTATATGTAATTATATTCGATATTTGATCTTGAGACCAAGATAGGGATGAAGTTTTGAGAAAATTTGTGAAAACTCGACCACAGGGTGGGAGTTTAAAATGAGTTTTAAATTATCCGACGGCCTCCAAACCATTTAATTACGCACTCTTGAATTATAATTACTGTAATTAAGGCAGGGGGTTACACTGCACATTTGTACAAATGTGAGAACCACTTGCAGTATCTAATACCCATATAGAGGAAGTAGAAAAATAAATGTCTATAACATAAATACCTGAAGCAATAGCCCCACTATCCTTCTTGTTCTTTTTCAAATCTTCGACGTAGAGTCTGCAATTCCTCTTCCAATGACCCGGTCCATTGTGAAAGTAGTAGACTCCTTCCTTTGGAGGCTTTGCCATCTTGGGCGAAGGCTTGGTTTTAGGCTTGTTTGATCCTTGGTCTTACCACCTTAGCCATTACCCTTCTATTTTCCCTTCCCTTTCCTTTTTATACCCTTTCCTTTCTAAACCATCAAAACAGTACTAGGCTTTTTCATAATGCTCTACTCAGCAGTTTTGAGCATCGCATACAGATTAGAAATTAATTTCTCCATGTTGTAGTTCATAACAAACTGGTTATAACTCTCTGGGAGTGAGTTCAGGATCAAATTCGTAGCAAACTCTTTGCCTATGGGAAACCTAAGCCTCTCAAGGTGATCAATATAGCCTTTCATTTTTAATACATGAGCACTAACTGATGCACCTTCAGCCATCTTACAGGAATGTAATGCCTTTGTGGTCTCATACCTTTCTTGCCTTGCCTTTGTGGAACATTTCCTTGAGATGGACAATCAGCTCATGAGCCTCCATGAGTTCCAGATCTCTTTAGAGCTTTGGAATCATGATGGCCAACATCAGGCAACCTACGTCCAAAGAGTCATCCTTATGTTTCATGTAAGTATCTTTCATCGCTTTTGGAGCATTAGTTGTATGCTTCTTAGGAATGGGTTGATCTAGGACATAAGCCTTTATTTCCTGCTTGAGAACAATTCTCAAGTTTCTAAACCAATCAAGAAAGTTTTTCCTTCTCAAGGACTAATCGTAACAATAGTGTAGTAGTATTATTAGTCGATATGATTTTACAATAAAATATGCAAAGTTTAGTTAGTAAGCTCCCACTAAATCAACAACCCTCAATATAATAATTAGTGGGCTAAGATCTATATTTCGCCTAAATTTAAGTATGCTTTGGCAGGACACTTAAATTCAAGTTATTTAGGTAGGTAATCTCTTTACCAATTACATCATATGTAATTCTTAGATGTTTATAGGATTCGATCATCATATGATCCGGCATGTTTAATCTCATCTAATGCCTTAAGATCCAAAACTATTTTATTAATCTCAATTAAGTCAAAACAATAATGAATGTTATGAGTAGCACCATTACTCACGCTTGTCTCATCAAGATAACTCAAATGCATCCACTTTGGTGGTTTCCACAATTGAGCAATCTAGGTTTTGACAAGTATTTATTAATTGATGGCATTATGACTTAAAATTTGATTTGGAGGGCTTAATCAATTAGTTTTGTTTATATGAATGCAATCATTGTTGTATCTCATACGGATAACTACATATAAACACAAAAGTAGGCATGGAATGATCTAATAAAAAACATAATTTAAATGCGACACAACATGGCTCACCTAACCTAAAATCCTCCCAAGCCAATGAGAGGACTTCTCTAAATAAGAAAAGAAATACATTGAGAGAAACCTCGTTTAAACATATGAGGGGAGTGAGATGAGAGGAGAATGTACATTAAGACTATTCAAAGGAAGGCACGACATGCAGGCCGTATTTGAGTATTACAACCCTTATAAAAACTAAAGTCATGTTGTTCATCGTACTCAAACAAGTTTGAAAATAAACCACAGCAAGTAATATTTTATATAATATGAAAAGCAATAAATGTCTTGATTAGGTTATATCACACTACGAATAGTTATTCACAGCGGTCACGCTAAAATAACCGGAGCTTTAGAAAAAAAGGCACATTCCTTTTTGAAGAAATATTTGAAAATTTAAAATATATGAAACTTTTTGGCCCAATTTTTAAAATATTTGTTTCAATTCAGTTCAAAAGGATTTTGGCCCAGTTTCAAAAGCAGCCCAGAACACTTCTAGTCTGAATCATCTTCCCCACACTTTCGGATCCCTAAAACCCGAATAGAGATCCGAACTAGACCCAATTGTTCTTGCAACCAGCTGTTAGCTTCAACCACTTCGAAACCAAAAATGAAAAATTCCAGTTTCTGATCCAATCCAAAACAAAAATTGCGACGCCAGCAATAGATCACATACAATCGACTTTAATTAAACTGAAAACAGATTTCAAGATTGCATACAATACATGTTTATATTGCATACAATTCAATTTAATTATGACTGAAAACATATTTCGCCAATCATATTCGGACGTTCTCTCATAAACACACATATATATCTCATATATATCACATGTATAAGAACACAAACTCAATTTAAACACACAATTGAATCTAGCTCTAATGCCACTATTGGGATTGGCAGGTACAACGGAATAATTTTAAATTTTTCACTAATCCCAATCGAGGATCTCTCAATGGATTTTAAACAGAGTTAGGAAGAATCGTACCTTTTCAAATTTAGGGTTTTTGATCTCTAGGAACCAACACCTCTGATTGGCTTCCTCTACTGATATCCACATGAATGTTACTCCAACACTGACTGCGTGCTAGCGACTCCAACGTCTGCTAGGGTTCTTCTCGCAGCTCTGAATTCTCATCCTTACATGAAACTTTCTACTCTATCATTTGTATAACCCATGAGAGCTATATTCGAATTTCAAAATTAATCTTGATTAATTTCGAAATTGATTAACCCTTAATTATTTTGACGAGCTAATTAAATAAATTCATTTTAATTAAATCTATTATACAGTTTTAATTTAACTTATTTATTTAATCCGAATAAAGAGCCAATAGATTTAATTGATCCTTATAAATTAATTATGAGATATTATATCTCTATCATGTTAGTTATTAAATTTAATTTATCTAATAAAATTAAATTTAAAACTAACATAATACATGTAATAATATTATCATATATATATATATATGTATTTCGAATATATATATATATAATATCATTAATTTTCTTTTTCCACAAATTATATATTATATATATATAAATATAAAATTCGTCCACCCTAGATTAAACATTGTCTCGCGTTGGGCCATTCTTGTGTGCGACCTTGTAGGCCCATACGAAATTGGCAGTGGGCCAATAACTGTACTAACCCACAAGTCGCAAGCGACCTCTAGCAAGACATTACGACTATCTAATTCATATGAAGATTGTTAACACAATACAACCTGTCACACAACCATGTCTCGTTCCTTTTGTCACATGATATTTCGATTAAGGATGAGGCATGGATGATGTCATCCTCCTGTTCCTAACCATTACTTTTTCTATTCATAAGTAGTTTGATAATAGAAATGGACACTCCTTTCCATCATAGTATGACCATACATTTCTAAGACTCACTCATCGAGGGCCCCAATAATATCTCTCTACTAATGTGAGGGACAAATTCCATTTTAACTATTCATATTCCTCTGCATGAAAAACCACCAAGCCCGATCGTAAGATACGCTTATGACTTGATCCATGCAGTTATCTCATAGCAGGTCAATCAAGCACCTTTTACTCTTACAAGTGTCTAAGACTTTAATTCATATCTCCATATCTTATCAAAGATATACTGGTCTTCTTTCATCTTGCTCCCTTATAGATGACCAACTAGGGACATTTAGAACAATCTTTATGATTTATCCAAGGATACAGTCATCACAGTGAACATGCGATAACATGATAAAATAGTGGAGAAAATTTATAAAATTAATAATGTTCAAAATACAATGATTGGTCTCTAGGGCACAATTTTCAACTTTTGCGACCCCTACTTGTGCCCTCAATGGCTGCATGCATTATTCAGGATCATATTACTATATGATCCCTACTTGTAGCCTCTCTGGCTCCATACATTATTCAGGATCATATGACTGTATGACCCCTACTTGTGCCATCACTAGCTGCATGCATTATTCAGGATCATATGACTATATGACCCCTACTTGTGCCCTATTTCCTGCACAAACAACTACCTGCCAAAAGATATTTCTCTATCCCGCACAGACGACTACCTGCTAAAATGTTTCTCTGTCTTAATTGGGTTCTACGCCCCAACCAGGCTATGTGTCTACCACTCGTGTCACAAAACATGACATATAGATAATCACATAGTGTATGATATTAAATTACATGACATATAGAAAGTCACTACACTAATCTTTCCTGGATGATATTAAATTTCTAATTTTCCCTTGTTCTGTGATCTACTGCACCGCTCGCAGCTCATTACTATGATCCTTGTTTAATGTTCGGCTAACTTGCCCTATGTTCGCACCCTCTCTAAAGTTTCTCAAAATCATAAAATCACCATGTGATATTGTGTATTTAAAACTATATGTTTTTGAAATTCAATAATTAAGAATAAGCCATAGATTATAATTGTTTCTTATAAAAAGAAATAGATGGAGTATTATTTTTCTTCGGCGGTTCAATAACCCGTAGAAAATCTAAAATCTTATACACCAATTGGAGAACCCGTATAAAAGTGCCTTTTTAATCCAGCTGGTAAAAAAACCCTTTTACGTACACTATTGTCATACATCTCATTTAAACATTTTTCCATTTGAGTGCCACTTGAGATAGCGCCTTTGTGGAAGAACTATCTTCTTTGAGTGCATTAACGGAAGCATGGCTTAGTTCCTTCATTCTCTTTTGAATCTCTCTACCTTCTTCATCTTCCATTAAAGTTCTCACCACTTTTGCAACCTCTTCCCTCTGTACTATGCCATTTTCGTTAACCTTTGGCCTCAACGCCACCTTCAAATCATCAGTTAACATAACAGCATTCATCTTTTGCTCTGCAAAAAGTGGCCAAGCTATCAATGGCACGCCATTTTGTACACTTTCAAGTGTAGAGTTCCAACCACAATGACTCAAGAACCCACCAGTAGAATTATGACCAAGGATTGGAATCTGAGGTGCCCAAGAAGGAATAACAAAACCTTTCTCTTTGGTTCTCTCCAAAAACCCTTCTGGCAAGAAATCTAAAGGATTATTCTTATTTGATGAACCAAGGTAAGCATCATTAACCGAATCACTTGGTGCTCTTAGGACCCATAGGAATTTCTGGCCACTTAATTCCAAACCAAAAGCTAGCTCATTGATTTGGTCTTGAGATAGGGTCCCACCACTTCCAAAAGAAACATACAAAACAGAGCTAGGTGTTTGATTCTCCAACCACTTCATACACTCCGACCCTTTTTCCTCATTGTTTGACCCGGGTTGAGTGATAGGTCCGATCGGGTACACAGGTGGATACCCACTTTCGTTTTGTGACAAGGTTCTTGTTGCCCTTTCTTCCATCTCCGTGAAGCTATTAACTAATAACCCATCAACAGACAACAATCTCTCGCTTCGTTGGAGAGCCAGTTTGTAATATTCGGCTGATCGATTTTGAACCGGTTCAGGTAGATCACTACCGTGGAGCGGGACACAACCCGGAATCAGGATAGGCTCAGTTACATCTCTAAATTCACCAGAAATATTTTCATGGAGGGTTGGAAGATAAAGGCAATAGGAAAGAGTTGAAGCAGATGCAGGGAAGTAAATGAAAGACATGGCATTTTGACTGAGTTCCTTTGCGAAACTTAGTGCCTCGGACGCGAAAGGGTCAGCGACTAGAGCTGCCAAAGGAGATTTGGAGTTCAAGGACATCAATTCTTGACGTAAAGAAGGCAAAGATTTGGTGAGTGTGAGTTGAATTTGGATTGATACGTGAGAGTCTTGGGGTAGGTCCTGTTTGTTAATAGGGGGAAGGAAAATGGATTCAATGTTTGAAGGAAGAGTTTGAAGGTAAGCTATGGAGGAACTAGGGGGAGACTCTAGTGAAGGGATAATGAAGGTGACATGAAAGTTGGGATGAAGATGAACAAGTCGCTTTGAGAACTCAAGAATAGGTATGAGATGGCTAAAGCCAGGACTGGGTACAACAGCTATGTGAGTTTTTTTCTCCATGGAAACTTGGGAACGATGATGAAAACTTGGATCGGCTCTTGTGAATTTGTGTGTTTCTGGGTTGAAGTCTTGAAGATTTGATGTGCTTTATATAGAAGACATGTTCTGCTATTACCAGGGGCTGCGCAAGGGAATTTAAAATCTCTAAGATTTGTCCACTCTTCTCTCTTTAATGGCTATTATTATTGTTAGGTACCGATCTCGAAATTTTTTTATCCTTTTTTTTTTGTTTAAACTATTATATTCTATATAACATGCGTAACAATTTGATATTTTACTTGGAGGAAGTGGTGTAGTTTTGAAATTTTTAGCATTTTCAAAAAAACTAATAAACTAAAACTGCACAATTTTAGAATATCTTTCTTTAAAAATTGTAAGAAAAAAATAAAATCTCATCATCAAAATGCCATTCGTATAATCTAATAATCTAAAGCTAAGGAATGAAGAAAAATATGTAAATGTTGTGGGGACCAGGAAAAGAGGCCCCTGGCCATATATTATTACCTGTTCATAAAGCTTTGTTTTATGCTCCACTGTGTGGTTTGTTTTACTCTTTTGTTTGCCTTTAATTATGACAAAGCAATACAGAAGAATATATATATATATTACTCGAAACAGACAAAAGGAAAAGAAGTGATGTGAGTGATCACGTAAATACGTAATGACAATTCTTTTTCGTGGGAGTATGAATCTGGCCATGTATCTGAGACAAGCTATGAAATATGGTAGTAGTATGAAAATGTTAATTAAATCTTCGGTTCACAATGAGTGTAAAAGAGAAAAATATCACTGAGAAATGGTGAATTTGTGTTGAACTTCCAAAAAAATGGACCTTCGAGTTTTCGGAGCATCCAAAAATTTGAACCAAACAATTATTGCCTCTTCATAAATTAAAGCTTTATTTTAAGCTTTGTTTAGTGCTCCATCGTGTGGCTTGATTTCCAATTGGCCTTTAATAACACGACAGGGGAAGCATATTTTACTGGAAATTTCAGACAAAGGAGAAGAGATGATGTAAGTGATTACGTCTTCTATATAATAAAATTTCAGACAAAGGAGAAGAGGTGATGCAAGTGATTACGTCCTCTATATAATAATTCTATGACAATTCTTTTCACCGGACCAACAAATAGTATATGCCGCTGTGGAAACTACCTCAAGGTAATATGCTTAAAATTGATACTAAATTGTGCCTTTTCACAGCTGCCATAGCTTTTGTAGTCTAGGATTCAAGTGGTTGGTTGCTGGGTGAGGTACGAATGATCGATGCTACATCGGCATTTATGGCTGAAGCAATTGCTTTTCTTCAAGCCTTAAAATTTGCCCATGACAACCAACTTTTGGTTATCTATTTTGAGTCAAATATTCAATTATTGATTAATTGCATTATTAAAGACTCTCCTCTTTATGGTTGGAGGTGTATAAACATCCTTGAGAATATTCAAGAGTCAAAGAAACTAATTAGAAACCATTTATGTAATTGGATTTTCAGGAAAACAAATTTAATAGCCGACTGGGTTGTTAAAGCTACACTCGTTGGGGATTGCCCAAATGACTAGGCCTTGCAACCCCCGGATCAGTTGAGGAGATTGCTGGAGAAGGATTTAAAGACTATTCCAAGAGAACCTGATCAATATATTTTGCTTTGTTTGGGGTTAGGCCCTTTTTTTTATGTTGTTTTGATGAATTGGTGTTGCTATGTGTTGTTGCGAACATATGTATGGACTTGTATTAATTGAATGACTGAAGCAATATTTCTATGGCGAGGGGAAAAAAAACAAATAGTATATGCACAGTGCATACATATTTCATCCTTTTTTAAAAAAAGAATTACATAAAGTTTTATTCCGTCCCTTAATTATACAAGGGTTAAAGGGCAAAAATACCTATAAGCCTTTTTCAAAAATGCACACACCAACATAATTTTTTTTTTTTTGTGCAAAAGCAACCATGAACTTTCAAAAATGGGGCGAAAGTGAGACTTCCTTTAAAACTAATTAAGAGGTGTTTACTCCAATGTAAAAGTATCAAAACACCTCTAACTCAAAATGAAGGAAAATAAAGAGAAGAGACTTGCATACTGGGGCATGTTATGAGTGTAAATGGTCTATTAGAAAGTGCAAGTGTACACTGTCATCAACAAGTAATATAGAAGTAAGTAGAGTATTGTTCCCTCAAGGATTGATTACTAAGTACCAAAATGAGTAATTCTAACTCTATTTAGTCGATCAGTTAGTTGGTGATTGAGAGTACGAAATAAAATATAAGTAAATATGAATGCAAATGATATGAAATAACTATTGAGAAAAAGCCTTAGGGGTCAGATTTCACTTAACAAATTCTGGATTGATTCACTTATCTATTCTAGCCCAGTTTATTCCACATGATTGATAGTCGAGTTTCCCTAATTTAATTACTAGCCTCTTCCAAGGTCAAGCAATTCTATAATTAATTGCTAATCCAATATATTCCTATATGAATTAAGCAATCAATTATGCATTTAAATTTGTATAACTCTATAAGACTACACAACTCATATGAATATATTCCTATTTTATATGTAAATTATGGTTTTAATTATAGGGTCTACACACATGTATCTCCTTCCGGTCTCAACATATATATTGAAATCATTCAAAAGATGGCCAATCAAATGGAAGCATTAAGAATAATAATCAAAACTCAAGGATGAAGGAAAAATTAAAATTAGATTTAATGAGTTAAGATTCAATCCGTTATTAGTAAGCTACGTTATCATCCTAGGAAAATGAAAATTTAGCTCATGAAAAAATTTAAAACAAAGAAAAAATAAATTGACATTATATAAAACTAAAATGAAATCCTCATAAATACTACATAAAACTTGAATATTAAATTCTCAAACCTAAATATACAACCAAAAGATGCATGAAAAATGGAAAAATTTAGCCGTCCCTTTAGGAGGTAAAACCTTCCATGTAGGTGGCATGCAAAAAGTAATACAATGCATAAAATTAACTCTAAAATGGTATATGTGGGGAGGAGAGGAAAGTAATGGATATGAAATTGTTGTAAGTAAAGAAGAGAAGAGAGTAATGGATATGAATTAGTGTCTGAAATGTGAAGGAGAGGGTGGCTATATATAGGGAAGAATGGAGTAGGGTAGATGAAATAGTAGGTGAAGTAGTAGATAGAATGTGGTAGGTGAAGTAGTTGGTGAAAAGAAAGATGAAGTAGTAGATGAAATACGGTAGATGAAATAGTAGGTGAAAAGGAAGATGAAGTGGTACATGAAATGATTGGTAGAATAGTAGATGATTCCCGCTTTCAACTTCCAAGCAAACTTTGAAATCCTTGGAGATAGAACTGGATTTTGGTCTCAACATCAAAGTTGTAGAGCTCTTTCTTAACTTTCTATTCATATAAAGAACGTCCCAATCCGACATCTAGAACTCCAGATATTACCTAAAAATTGAAAGAGGGTATAATTTAGTATTTTTCAAGAAATTCTATTTTATGCCAACATCATTATTTATTTATTAATTACACCTAAATTTATTAAATTAAACTCAAATATCATCCATAAAATCATCATATAAGGAAAAATAAATATGCAAATATTTTATTTATCAAATTCCCCCACACTTAGCTCTTGGACGTCCTCGAGACTAATTAGTACTAACAAAATTAGAAGTGTCAAGTCATAAGTAAGAATACAATTGAAAAATAAAGAGATCATAGTATTCATGAATCAACGAAAATATAAACTGGTAATTTCATTTGAAACTGAATAAACCGAGTTTGTAATTATGACTCATTCTCCCAATCTCTTAAGTGTTTAATAGTAGGTGTTTCTCTCAAATTCAACCGAAAAAATTGCACTAACATAGGCTTGCTAAAAACTCAATCTCCACTACCTAATTCACATGTATAATTCAAATTAAAAGGACTTATTAAGGGTTGTAATGGGGTTAAGGTAAACAAAAACATGAAACTAATAAAATGCGTCTCAGGAGTTAAGAATAACTCCTTACTCTGCCATTTTTTTTCACACCCCATGCATCTAATGGTTTTACTAACCTAAAAAAAATTTCTCCTCCCCAACCTAAATCAAACATTGTCCCCAATGTCTTCTAGAGCTTAGAAAAAGCTTTTTTTTTTTTAAACTTAAACACACAATAAAGTAAAACCAAGAGATTAAGGAAAGTTACAACCGAAGAGTGGTATCTGGGTTCTACTTCTGACTGCTATTTGAAGATTGCCCACCTATTTGCTTGACGAGTAGATCTGGTTTAGGTTCATAGGTTTATAGTTGATCGAGAAGCCAATCAGTAGTTGGTGCAGTAATTATGGAGTAGCGAGTTGCTTGGGGTATGAATCCTATTTCCACAGCATGATCAAAAAAGCATAACAATCATCATAAAAACCATTAACATTTAACAATCCCAATGGCATTTTTTGATAGTTCAACTTAGCCCAATATGCAACGCTAGAGATCCCACCCAATGTCTCTAAACCACCAGGTAGAGCAATAAAAGCTTGAGCATGGTAGAACATTTGTCCCATACGTTCAGGAAAGCTTGAAACCTGCAACTCTTGTCCAAAGGAGAAGATATGGCCTTCCAACTCCTTCACCCTTACACTCAAACCCTTACTTCTATTCATGGATGCAGAAATGGCCACACTTCCCCTTAGGCCCTGGATGCCTCCCCCATATACAAAATTGATCTTTTTAGCGGCTAATGCGCTTCCAAGTTTGCTTGCTACTATTATAAACTTTACATCCTTACCCATATCAATTTCACCAAAAATGCAGATAGATGTAAATCTACATCTTTATATGATACCCTTTTTCATTTCTTTTCTCTCGGACCATTTGTGCTTACAAGTGGAAGATTGCATATTTACAAATGAAAGAGTACATATATATAACACTAAAGCAATGACAACAAAATCATACAAATCACTCATTTTTCAAAAAAATTTTGAAAAACTGATATGAATGACCGATGTAATTTGCGTGAAGAAAAAAACAGAAAGAAAGTCAAAAGTTACTAAGAAGATAAGACATATTAGACAAAAGCTGCTAAAAAGATAAGATAGATTAGACAAAAGCATGATTATGTACAGTAGTTGTGATTTTTGGCTCACATCTTCCTCTGGTTTTATGTCCAGTAACGACTTAAACGCTCTATGAATCGAGGATTTACTTCCCATCCAGTTTTCTTATAAACTGGAAAACAGGGTCTTTTGACGTCAGATTCCCAAGACAATAACGCTCTTTCTCTCTGTTGAATATGTCCACTAAATCAAGAAGAATACGGTGAACATCACCACTTGGATGCATTTCAAGAGTTTGAATGATATCATCCAGTGACTCCTTACTCAGTCCATCCTTTATAAATTTAATTTTATCTTCTCGATTTATATAAACAATACCTTTACTTCTACAGTGCTGATCACAATTCCACCTTGCACATTTATGGCAGACATTCATTCATTTAGCTCTTCTCTTTTTGGAGTAAGAACTTCTTCCCATTCCTGGTAAAGGTTGAACAAATGATTTATGAATCTCAATGATCCAGCGTATGTCCACAAGAAAGCCCAAATGCTTGAATATCTTCATCCTTTCAAGTCGAATGTTATAGATCTTCCTGAGCACATCTTTGGGAAGAGTGGGGAACCTGTTCTTAAGCTTTACAAGAGATTCCTCCATGGAAACATAAAATGAAACTGATGAAAACTAAAATTCTTCACCCAGTGTAGTGTGTTTCGGTGAATAGGAAAGAAAAATGAGAGAGTAGGAAAGAAGTTTGAGAGAGTATGAAAGAAGTTTTGGGTTGCCTCCCAAATAATTGCCCTTCTTTAACGCCTTTAGCTAGACAAATACCAAACAAAAAAATTTTATTTTTTTAAAAAAAATTACTAGATTGAGGACTTACCTATTGGTTCCTCATATGTGATGACAAATTTCAAAGTTTTGAGTACACCTTCATTATATTCTTTGAGCCTTTGCCCATTCACTTTGAATTTTCGATCACCATCTTGAATCTCCATAGTTCCATATGGCCATACTTGAATCACAGTAAAAGGACCTGACTACCTTGATCTCATCTTTCCTGGAAAGAGCTTTAACTTAAGTTATATATAAGCACTTTTGTCCCAATGTGAACTCTCTCCTCAAAATTCTTCTGTCATGCCACATTTCTGTCTTCTCCTTGTATGAATTGGCATTTTCATAAGCTTGTTGTCTGAATTCTTCAGGCTCATTGAGTTGGAGAAGCCTTTTCTCACTAGCTACCTTTAAGTCAAAATTTAAGCCTTTTATTGCCCAATATGCTTTATGCTCCATTTCTACCAGAAGATGACATGCTTTTCCATAGACCAATTGATATAGGGATGTACCAATTGATGTCTTGAAGGCAATTCTATAAGCCCAAAGTACATCTAACTTCTGTGCCCAGTCCTTCCGATTGGACTTCACCATCTTCTCTAAAATCCACTTCAGTTCTCTGTTTGAGATTTCCACCTGCCCACTAGTTTGGGGATGATATGGAGTTGCAACCTTATGAGTTACTCCATATTTAGCTAATACCGACTGAAGCTGCTGATTGCAAAAATGCCTTCCTCCATCACTAATAATAGCTCTAGATACTCTAAATCTTGTAAAAATATTTTTCCTCAAGAACTTCACAATTACTCGAGAATCATTTGTAGGAAAGTCAACTGCTTCAACCCACTTGGAGACATATTCAACAGCTACTAAAATGAACTGGTTACTAAATGAGGATGGAAAAGGCACCATAAAATCAATCCCCCATACATCAAAGAGCACAACTTCTAAGATGTTAGTTAAAGGGGCTTCGTGTCTCCTTAAGATATTTCCTGTTCTTTGACATCTGTCACAAGTTGTCACAATTATGTGAGCATCCTTGAAGAGTGTAGGCCAGTAAAATCTTGATTGAAGGACTTTAGTAGTTGTTCTATTTTCTCCAAAATGACCACCATATGGGGCTGAATGGCAATATTTTCAGATGTTTTCCATTTCTTCTTTAAGAACACATTGCTTGATAATTCGATCTAGGCATTGTTTGTATAAGAACGGATCCTCATAAAAGTAATGCCTTACATCAGTCAGAAACTTCTTTTGACTTTAGAAAGTTCATAAGGCATTACTCCGCTTGCCAAATAATTCACAAAATCAGCATACCAGGGGGTAGGTTGTGACTACATAATGAAAAGTTGCTCATCTGGGAAATTCTCCTTGATTAGTGATTCTCTCTTTCGTTCAGGTGGTTCTAACCGAGAAAGATGATATGTAATGAGATTCTCGGTCCCCTTTTGGTCTTTGATCTCCAAGTCAAATTCTTATAGTAGAAGCACCCCTCTGATTAGTCTGGGCTTAACATCTTTCTTATCAATCAAGTATTTGATTGCTGAGTGGTTTGTCCAGACGATGACCTTCGACCCGATCAAATATGCTCTAAATTTGTCAAATGCAAACACTACTGCTAAGAGCTCTTTTTTCTGTTATTGCATAATTCAGATGTGCTTCTGAGAGTGTTCTGCTAGCATAATAGATAGCATGAAAGACCTTATCTTTTCTTTGGCCTAAAAACAACTCCAACTGCATAATCACTTGCATCGCACATCATTTATAATGGAATGTTCTAATCTAGAGCTATGATGACTGGTGTAGAAGTCAAGAAACTTTTTAAAGTTTGGAAGGCTGATAAGCACTCCTCATCAAACACAAAAGGAGTGTTTTTCTCTAACAGCATGCAAAGTGGCTTTGTGATTTTTGAGAAGTCCTTGATGAATCTTCTATAAAATCCAGCATGTCCCAAAAAAATCTAAATACCCTTGATTGAGGAAGGAAGTGGTAGCTTTTCAATTGTTTCAATCTTAGCTTTACTTCAATGCCTCAATCAGATACCTTGTGACCCAACATAATTCCTTCTTTCACCATAAGATGGCATTTCTCCTAATTTAGAACCAAATTTGTCTCCACACAACATTCCAATACTTTTGCCATATTTAAAAGACAATGATCAAATGATTCTCATAAAACTAAAAAATTATCCATGAACACTTCAATGAAGCTTTCCACCATGTCTGAGAAGATCGCCATCATACTCCTTTGAAATGTTGCTGGTGCATTACATAGACCAAATGGCATCTTTCTAAAGTTAAATGTACCATATGGATATGTAAAAGTTGTTTTCTCTTAATCCTTTGGTGCAATTGTAATTTGATTATATCCTGTATACCTGTCCAGGAAACAATAATAGGCTTTTCCAGCAAGTCTATCAAGCATCTGATCTATAAATGGTAAAGGAAAGTGATTTTTTCTAGTTTCTTTATTGAGCTTTCTGTAGTCAATGCACACTTTCCATCTAGTCACCGTTTGTTGTAGAATCAGTTCCTTTTTCTCGTTGGGCACTACTGTCATTCCACCTTTCTTTGGTATAACTTAAACTAGACTTACCTATTAACTGTCTGAGATTGGGTATATTATGCCAGCATCCAACCACTTTATTACCTCCTTTCTCACTACTTCCTTCTTGTTCGGATTGAGTCTTCTCTGGTGCTCGGCTGATGGCTTGTAGGTGTCCTCCATTAAGATCTTATTCATACAAATTGAAGGACTAATCCCTCTTATATCAACATTGACCATCCAAATGCTGTTTTATACACCCTTAGAACTCTTAACAAATTTTCTTCTTCATCAGGAGTAAGAGCTGCTGAGATGATTATTGGTAGTGTTTAATTTCCTCCCAGATATCATACTTCAAGTGGGATGGCACCACTTTCAACTCTTGTACTGGTGGTTTCTCTATTGATGGCACCAGCTTATTCAGCCTTTTCCCTAAATCTTCAAATAGTTTCTTGATACAAATTGGGGAATTTGCTTCAAGTTACCTAATTTTCTCTAAAACTTCTGGATTAGTAGATTTTGATACATCTACTATTCCCAGTGCTAATGGTTGATCCATACAAATTTCGTTCACTACGTCTTTTATGCAGTTGGTTAATGTATCAACTCTGTAATAGGTGTCACCTTCATCTGGAAAGGACAAAGCCTTGAAGATGTTGAAGGAAACTTGATTATCTTGAACTCGTAAAGTTAACTTCCCCTATTGTACGTCTATTAACGTTCTCTCGGTTGCAAGAAATGGCCTCCCAAGAATGATAGGAGTTTCTTGGTCTTCTTCCATGTCAAATATTATGAAATCAGCTGGGAATATAATTTTGTCCACCTTTACCAGAACATCTTCTAAGATACCTCTCGGATGTTTTATTGATTGGTCAGCCAAAAGTAATGAAACTGTAGTCGGCTTCCCCTCTCCAAGACCAAGTTTGTTGTAGACAGATAGAGGCATGAGGTTTATACTTGCTCCAAGGTCACAAAGTGCTCTTTCAAAGTGACATTGACCTAAGGTGTAAGGTATGCAAAAGCTTCCTAATCTTTAAGCTTTGGTGGTAATTTCTTTTGGAGAATAGTACTGCACTCCTCAGTAGGTACAATTGTTTCAAATTCCTCAAGCTTACGCTTATTTGACAGAATATCCTTCATGAATTTTGCAAAATTGGGCATTTAGGCAAGAGCGTCTGTAAAAGGAATGTTGGTATGTAGCTTTTTGAAAACCTCTAGAAACTTGCCAAACTACTTGTCTAACTTTGCTTTCACGAGTCTTTAAGGATATAGAACTGGTGGTACATATAGAGGAGGATTATCTGGAAAGTTGATTGTTCCTAGTATTACATCATCCTCCTTCTGTTCTTCTCTGCTTTCTTTCTTTTTTCTGTCATCCTTCTTCTTAATTACAGGATCTTTCAATTCTTTACCACTCCTTAGTGCAACAAAATTCACATGTTCTTTTGGGTTTCTTTCAGTGTCACTTGGTAGAGTTCCTGGTTGCCTGGAATTCAGCATATTTGCAATTTGGCCCATCTAGATCTACAAGTTCTTTATTGAGGCTTCTTGGTTTTTGATTGATGCATCAGTCCTAGCCATGAATTGAGATGTATTCATAGTTAATTGAGCTAGTGCATCCTCAAAATTCACTCTCTATTGTGATGGATTTGGTTGTTGAAAAGCTTGTTGCTGGTAGTTCCCTTACGGCTTGAATGTATTTTGATTATTCCTCCAACTAAAGTTTGGATGATTTCGCTAACCAGGATTGTAGGTGTTTGAGAATAGGTCATTTATTTGATTTCTGATGAAATGAGCTTGCTCCGTCATGAATGAGTGTCCTTCTTGACATTGCGTGCTCACATGAGGTCTTCCATATTGATCACAAGCTTCAGTAGGAGTGCTGATTACATTTGCTTGGGTTGTCAATGATCCTACTAGCCTGGATATAGATGCAACTTGAGAAGACAAATTTTCAAGGACATCCTACTCATATACTCCAAGTGCTTTCTTTGAATTGCTACGTTCAGAAGGCCATTAATATGCATTGGCTACCATCTCCTCAAGTAGATTCTAAGCATCATCTATATTTTTTCCCATTAAAGATCCTCCAACTACAGCATCTATAAGAATTCTGGAGATGTGCGTCATGCCACTATAAAAAGTTTGCTATTGCCACCAATTTGGTAACCCATGATAAGGACATCTCCTTAGCAACTCCTTATATCTTTCCCATACTTCATAGATGCTTTTTTCTTCATGCTGGGTAAATGAGGGAATTTCATTCCTCAATTTAGCAGTTTTTACTAAAGGAAAGTATTTCTCCAAAACTTTCTGCGCCATGATCTCCCATGTAGTTATGCTTCCCAGTGGTAGCGATTGTAACCAACTCTTAGCCTTATTCTTGAATGAGAAAGGGAAAAGTCTAAGTCTAATGATGTCATTAGTAACACCATTATGCTTGAATGTGTCACACATGTCTAAGAAGTTGGCTATATGTCCATTAGGATCTTCTGTTGGTAAACCACTGAACCGATTTGCTTGCATCATCTGGATATTGCATGCTTGATTTCAAAGTTGTTAGCTACTACTGGTGGTCTCCTGATTCTAGAGTTTGTCTCCATGACTGTCGGTGTTGCATAGTCATAGAGTCTTTTGGTATCTGTTGTTTCTCCCCTGGATTTTCCATCAGATTGTTTAGGATTAAATTGGACTTCTTTTAAACTCTTCGATTTCTTCAACAAGTTCTTTCGATCTCAGAATCAAGAGGTTGTAGTTCAGTCTCCTTCGATCTGGTCACACACTAAGCAAAAGCCTGAAAGGAAACACAAAACACCAAAAAGAAAAAAAAATATAATATAAAGACCAAATTAGTATTAAAATTACTTGGTATTGATATTAATGACTACAATCCCCGGCAACGATGCCAAAAACTTGTTATGACTGTAAATGGTCTATTAGAAATGCAAGTGTACAATGTTGTCAACAAGTAATATAGAAGTAAGTAGAGTATCGTTCCCTCGAGGAATGATGACTAAGTACCAAAATGAGTAATTGTAACTCTATTTAGTCGATCGATTAGTTGGTGATTGAGAGTACGAAATAAAAGATAAGTAAATATGAATGCAAATGATATGAAACAACTATTAAGAAAAAGCCTTAGGGGTAATATTTCACTTAACAAATTCTGGATTGAATCACTTATCTATTCTAGCCCAGTTTATTCCATATGATTGATAGTCATGTTTCGCTAATTTAATTACCAACCTCTTCCAAGGTTAAGCAATTCTATAATTAATTGTTAATCCAATATATTCCTATATGAATTTAAGCAATCAATTATGCATTTAAATTTATATAACTCTATAAGACTACACAACTCATATGAATATAGTCCTATTTCATATGCAAGTTATGGTTTTAATTATAGGGTCTACACACATGTATCTCCTTCCGGTCTCAACATATATATTGAAATCATTCAAAAGATGGCCAATCAAATGGAAGCATTAAGAATAATAATTAAAACTCAATCATGAAAGAAAAATTAAAACTAGATTTAATGAGTTAAGATTCAATCCATTATTAGTAAGCCACGTTATCACTCTAGGAAAATGAAAATTTAGCTCATGATAAAATTTAAAACAAAGAAAAAATAAATTGACATTATATAAAACTACAATGAAATTCTCAAAAATACTGTATAAAACTTGAATATTAAATTCTCAAACATAAATATACAACAAAAAGATGCATGAAAAATGGAAAACTCTTGCCGTCCCTTTAGGAGGTAAAACCTTCCATGTAGGTGGCATGCAAAAAGTAATACAATCCTAAGCCTTCCATGATGGAGACATGCAAAAAGTAATACAATGCATAAAATTAACTCTAAAATTGTATATGTGGAGAGGAGAGGAAAGTAATGGATATGAAATGGTTGTAAGTGAAGAAGAGAATAGAGTAATGGACATGAATTGTTGTCTGAAATGTGAAGGAAAGGATGGCTATATATAGGGAAGAATGGAGTAGGGTAGATGAAATAGTAGGTGAAATGTGGTAGATGAAGTAGTTAGTAAAAAGGAAGTTGAAGTGGTAGATAAAATGTTGTAGATGAAGTAGTTGGTGAAAAGGAAGATGAAGTGGTAGATGAAATGGTTGGTGGAATGGTGGATGATTCCTATTTTCAACTTCCAAGCAAAATTCGAAACCCTTGGAGATAGAGCTGGATTTTGGTCTCAACATCAAAGTTGTAGAGCTCTTTCTTAACTTTTTTATCTATATAAAGAACGTCCCAATCCGACATCTAGAACTCCAGATATTGCCTGAAAACTGAAAGAGGGTCTAATTTAGTATTTTTCAAGAAATTCTATTTTATGCCAAAATCATTATTTATTTATTAATTACACACAAATTTATTAAATTGAACTCAAATATCATCCATAAAATCATCATATAAAGGAAAATAAATATGTAAATATTTTATTTATTGGGGCGAATCCATGTTTAGATTCGGATCAAAGCTCTAATGCTCCATTGCTCAAACATAAATCTCACCTAATTATTAGACTACTAGAGCCTATTTAGGATTTGCAAAATAGATCACTAGAAGAAGAAAGATGATAGGAGAGAAGAGAGATTGTCAGGTAGCTTAATGGAGTGGTGATGTTCAACTGAGAGAGGTACATCGTATTTATAGAGGTCTAAGGAGACCACCAATTAAGAAATTACGTGCATTCCTACTTACCCTCTAATAATAATTAGGAAATTAATTCTTGATTAATTTTCTAATATGCAATTACTTATTTCTCAATTAAAAAATTCATAATTAATGCTGATTTGTTTCTTATTTAATAATGCTACTTATTTCCTAATCAAATAGTCTGACCCATCAAGGGTAAACTTGAACTCTAAGTTCAACATTTCCTACTTGCACTTAATAGGCCCCCTATTGTGCATCTATTACTCTTTCTTGTTTCATATTTGGCCTCTACCATGACCGTGAGATATTGATTTGAATTATAGGTCACTTTGGGAAAGTTGGAGCTGAAGGACCAAAAAGTAAAGATGCACAAGGACTAAATTGGAAAATGACATTTTGCATGTGGCTAGATGGGAATTTTGCCAAAATGAAGGGCATTTTTCTGTAATATTAGCATCACTTTTAGAACAAAGAAAGATAAAAAAAATTATTGAAAAAAACCCCCCTTATTTCATAAATGACATTTTAGTACTAGAGATATTGTTAGTTTAGTCCCCAAATTTCCAAAATGCCAATTTGGTCCAACTCTTTGAAAATTTGCGTCTTTCTTTGCTGAATATGCTTTTAAGGCTAATTTACTCAAATTTTGAGGATTTTCTTAAAGTCCACACAGCCAAACATAAACCTAGAGAGGGGGTGAATATTTTAGAAGATATTGACCTACAATTAAAAGAGGGAGGAGGCAGACGAGAGTTACGAGCCAGTAGCCTCAGCGAGATTCACAGAGTGACGAGAAACTTTGAATGAAGGGAGAGAACAAAGACGGCCTTCACCATCGAGGTTTACTAACATCTCATTCTACCACCATCATCGATCATCAACCACCACTATAGCCACCATTTTCTTCTTCCCCTTCCTTTATCTCATTCCATGGATTTTTTGTGCTTTAAAGGAGTTGTGGCTGTGATAAACTCTATGAGATGCTAAATTCTTTCATGCTTCTTGGGGATAGAAGATTGGTTGAGTTTTATATATACATTTAGGGGAGTTATTTATTTTAATCCTTTCATTTTGGCCATGTAATGGAGTTCCTGAGTTGGGATTTATGTTATGTGGTTAATTTACTAAGATTGTAATTGTTTATCTTAGTTTGGATGAAAAATTGTGATTTAGATTGAATTGTGTGGTTTAAGATTTATATTTATATATTCCCTTTTCAATTTAATGTAGTTGTATTATTCTTTTATAGTTTGAATGAGTATTATGACTGCTTTGCTCTTGTTTGAATATCTCAATTGAGTGTTTATTGCATAAAGGAACCTACTACATAGATCCGATCTTAAATTGCACACTAAGTAGTATTTAATACAGTATTAAGAAGTAATTATCTAGCTAGAATTCTAGGGGTAATCACTAATTAATATCACTAGACTTAGTGAGTTGCAAAGCTTTTATTTTTGACTTAATGAGTAATTTTACACCCAAATCATTTTGAGCAAGGATAACCTACATTCTATTTTCCAAGTAGCATTCCTCATCAATTTGCTTAAACCAAATTTCATTGCTTACCTCAACAATTTCTAAAAAAAATAGTAGTTTAAGTAATTTTCCATTATTAAAAAAAGAAAATTAAATTCAAACCCATCTCAATGTTTTTGTCACTTAGTTTGGCTTGGGAAATAAATAAAAAGCTCCTTAAGGGAACAAGACTCAAGCTTTCACTGTATAATTTGGTTTATTTTTATTTAACCTAAGGAGGCTAAAGGCTTTAAATCAGTAGGCATGTCTATCAAGACATCTTGTGAAACGGTCAAAGCTGGCCAATGTCTATAGCAAAGCCTTTATTTAAGAAAGAGGTTGAAGAGGAGGAGGAGGAGGAGGAGGAGGAGGAGGTGGTGGTGGTGGAGGAGCTTGTGGAGGTGGTGATGGTGGTGTACGAGGAGGGGCTTATGGAGAAGGAAGGTGAGGATGACAAGGAGGAGGAAGGCGAATGGAAATAGCTCTCTAGTGTCTAGCTATAATGAGGGAGAGAAGAATGAGGTTATGAAAAGGTGCTTTTTAGTAAAGTACTATGAACAAAATGAATACTTCTTTCTAAAGTATTTAACTTTAGGAGAACTGGTACTTGGTATCAAACCAAACGAGGGTTTGAAAAGGTTCTTTTTAGATTTGTACTTTACATAACAGTTGTTTATTATGATTTTTTTTATCGTTAATACTTTATGGTCAATTGGCATAACCATTATATTTGTGTTTTGCCTGATGTAAGGTTAGAAGATAAATCATTTGTAAGTGTTACATAATAGTTGTTTAAAAAAACCATCTTTTTGGTCACTAAATAAATGATGATTATTAACTACAACTATTATTTTTGTATTTTTGTGAATTCTGCCTCATAATACAATAATGGTTTGCATAATTAACCATTTACTTTTAAGGGTTATGTATCCTTGCATGGCTTCCACCTCGACATACATGACATTTATTAGTTGTAATCATTATGTATTAAGCGTTACAAATACCCAAATCTGTAGTAGTGTAGATTCATAATTTAAAAAAGTTAGCTATGTTAATTATACTTATATTTATTCTAGCTTATAATAAAACTCACTAACTACATATTCGGGCATATATAACATTTAATAAATAATGGTTACATAGAATAAACGCCATGTATGTTGACTCAAGGTCACGCAAGGATATATAACACTTAAAACTAACAATTATTTATGCACACATTCATGTATTATGAGGCGGAATTCATAAAAACAGAAAAATAATGGTTGTAGTTAATAACCATTATTTATTTAATTACAAAAATGACGGTTCTTAAAACACAACCATCATTTAACATTTACAAATGATTCGTTTTCCAACCTTATATTAGTGAAAACACAAACATATACTAGTAAAAACTTTTCTTTTTAGACCGCCATATTTAGACCAGTTATAGCGGATAAAGTCTTAAAAATTTGAGCGATGGTAGTTTTGTAATTATATAGAACTTCTAAGACCGATTCTCAAAAAAACTGGTCTAAAAAAATTATTTAGACATGTTATAAATAAAGCCGGTCAAAAAATATCAAAATATTTAAAAAATTAAAAATTTTAAACTTTTAAGACCAGTTATTAATAATAATTGGTTTTAAATATCAAACATTTCAGATCGGTTTTAATAAAAACCGGTCTTAAATATGAAAAATTTAAAAATTATTTTTTTCCACCCTCTTAAGACCGATTTTATATATACTCGGTCTAAAAAATCGACCCTAAATTTTTGAATCTCTTCTTTGTCGCGCCTAAATTTCACTCTCTAAATCTGAAACCTCTCTTCTTGGTGTGATTACTCTGTGAGCTCGGTCATCTTCACTCGATCTCATTCTCATGTTTGTTGATGCGGTGCTCTCACCCTTGCACTGAATGAGTTTGTCACTACCACAACCTCGCTTGCTCAGATCTCCTTCATCGTGACTTTTTTCTTTCCCCATGACATCCATCCTTCATCGCAACCTACCTTGGCAGCCTCACTACTTTGCTGCCATGAGCTGCTTGCTCCTTTACTTTGGCCCAGATATGTGTGAAGAAGATGCAACTGATGTTATGAGGTCTAAATAAACTTTCCTTCTAAACACTTAATTAATTTGTAAACTAATTTTTGAGTATCTAAAGCAAGGTGGAGATAGATGAAAGAGGAAGAAGAAGGTGCAGAGCGAAGCGCCTAGCTTAAAACAGTTCCTCATCTGATTTCTTTACTAGAAGAACAGGGGTTACGAAGAGAAGAGAGATCCTATTTGGATTTTTTGTTTTTTAGGGTTTTATTATAGGTGTAAATGGTATACATACTGATATATACCGAGTTGAGTATGTGGTCGGTCTCTAAGGAATCCTATCTACGACATTGCTCTGTTTGCTTTTTTTAATTTCGTCTCCGGTTTTCTTCTTCCTTATGGTTGTGCCAAAATAGTTTCATAGTTTTAACTAAGAAACTGAATATGAATACAAAGTCAAACTTATGGGTATGCCTGAATTTTGTTACAAGAGTTGTTCATTATCTTTTTACGTGTTTGATGTTCTTAGTGAACGATACAAGAATTCAGGTTTTCAGAAATTTTAGCAGTGGGATTCATAGGGAAAGTGTTTTTATGATATCTAAAGGTGGTAATTTTCTTGGAAGTATCCGTAATTGATTTTTTTATTGTAATCCCTTCTACTCATCTGTACGTTTGACTACAAAAAAAGGTCGTATTTATTTTTAAAAAAATATCACTTTTAAGACCAGTTATTAAAATAACCGATCTTAAAAGTCTTGAAAAAAAAATTTTTAGACCAGTTTTTAAACAATCAGTCTAAAAATTCTGGACTTTTTAGACCTGGTCTTCAAGCAAACAATCTAAAAAAGTGATTTTTAAGACCGGTTTCGTTAACCGGTCTTAAAAATAGCAAACTTTTAAGACCGGCTGTATCAAGACCGGATCCAAATATGATCTAAAATGTCATTTTTAACCGGTCTTAAAAGTGATTTTTCCACTAGTAATAACAATTATATCAATTGACTATAAAGTGTGAACGACAAAAATGACCTTCATAATAAACAATTGTCATGTAAAGAACAAATCTAAAAAGCATCTTTTCATAACCTCGTTCAGTTCGACAACAAGTACCAGTTCTCTAAAGTTAAATACTTTAGAGTGAAGTATTCAACTCTATTTATGCTGACATATTCCTTCTGTTCTTAGTACTTTTCTAAAATGCATCTTTTCATAACCTCGTCATTCTCTATATCATCATGCTCAGATGCCAGAGAGCTCTTTCCATTCACCCTTTTCCTCCTCCACATGCTCCTCCTCCTCGTCATCCTTACCCTTATCCTCCACAAGCTCTTCCTCCTCTACCACCACTATAACATCCCAAAATTCATACACCAAAAATCTGGTGTATATGTATTTCAATAAATGGCTCAGAGTTGTTTAAGGCTTAGAATATAGTTAAGAATGATATGTTATGATATTTAAGCAATGATTAAATGTGACTATACCGTATATTAATCCCAAAGGATACAATCTGATGAAAGTTGAGATTAGTAAGGGATATTACAACTACTTCCTCCCCTACTACTACCACCTATACAAGCTTCTCCCCCTTTCTCCTCCACCACCACTTCTTCCTTTTCTGCCTTTTCTCAAATGGAGGATCTGTTCCAGACATTGGTCGGCCTTGATCGCTCCATAAAGTGTCAGCTATATATGCCCATAATCTAAAAAGAAAGTTGAACCTTATCCTTCATCACAATTAGGTTCTATATGATCACTTCCAATTAGATCCTGCATCTCCTTCCTCAAACGTCGATGATGTGCTGAGTGAGGGGGAGGGGCAGGAAGAGGAGGATAATAGTAGTGGTGATGACTGAAAACCACTATTGCTTTTTTAATGTTTTAAACATTCAAAAAGACTAATTGTTAAGGCAAAGTTGCCCAAAAATATTGTTAAAAAATAATTGTTTATTCACAGTTATTAGTAAACAATAGTTTCTAATGTTAGGCATTTTACATGGGACGTTCACAATTATTATTAAATAACCATTACTTATGCTAGTAACTGTGGCAATTTATAAGGATACATTTAACTCTATAATGAAACCCTTTCCATTCCACTTCTCTTTAATTAACATGAAATGATCTTTAATACTCAAGGATGCGTTCAGTAGTAAGATAATCCACAAACCCTTTATATTTAAAAGTCCAAAAAATGAAGTCCACTTATCCACTTCTATTCAAATTCTTATATCCAACTTCTGACTTTTGTTCTTCATCGATATCATAGACAAACACAAAAGATCTACTAGTTCATCATCTTTTGATCTCCCTAGGGTAAAACCAAAAGATGATTGTCATCCACCGACAAGTATTGAAGGGATAATCCATGTGAACTATGACCTTCAAAATATGGTTAATGATTACATGGGAGAGCAAAGATGTATGGACAAATGCTTGAAGGAACTGGCCTCTCGCATTCGCTCTCTGATTGAGAAGGTGGAAAAATTACTAGAGAAAGATGAATCTGATGATACAGTAGATCCTTCATCCTCATAACTTTTTATTTTTTGTTTGTTTATTCACACCCTTATTTTCTTTTTGAATTTTTTGCTTGCACTATAGGGTTTAATAATCAACTTCAAATTTTTAAAAAAAAAGTCAAATAAATAATGGTTATAACGTAAATCCTGTCACTTTTAATAATACAATGTCAAAAACCTAATGGTTATTAAGAAAAAATCCGTTACCATTTACAAAACCTAATCATTGTAATTCAAAACCGTAAACTTACGTTCAAAGGTTCATTACAATTGTAAATTAAGAACCATAAGAAAAGGCCACCTTTCATAATGGTTATAAACTTATAACCGTGAGCAAGTTTTGCCAAGTCTTTTAAAGCACTCACGATCTCTCTAACCTCTTCACATTGCTAAGTTATTAAACTTGTCTTTTGTTAATGTTACCCACCATCCTCCAAACCTCACAACTCCGATTGACCTTATCGACCATCAAGAGTTGATTTCAAGCAAACCATATCCGCTATTGCTTTATTTGAACTTTGGTCTAACAACTACTCGAGTTGCTTTAAGTTCCCTAACTCACAATTTGGTTTTGAAGCCCTAGCTAGGTCGTATTCCTTTGCGTGCTCTATTCTTCTTATTTTTAGGTATGATTTCTCTTATGTATTTCGCATTCTACTTATTTTTCACCTCATCTTGTCTAACTAGGTTTTGACCTTAGTTGTTCATCATGTTTTTTTTGGGGAAACTCATTTCTCTGTTCTATGTGGTTGACTGAATAAGTTTTTTTTAGTTAAAATGGCCAGTTCTAGTTCCTCTAGCACTGATAATGCCTCTAGTACTAGTATTGACCTTAGTTAAACTAGAAACTTGACCCTAGAATAAGCATTAAAATAAGTGCAGGATATTGTAAAAAGGGGCCGATTCATATTGACTTTTATCAATGAAGCGAAGTCTTTAGGGAGAAAATTTGATGTGACATGGAACAATGAGGGTCAAGTTCTTGAGCAGTCACAATTCATCAGATACATCGACTTAATGGCAAGGACCAACGTTTCTATCATATCAGGTAACTAGCATTAGGTATAGAACAAGTACACAGATGTTATTTGGGATAATATTAGGTATATATGCCTACTAATTACTTGCTACGTACTTGTAAAAAATGTTAACTTAAATTGTGTGCTTTAGAGTCTGAATATGATATAGAAAAAACTGACAAGAAGGCTGAATAAGCACTATGCATATTTTATCATGTATTGACAAAAAAGGAATATATGCATAATCTAGAAGAGGGTAATGAGACAGAAGTTCCTCAAGATCTTTAGTCCACGATCAAACAAGATGAGTGGAGAGAATTTGTCATCTCACATCACGACCTATCATTCCAAGTAATAGTTATTCAAGGATAGGTACATTATTAACTCTGCTAAAATTATTTTTTATTTATTTTGTAATTATTCTGATGGTGTGATCTATTATTGTACTTAGGCGACACTTGATGCTAATAGTGGTAACCTATTGCGCAAAAAAGATTTGCTACTATGACTCGATGAGCGGGGTTCCAGACACCATACTATACATACAGGAGACATTCAACTACTAAGTAACCATTCATCATCTCTTATAATTTAGTTCAGCTTGCATGTTTATATATATATATAATTTTTATTGTATCTTCTTAGAGCGGTATACAATTACTGCATACAAAATAGTCTTGAGTGCACCAAATCTGTTCAAGCTTTTTACCCAAGAAGGGATGAATTGGGTTATATTAAAAATTTTAAACTTCAATACAAACTAAGTAAAGAGAGGACAGTTAGAAAGATGTCATTGAATGTAGACACGAGATTTATACTGGTTTGGTCCAAACCACTTGACTTATGTTCAGTCCCCAGAAAGCCTTTTTGAGATTTCTACTATCTTTCCAAGATTCACAGGGCTCTTGATGCCTCAATACAAGCTGGTTCTTCTTGAAAGAACACTCACTTCCCTTACACTTTGCTATCAATGACTACTCAAGGTCCTTTTACCTTGAGTATCTCAATCAAAATAAATGTTTAAGTATATTATCTCACAAGAGTAAATAAATAATCACTGAACTACAAATTCACACAGAGAGCTTTAAGACTCAGCAAATGAATGTAATAGGAAATGCACAGTGTTGAGTTCATTGCTCAGTCTTTAATGCTCTCCTATTTATAGTGTGAGAATGTTTGATAATAGTTACTTTAGAATGTAGCTATTAGAATGTATGAGCTTAGTGCATTTAATGCTCTGACACAAAAGTGTTTTTTGCTAATCTTGGTTAAAACATGATTAACCACCTATAATATGATCAAGCGCTAGCATAATGAAGTGTTAGATTAATTGGAAGCAATTAGAATATGTTTAGAATAGATTTGAATTAGTATCAAGATTTACAATATAATGCTCTGTTTTCTGAAATTGCATCACTTAAGTGATCTTCACTTAGTTGTTTTAAAAAAAAGATCACTGGATGGTTCACTGTAGTGATATAGTAGTGATGTAAAATGATAAGATCACTTGAATAGTCACTTGAGTGATCTTGTTTCTTTTGAAAACAGATCACTAGGTATTTTGCTATGGTGAACTAGTGGTGATAAATGTAACAAGATCACTCAAGTGATCTTGTTTCTCTTTCCTTTAAACATAAACAAATCACTAGATACTATCACCATGGTGCAATGATAATGATGCTCTTTTTTACACATCACTGAAGTGATCTAATGTTAGAAACTTTCTTCAAAAATACTGAGCACTACCAAAGTCATTGTGGTGCTATGCTAATGATAACTTTAACACACATCACTCTAGTGATCTTCTCTTTAAAAATTTTTCTAAGGGCTTATAACTATAACATATCACTATGGTGAAGTGATGGTAATGCAATTTTTGGAACATCACTTGAGTGATCAACTTTGAAATCTCTTTCTAGAAAATTGATCACCAAATAGTTAACTATGGTGGTCTAATAGTAATGTACTTTGTATTTCATCACTCGAGTGGCCACTCATGTGATCTCTTAGAACAATGTTTTCTAAAATCATTTTACTATCTTGGTCACCATGGTGAAGTGGTAGTGATGGTAAATTTCTACATCACTCGAGTGGTCACTCGAGCAATTATTGTCTACCACTACTAGTAAGCACTGTGGTGATGAGTTATTTTAAAAAATAACCACTTGAGTGATCAACTAAAATTTTCATAAACACCTCATCACTGTTTTTGAAATAAAATAACTAAGTTTTTTCACATCACTTGAGTGGTCACTCAGTGATCACTCAGTGATCACTAGTGTAAAAAGCTAATGTAACTACATGATTTTACAGCAGTTACTTAAAGAGCATAAGTGATAATTCATGTGATGTAATTTCGCTTCTATTTTACGTGTGACCGATGCTGTAATGTACAATATGACATCAGTTACTTGAAGAACTTAAGTGTAACTGATGTCATAAAGTATAATATGGCATCAAATGTATATTCAACTGATGTCTTAATTAATATGCTATAATAATAATAATTATGGAATCAGTTTAGTAATCACTAAAAGCTATAATTAATATGGAGGTTTGGAATTTAATTGTGAAATAAATAAATTGAAATATAACATATCATAATTGTAATTAAATACTATAAATAAATTTTTTAAAATAATTTTCCCAAAATATAATTATATTATAGTTGTATTATAAATGACTTTTTTTTAAGTGGGTCATTTATAGCTCAGAAACTGAACCTACTTAATTATAAAAAAAATTAGATGATGGATTATTTATGGGTGTAACTTGACCCATAATTTATAATTTATTTATCCAGCTTGCTTATAATGTTATGTCTTATCAAAACTTAAAGCCTTAATTATCACTCATATTATTCTAAGAAAGTCTTAAAAATATGTTAATTTTATATGGCAAAAAAATGTTTTTTTAAAAAAAATAGGGGATATATGGCTTCAGAAAAACTCCACCCGACGCCATAGACAAATTCACTCAGCGAGAAGGCAATTGCAATTCCTTCATTCAGTTCTCTATGGCATCGGTTTTAAATCAATTAACGCCCTAATTCCATTCAAAGAAATAGAGTCGCGGCTTTTGTATGGCATCATTTTCCAACCCATTCGATGCCCTAATTCATTCAAAAAAAAAACCCTCTGCTAAATTCAAATTCGCGACTTCTCAAATTCCTACCTTAATCCCTTCATCGTTGTTGCATCGCGTCATCCAGATTGTTGTAGGAGTCTTTATTGCGAACTTATTCAAGCTGACATTCGTCTTCTCTAAGCTGTCGTGGGTCTCAATTTTCCTCCAATTTGTAAGGTCACAGGGGACTGGTGAGTATTTGTTGCACACAGGATTGCACATAGTATGTGTTTCCAAGAGTACTTCTCATGTTGTATTGTTTTGTTTCTTGAAATATAACATGTTTTTGTTGCATTTTATAAGCATTACACTAGGTTCTGGTTTTCATTGCGTTTTGAAGAGTCTTTTGTGATGCTCTGTATGTTATTTGGTTATTATATTGATAAGATTTTTTTTTTCTATTAGAATAACTTTGATTTCTGGTTTTCTTTTAGTTTCCAAGATTACTTTATGATGCCCTGTTTCGTTTCTGGTTTTGGGGTCCTCTTAACATGTGTTAGACTTTATTACTGTAATCATATACTTAATTTCACAAATAATAATCAATTGATCCATGATTCAACCTGTGGGGGAGTGTGTCAAGACTTGTGTAAGTTAGAGGATTTATATTATTACTGATGTTTGAAGGGATTAATCCAGGATGGAGATCTAATAATATGTTCTCTGACCGTAGTCATCTTCCTGGTATGAACTGTAACCCCCTGCCGTAATTAATATTCGGATTACGCCATAAAAGTGAAATAGAGACCAATAAGAAACAAATAACATTTTACAAACCCATATACCAGACGGGTTTTTCATAAATACCTTTCGAAATCATTCATAACCTGGTCTCACATTCACATTCCGAATACAATTACTACACAAAGATAAATCACATTTAAATATATCAGAGTACGCAATATAATAATCCCGGCAACTCCCGGTTCCATTTATTAACTCAAAGCCTTACAAGGCATATTCGCCCCTACAAGCCCTCATATGGGGATTACACAAATCCTCTTAAATCCATCTACAAATATCGTATCCACATACATTCATCCAAATATCCAAATACAATTATCCAAATCTATATACTCCCAACTATGATAACCAACTACCAACTTCAATCCCGAAGGAAGTCCTCTTCGCCCTTGGCTGCTTACTCCATCATCGATCTACTACCCTGTCTGAAAGGTTAGTAGGGGAGGGTGAGATTCTAGAGAATCTCAGTAGGAAAACAATATCAATATGCATGTATGATAAATGTTTAATGCATGACGTGCTTGCATCACATAACTATCACGATGACAAATCTGTAAGCTCAATGCTTCTAACAATATACTAATGGCCATAGCATAAATTGAAACATAGCTTCAATAACACATAACCATGCAAAGCTAAGACATGTATCAACACATTAACACATATATCAAATACAAGCAGAAGAGATATGTTCCCTACACTCTTTCCACGTATGCTCCAGCTCCGCTTACTAGCGATCAGAACGAATACCAAACCACGTCCAGGGCAAATTCAACCCTATAACCAAAGCAAGGACATAGGGTTATTCTCTATTCCAAAACCTTAACTCTCAAACACTTAAGTTGGTTATCATTCACGACCTTTAGGTGGCTAATCAAAGCCCAAACACATGCCTAAAGGCTTGGGAAAGGCTATGCCAAGAACCACCTTTAAAAGTGTAAAATACTGATTTTTTGGGGTGGGCTGCGGCCCAAAACTGCCCAGAAACAAAGCTGTCCAGAGACTCTCAGAAACATTTGGGCTGTGGCCCAACAAAATCCAGTTTCTTGGCTGAACTTTCAAAAATCATAACTATTTCCACAAAAATCAAAATGAGGTGATCCCAAAGCCAAATGAAAGCTATTTAAGTCCTCTACACAGAAAAAATATTGGCCTTGACTAGAAATCACCACATAAATACAGAATTCCCAAAACTTCAAGACTGTCCCAAAACAGAATCCATTTTCGACCTCAAACTTTGTACAGTTATAACTCTCAGTTCCCAGAACGAAATGGCACATATTATATATCCATTTTGAAGCTTGGGATGTGAATGTCAAGACTGGAAAGTTTCAGAATTTTATAACATTATTTGCCCAGTCAAAACGTCGACACAACAAAATTGCTCAGACAGAATTCACACTGGACAGAATTTCCAGTTTTTGCAATTTAGCTTCCAAGGGTTCCATTTTCATATCAAACATCATTCTCACTCAAAATTTCACAAGGAATCCATTGGAAATACCAAATCAACCAATTTCATATTATATTGACATGTTTCACAATGAATTGCAACATGTCACACAATTCACATTGCAAACCACAACATTACAACTCTTCCAATTCAAGTTCCCAAATCAATTCCAATGACCAAATACCACAACATGGCACCATTTCCAACATAAAACACAACCCAATTCATCCAATCCAAAATCACAAGAAAATCAGGGAAAAATTCGAAATTCACTAAACTTATCCACAAATCACAAAACTTAGATCAAAATGCTTCAAATACTCACCTCTTCCTCTTTCCCCAAACCAACTCCTTAATTCTTCATCTTTCCAAATTTCCTCAAGCCATCAAACACCACCAATCAAGAATCTAAAACCATAGAGATGAAGCTCTCATCACTATGAACAACATTAAAGAAGATGATTTAAGCATTAGAGGCCATTTAGGGCACCAAACCTTGAGCTTCTTCTTTCTCTTTCCTCTTAGCTTTGGGACGTCCATGGAAAACCAAGAGAGAGAGATGAGAGGATGAGATGAAGAATAGAATCAGATTTTTGGCCCCTCACAAACATAACAACCGACCTAATAGAGAGAGGGAAGAGGAAAAAGCAAACTTTGACCATTTGACTTGATCCAAGGGTCCAAAAAGTGCCACATGTCAACATCTTGCAACATCCTCTATGAGCTCACATAGGCACATGCACACATGATTCCACACTTTGATCTATTACACAAATCAATCCTAACCATTGATCTTGAAGTTACCAATGAGTTTCCTCTTCGGTAACCGATCAACTGGTCGGTAACTTTACCGTTTTGCCCCTGATTATGGTAATTCTCATTGAATCACCACCAACACTTCACATCTTTTCATTTTCATCCACAATGCACCCTCCCCTCTATTTTAAGTCAATTTAGAGGTTAATCCATAATTGAACTTAAATATAGGGTTTCAGCATTGCTCACAGCACATACGAATAACATCGGGTGCCAACTCACACCATAATCTCCAAAAGGGTTTATTTATCACTAACCATATCCACTTTTGGAGTCATTATCTCTTAATCACAATTTAGGATCCTGCTAAACCAGGGCTTAGCAGTCCACTAATCTCAGGCTTATTCTCTAGCCTCAAGTCTCAAAATTTGGGGTATTACATGAACCCTGATTAATTTGTCATATTAACATTGAGTCTAAATAATGGAGGTTAGAGGCCCCTTCGTTTAACATTTTAAATCTCACAGTGAATCAAAGAAAATATATATTAGTGGGGTTGGATATATATTTCACAGTATATGAATCTAAGAAAATAATCTCACAGTAAATATAAATTTTGTGACCCTCGTTTAACATTATGTAAATCTCACATTATAAAAATTAGTGGTAAGAAGAAAATATATATAGTCTTAACATTAGAGATTCCCCTCATTTCATAATTTGTTATATTCATACTTGTTAGATCCCAAGTTTCGATGATAACAAAAGATAATTGTATGCAAAGCATAGTTTTATATGTATAAAGAATGATTACAAAGTTACCAAATGCATATGTCAAAGTTTTGTAATGTCTGCTGTCAGATTTAACTGATGCACTCAAGAAACAGGGCTAGCACTCGAGCATGATGATCTTTTACACTCGAGCAGATGTGAGTTATAGACAGAAAGTATTTGCCCAAGAGCAAATTAGTGTCAATTTTACTTATGCACTCGAGCACTGGAGATAGCACTCAAGCATTAGGCTCTTTCTTACTCGAGCACATGCAAGTATTGGACAAGAAGTGTTTAGCCGAGAGCAATTACTGTCATTCTTAACTGATGCACTCGAGCATTATAACCAACACACGAGCATGAAGCTTGTTTGCACTCGAGCACTAGCGAGTGAGGGACTGCAAGTGTTTGGCCGAGAGTCATAAAGATCAGAGAGGCATAAGTATGCCCGAGTGAGACTCCATATGCCTGAGTAACACATCAGCACTCGCGAGTGTGAAATACAACTCTCTCAAATCTTGATGCAAGTGCTGATAATAAGAGTATATTACATGAGAATATTCTTCTCACTTGAGCAGGAGTATGTGTGCTCAAGTGAGGGCCCACATCACCTGCGAATGCAAAATCACACTCTTGCTAAAATGGTATGCGAGTGTTGTCTAGAGACGGGTCTCTTAGTGTAAAGAACAAGGACACTCGAGCAGAAGGAGTTGTGCTCGAGTGAGGCCCCACATCACTCGCGAGTGAGAAAATGAACTCTCTGAAATCATGTGGAAGTGCAAGTGAAAAACTGAAGAACAAAGAGAAAATATGTGAGTTCACTCGAGTGAGCCCCATCCATGCTCAAGTGATACTCTACCAAAAGACAACATGCACCAGTCTTACAGCGTTTAATCCGAATATGGTTTAATGATATTTATTTATCTTATTATCACTTATTATTATTATTTAACATCATTTTGAATGTATTATAAGTGTGATATAGGAGGTTGAACGTTTGAAATAAACTGAAGCGAAGGAAGTCAAACAACGGCAGACAACATCATTACAAGCACGTACCTATAATGTTCAAAGATTTCAAATGTACTCATGCCGTTCCACAGTAACATGCCCCGCTCCACAATGATCATTATTCAAACAGGCAAAATCGAACGTCTATAAATACAGAGTTCCAGAGATTGTCAAAAATAATGAAGCACAAGAATTCAAATAAGCAAATTCATGAGTCTCTGTTATTCATATTTTCTCTGTATTCATATTTTTCTTCAGTGATTATCATACTTGCTCTGTAAGAGAGTCTATATACATTTCAAATTCTATTTTTATTTGATCTCAAGGTATTGGGACCTTGAGAGGGTAGATATCCTTATGAGAGAAGCTATTGAGAGAATTCCTAGTAAAAATTTCCACTCAAAAGACTTACAAGATACAAGCAGTAGAGAACGTTGCTGCTTGTAAGACTTACAGTGGTGTAAGCAGGAGAGAACATTGCTGCTCATAAGACTTGTATATGTAAGCTAGTGAGAAAGATCATATGTTGTTTTTCTGCACGTAAGACTTGTCGTAAGGGGGAGAGAAATTTCCTAGTATTAGAATATTTCTGCTCGTAGTCCATTTAAGGACAATTTGTGTTTTGTCGCATTCTGAGAGCCCATTGAATCTTGGAAGCATAGTGAAAATCTCAGTAGGTTTTGATCTCTAAGGACTGGATGTAGGCCTGATTTTTAGGCCGAACTAGTATAACTCCCTGTATCCTAATTCTCTCAACTCTACTCTATCTACAACTACTTTCATATCACCACATCAAGCAAAAAATTTATCACATCACCCAATTCACCCCCCTCTTAGGTGAAGCTTGCCTCTTTCAATACTAACTATGTCTTCTTCTTCTTACCACTAAATTTATAAATCTCACCATTATTTGGTCCCATTCATTCTAATTTTCTTCTAAATATGCTCTTATGCATTTCATAACTTAAAAACAAGGTGTTTAACTTTACCTTTTTTAAAATGTCTCAATTGAAACAGAGGTTAGAGTCTGTTATCTTAAAAGAAAAAACATTGGTTAGGGACTCTAACATGAAGATGGGTTTGGCTCTAATCCTGAATTCTGTTTGTAATCTTGATTTTTAGAAATAGAATCTGTAGTGCTGGGATTTCTTCAGACATTCATTTTCCTTTGTTTATTTCCATATTTTCAACTTTTAGCTTTGGGGGAGGAATGGTGGTGTCATATGATACAGTTTAAGCTTGAGATAAAATTTTGTAAATATGATATTGGCTTTGAATCTATATTTTTTTTATGATTTTCAAATCATTTACTCAAATCATCTACATTGGCTTTGAATCTATATTATGTAAATATAATATTGGCTCCATGCTATCAAAATAATAGTTGTTGAGTTAATAATTGCTTATTTGAGTAGTTGCTTGATTGCTTTGTGCCATCATTGAAGCCTCAATTTGTTGTCAAGACTTTCTTTCCCTATAGATTTGTATTGAAATATGGTGTTTGAAATTGCCAAAAATACACTGTTGTGATAAGCTCTCTTGCTGTCACTAAAATATTACATTGTGAGTTAATAGTTGCTGAATTTGCTTGTCATTAAAGGCTCCATGCTATCAAAATAATCACTGTTAGTTGAGCCACAAATTATTCTAGTGGTCTTGGAACAAATTCAATTATGGCCACCTACTTAGTTTTGGCTACTAGTCTACTATATTACAGCCAGAAAAAAAAAATCTTGTGACCTAATACTTGAACTTGTGTTCATTACTATTTAACCATGATTTATGGTTCCTTTAGAAGCTCATTATTGTGATTTTCAGCTTGGTAAAAGCCTTGATCTAACTTGAGTATTCTAAAACAAGCTAGAATCAAAATATGATTTTCTTGACTAGAAAGACAATGAATTATAAGATGGACTAGGAAGACAATGAATTATGTCTATATAAATGAATTACAATGTATCTCTAATGTATCTATTAGACATTGCTTCATGCTAAAGTTGTTCTTTTTTTGTGTTCACCTTGTAACTATGGAGAATTCTACTACAAATATAATTGTCAGTTGGCCAAGATAGAGCAATTGAAGACGCATTGGAGAATTTTATTTAGGTAATTTCAAAATACACATTCTCTTAATATTAAAACTATTAAAAACATATATTGCTACTTGTTAATGTTTGGATTGTAGTTGGTTTGAAAGTTATAAAGTTTGTATGAAGTTATACACATTGCTCTTTATTTAATATTGATGTGAAATATCATTGAGATTTGCTAGAATTTGTTTGATTAAGTTGTCATAATGAACATGTTTCAATTAGGTAATTATGGATCGTAGTTGGATTGACACTTTAAGAACGAGTGATGAATATGAGCGTGGGGTGGAACAATTTTTAGAATTTTCAAAAAACAATGTATCTAATGATAATGGATTGTTCTTCTGTCCTTGTGTCAAGTGTTTGAATGGGTTACGAGAAACTATTACGGAAATAAAAGATCACTTAATTTGTTTTGGGTTCTACAAAGCATTACACATTGGGTGTTGCATGGTGAACCTAAAAAACGTAATGTGTAAAAAATTGAGGAAGACAATATAAATCTAGATGAAGATAGAATGGAAGATATGATACATGACTACGGTGTTGAGGCTATTGACAAATTACATAAATATGATAGCTTGTCTGATGATGCCAAAAAGCCTTTATATCCAAGGTGCACAAAGTACACACAGTTATCAGTAGTGTTAAAGCTAGTCAACTTGAAAGCAAAAAATGGTTGGAGCAATACGAGTTTCACAGAGTTGCTAAAACTATTGAAAGAAATGCTACCAAAAGGTAATCAACTTTCAAACCGTAACTACGAAGCAAAGAAGATATTGTGCCCAATGGGTTAGGGTATAAAAAAATTCATGCTTGCCCTAATGACAGTGTATTGTATAGAAAAGAATATGACAAGCTAGATGCTTGTCTGGTCTGTAGGACATCACGTTACAAAGTGAAAGAAACAGGGTATGGTTATGTGATTACTAAGGGGCCTCTTACAAAGGTGTTATGGTATCTTCCAATAATACCGAGGTTTAGATGTTTATTTGCTAATGCAAATGAGGCAAAGAAGTTAAGATGGCATGCTGAAGAGAGGAAAAATGATGGAATGCTCTGGCATCTGGCTGATTCTCCTCAGTACAAAAGGAATTGATCAATTGTTTCCTAAGTTTGGTAGAGAGCCTAGAAATCTTAAGCTTGGACTTTGTACGGAAATCTTGCAAGTCAACATAGCTCCTGGCCTGTATTGTTGGTGATTTATAATTTACCGCCTTTCTTATGTATAAAATGCAAATACATTATGTTGTCTTTGATGATTTCGGGCCCAAAACAACCAGGAAACGACATAGATGTTTACTTGGCACCATTGATTGAGGATTTGAAGATGATTGTGGGAGGTAGGTGTGGATGTGTTTGATGCATATAATCATGAGTCTTTTAAGCTAAGAGCCATGATTTTTTGCATGATAAATGACTTTCCTGCATATGAAAACTTATCTGGATATAGTGCTAAGGGGCATAAAGCATGTCCTATTTGTGAAGATAAAACATCCTACCAGCAACTATCACACAGAAAGAAGTCTATCTTAGTCACCAAAGATTTCTCAAACCAGGACATCCTTATTGGAGACAAAAAAAGGCATTCAATGGCTTTTAAGAGAATGATGACCCTCCAGAGCCACTTACTGCAGATCAAGTGTATCAACGAGTGAAAGACATCAATGTGGTAATGGGTAAGAGCTAGAAGAAAGAAGATAAAAAGAATTTATGGAAGAAGAGGTCTATCTTTTTTTATCTCCCTTATTGGCAAAGTCTTAAGGTAAAGCATAGTATTGATGTTATGCATGTGGAAAAAAAATGTGTGTGAAAGTCTAATTGGAGCACTACTAAACTTATAGGGAAAGACCAAGGATGGTAAGAAAACAAGAATGGACTTAATTGAAATGGGCATACAAAAACACTTAGGTCCAAGAACTGATGGAAAGAGGACCTACATGTGCCCAGCACATCATACTTTATCTAAAAGAGAGAAAGAAAGCTTTTGTAAGTGTATACATAGGATAAAGGTTCCACAAGGTTATTCTTCAAATGTCAAAAAGCTTGTATCAATAAAAGATTTAAAATTAGTAGGCATGAGTCTCATGATTACCACATTCTGATGCAACAATTCTTACCAACATTTTGGAGAAAAAGGTGAGAATGACTATTATAAGGTTAAGTTCCTTCTTCAATGCTATATGTAGTAAAGTTATTGATCATGAGAAATTGGATGAATTGCAAAATGATGTTGTAATTGCCTTATGCCAACTAGAAATGTACTTTGTGCCATCATGTTTTGATATCATGGTATATTTAATTGTGCATTTGGTAAGTAAGATAAAGTTGTGTGGTCTTGTTTATCTACGTTGGATGTATCCATTTGAGCGATACATAAAAATCCTTAAAGGGTATGTGAAGAATCCATATCATCCTGAAGCATCAATTGTTGAAAGATACGTTACCGAGGAGGTTGTTGAGTTCTGTACTGAATATCTATCAAAAGTAAAACCAATAGGACTTCCCAAGTCTCGCCATGAAGGAATGCGAGTTGTAGGGCAAGGGACACGAGGTTTGAGTGTGAAGCTTATACCTTGTGACAAAGTGGAACAAGCACATCTATACGTCTTGAATAACACTGATGAAGTTCAGGATTACTTATCCAAGCATCAAGAGGAATTAAGGGATCAAAATCCTAAAAAGGCAAATAGATGGTTGCTAACTGAGCACAACAAGGCTTTCTCACTCTGGTTTAAGGAAAGGATTAAGCAAGAATTTCAAAAGTCGAATGTTTCTGACACAATACGATGGTTAGCTGGTTGGCTTAATTTTAATGTTACAACTTGGACTAGATATGATATTAATGGGTATTCATTCTATACAAGAGATCAAGATGATAAGAGCACTGTGTAAAATAGTGGAGTCATGGTGGTAGCAGAATCAATGCATTATTCTAGTTCCAAAGATAAAAAACCTACATTGGTATCAATGCAGTATTTTGGCATCATTGAAGAAATATGGAAAGTAGACTACTTTAAATTTAAGTTGCCGATTTTAAAATGTAAGTAGGTTAATAGTAATAATGGTTGTTCATGCAAAACAAGTGTTTTATGTCACTGGCCCAACGGACTCAAATTGGTACGTGGTTTTACATGGAAAAAGTTTGATTTCTCATGATGAGAATGATGAATCAAATTTTGATATTGGTGAGACTCCTCTTTTTATGTCATCCTTGCCTCAATTGGATAAAGAAGATAAAGAGGATGATGAATATGGTGCAAATAGTGATCATGAAGATGATGATTTGTATGGCGTAAGAACTGATCACGATAAAGGTTTATGGGAGAACTAATATTCTTTTGTATGTTCTTTCAAGATGCATCATTTTCATTTTATTTCCATTATAATTTAAAATGATTTTTTTCTGTTACTAATCTTATTTATGTTGTTATTTTAAAAGGAATACATGGAGAATCTGTCTAGCACCAATAGCTAAAGAAAAAAGTCAAAAAGAGGTAGAAAAGGTGTTACACAACTTACCAGGTTAGCTCAAATAGATGGAGGTAAGAAGATTCATATTGAGTTAGATAAGAGAGGGGAGCCGATTGATTGGAAAGAAGGAAACACATTTAGAAGTTATGTTGCACTTGTTGCATGCCAAAAAATTAGCATTTTAGAAGAAGAATAAGAAAAAGGGGATACGAAGGATAGAGATGAAGTTTGGGATACTATAAAGGTACCTCTCACTATATATCATATTTACTTTTTATTTACCTACATTATTGAGATATGATATTACTAACTTAGTTGTTTGTGCATGTTTCTTTGTAGATTACTTATGACATACCTGATACACCATTTTTAAGGGAAAAGTGGCTCTCATATGCAGGAGGGTGATGGAGGGACTTTAAGTCAAAACTTACAAAAAATATATATTCAATGAGATGTATGTTGAAGGTGATTATGATGTCAATAGTGACTCTAACTTTGAAAATCCTTGGGAGAAGTATCCATATATTGATGAGGAGATATGGTTAAACTTTGTTGAAAGTAGATATCATCGTAATTTTTCGGTATGTAATATGTAAAAGAAGAATGTAATTTGAGTTAGTATTTTTTGAAGTTTTTGTTTTGACAAATGCTTTCCATTCTTTTTACTAGGAAAAACGAAAAAATGGCTAGGAGACACAGAAGAAAAATCTTTACCCCCATACTTTGTCTCGTGGAGGGTATGCATTACTTCAAAAGAAAATGATGGAAGAGAAGTGGACAAATAAAAGACAAGCTATAAGGGTAATAGATGATGGAGATGTTTCTCCTCCATCCCCTATTAAGCATAGTCAAACATGGAAGAGAGCATGAATGAATAAAAAAAGAGAGTTCCTTACTAAAGAGGCTAGAGAAATATCAAAAAAGATTGTAAGTATTTTATAATCAACCAATTTGTTATGTGCTTAGGGAACAATTTATTAATTGCGCATTTGTTGCTTGCTTGTTGTAGGATTCTCTAGAAGAAGCAACTGTTCAAGGAACCTTTGTTCCTTTTGGTAGGAATGACATATTGGCCACAACATTGGGGAAGGAAGAGCACCCTGGCCGTGTTAGGGGGATGCCAAGAGGAGTAGGTATTAGGGAATACTTTGGGCCACCTTCTTCTACTCGTGGCTCGGAAGGTGTACCACTAGAGCAAGTGCAAATCTTGATAGAGGAAGCAGAAAAGAAAGCTAATGTGCAAGTGTTAGCTTTAGAGCAAAAATTTCAAAAGAAGATTATGGAAATGCAATCAATCATGACATCCTTCACTTTGATGCATATGCAATCTCAAAATGCACAACAATCTCCCATGCCACTAAGCACAAAAGGTAGTTGTGTGGAGGAAGGAGAGTCATGTATACTTTATTTAGAGGATCCTGAAAGACGTTTAGCTACATATGGAAAGGTGTAATATCCCAAAAAGTGATTAAGGGCTAATGACTTCAAAAGTGGATGTAATTATTGTTGAATAAACACTTTTGGAGAATGTGTGATGAGAATTTGGATAATTTAATGATTCCAATGGCTTCCTTGTGAAAATTCGTGTGGGGAGAGTGTTTATTGTGAAGTTGGAACCATTGGGAACAATTTTGCAAAAGTTGAAAACTCTGTCCATCGAAACTCTGTACAGGGCAGCCGATTTGTATGGACGTTTTAAATAGGCAAATGGTGTCTATAAATTCTGAAATTTTCCAGTCTTATATTTCACTTGTCAAGCTTCAAAATGGACATATAATTTGTATCATTTTCGTTTGTGAGCTAAGAGCTATGGATTTTTGAAGTTTGCCCAGCGAAATTAATTATTTTCTGGAACAGTATGCAAAGATTGAAATTCTGGGACTTTTTTGATTTCATACAGAAAACTTCTATATTTTTCCTTAAAACTAGACTCAATAAGGGTTCTATAGGCTTTGGAATCACTCCATTTTGATTTTTCTAGAATTATTTATTATTTTTCAAAGTTAGGGCAGAAAATCTGCCAGAAATCTCATTAAGTCCGAAAATAAAGAAATAATGTGATGGCAAGTTTTGAAATTATGAGGTATATGGAAAACTCATTTGGGCTGATGGAAGGACCTTCTTGGACGTCTTTATCATGGGCCAAGTAGAGAAAATATTATGCACATGTTATTTGGGCTTACAACATTATGTTTATGTACATAAAGTGTGATTTTTGGAATTTTACTTTAATGAATAATTAAAGTAAGACATAAAATATTATAAAACCATTTCTCCATCTTCCTCCTTAGCTCATTTCATGCTGAACCAGCAGCCAAGAGAGAGAGAAAGTTTGAGAGCTTTTAGAGAGAGAAAGAGAAGAGAACTTACAAGGTAGGTCGATTTCTTCGGTGAATTCGTACCTAACACGTATAACCTTGTTCCTAAGCTTCTCTTCTATGTTATTTAAGGTGTTGGAGAAGAAAATTTGGTGTTCAAGGGGCTAGGGTTTTCAGCCACTCTTGAGAAAAGCTAGAAGGAGCTTGAGGTAACTTCCAAACTTTCGTATATTGCTTATCCCGGCTGCTGTGGGCAATTTAATCGGTGAAATTTCGCCGGATTGCCATTGGTTTTAAAGTTTGGCAATGATATGGCCTAGGGTTTATGCTGCCCAAATTGGGTCTTAATTTTAGTTGTAACCTAATGTAATGGTTAATAAAGTGGTTAGGAGTAGAAAGGAACGCGTTTTCGGAGCCGAATCGTAAAACCCCGATTTTTCCCGGAGAACTCATAAATTTTGGCCAGCTCTAGAAATGGGTCTTAGATTTGGATTTTCAATGATTTGATGGTTCCATTGAGTTCAGGGGTGAAAATTAGGTGTGGTTACAGTTGGTCACTTTTTCGGAAAAGGCCGAAAAAGCATAATTACGAAAATGCCCCTAAAACCCTTAAAGTGGGGCTGCCAAGGGTAAATTTTTAATTTAACATTGAATTTGATAATTTCAAGTACAGAAATGGATTCCTTGGGTGGAATTATGTTAGGATAGCCCATATTAGAATTTCGGGAAAAGTGCAATCGGACCGGGTACGCGGGCCCGGGCCGGGTCCCTGGGGCATTTTTGTAAATTTTCATTATAGACTCATATAACCCCAAGAAACACTATGGAATTGTTTAAATGGTGCATTTGGAATTGTAGGATTCGATATTTGCCCTGTTCGTGATCCACCTGCGCTAGAGCACAATCGGAAGGAACAAGATTGTGACTCCTCTCTTATACTTTGTGTGAAACATTGTATGTATGTTTGTCGTGCATTGAGAATACATTGTGACATTGTGACATTGTGATGCTTTGTGATCACAATGAAAGCTGACGCCTAGTGAATACTTTGTGAATACATTGAGATTGCAGCGAAAGATGATGCTTAGAGTTTACAGCCATGAGTGCTGTCGTTTGTGGTGTGAACCACGTTACATTGTGATGTTGCTAACATGACCTTATATGCTTTGTGTTTATGCACTGTATGAGTGATTTGTTACTACTGGGATTCTCTTGAATCTCATTCTTTCCAATGACTAACATTTCAGACAGGGATAGTGGCGCTAAAGAGAAGCGGGCAACCCGGAGCGATTAGAACCCCTTCGGGGTATATTTGATTGTAGGGTGTTGGTTATCTTCTTTTGAACTTGGGATTACTGTATATTTTGGAGATGTAAATATTATTGTTGATTTTGGTTATGTAATCCCCTAGTGGAGACTTTTAAACCCTCAGATTATATATATGTATAGAACCCAGGAGTTGCCGGGGATTTGGTTATACACTCTGATATGTGTGAATGTAAACTAACTGCACAGGTAATTATATTCGAATTTTGAAATTGAGACCAGGATAGAGAAGAGTTTTTGAAAGTTTTTGGTGAAAACCCTACTATAGTGTAGGAACTTGAAATGAGTTTAAGCTATCCGACGGTCTCTAAACCAATTTAATTATGTGATATCGAATTATAATTACGTGGTTAAAGGCAGGGGTTACAAAAGGTATATAACTCTGCAACAATAATCCACCACCAGAAGATACTAGATTACCAGGTGAAGATAGTGATTGAAAAGGTTGTAGATGCTAATACCTTAGTGCCGTTTCCTACTGAGGAAGTAAAAACAGTAGGAGAAGCTAAACAAAATTTCATCCTTTTTGGCTAAGAAGGCTAGTTCATCAAGTTACAGCTGAGGTATGAATAACCTTGTGCTTTTCTATCATTCCCTAATTAAAATGGTATGCATCTTTAATTTTTTTATTACTTATTGATTTATTAATTAGGAACTACAACAATCAAAGGATTCTTTCCATTCATATTCTCAACAAGCAAATAGACCCAGTGTCAAACCAAAGCAAAATGACTTGAGATAGTTGGCTTCATTTGTTGTCGATATGGACGACTTCATTGCATTGAATGTGAGTAAGGAGATTGTAGGGCACCCTTTTGAATTAAAGATCTTCAAGCGGGATGTTCTTCACCTCATTTCTTTTGATTGGTTGAACATATCAATTATTCAACTTTTTCTTAAGTAATTATGCACTTTTTTTAATTTAACATTTAAGTTTTTTTATTTATTTACTAACTTATTTCCCATTTTCATATGTATCTCTACAATCTCTGCAATGAATTGGGTAAAATTAATAATTATGAATTCTTATGCCCACATTCTATTCAATAGTCTGGAAACAATAATGTAAGTGAGAGAACATCATACATTGGAAGGACAATTAAAGAAGGGAATAAAAAGTGTTGGTTTGCACCATTTATAGAAAGGTATTTATTTCTAATTCATTTCTCACTTAAGTAAAAACTTTCTTAACGATATAATATTAATATGGATTCATATTATAGTAACCATTGGAGGATTGCTGTTATTTGCCCACGTAAACGTACCATATATTGGTTTTGTTCATTACAATGGGTAGTAAGTGAAGATACGAAGTGGTTGTTTGAAACGTAAGTTTTCTGTAAAACTCTGTTCTATAATATTTGAATATATCATTCTCTTACAATTCTTTAATAATAGGTCTTTGAAGATGCATTCTATGTTGGTGAGAAAGAATGGCCAAAGTGATATCAATTGGGTCCTTTTGAAGGTAAATACTTTAAATTTACATGATGGATTGATGAATTACATTATTGGTTTACTGAATTTGATTGCTCTCATTTATGTACATTCAAGTGCCACAAACAACTTAAAAGTTATGAGTGCCGATATTATGTGATACGGTATATGTATGAAATCATCACTGAGGGCATTACTAACTCATTTAACAAGGTAATATATATATATATATATAGATATATATATGTTATAATTTTAGTTTAGACTTTGGTTTTCTTATAATATTGCTTACTTGCAGATTTTTTGAATTTGCAGCACTTTCGAAGTTTGGAATCATATTCTAAAGCACAGGTAATTAAGAGAGATATGAGACATTTGGTTTGAATACTTTCTACATTTAACAAAAATAGAGTAGAATGATAAGTTATACATGATTCTCTTTTATAATTTGATAATATTAGATACACACTTTTGTTTTGACCATTTATTTATGTCATACATTAGTTGCAAGACCTATATTGTTGTGCATTTTTTTGGTCTTCATTGCATTGATGTACATTGGCTTTATATGATATCAGGTTCTTGAAAGAGAGGTTAATATATATAAATTTAGCTCTTTTTTAAAAAATATTACAATTATGGCATCAGTTATGTTTGTAAAAAACATTACAATTATGGCATCAATTCTAACCATAACTGACGCCATAATTAGTAATTATGACATCAGTTTAGATAAAAAGACATCGTAAACAACCAAATTACGTCTCTATTATGGAATTGGTTGAGCATATGCAAATTGCCATAATAGTCAATTACAGCGTCAATTTAGTTATAATGTGATGCCATAATATATTCATTTACGGCGTCATATCTTGAGCAATTGACTCCATAATATATTCATTTATGGCATCATGTCTTAAGCAAGTGACGCCGTAATAGATATTTTTTGCTACGGCTAATTCTACTACACCCTATATGCTGTGGTGAAAATGTGATTTTAACTTATGCCAAATTAACTTTTTGCACTAGTAGATATAGTGATTTTCACAATAGTAGGTTTCAATATCATTTTAAGTTAATATATCTTCTCCAAAACACTTTTCTTAATCCTTCTTAAACTTTGTTATCATCAAAACATAATATCCAAAAAATACAACCTTACTGATAGCTGCTATAGATGCGTCTTCCAATGGCTGAGTCAAAAGGTATATATATCATTTACAAATGACCATAATATTAAATTGAAGCACACATATAGTTTATATATATAACTACAAATTTTAATTCTCATTTCTTTATAGTGCTCAAAATAATTGGATAAGAGCAATGGTTGTGGGTACTGCGAGATGCAGTACATGAAGGATATATTCATGAATGGTCTTAAAAATATTGATTCAAGTAAAGTATATTATATACTCACCTGTTCATGTATAGACTCTGTCAGTTATATATTACAATATCTAACTTTTATCTATTGTTTCCTTGTGTGTAGTATTTTAATGCCTCCTGCACAATGTGTAACACCTGTCCCTAGACATCTTTATACTACACTGCGGAAGCATTACCGGCTTAAGGGAAACATTACTTAGGCCCCCAAACCTAGACTTAAGCTTAAGTTCATGGGGTCATCATTCATTAATTACTGGATTACTTAATTCAATTCACGGGGTTACTAAATTCTTTCCATTCCTTTTTATCAGAGTTACCTTTATTTATTTCTTTACTCATTCTTAGTCCATTCACATACATATATATACAAACAGTGTAGCCAAATTGTCTACATCTAGTACATAAAACTGTCCATATGAACATAGTAGACACATCCCTGTCTTCGATCCACCTCTACATTTTTCTCGTACAGTCCTCTTCTCTATTCTCAAGATACCTCCTATGTCCACCTGTCTAAATGGTTGGTTGGGGGAGGGTGAGATTTAAAGGAATCTCAATAGCAAATAATACCATAATACATGTAAGATAAATGCTAGTGCATGACATGTTTGCCTTACGTAGGCTCATGTTAACATAAAGACATACCTGTATACTCAATACTTCATGCAACATACTCATGGTCATAGCATAAATAGAAATAGAGCTTCAATCATTCAACTATGTTACACATAGACAAGCAAAGTAATCATGCACACCAACACACAAGCATACATTTCGAATACATGCATGTAGGGTAAGTTCACTATCTCTTGTCTTTGAGTCCTCCTCTTGTTTCTTTTCTTCCAACCATTGAAGCTTTTTGCAACGTCGTCCACTTCCTCTTCCTTGACATCTCATGGCCCTAGATAAATGTCCACATTATTAGAGCCATGATAATGAATGTCCAATGTGGCTACATTAGCGCCTAAGACATGTCTCTACCCTTAGAAGTCACTAATATTACAATTCACTCCAAGTATCTCAAATTCGTATATCAAGCCTATGCTTCCATAATTTTCACCTAATTTTAAAAAATCATAACTTAATCTAGGGAACTTCAAATAGGGTGGTTCAAAGTCCAATATGAAGCTCTCTAAGTCTGCTTTGAGGTAAAAATATCACCTACTTCCAGTTATACATTCAGAATTCTATAATCCTCAATTAACACAACTGTGCCAAGATTTGTTCCAGATTCAGTGCCTAAGCTTTAAAAAGTCATATCTTACAATCTACTAACCTAAATCGCACATATTATATATCAAATTAAAGATTAATATGTCTAATATTATTCTGGAAAATATCAAAATCATCATACCACACTTGATCATCCAAAATCACGTCACAACCAATCTGCCTCCAAAAAACAAAATCTGGCAACACTATTCCTTTAACTTTAATTTTTGGGTTTTCAATCCAACCCTTATAAAATTACAACCACACCTTAATCCCACACAATTTTGGCCAAGGAATCCATTGGAAACCTTAAAATTATCAAATTCACATTCCTTCTCTATGATTCTGCATCTGGCCGAAACTTAAGGTTCTTAGGCCAAAAATTCAGTTTTTGATTATAATGCTCCTGGGACCGGTTTCTCATCGCTATCCCACATAGTTTTTCATCATGAACCCATTGGAAGCATCATAACTAACAAAATCATACTCCTTTCCCATAAATCAGGGTCTAGCCAAAACAGGGCAGCATAATAACAACAAAATTAACCAATTAAAACTCAAGATATTAGGCTTAAATTGGAGCTTAGGCTTACCTGTAGGCTCTCTAGCCAGTGCCATAGTTTGTTCTTGGTTCCGGTAGCATCTCTACCTTCTGTTCAGCACCAAAAACCTCTGATCAAAAATCCAAAACCATAGAAATGTTGCTCTCACTGAGAGGAACAATATTAGAGAAGACTCTGGAAGCTGGAAACACCGAATTGGAGGTGAAATCAGCTCTGCAGCTCAAGAATATTCATCCTTTCTCTTTCCTCTTCCATTTCCCCCTTGATTTTTCTCATTTTTCCCCTTATTTTTCATGGGATGCAAAAACTTTATAGCCCTTGGAGGTGTTGGAAGATGCTTTAATGACATGTGTCAAGTGTACAAAAATCCAAGGTACCCAGTGCTCCTTTTCTCTTAGTCAACCTAACTACCAAAAAATTCCCTCGACCTGCCCGAGGAATTTCAGGGAACAAGACCTATGCCAAAATATAATCATTCTCTTTCCTCTCTCCTCATAGTTGTCGCCCACTGGTCAAGGAAGAAGAGGTTCAATGATTTCATCCAACTTCTGAGCTTGGTGTCCGGGTAAGTGAAGTACATGACCGAACCGGAGACCGGTGAATTCCCCTGACCATTATGCCAAGTGGCACTTCTTGATTGGTCAACTAGGGAAGAAAGTTAAAAAGTGGCTTTAATAAAGCTACTTTAGCTTTAATCATTACTTTTACTTTATTAAAGCTACTTTATACGGAGTCACTCGGTTTTGTGCCACATGTCCCTGTGGCTTCAAGATCTTGCCAAGTGTCCATGTAAGCCCTTAGATAGCGCCATATGGCCTCTGTCTCGGGGAATTACAGACTATCTGCTTGTGGGTCCCAATGGCACCACAAGCCAATGTCTTTTCCCAAAACACAGGGTATACTAGTGTGTTCTTAAAAAACGCAGGGCATACTGGTCCACCATGAAAACACTATATACCCTCACATACCAACATACTTTATTCGATTAACTTGTCCCATACTTAGTGACATAGTTGGATGGCATCTTTCTACCAACCCAATGGCACTGTATATGTGTCATGAGCACATCTACACTGATACTTTAATCATAGTACTTAGAAATACTGAGCCCTCTGCCCGATAAGGCCAAATTACATAGTCCCTAAGATCTTTCTATCCCTCATCATTCTTGGGACTTTTTCCAAACCGGGCTTAGTCGTCTGCCTGATACAGGCTTATCCTCAAGTCTTTAGGCCTAAAATTTGGGATATTACATGATGTTTAGCAAATCACAAATGGAAGAACTAGCTAAAGAGTTGGCGACATCTCTTCAACATCAATGGGAGAGTGAAACATTTGAATGACTGTAAATTTCTGGATACTGATTTGTTTATTTTCAATTTTTGGTTTTAATAGAATATACATGTACATGAATGACTGTACATATAATCTGATTTGTTGTATTATTCTATATATGAATGAATATAGATATATATATTCTGATTCATTCTGTACAAATATATATGTAGAGGGATATTGAAAGCAGAAAACTCCCCAGCCCTTTTTAAAAGTGTTTTCGCTTCAATAAATCACGGTTGCTACCTAACAACCATTATTTATATCAACTATATATAACAATTGTTTAAATAAATATGTTAGCATTGCTATAAATGTATAACTATTATTTTGAAAGAATCGTTATATATGTTAATACATTTATCACGGTTGTTAAAGTGGAACCATTATGTATTATGCAATAATTACCATACATTATGACAGTTGTTTACATGTGCCCGTTAATTATTATCATGTCAATGCAGATATCATGGCCTCACCAAGCCTCAATATATTACGGGTATTATATTATAACCATTATAATAAGTCTAAAATAAATAACGGTTCGGAACTGTGATTTATCTGTGGGGAGCATATATAGTGCTCACATATATATGACAGTTTGGAACCGTTATATATGACATATAATAACCGTCATAAAAGGCTTTTTCTGTAGTTGTGACTTTTATGATTAATTTTTTTAAACAAATCATTAATATTTTGTAATTATAAAAAAAAAGGTCTAAAAAAGTTTCTAAAATCAAAATAATTTAACTCACCATCGTCAAATAATTTTTACAACAACGTTAAATTATATTTTCATCCAGATTAATACCTTAGATTTACGTTTGGGATATAGAGCTTAGATTTGAGCTTAAATGTAAACAATTCCAAATTTTGATCTAATGATGGGTGGGTGAGAGGGAATGGGATAGAGATATTGAGGATTTGGGAAACATTTCATATATATTACTTGTTATATTTTATATTATATTTTTTTCCTGCCCACTTAAGGGCACAAAATTTATCAATATTATATTCTTTTGTTATATTTGTTTGGTGAGTCTATTCTGTTTGTTTTAGTTTCTTACCTTTTCTTAGGTGAAATTATTCATTTTTAGAATAAATCTTCACATGTGTATTTGTTATATTTTCAGTAAAGCCATTTTTTTTATGAATTTAGTTCATTTATGAATATCAATTTAGTGATGATTATTTCTGTAATTTTAATTAATTATAAATTTATTTAATTCATGAATATGTTTTTTAATTAATTTAGTGATGAATTCGTTAAAATATGAAATATGTAGATTATAAATTTTTTAAATTTATCAACAGTCGATGGTTTCAGTGGTAGAGGTTTTAACCGCTTATGAATTAGCTTTCAAATTCAAATTCAAATTCATGTGAATTTAGAAAATGTCCTTGGTTTTGGTAGAGGTACCCCAGTTGAGCCCAACAATACTCGAACACCTATTCGGTTACTTATATAAAAAAATTGGGAAAATCCCTTAAAAATACTACCGAAATACCGAAATCTCAAATCAATGCAACGAATTTGAAAATTCAGGTTCAGTTCTGTGTCAGTATGGATGAATAGTACCGGGTATGCGAAAAGACGATTTTGCCCTTTAGCTGTAATACCCCGAATTTTGAGACTTGAGCTTAGAGAATAAGCCTGAGATTAGTGGATTCCTAAGCCCCGGTTTAGCAAGATCCCAAATTGTGATTAGGGGTTAATGACTACAAAAGTGGACGTGGTTAGTGATTAATGAACCCTTTTAGAGAATATAAAGTGGATTGTAGTCGCTTGTGTTATGAGCAACGCCAAAACCCTGTATTTGAGTTCAATTGTGGATTAACATCCAAATTGACTTAGAATAGAGGGAAGAATTGAATGGGGTATTGTGATGGAAATGGTGTCACGTTGTGGTATTTAATCATTGGAATTGATTTAAATTGAATTGGACACATTGGTTGCAAAACTGGAAATGCTGTCCAGTGTGAATTCTGTATGGCCAGTCTTCTCGTGTGGATGTTTTGACTAGGCAAATGATGTCATAAAATTATGAAAATTTCCAGTCTTAAATTTCACATCCCAAGCTTCAAAATGAACATATAATTTGTTCCATTTCGTTTTGGGAACTGGGAGATATGACTGTCCAAAGTTTGAGGTCGAAAATGGACTCTGTTTTGGGGCAGTGATGAAATTTGTGTAATTCTGGAATTTTGTGGTGATTTCTGGTAATGGATCATATTTTTCCAATGAAGAGGACTCAAAACCATTTCATTTGGCTTTGGAATCACCTCATTTCGATTTTTCTAGAATTAGTTATGATTTTGCAAAGTTTGGTCAGAAATCTGCCAAAAATCCGAAAATTGAGAATTATGACATCATCATGTTACATTGATGACATAAGCATGGGATATGTTATTAAACGGTTTTTTCCTTCTTCCTCCTCATTTCTGACGCTGAGAACAGCTGAAATAGAGAGAGAGCATATGGGATCTTTAGAGAGAGAAAGAGGAAGAAATCTCGCAAGGTAAGCCGATTTCTCCGACGATCTAGCTCCTAACGCGTATAACTCCGATCCTAAGCTACTCCTTTATGTTCTTTAAGGTTTGGAAGCTCCTCTTTTGGTGTTTTGAAGTTAGGCTTTTCAGCCACAAGAAGGAAAAGCTAGTGGGAGCTTGAGGTAACTTCCAAACTCTTGCATATTGACTATTCTGGCTGTTATAGACAATTTAATCGGTGAAATTTCGCCGGATTGTCTTTGGTTCTAAAAATGGAAAATGGGTTTGTGGGGCTGTTATGCTGCCCAAATTGATACTAAATGGTAGTTCTAACCTAATGGAATAGTCAATAAAGTGGTTAGGAGTAGAAAGGAACGCGTTTACGCAGCCGAAACCGAAAAACCTCGTTTTTCACTGGAAAACCCATATATTTCGGTATGGGCTATAAATGGGTCTTAGAGTTGGATTTTCAATGATTTGATGATTCCATTGAGTTCAGGAACGAAAATTAGGTGGGGTTACAGTTGGACACTTTTTCGGAAAAGGCCGAAAAAGCATAATTACGAAAACGCCCTTGAAACCCTTAAAGTGGGGCTGCCAAGGGTAAATTTGTAAATGGACATTGAATTTGATAATTCCGAGTCTGGAAATGAATTCCTTGGGCGAAAATATGTCAGAATAGCCCATGTCAAAATTTCAAGAAAAGTACAGCCGGACCGGGTACGGTTGGGCCGGGCCGGGTCCCCGGGGGTATTTTAGTAAATTTTCAATATAGCCTCATATAACCCCCAGAAACACTATGGAAGTGTCTAAATGGTATATTTGACATTGTAGGATCGAATGTAAAGCCCCGAGTTGCTGGCACGCAAATCGAGGAGAAAAGACTGGAGGTAGGGGACTTACCTTACTTGCATGTATTGATATCTTTGCTTGTGTAGTGATGTATGTGATTGCTTTACTTGATTGTGTAGAGCATATTTGAATACATGAAGCTCTGTTTCTGTTTTACTGTGGCCATAGTTTTGTTACATGAAATATTGAGCATGCAGAAATATCATTATGGGGCATGTATCTAGATAAAGCTAACATGTCATACACATAGCATCTATCATGCATGCATTATGGTATCTGTTTCCTACTGAGATTCTCTTGAATCTCACTCTCCCCTACCAACAATTTAGACAGGGCAAGTGGCTCGTGGAGGGAGCGGCTAGGACTCCTCTGAGATGAGATTATGTAATCCCCATTTGAAGAATTGTAATGGGCAATTGTACCCTGTGTATCTTTAGTGAAGGTATGTACCCGGGATTGCCGGGATGATTAAGTTGTGCACTTTGATATTTATATGAATGTGATTTATCTTCGCGTAGTAATTGTATTCGAAATATGAATATGAGACCAAGTTTATAAATGATTTCAAAAAGTATTCGTGAAAACCCCGTCATGTGATGGGTTAGTAAATGTTATTTGATTATTATTGGTCTCTATTTCATTTTAATCGCGTATTTCGGATATAATTACGGAGGGGGTTACATTAGCTCTCCCTCTCGCCACTTTAGAATAACAACACGAGACTCTTAATTAACAACTCATGTTTCTTAATTAACAACTCATGTTTCTTCTTTTTATTTTCACAATAACAACATCGGCTTTGTTATTAACAACATCATATTCTACATTAACAACTCTCATTTCTAGTTTCACAACTTCGTAATTTATGTTTTAGAGCCAATAACAACACCTCTTTCTTTATTAACAATATTGTATTTTACATTAACAACACTATATTTTTGAGATAAGAATATGTGAAAGAATAAAGCGGAGTTGTTAATCAAGAATCTAGAGTTGTTAATTAAGAGTCTCTTGTTGTTATTCTGAAGTGGCGAGAGGGAGAGCTGAAGGGCAAAATCGTCGTTTCGCATACCTGGCACTGTTCATCCGTACTGACACAGCACTGAACCTTAATTTTCAAATTCGTTCCACTGATTTAGGATTTCGGTATTTTGGTGGTATTTTATAGGCATTTTCCCTAAAAAATTTCTAAATTCAAAAAATAAATAAAATTTTTTATGACGAAATTGCAATTATAGTAGGACCCAACTCCCTAAACTGGACAAAAAAATTGCAATAAGAGGAATAATGTTTTTGCATGCTTCTAAATATTCTTGATCAAATCTCCAACAATAATAGATTGAAATAAATTTAGAAGATTTATCATGACTTATTAAAATGATCAAACTTTCTTTTCATTATTTATTTTTATAGTGGTCCATGCATGATTGCGCATGGAAGTTGCTGAGTGAAGAAGAATGGCCACAATAATAATACAACTGTGGAATGTGATCACATTACTCTCAGAGTCCTGAATGGCCCAAATAAGCTCAGCTAAGTAGGATTTCTAGTGTCGACCAAAAAAAAAAAGTAGTACTTCTAGTGTACTGCATTCTCTCTTCCCTTGTCCCCTACCCTTCATCTCTGTCGGTCAAGCACACCGACACACATGACAGAGAGAAAGTGTGTGTGTGAGAGAGAGAGAGCGCTTTCATAAAAGAATGTGAACAAACTTGTAGTTCAACTAGTTAGTTAATGAATGCTGTAAAAAAAAAAAAGAAAACTAGTTAGTTAATGAATCAGATCCCTAACCCCGTCTGAAATAAAACGTAAGTTGAAATTTTTTTAGTATAAAAAAAAAAGCTCTTAAATCTGTAAACCTTGATTCAGGATCTAAGATGGCTTAATCATTTTGAAATTACTTAAATACCCTTAGTTTAAGATATTAAAAAGAAAAAAACGAAATGACAATAATGATTAAACAAGTAGCAATCTAAACGTATCAAATGACAAAAATAAGACAGTGGTAACAAATTTCATAAATTTTTTACTAAATATCAATGATAACAACAGTATAAGAAGTAACAACTTTAACTTATTAAATAATTTAAGACAATTATAACTAATTGTATTAAGAACAATTAAGTCATTTTAAAAAAGGTTTATTACAGAATAGTACCCAAGGACTTAATAAGAATTAAGCCATTTTGATAGGCCATTTTGGAATTTTGATATTATTTCAATTGTCCTTATATGTCTTTTTCTACTTCATTTGACTTGTGCATATATATATATATATATATATATATATATATATATATATATATATATATATATATATATATATATATATATATATATATATATATATATATATGTGTGTGTATCATCTTGTTAGAAACAATCACCGGAAAAGTCTGACTCCCTCTACAGTAGTCTACCTCCTTGTGGAAATTTTTAGAAATAGGTCAATTTTAGTTTGAAATTGAGTTGCATTGAGTGTTTTGCATGTAATGAAATGTCGAACCTAATTTTTATATTACTTCACATTTAACGTGTTTTTCTTTTTGTGTCAATACGAAACATCCCCTGCCATTAAATAGAAACACCCCGGTACAATAAAAAAGAAGGTACAAACCGAAAATACTTATAAAAAAAAAAAAAAAAAGAGCCTAGAAGGACTAGCTAATAAACTATATATGAAGATAAAAATATATAAATAGTAGGAAAGTAGGTCAAAGCATACTGGCAAGATGCATACATTGAAGCTTTAACAACCAAATCGATAAATTTGTTTCCCTGGAAGCCATACACATATAACCTGAAGAAATTCCTTAAAACCAGAAAAATCTCAAGCATAACATATTCAAAAATTCCCCGTTGTCAATATTATTATTTGTAGCTTTTACCAAAATTATTATTTTGATAATTTTTTAATGTGATGTTTCGACTCTTAGGGGAGCTCTTTCTGAAGGATAGCGTTCCTGTTCTTTTTGTTAAAGTGAGAATTCAACCAATCATTCATCCTTTAGTTCTAAACCTCATATGGAGCTCATATATACAATACACTCCCGTAATTAAGACTCTTCCATCTTCAAGGTCGTTGTTATTTAATTTGTTCTGTAGTCAGTTTTACTTTCTGTTATGTTTGTAGCTTAGGCTTGTGATATATCTAGCAATTACATTTTTGGGTTAGGCCCCTAAAGCCCTATTGGATCTAGGCCTTTCTCTTTAACTCATTTTATTATTTTAGTAAATTGTATTTTAATTTTTAAAAAAAAAAAACTAGTGCTCTCCCATTGTCAATAAGCATTTTCCCAATCCAATTACTTGATGTAGTGATCATTATTCCACAGACACATATATAAATATATGAGCTTATGCGATGGATGAAACTTAAGAACTGAATTTTTTTTAAAAAATGACACTAAAATCCTAAATAAGGAAAATAATATCAGTAAAGTCTCATAACTTGTTAATAACCAAAGTTTTGGAACCTGGACCGAACCGGCTGGTTCGGCCCGGAAATCAATGAACCTGCCGGTGAACCAGTCCGGTTCCCGGTCCTGTCCGGGTTCAAATTTAAAAAAAATTATATTTTTCTTTTAAAATTTCATACTATAAGCCTAAAAATTTCAATTTCTTACTGGTTTGGTTCCGGTTTAGCTCTGGTTTGGCCTCGGTTTGACTCACTGACCCTCAACCCAATACCCCGACCGGTTTAATACCCAGTCCGAGTTTTGGTACCTTGTTAATAACAAGTGAAAAAGCAGCTATTGACAAGTGAAATAGTTATCATTGACAAGTTATATAACTTTTCTGATATTATTATTTTATTTGGGACATTAATGTCATTTTCCCAATTTTTTTAATTATTGATGGTAAGGTCTGTGTATTTTTTTAAATACACAAGTATTTTAACTAACAAAGCAAAATTAATTGAGATGTGGCACTTTCTTGGGTCGACGGTATAGCCCCGTTATTGATGTATATTGGAAAATTTAATCGATCAGTCTTTATAATTCCGTCTGATTTTTTGATTAGGTCCTTATAATTTTTGATGAGGTCCTTACAATTTTTACAATTATAGGGATTAGTCATTTTTCTCATAACATGTTAATTGGAACTGACGTTGATATTCACTAATTAACAAGGAACGAAAAATCGGACCGGGCAATGAACCGGTCACAGCACAAGTTCAAGGGTTAATGGGTCAACCGGGGTCTAACCAGTAGTTGAACCGGTCATAACCGGTCATATTAAAATATTATAATTTATTAGTGATAATATATATTAATATATTTTTAAACTTCTATAGATAAAAATAAAGATTTTTAGAAAAAAAAATGTTTAAAATCTATTAGCATTAGTTATAATACCTATACTTATGCAAAGATATCTCATTTCCTATAATTATTATATCTTTTTAAATAATTTTTTTCATTATTTTCTTCATTTTTTTAGATTTGTTCTTTCTTTATCTATTTTTCTCTTCATTTTAGTCTTCAAATTTCCATTTTACCCTCAAAAAACACAAAATAAAAATTTGAAAAATTTAAAAAAAAAAAAAAGAAGAAACCGGGTCAACCGGTTGGACCACCGGTTCTGACCGGTCCGACCGGTTCGGACCAATCCGACCGGTTATTGATCAAACCGGACCAAACCAAGGACCGGTTCCCGGTTCAACCGGTCGAACCGGCCGGTCCGGTCCGGTTTTTTGAACCATGCTAATTAACATGTAAATTACCACAAAATACAAAATAGAAAAGATTTACATAAAATGACATAATAAAATTTATTTATTATCAATATAAAATAAATTGAAATAATGTTACCCTTACCGTTAAAAATGTTAACCGTCAATATTAAAATTTTAACACAACATTAGTTTTTTTAGCAGAATGGTGCAACAATATTACATTTTAAAATTTTTTGGGCAACATTAAACCCAAAAAATACTTTTGATGCAACTTTACCTCTAAATAAAAATTTTCAGGATAAATTTATATCTTAACTCATTTTATACAAAGAGATTTTTTTAATAATTTTTCTTTTTTTTTTTCATATCAAGCAAATAAACAGCAAATTGGTACCGTGAGTCTTGTCAGTATATGTGGTGTCATTAGCACCACAAGGTGACACCAAAACATGCACAGTAAACAAGAATTGTCACCAACCGTGCCTCTCACAAAATACAAAGCAATTTAAGTGACTGAATACAAAAGCAGTTGGCTTTGGAGGCCAGACTGTAAAGAAGCGACAATTATCTGTCATTCTGTCCATTACAAATGAATAAAAATATAAAATGCACTAAACAAAACAAACGACGCAGGGAGGGCCCACAAGAATATAACAGTTAAAATGTGCCTATATGAAACAAAGATAAATCATTAATATGATATGATATGGGCATTTTCGAAGAAAATCTTTTGATTGGATTAATCTCTTGATAAGTAGTAGTAATCTCTTTAAAGAACATGCATTTAAATTCCACTATTAATATCTGAGTCACTTTTTTATATATGAAATGAGAGCCACATTGATAATAAGTAATTTTGTAAGTTCTGATTGATTTATAAGATTTGTCTTACTGTTAGTGAAAAATATAAGAAGAATATTCACATTGACAGGTTATTCATAAATAATGTTGTGCTTTTCTTTAACATAAAATTGATGTCATTTTGACTATCCAAATATTATGTTCTATATTTTTATTCTCAATTTAATTTCATATTTTTTTCATGTCAAAGTATTTAGATGAGTAATCAGGTGGGCCAGAACATGCAACAAAATTGCCAATCTAAAATACAAAATTTTAATTTTGGTGGTTTAGATAAAAATTGAGCTCAATTGGCGGGGTTTAGATAAAAATTGAGCTCAATTGGTGGATCCATCTTCAATTTGTATTAAGCCATCTGGTGTACAATATAACATAAGTCAATTGGAGAGTCATTAATATTTATTTGTCAATTCTGTCCATATAATTTATTTAAATATGACTCCTTATATTTCTTTGACAGGGCTCTCATATTTTTATTCTCCTTCAAAACCTCATTGACAGGGGGTAAAAGTGAAACTATTTTTTAATTTAAGATAAATTTAATGAGTGTGTGTTAGGATTAGCTGTGACAATATTTAATGTGATTTTTCATTTTTTAACATAGGCTATTGAATATTATTTTTTTTACAAATTTTATTTATTATTTTTGAAGGCATTTTTGCAAATATCAAATTATTATGTCTTTTAAAGTAATTTTATTTTATTAAAGGTGGTTGAAAACATTTTTTTACTTTTTTGCTCACGTTGCTCTCTTCTCTCATTTTATCATGGGGCCACATTTTTGTCATATTCTTCAAATGCTTTCCTCTTCTCTTCGCAGTGATATCTGGCTTTTTTCTTAAGTATCTTGATTTGCTTGATTACTAAGGGTCTGTTTGGGAACACGGCAGATTCCAAAAAAAGCCCAGTGAGAGGCTAAAAGCTCAGTTGGCCGAAGTGTGTCTGTTTGGGAGAGCGTCTCGGTGCATTGGGCTTCAACAGGAGAAGGAGCTTCCAATTAGAAGCTGATCTGATGAGCGTTGAGGCGTTGAGGAGAGACGAGCTCTGTTTTTCACTTTTCCTGGTTCGCTGTTCTGAGGAGAAGGAAGAGTCTTTGGTCAAATTAGAATTTGACTAGGAATTTAATCGCAAGCTTCAAAACTTTTCAAGGAGGGATTAGAGTGTAAATTTTTGAAATATTTGTTATATATCTGTAATTTATGAAACATTTGGGTACTTTTCTGTGATTTCCTCGATCCTTTTTCTTCACTCACTTGTAATTTCTATAAATTTTAGGGAATTTTTATGTAATTTTCTCTAGTCCTCAAAATAGTAATTCTGACCATTCAAAAACTCTAATTTCTTATTAAGCACCTACAATGCAAGATTAAGCACAAGGTAGCATCAAAAATTTAAGAGATCATTTGTATGATTAATTAACAAATTTTGACCATTTTACCCATGATTACAATTAATTTAACATGAATGTCCCTAACTCAAATTATTGCTTAATCATGTAATAATGTCCCAAAAAATGCATTAATATGACTTTTTGTATTTTATCAAGTTTTAATTTTAATTTCATTTCAATTATCACAATATATATAAATAATATATATATATATATGATTCATGCTCTTTCCAGTCATTTTCTACCTAAACAGGCTTTTCAAATAATGATCCAAACAGATTTTAAGTTAGAAAAAAAGTCACTTCTGCCACCGCTAATCCAAACACAAATCACATTTATAATCTTACTTTTTTTCTATTTGACTTTTTCAAAAGCTCATCTGTAAAAAAAGCTCCTTCTCCACCGCTAACCCAAACAGGCACTAAGTAGCTTTTGCCCTAAAGGTCAGATGAGTTAAGAGCTAATCCAAACACAACAAACTTGCCCAATCATGGTTTTGCCATTTTGATACCATGAATTGCCTTCAAAATGTGAACACACCTGTGTTAACTGTAACCCCCTGCCCATTTATTCATAATTATAATTCGAAAATGTGTAATTAAGTTGAATTAGAGACCAACGGTTAGTTTAAAACTTATTAAGAATCCCATATGTAAGACGGGGCTCTCAAATATTTTTTTTTTCAAAACCTATTTAATTTGGTCTTACACACATTTCGAATATACTTATCCTACACAATTAAGTTGCATTCATACATATTAAAGCGTAAACAAAATTCTCGGCAACCCCCGGGTTTCATATACTAACTAAAGGGTTTTTGAGACATTTTTTCCCCTTACAATGTCCCATTTAGAGGTTTACATATACAAATCCAAAACAACATTTACAATATATATATAGTAATCCCAACCAAAATTTGATAACCAACCAACACCTAACGAACAGTACTAGCCGCCCTTGGTTGCTTGCTTCTCCTTTGAGTCGCTTGCCCTAGCTGAAGGTTATTCCATGGAAAGAATGAGATTCAAGAGAATCCCAATAGTGAAAAAGCACTCATATAATATATAATCACATAGCATGCAAGCAAATCATCAAACAGCACAACAGCAACGATCATAGTGATGCATGACTAGCATCATGATCAACAGCACTCATGACTGTTTACACATAGCTTTCTTCGTAGCATACACATAGCCTTTACGGCTTACACAGTTCTTTCACATAATAAACATTGCCTTCCCGACATTCACAAAGCCATTACGGCTTACACATAGCCTTCACCGCTTTCACATAAGTTTCACAACAGCAAACTTCACAGCATTCGCAATACACAATTCAATGATATGACAAACATACAATGCATTACACATAGTATAAAAGAAAGTGTCACTACCTTGTTCCTGGCACCGGTTGATCTCGTATAGGGAAAATATCAAATGCTAAAACCAAAACCAAGGACGTAGTGTTATTCCCTTTTCTAAATTCTTAATTTCAAAATGCTTAAGGTTGGTTATTATTTGAGACCTTTAGGTGGCTACTAGAAGCCTAAACATATGCCTAAAGGGTTCAGAAAAAATTGATCAATGACCATCTTTTGAAAACTCAAAATGTTATTTTTAAAAGGTCTGGCCGTGGCAGAGCCATCCACTGGCCGCGGCCCACGGATGGTCAGAAAGTTTTGGGCTGCGACCAAAAACAGGTCAGAAACTTTTGAGCCATAGCCAATATCCACGGGCTGAGGCTAGAAATAGGTCAAAGAGTTTTAGGTCACAGCCAACCCCTTTTGGGCTGCGGCCAAGAACTAGTCAGAAGGTTTTGGGTCGCAGCCAACTATCCTGGCCGTGACCAACTATAGACCTGTCTCCTAGCTAATTTTCAAATGACCTTAACTCTTTGCACAAACATCACAAATGACTCAAACTTTATATCCCTGGAAAGCTTGTAATATGAACTACAAATGTGGAAAGTTTCATAACATTTTGCAACCATTTGCTATTTCAAAACCCTATGTAAAGTTTTGTTAGTGCAAGCGTTTCACCCAATAGGGGATGAATTGGGTAATACTAAATATTTTGTTGCGTATAAGAAAATTGATAGTATATTTAAAGCAGGTAAGAGCAAGGAGAAATACCACCGAAGTGTACACCGGGAGTTATACTGGTTCGGCCACAACCACTTTGACCTACGTCTAGTCCTCAGAGCGTCTTTGAGAGTTTCACTATGTCTTCCAAGATTCAATGGGTTCTTGGCACCACAGTACAGCCAGTTTCTTCACCTGGACACTCGCTCCCCCTTAAACGTTGTAATCAAATCCCCAACTCAAGGTTCCACAACCTTAAGCTGTCTCAATAATGAATATTGAGTTTTGTAATGAAAATCTCTTACAGAGTAAATGTATAAACACTGAAGTACAAAGAGTGAGTATAAGAAAACAGAGCACAAAGAGTATATAGATCGATATGTGATTGCTTGTTCTCAGTTGTTGTTTTATCCTTTGAATGCTCCACACACACATATATATATATAGATGATTTGTGGTGGCCATAGGAAGCAATTCAAATATGTTCGTTAGATTCGCGCAGCTACTATTGACCGTTATTCAATTTTGAAAACTATCTGTTTGCAGTAGGTGAGCATTCAGATGATATCTTTAACTTACCACTTATGGCATGATCTCTTCATTGTTTCTCTGCAATTGTACTTAGAATACTAATACAATAAATAGTGAATCATATAGAAAACAAATCAATAAACATTGGATTAAAAAACATGTTTTCTGGACTACATTACTCGAGTGGCTACTCGAGTGATCATGCTCATTACTTGAGTAGCCCCTCGAGTAAACTTATCAAAAATATGGCAAAGAGTAATTCAACATTTACATAATATATTACTTGGGTAAGACATGGAGTAAGATACATCACAAACCTTGGAAATACCTTATTACTCGAGTGCTTACTCGAGTAAGTATGTCTTTTTTGCACAGGTTACTTGAGTGATCCCTCGAGTAAATTTCAAAAAGTGTGTAGATTACTCGAGTGGTGCCTCAAATAATGAGACTCAAATCTTGGCCGAGAGTACCTATTCTTTGCTGACCTGATTACTCGAGTAATCCCTCGAGTAATGTTGTTTTCTTTGTGGTTACTCAAGTGGTCCCTCGAGTAACAAGGATCATTTCTTGGCTGCAAGCTATAGGATAATTTCTGCTCTGGTTACTCGAGTGGTCACTCGAGCAGTAACTCATATAACTTTGCAGATTACTCGAGTAGCCCCTCAAGTAACTTCATCAAAATTCTAGTAATGCTTCTCTGGAAGATTTTCTTCACCATTACTTGAGTGCTCACTTGTTTAACATTTTGCAAAATCTGCCAGTGTTGTTTTCTTTTTTATGCTTTGTCTCTCAGTTCTTCTTCATTACTCCAGTGCTTACTTCAAGTAATGCTTTTGTCTACCATTTAGTTACTTTGTTCAAATTCTTTTGTTTGTTATCAAATCCTCTTAGATCATTAGTCTAATCTTTGTTATCATCAAAACATCTGAGATCTAACATTCTCCCTCTTTTTGATGATGACAAAACTTGGTGATTTTGAACAAATTTTTTGAAATTGAGTTTTCAAACATATGCTTCTTAAATACTTTCATATGAAATCTTTTGTTCAATTTAAACTTGAAAAATCTTTTGAAATTGCTTAGTAAAGATCTTTTCAAATGATCTTGAAAAATTGAGTTTTGTTCTTATTTACTTGTTCACCTTGCATACACAATCAAAAACTCATTAGTCCCACAATACAATATAACTTGAATGAAATTTAACTTTAATAGCATAAAGAAGAAAATTGCATAAAGAAGAATTCATTACATAATTAAACTTAGAATTCAAAGTTAAAATCTCCCTAAAGCCCTGTACACCCATATCCCCTTTACATACATTTACTCAATCATTGATCACAAAATCACTCAAGCTCTTCTAACCCTTTTTGTCTTCATCACAAGGGTGGAATCAATCATGAGGAAGAGTAGATGGCTTGGCCACTGAGATAGGAGTGACAAGAAATGCCAAAGATTCATGTGATCTATCTGAACTGGAAGAATCTGAAGATGATGGTTCTGGTTCAGGAAGGTTCACTAGGGGTACTTTAGGATTTTCTGGGGGGTTCTGAGGTTGAAATGGAACCAGAGAAGTAATCTCTACCTCCTCTGTAGCAACAGGTGAAGACACAATCATCTCCTCAGTGCATGCAGGTGAGGCAATAGGAGAAGGTATTGACTCATGCTGAATTGGCTGGGCTGGATCATCAGTGGTGATGCGGATTGGCTTGGATGTGTCTGGGTCAGGCATGGGGAATAGAAGATTACTGGGTCCAAGCTCAGAGGGTCTATGCTCGGTAGGTATAGGATCAGAAGGACTAGGCTTAAAAGGTCTAGGTTCAGAGGCTGGTACTGGCTCAGGAATAACAGAAGAACCAGGAATAGGGGAGCCTGATACCATAGCATCAAGTCTAGCAACAATTGATCTCAGAAGCTCACCCTAGGCATGTTGTTCTGCTAACATCTCCTCATGCCTCTTATATATTCTCTCCATAAGTTGTCCCATCTTCATATTCATATGGGTTATCAACTCTACATTGGTATTGGCAATGTCGATATGGAAACCCTTCAGAATGTTCTCTATGAAAGTTTGCATTAAGGTGCCAAAGAATGAAGGAGAGGATGTATTAGCTAGAGCAGAAGGCTTCATGTCATCCATCTGACTAGTTTCAGTTGTAGTCTTCTTCTTCTTCTTGGGACTTGTTTCAAAAGGAGTCTTCAGAGGAATATCAATGTTCAGCTTTCCAATCTAATTTCACCCCACTGGACTTAACCTCTCAATTGGTTCTCTACTCTCTAAGTATCAAACCTTATTCTTCTTGAGAAATAAAGAAATAAGTCAAGGATAAGGCATTGGAGTAGTAGGTTTCCCTTCAAACCTATATCGCTTGATCTCAGCAAAGATATATTCTCCCAAGTCCTTTTGTTCTTTGAGAAGTAATGAGGACAATTTTCTAAAGTCCCTTTCAATGAAATGAGTGTAGTTGTTGGATTTGTTCACTATGGCTCTAGAATAGATATACCATAGGACTCGATGAAAATCACACATATCACTCTGATTGAAATTGAGGGGTCTTACTATCTCATAAGGTCTTAGGATAGAGAACAACTAGTTTGAATCAATATTAGGTTAAATATCATCAAGAGGATCCTCTATTCCTAACCAGGTATTGATTCTCGAAGGTGAGATTAGAATTCTCTTTCCTCTAACCTTAAAAGTCATTTTTTCTCCCACAGACCTTCTAATAGGATCATTTATGGGCTCTAGATTGGAATAAAAATGCCTTACAACTTTTGTGCAAAATAGAAGTTTAATAGACAGCTAAGGCATCTAGGAATCAAGATAAGGACTCAGGCCAAATTTCAATACCTCTTGAAGAACCTTGTAGTCAATATAGTGCATCTTGTACACACTTCTTCTTGCAAAATGACTCAAGTACTTCTGTGATTCCTTAAGCTTGTTCACATTGAATCCATTTAGAGGGAATGTGATTTCTTCTTCATTTTCTTCTGGCTTGTTTGAGGATTTTTCTTTCTTTGCTTCTTTAGATTGGAAGGCTTCTTCAAGCATGCCTACCATGACTTTGGTGAGGTCCTTATCAAAATTGGGCTTTTTAGGGGGTTTTAGAGAAAATGTAGGTATGTCGGATAAGTCAGAAGGAGGAGGAGATGGTGCTTTTGTTTCTTTACCTCTTCCCAGAGGTGTATTCTTCATGGTTTGAGCTCTTATGGTCACTGGTTTCTTGATGACAACTCCTTTCACCTTAGGCTTAGCTTACGTCTTGGTTTAGCTTTAGGTTTGGGAGATAATTTTCTTTTCTTGGTAGGAGGAAAGGAAAGTGAATTAGAAGGTTGATAAGGTTCAGAAGACTCAGAAGGAGTGTTAAGATAAGGAGTTTTTGTCCTTACCATTGTGATTGAGAAAAGTTGGATTTTCTAGAAAAAAACAGAGGTCGAGAGTCGCGAGTGTAGTGTAAAGATTCAGTGAAATTTGAGAGGTTTTAGTAAGCAAGAATCAATGGATTTTGATGGAAATGAGAAGAGAAAATGATTGTGAAAAATTTTTGTGAGAGCATTAGGAGAATTACTCGAGGAGATTTTGTGAAGAATGACCGAGTAACAACTGAAATAGCCCTAAAGCCTGACATCACTCAAGGTCTTACTCGAGTGATCATCAGCTTCACTCGAGTAGTTACTCGAGTGATCATACCGGAAATTTTAAAATAGAGTGAATTTAAGCACGTACCTGGCTTAAATAATATTATAATTATCCATGTATATTCCCTAGATCATTTGAAGGCTCTTTAAGACAAATTTGGAATGAAATCAAACAAATTTGTGATCTGCAAATAGATTTACTCGAGGCATCACTCGATTAAGCTTGAAGTTTACTTAAGGCTTCCCTCGAGTAATCTGTCCCTTCACATTATGACTGTTCATTTCGAACCATTATGCCGTTTCATTTGAATTCATTTTGATTTAATGCTTCACTGTCACATTTTCAAGTTCATTACTCGAGTAGCCTTTGATGCATGCAAAGGCTAAGAGTACACGTATAGCTTCCAATTTAGCCACTGGAGCATACATTTCCTTATAATCAATTCCTTCTTCCATATTATAGCCTTTAGCCACCAATCTTGCCTTGTTTCTGATAATGACTGTGGATTCATCAAGTTTGTTCTTGAACACCCATTTAGTACCAATGATCGGATGATCCTTAGGTCTGGGTACCAAATCCCAAACTTGATTTATTTCAAATTGATTTAGTTCTTCTTGCATTACTATTACCCAATCATTGTCTTATAGGGCTTTATCAATGTTAGAAGGTTTAATTTTAGAAATGAATGCAGAAAAACTAACTTCATTGAAAATTTTATTTCTAGTTTTGACTCTTTCATTCACATATCTTATGACTTGATCTAGGGGATGACTTCTATTGTATTTCCAGGCTTTAGGTTGTCCTAGTGACTAAACATCTTCCTTGGTTTGATCAACTTATGGGATGAGAGATTTAAAAATAGGTTGACCATTTTCTTGATTTAAAACAACTTCCTGCTCATCATCAATGGTTTTGTTAGAGGATTCAAATTCATCAAATACAACATGAATTGATTCTTCAACAACACATGTTCTTTTATTGAAAACTCTATATGCTTTGCTTCAGTTAGAATAGCCTAGGAAAATTCCTTCATCTATTTTAGAATTAAATTTTCCTAAGTTATCTTTATCATTATTATGAATGAAACACTTACAACCGAAGATGTGTAAATGAGCAAGGTTTGACTTCCTTCCTTTGTATAGCTCGTATGGTGTATTTCCAAATCAATAAACATGTTTTCTGGACTACATTACTCAAGTGGCTACTCGAGTGATCATGCTCATTACTCGAGTAGTCCCTCAAGTAAACTGCTCAAAAATATGGTAAAGAATAATTCAACATTTACATAATGTATTACTCAGGTAAGACATGGAGTAAGATACATCACAAACCTTGGAAATACCTAATTACTTGAGTACTTACTCGAGTAAGCATGTCTTTTCTGCACAGGTTACTCAAGTTATCCCTTGAGTAAATTTCAAATAAGTGTGCAGATTACTCGAGTGGTCCCTCGAGTAATGGGACTCAAATCTTGGCCGAGAGTACCTATTCTTTGCTGACTTGATTAGTTGAGTAATCCCTTGAGTAATGTCATTTTCTCTGTGATTACTCGAGTGGTCCCTTGAGTAACAAGGATCATTTCTTGGCCGAGAGCTACTGGATAATTTCTACTCTGGTTACTCGAGTGGTCACTCGAGTAATGACTCATATAACTTTACAAATTGCTCGAGTGGCCCCTCGAGTAATTTCATCCAAATTTTGGTAGTGCTTCTCTGGAAGATTTTCTTCACCATTACTTGAGTAACCTTTTGCAAAATTTGCCGGTGCTGTTTTCTTTTCTATGCTTTGTCTCTCAGTTCTTCTTTATTAGTCCAGTGCTTACTTCAAGTAATGTTTTTATCTGCCATTTAGTTACTTTGTTCAAATTCTTTTGTTTGTTATCAAATCCTCTTATATCATTAGTCCAATCTTTGTTATCATCAAAACATATGGGATCTAATAAGTTGGTCACTTGTGCAGCATTTCAAACTCAACCAAATTTCCAAATTTTCCAATTTTACACCAAAGGTTCGCGAAGGTTCCAAAATGCATAACAAACACTACTTCCAATGGTAACATGAAAACACTCAAATTCCCATTCCATACACATGTTCTACTTTGTCCTCAATGCAACATAATGCCACACACAAAATCCCAACATTGCCCAAACTTCATATTCAAACTTCAAACCACTTTCATTGCTCAAATGACATAACCAAACACCAATTCCAACACAAAACAACATGCAATTCATGCAATCACATGTCACACAAAAAACAGGGAAAAATCCATAAATTCCAAAACTTGACCACTAGCCACAGTACATATATCAAAATGAAGCTATCACTCACCTCTTTCACTTTCTAAGGCTTGTCTCTTGATTCTCCAACTTCCAAATTTTCTCAAGCTCTCAAACACCTTCTTTCAAAAATTTAAAATCATAGAGATGAAGCTCTCATCAACATGAACAACATTAAAGAAGAGAATTAGAGCATTCAAAGTCATCTCTAGCGTCAAAACCTCACCTTTTCCTTTCTCTTTCCTCCTTTACTTGGACAAAAATGGCTCTTGTGAGAGAGAGAGAGAATGATGAAAATGAAACAGATTTTTGGGCTCTAAAAGTCCCCCTTGGCCAACTTGAAGAGGAGAAGAGAGAGGGAAAGAGGTTTGAAAGTTTGACCTTCATTTTTGGCTCACATCTTGCCAAGTGTCATGATCTTGTGCTTCCCTCTATGTGCTTACAACATAGGATTACACTCTCTTGTTCTCTTGTTAGTTGTTCACACCATCTACACTTTAAGTTGCTAATGAGTTCTCTCCTCAATAACTAACTAATTGGCCAGTAACTTTTTTTCCCCATTTTACCCCTGACTATGACAATTTCTTTTAAATTACCACTTAACGCATTTTATCATTCCATCACACCATACCATACGCCCTCCCTCTATTTTAATTCAATTTAGATGTTAATTCACAATTGAGCTTAAATACAGGGTTTAGGCACTGATTATTGCACATTTAGAACATAATACACAGCATATTCTCCAAAAGTGTTTATTTAACATTAATTATATTCACTTTTGAAGCTGTTAGCCCTTAATCACAGTTTGGGGGTATTACATTAACCGCTCTTCTTTGATTTTAGTGATGTAGTTTAAAGTGAATTATATTTTGAATTGGAGGGAGGGAGGGAGATAGGAGTCGAATACGCGCATATCAAACAGATTTTGCCAATTTGTAATAACAAAATAATTAGAACAGGTTGAGTCCAATCTATAAGCTATATTACAAGGCATATGCATTGAGGAAATGCATTAAAAAAACAGATATTAAACAGCTAATTCTTGTTTTTGTTGCTGCTTTTGATGTTGATGGTGAGAATTATTAGATTCTTCATTATTGGAGCATAATAAATGGGCCTTTGAAGATGATGATGATTTTGATAATGAAGAATTTGGGAAATCCAAAGGAGGGTGAATGAGCAACATTTCTCTGTGGAGATGCGCACAGTAAGCTTGGAAGGTGTTTGGTGTCACGTTTTAGTGAAAACTCATTCCGAATAGGAAATCCAACTCCAGGAAATTCATCTCTATTGTGCTTATCCCTCCCACTTTTGCATAGTATGCATTGTTATAGTACCTGCACCATATATATGCAAATATCACATCAAACATTAGTATAAAATGTAACATTTAGTAAAAAAATGATTTGTCATAATCATCCTAAATACAAGATATTATTAATCTATAAAAAATGATTTGTCATAATCATCCTAAATACAAGATATTATTAATCTATTTTGTCTCCCAAATTTATTATAATTTTTTCCAATGCTTATGACAATGGTTAAAAGTGATATTTTAGAAAAACCAATATTTTTTTTACAAATAACTAACTTAAGGAGTACTGAATTTCTATCTGTGTTCCAACCCATTTTTACAAGTTAAATTAGACTCGAGTGGTTAGACCATGAATGATAATTATAGATCATGCATACGATAAAAATAGTCAATTATTTTTTATAATTTTGGAAGAATTGATTTTATTTTTTTAAAATAATATCATTAATATATATGCTTAATATTTTTTGACATTTTATCTTTCTAATTGTTCTAAAATACAATTCTAAAATGAATTAATACAATTCTTGGACGACATTGCATGATTACTATGTCCAAATGTTAGCTGGCTAATGTCACATGGTTAGGTTGTCTCTGTCTCATGGGAAGGCCAGCCTGGATTTGGTATGCATCACAAGCCAAAACCCATCTTTAATTCTTTATACATTCGAATTCTTCCAACTCAGACCAACTTTCCATCTATAAAAATAAAGTTACAAAATATAGTGCTTCATTCTTCTTATCTTAAATATAAGATAAAGTTAAATTTTTTTAAAAAAAATTAAGGAAGCTAATTAAATTACTTCAGAGTATTTATATTTATTTTTTTCTATAAACTAATTAGTTTGATTAATAAATTAATGTATAATTCAAGGATACATAATATATGATATAAGATATAATTAAATAACTTATTTAGTTTCCTTAATCTCTCTAAAAAAAATCAACTCTGTCTTATATTTAGAAGATGAGGGGTAGTATAATTTTATATCACAAATCCAAAGAATAGACAAAAAGAAAATCACGCACATTTAACAGGAAAAATAATTAATTAAAATAATAATTCACAATGAAAGAAGATCCAACATGCTTCTGCTTCGAAGCAATCACAAATCTATTCTCTGAAACTAAACTTCCCAAGAAAAGAGACCAAAGCCCACAATTTAACTTTGATTTGAGCATAAGAAAACTTAGTCACACACTCACACAACAAGAAAACTTAGAAACACACACACACGCATTCTCAGGAGAAGAGATCAAAACCCAGAATTAAACAGTAATTGAGTATAAGAAAACATTGAAATACACGGATAAGAAACTGGAAAACACACAGAGAGAGAGAGAGAGAGAGAGAGAGAGAGAGAGAGAGAGACTTACATGTCGTCCATGAATTTAGCAGCAACCATGACGCTGGTAATGAGGAGGCGATGGACATTGAAGGAATTGATGGGCAAAGAAGGCTGTCTCTGAGTGAAACGATCAAGGTTGACGTAAGCGACGATGAAGCAAGAGTGGCTACAATTAGCGTACTTGAAGATTCTCTCGAGGTAGCTATGAATGGAGATCGTAGGTCTTGATAAGCCATGGAAGACAGAGATTCTCTGAGGTTGTTGGTTGTTATCGTTTGATTCTGATACCCTTTTGAGCAGAGAAGAGAGGAAGGTGATGAGATTCGTCATCACATTAGGGTTCTCTAGCTCTGCCATATCCACCACCAAACTAATTACACAGCTTCTTCAAATTCTCATGTTTTGCAGAAATGTCTGCGATTTATGTATATATACAAGGCTTCTCGATTTGTTCTGTTGTACATCCACAAGGACAGGGGGGAGGGGGTGTGTTATGACGAGAATGCCCCTGGGAATTTAAATTTTGACGGGCAAGTTGGCATTTGTGGGGTTTTGTGTTCTTTTCGGCTTTGAAATGAAAGTGGGGTGTGGTTTTTGAGTTGGGTAATCATTTTCCTTTTTTCTTTTAAAAATTGACTTGTTAAAGAGGGAAGAAAAAGTAAGGGGCTATTCATGTTTTAAAAAAAATTATGTTTTTCTGTTTCTCTAAAACTGGCTCATTAATTATCATTGCAAGTTCAAAAGGATTATGTTGATTGCGCGTAATAGGATGATTTCATATAGACAAAAGTTAATTAATGCAGATCCTTAAAAATAGGAGAGAAAAATAGGTTTAATTTAAAAAAGACATTTAGTAGCATTCGTTATTTCCAAAACTTAGTCACCTTACCAAAAATATACTATATGATTATGTAAAAGAACAACTCAGTATACAACGCTCTTTATCAGGTCGGGTTTGAAACCCAAATGTACGAAGCATCACAGCTTTACCCCTACAATTTGAGAGGCTATTTCTATGATTATATATAAAATAATATTTTGTTTATTAAGAAATTTTTTGTGTGGCTTAAGTACTAAAACTCTAAAATCTTACTAAAAAATGATATATAAGTCTCAAAATATGAAGAGAGCTTAATATATATATATATATATATATATATATATTATATTTATAACTTACAAATAATGTAACTTTCTATACTTTATTTTATATTGATATTAATTTTTTTCAATTGAGTGGTTGTTTGTTACCATATATTTGTCAGTATTTTTCTACATATTTTAGTTAATTTTGCACCATTATCTATAGTTTTACTACTGTTTTGTTATAAATTGTACATATTCAAAGTATTAAGACAGTGTATAATTACATATATCAACAAGACACGATAAATACTCACAAAATTTTAATAATGTAATAATAAATTAAAAATATAATTCGCACGCTCAACCACAAATTTTTTGAATTATGAATCTCAAATTAATTAATAAATATAATTATAATTTTTAATATGTTTTTTTTTTAAAATTGTTTTTTATATCTTTAGAACAAGCATATTCTTTGATGTTGAGGACCCAATGAATACTTCAAAATTCTGACTCGATATTCAATTGAAAAAGCTAGTAGAACATGAATTTTGGAGTCCAATAAGGGCATGGTTCAAATCGCCCACCAAGAACATGAATTTTGGTTGAACTGGGTTTTTTTAACCGGTTAAATCAAAAGTCAAATAGGTGAAGTAAAAATTAAATAAAAATAATATTATAATATATATGTTTGTGTGTGTGTGTGTGTATATATAATAAAATTATTAAATTATTAAATAACTTAAAAATAAAGTCAAATAGTCCAATCTCTTGAGTTAAAAAGCTCCCATAACAATAATACAAGACTTGGCTATGCTCCTCTCCTTTTACCGTCCTCATCCCCTCTAATACTCATCTCAACTTTTAGAGTAAAATTTGAATGATTTATATTTAATATTTTATAAATTTTCTAAAATATTTTTTGCAGTTCTAAATTATCATAACTACAATTTAGTAGTTTTGAATTTATTTATTTATTCTTTTTAATAATTTGATATTTTATTAATATTTTTATAAGAATTTAAATCTGAATTGCTGAAACTTCAATATAAAAGTTTAGATGAGTAGTGAAGAGGAAGAGAAGGGGGAGAGCAAAGGAGGATAGCAAATCATATAGAATTTCAATTCTCTTGGTCCAAATATTGGTTCTGAATAATTTGAAATGGCTCAAAACCATCTCTCTTATTTTTCTTTTAAAATATCATTTACACCCTTATATCAAAAAAATATATGGTTCGGATTTTAATGTTTCACAACATATTATTATAATATTACATAAAAATAAATTTATCATGTCAACATTTGATTTGGACAGTTTATGACTTTAATTTATTATATAAGAAAATAAAGAAAAACTTTATGTAATATTATTAGTAGTTTTATAAAATATTAAATCTCAATAATTCATTTTTTCATTTGCCAGCAGAGAAGAGATTTTGAGATAAATGAGAAGAAAAATTCCAAGAGGATCTATTTTCCTCAAAATGAATGGGTTGTTGCCTGTATTCGGGTTGGACCGTTCCAACCATCTACTCCGATCTGATCCGACTTTCAAAGTATTGGATCCCATGACATGGAAAAGAGGTGGGGAGGGAGGGAGGGAGCGATCAAGGTGTGTTAAAGGAAGAATAAAGTGGAGATTCGCATAAACGGCATGTAGTTTTCAGGGGATTAATTAGTGAAAACGGTGATGGGCAATCCATACGCATCATGTGAACACATGTGAGAAAATTTGTGACTCGCTCAGCCAGTGGGTCCCACGTGGCATGTGTTTTGAATTTGATTATTCGCAACACATTCTAAGGGGTGACATAACATGGATTTGCTATGCAGGTCCAAGGCATTGACTAAATGCTCTTCTTTGTTCCTATTTCCTTGCATAACCCAAAAAACAAATATATAGGCCATTTCAATTTGAGAGCGGTTCATGTGAGCTAAATCCATTTGGAGATTTTAATAATAGCCTGATTTTAATTTTATCTCTAAAAAAATGTATACTTTTTTAATAATAATATAATAAGGATATACTTTAATTGGAAAATTAGATTCCATATGCTTTAAATATCTATTATAATATTAACACTCAATATGTGTCGATTAACTAGACTAGTTGAATCGGTTAACCAATCTGCTACTGATTTGGTCAAAACTTTTAGATACATTGATCAAGGTTAGATTTTAAAATGTTGGATCTAGGGTGTTCATAATATCTGTTCTAAAATGTTGTCATTAATAAAATCACATTATTTTACCATGAAAGGTTCATCTACTTGTCGACCATAGCAGGAAACCCCCCCTTTTTTTGTGATAAGCAGGAAAACCTTTTTTTTTTTATTGATAATAATGTCACATGGGTATAATATAATTAAAAATTATGGAGCAGTTCGTAAACATCACATCCTTATGCTTTCAGGTACTTTTTTCCCTTCATTTTTTTTATTTGGGACTATTAAATATTTAATTTTAACGGTTCAAATTTAATGTTAAAATTTTAACATTTTAATAATATTTTTATAACTATTAAATATGAAAGAAGTGCATAATCATGGAAGATAAATTATATATATTTTTCTATTGGATATTTTGAATTAGGTCTTATTTTCCCAAGTACTTTGTTAATTTGATCATTTTCCCCATTTTTTTCCAAGAGTGCTTATGTGCCTTTTTCTATAAAAGGACAACATAATATTAATAATTAGTTAGTTTTTACAGACAGGGCATATATATATGTATATTTATATACACCTGCTGGTGCAGTAGCATGGGGAAACTAAATATTAATAGTTCTTCCTATCAAACTGTAGATACAAAAATAATAGTTTATAAAATTTTTTTAAAAAATAGTTTAGTTAGTTTTTGAAAACATTTGTGTGTTGATTCTCTAAAATACGCTTTTTTTAATTATTTATTTTGAAAATAACTCCTAATAAGTGCAATAAATAATCAGGACAGTGTAAGAAAAATACTAAATTTGAAGGATAAAAGAAATTGATAATACCTCCAGTCATAATTATAAGACAAAGTTGATTTTTTTTAGAGAAATTAAGGAAGCTAAATAAGTTACTTAATCATATCATATGTTATGTATCCTTAGATTATATATTACTCCCTCTGGTCCTAATTATAGGACATATTTACCTAACTTTAGAGAAATTAAAGACAATAGTTAAATTAGTTAATTTTATTTATTTTCCAAAAATACCCTTATTTAATAAGGAAGATTTAGGAATACTACATGAATCTACTATGAGGCAATCCAAGCATTATTTAAATCAGTATTCTCTCTCCACCTCTCTGTGTTTACTTTCATGTTATTTTATTTGGTGTATGTTTGATACTTCATGGTACCACACGTCAGACAAAGCAATCCAACCATTATCTAAAGCAATGGTGGTATTTTGGGAAGAAATTGATAAAAATTAAAATTTTGTCCTATAATTAAGACCAAGATCAACTTCCAAATGTTGTCCTATAATTAGGACCAGAGGGAGTAATTTATTAGTCAAACTAATTAGTTTGAAGAAAAAAATAAAAATAAAAATACTCTAAAGTAAGTTAATTAACTTCCTTAATTTCTCCAAAAAAGTCAACTTTATCTTATAATTAGAATCGGATGGAGTATATTTTATTGGATTAAGGTGCCATTGAGTGCTCTGAAATATTTTTGGAGGTGCATCCAATATCCTAAGATAAAAAATGGCTTATCTTTGAAACAAGACTCAGATCACTATTCACAAGCTAATCTAATCACGTTCTGGGCTCCATGCAAGCCGTGTCCCTTTGACTCATCTTTTAAAATAACTCTATTAAAATTAGGTACATGGCCCTTCATCTCACTCCTCTCCCTTTTACTCCCTGCTTTTTATTTCCCTGAGGGCCTTTCCTTCTCTCAAGTGACATGTCTCGTATACGGGCCATAGGAGATTCAAATTCTCTCTCATCTTATGCACTCCCCAGCTGCAATGCCCTTTCCTCCTTCCTTTCTCTTTTTCCTTTGTTTCTCTCATAGCCACCTTATCTCAGGAGCCCTTTCTTTCAATCCCCATCAAATTTCTTTTTCTCCAACTCTTTCTCCTAGTCATCTACACCGAAGAGTAAGGGATCACCTCACCTCACTCAAGCCTAGTTCTCTCTGCCTTCACCGTCAGTGAAGTTTTCTGGTCCTTTTCTTTTGTAGCTTCTTGATGCTAAGAAGGTATGTACTCTTCCGCCATTCTTCCATTGCGTCTTTGATCTCTCCCTTTCTTATTTACTTAATCAACATTAGGGTATTCTACCATTCTAAAAGCTTGGACTCACAAAAAAACCGAATCTTAGATTGTAAATAGGGCTTGGACTCATATGTAAAATATCTTGATTATTCTTCTTCATTGCAAGGTATGGAGTTTCTGGCTTCATTCTCCTCTTCCTTTACATTATGTTTTTCAATGAGATTAATTTTTTGGTTAATGTTTTATCATATCAAGATTCAATTTTTATTGGTTGTGCCTTATCACTCCTTTTTTTTAGTCACAAATATTTTCCGTCTATATTAGAACGTGATAATGTTCTTTTTCAATAAAGTATTTAATCCTTAACATTAATTCTCTGTATCTACAGTTAGATTGCAGGTGTTGGCTTCACTTTTCTTCTAAACAAGGTAAGCATGCAGAAATGGTTATAGCTTTTGCTATTGCTACTCTCAATCACTATCAACGGATGTCCTACATTCATTAGGTGAATAATGGGAGGATGGCAAATGAATAGTGCAGAATACTCATGTTTACCAAAAGCATGGATAATAGGATTGCTCTTTTAGGTACAGATTTCTCCCTTTCTCTTGACATAAAATAGTGCTTGACATGTATCTGGTACAAACTTATGAGTTTTTTTGCTCTATAGTAGCAAATATATAACCTTCAGAGCAACATGAACCATTGGAGTAAGCCGTGAGCTCTATAGTGAAAGAACATCATGTTTTTTTCAAGCTATCAATAGTGCTTTCCCTTTATTGATTATACCTATTGAAAAGTTTTCTCTACATTTAAATGACAGAAATCCAATAGAAACCAGATCTTCATTCGTTCTACATTTACTGTTATATATATTTTCATTCATACTCTTTGATTTTAATTTTTAGCAATCTTTCATATCAAACCAGTTTATTTGAGATCAATCAAACTTTAGGGAAAGTCAGTTTTGCAGTTTGTTTGGAAAGTCTATTTTTTGTGATAGGGAGAAAGCTTCTTTGATAAATGATTATAGGAAAAAGTAAAATGATAAAGTGAAGAATTATGATTATACAATGGTATAGGTTTTGTCTTTCTTATAGGTTGTAATGTAGGCTAATAAATTTGCTAGTAATATCTTTTACTTAGTTTGACTTAGTTGCTCACAAACATGGTCACCAAGTCAAAAAAAGAGAAAACATGTTCGCATCTATAGGTGGGAATAGGTCAGACCAGGCTTTTGCCTTAACAGGTCATGCCTGTTTTGTATTAGGATGGTCTGATCCTGGCATGTGACTTGTAAGTGGCCATTTTTTAGGCCTAAACCTGGCCTATAAAAAAGCCTAGTCTGACATGTGGCCTATTAAGGGGCCTATAAATTTAAAACATTCTAAACAAGCTTACAGGCCACAGGCCTCACAATAGGTCTCTTGAGAAATAGGTTGAAAACATCCAGAAAGCAAACCAGCAGAAAACAAGCCCAATTACACCAATAATCCAATATATATATCAACAAATATATAACCAAATACAAAGCCTCTGGACCTTCTCATCTTCACATCAAATCTTCAATATAATTTCTTCTTCTCCTTTAAAGACCTTAAATAAAATAATCAAATGTATAGGATTAGAGTATAAAACAATTTAACAAATAATCTGTTTCATCACTCACTGAAAGCAAGCACTCACAGTACAAGCACTCATCACCTTTGACCTTTGTCACTTTATGCTACTCCCCTGGCCCCACAAGTACTCACAACTCACAAGCATATTAGTGGCATTCATCATGGTCTAGACACACAGAGTTTCACCTTTGTCACTTTTTTCTTGCTCAAATTGTCTTTCGTTACTTAGCTAACGCAAAGAATTTCATCTTTGTCTTCTTCCATCCTTGTTTAACATAACCAAGAAAGTGTTTCTGCAACTTAACGAATACAGTTTAACATCCAAGAACAAAATCAAGAACAAAATAATAAATCATAATAGAATTCAAACCATACCGAATTCCACTAAAAAAATCATACTGAATTAAGAATGGAGAAGGGATGACGGATGACAGAGCATCAACGGTATAAGCCAATTAGATCCTACAGCTTCAGAGAAGGGATGACGGATGGCGATGGCGATAGCTATATGAGAATTGAGATGATAGATATGTCGGTGTGAGGGGTCACAGACGACCGACGATCACAGACTCATAGAGAATTGGAGAAGGGAGGAGGAGGACAGATGACAATGATGATGTGAGGACATATCTGTCGGTGTGAGGGTTGAAATAAGAGTTCATAGGATAATGACTCAATAAGATTAAGAGCTGAGGATTGGAGAAGGGAGGAGGAGGAGTAGAGGACAGATGTGAGAATGAGATGATGATGACTAGATGAGATTGAGACTTGAGAGCTGAGAACTAGAGAAGGGGGAAGGAGGAGTGGAGATTAAGAGCTAAGAGTTAAGAAGTTTTTTTTGGTCAAAACTCGAAAGACAGATGTAAGAAACTAAGAATTAAGAGTGAGAAGAGACTAAGAGTTGAGACATGAGATGGAGTAGTACTGGTGTCCAACTATTGGTGTGAGCTGAGTGCCTTGTGAGCTGTAAGCTGAGTGCTTTGTGAGCTGTCGCATGTCGGTTTGATTGTGTGAAGAATGTGGGCCAATAACCTTAAGTCAATTTTTTTTAATTGTTACCAGGCTAGCCTGATAGGCCTAAAAGGCCTACTAGCAAGCCTAGACCTGGTCTATTAAATAAAACAGGTCGCCTGACTTGTTCACACCTCTATAATCACATCCATACCATTAATACAACTTATAATACTGATGAGTAGCCGGTTTTCCTTTTCTTTTATATGATACCTATTTGATATTTCCTTCTGAAAGTTTAAAAAGGAATTATAAAATTGAGTAAAGTGTGTAGGAAAGGGGAGATATGCTGATCATTTAGCAATGTCTAAAGACAACTTTTCATTTATGTGGTTGCTGTGCTTTGATTATGTAATAGGTAATTCTTATTGGACATGCCTATTTTCATGAACTACACCAAACTAGTCACTTAAATAGAACATTGCAGCATACTTTTTCATTCTTAGACACTGCCAAACTATTTTTTAACTTGCCAAACTATTTTTTCACTTTTATATTAATTATTTTAATGTGTTATAAACAGGGAGCTCAATTAACGTACTGTCGATACTATACTATTACCCCTTAGCTTTTCTTTTTGTTTGCTAGCAGTTTACATGGAAGTAGAAACTGTTGCTCTTCCTATTGGAAGTGGTTTAAACTTGTTACCCAAAAACAAATAGCAATATGACAAGATTTGTAGGTCTTTTAGTCTATATCTCAAATAACCAAAGGTCATACTAGCATAACCTACTAACGCCTCAATTTACTTTCACAGGTGTATCAAACATGTGTAGCCTAAAGCATGAGGAATTTAAATGATGTGTCCAAAAGGTAATAAAGTAAATTTGCAACTTCATCAAGTAAGTACAAAAGCTAAACAAGGGTTAGCTGTCATAACATTTAAAAGTTATTGTTGCTGTCAAACTAAAGCTAGAACTAACAACATCTGGGTTCTTAACAGGTAAAGCATGAATAACTATGAACTGTATATTTTTTATTTAATCATGCAATTGTCATAGCCCCTTCAGGCCCCTGTAGCTCTATATATCATACATAAAGGGTATGTAGTCGTAAAAGCATTAGAACAGAGATTCATAGTTTAAAGATAATAAAACTAACAAATAATACCTCTGAAAATAGTGAAGCGTCTATTAATGCTATCATTAACTGTGGCCGATGATCACCAAATGACAGTAACACCAACATGAAACTGTAGAAAGGATATTGTATAGGCAAATAAGAGGTTGACAAAGCATTAGATTGGAAATTATACAACCAACAGTTCTTGGAAGCCTTCTCCATGTTCAGCTATACTAACCTCATGTTGTTTTAGTCTCATTATGAATATACTATTTTGGCATACTACTTTATCTTTTGATAAAGATGTCAGACAATTTTGTCAATGTTTTATTTGAAAGTCTACTTTTAAGTTTATTAATGGAGTGAAATGGTCATTGTTAGTACAAGCATTTCATCCAAGAAGGGGGTGAATTGGGTGATACTAGAAATTTCATTGCGTATAAGAAAATTGATAGAATATTTAAACTAGTTGAGAGTAAAGAGAAATATCACTGAAGTGTACACCGGGAGTTATACTGGTTCGGTCATAACCACTTTGACCTACATCCAGTCCTCAGAGCGTCTCTAAGAGTTTCACTATACTCTCCAAGATTCAGTGGGTTCTTGGCACTTCAGTACACAACAAGTTCCTTCACCTGGACATTTGCTCCCCCTTACATGTTGTACTCAAATCCCCAACTCAAGGTTCCACTACCTTAAATTGTCTCAATACCAAATATTGAGTTTGTAATGAAAAACTCTCTTACAGAGCAAATATATAATCACTGAAGTACAATAAATGAGTATAAGTAAACAAAGCACTAAGAGTGTATTGATCGATTTGTGTTCTCAGTTCTTGTATCTTGTTTTCTTTTCTTTGAATGTTTCATATATATAGATGATTTGTAATGTCTGTTGGAAGCAATTCAAACATGTCCGTTAAATTCGTGCAGTAACAGTTGACTATTCTTCAAATTTTGAAAACTATCCGTTTGAGGTAGGTAGCGGTAGGTGAGATCTCAGACTTTTATTTGACATTTTAGTTATGGCAAGATCTTTCATTGTTTCTCTACAAATGTTCTAAGAATACTAATGCAATGAAGAGTTAATCATATAGAAATCAATTTAATAAATATTCGATAAAAAGTATAATTTATGGACTACCTTACTCGAGTGACTACACAAGTGATCATGTCTGTTACTCGGGTAGTCCCTTCAGTAACCCTATAAAAAATATGGCAGTGGTTAACTCAACAGTTTTATAAGATAATACTCAGGTAGGACATGGAGTGAGATAAATTACAAACCTTGAAAATACCTTATTACAAGAGTGGTTACTCGAGTGGCCATATCTTTCCTTTACAGGTTACTCGGGTGCTGACTCTGGTAGTCTGGTTACTTGAGTGGCTACTCGAGTGGCCTTCAATTTTCTTCACATTTTACTCGAGTGGTCCCTCAAGTAGATTTCAAATAACCCGGTATATTACTCGATTAATCCCTCAAGTAATTGCATCAAATTCTTGGCCGAGAGTTTGCTTTCTGATTACTCAAGTGGCTACTCGAGTAATGCCTCAAATAACTCCGTAGATTACTCAGGTGGTCCCTCGAGTAAATCCTTTTTCTCACCTGGTTACTCGAGTGGCTACTTGAGTAAAGTGTTGCATTTCTTGGCCGAGAGCTACTGGAAGATTTTTTACCTGGTTACTCGAGTAAATACTCAAGTGATGCCTTTAAAAATCATGTTACTCGAGTGGCTACTCGAGTAATGATCTATATAACTTTGCATATTACTTGAGTACTCCCTTGAGTAACTTTGTCCAAATTTTGGCAGTGCTTCAATGGATGAAATTCTCCTTGATTACTCGAGTGGCTTCTCGAGTAATGGCTTCCCTTTCTCGAGTGGCTACTCGAGTAAGCCTTCACAAAATTTGTTTATTACTCTAGTGCTTACTTCAAGTAATGTTTAGCCACTTTGTTCAAATTCATTTGTTTGTTATCAAATCTTTCTATATCATTGATCCATCCTTTGTTATCATCAAAACATATGGGATTTAACATTTATCAATGAAGGTGGCCAAAGTGGTTGCTTTTCTCATGTTAGCCTTCAGCAGAAAGAAGCAGAACAATAAGGCCGAGGAAGGGAAAAAAGCACAGGAAAAGGCACAAAATCATAAATGAATAAAAAGACAAACGTCATGGCCAAATTCTGCAATTAATAACTCTACCCCTATGATAAAGACAAGAAAGAAGAAGCTTTCATGAAAGAAGTAGAGAAGCAACGGAAGTTTTAATTATCAAATGTAAAAGCCATCATGGGCTATAAATTTTAATCTGTCACCTATCAAAAGCATGTAAAATTGCATCCTTGTGATTTAGCAATTTGAATTAAAATTGTATGACTTATAATTTACACGCTACCTGTGAGATACTATTTTTTTATAGTCTCTTTCATGGTTAAGAAAGATTATATGTAAAGACTGTATAATGTAAACAAATATATATATATATATATATCATAAGAATATCATTTTAGTTTTTGTTTTGCATTTTTAAAATTATCATGATACATATTTCTAAGGTTTTTTGATGGAATAAGTTGATTTATGGAGAAAACTTTGTCCATAAATATAGATTATCCATACATAATGTCAAGTATTTCAATTTATTTATTTTTATCAATTATCCATACATTGTTCTAAAAAACCTTATTGAGTTGTACTAATTACAAAGTTTTATGAAGAATTTGTCGCTGCGAATTAATAATTACAATGTAGTTTAAACATTTATGGTTTAAATAGTATTGCACGAAGAAAAGAGTATATATTTAACAAAGTACGAAGTATAGGGAAAAAGTATATTAATATGTAAAAGCTCCCGTGCAACATACTGGTAGTATATGGTCATTTAAAATGGATCAATTTCACCATTCTCAACTAACAGCACAGACGTCCGTTATCTTTGTTTTTATTTAAAAAAAGGTTCTAACCTCTCCCTCTCTCTTCCCTCCCTCCACCACCATAACTAGGTCCCTCAACGTTGTCGCCTCTGGCGTGGTTTCATCAGTTTTCACGGCTGAGCTGTGTCAAAACAACAACAACATCTCTTCCTATTTCTTTCTGATCTTGAGTGTTGGGCTGAATAAAATGCCCCACTGCACCTTTGGCTTCCAACCCATTAAACTATGAAAATAAGGCTAGTCCAAGAGGCGCAAATTGAATTAGCGGTATTCACTGGAGATTTTAATTTTTCAATATTTGTGTATATTTTCGCTATAGGGCTAATGGCCTCATAAACTCAGTTTTTTATCTCAAAAAGAAATTGTAATGACTATTTATTGTGGGGATGGATGGGTCTAAAATGGCACATGAATGGGTCTTAAATGTCACATGAATGGGTCCTAATATAAGTACTATAAACACTATAAAAGTGTCTAAAATGGCACATGAATGGGTCTTAACCTACTTTTAGTACATTTGACATTTTAGGACCAAGTTGGGAGCCAAGATTGGCGCGTTTTATAAGGTGGACGATCTGAGACAAGAGATGGGTTAAGGCAGGGACTACTATCTATCATATACTTTGTGACTATCTATATGATGTGTGTTATTGTATTTTGTGATATGAACACATGCTAGAGGCACATTACCTAGCTGTGGTCTAGGACCTAGCTAAGGTATACTGGTATTACCTAGTTGTAGTTGGGGATCGACTCGGTTGAGGTACACGAAGGGTTCTGACTGAAAGATTGGTCCTGAGTTTTGTGTACACACACGGTTGATGTGAATTTTCATTTTACATTATACATGATATTGCATATTTAATTCTCTTATTTTATATGAACGATAATATGTTACTACTGGGATTCTCTGGAATCTTACCCCTTTTTCAAAACATCAATGTCTCAGCGGGTACCAGCGACTCAAAAGGAAAGAACGCAGATATAGGGAACTAACGGGCACATTTTCTGAGACTATATTGTGGTTATATATATAGTCTATATTTTGGAATATGTTTGGTTATTATGTTCACATGTGTAAATATTGCCAAACTCTGTACATTGAATCTGGTCTGTAAACAAATACTTTTATCAATATATTTGTACCTTTTTCTGTATACCTGTGGAACTTGGTCTCTATTACTCTATGAATATCGAAATGAAAACGGGTATTGACATTCTCCAAGCACAATCGACTCTCAAACTTTATTTGATTTTTGTAGACAAACTCTCATTTTAAAAAGAATTTCAAAATCATCCTTATTTTAAAATTTTGGTGGCAGCTCCATATTTTTCAAATTTCGGGTGCTATATTCAACTAGTTTTTTTTCATTAATGACTATAAAATAGAAAAAGGTATTATAAAGTAATAACAAACATAAAACCATAAAAATAAAAGTATAAACTATATTTTTCCCCAGCTGGTATAAATAACATATTTTTCATTTTCTGTGAGTATTTTTTATTTTAGAATTTGTTATCAACAGTTCTACTCAAATATAAATAGCAATTTGTTATATATTCTTTTAACAACAAATTATTATATTCTATAAACAACTTGTTCTAGAGTAATACAATTATAAAAGTTATTATATTCCATAAGTTATTTTAAAGGGAAATGATAGTTCAATACCACATGAAATTGCAAAACCCACAAAACATCATTAACACATGCAAAAGATAGATAAGGGATGGGGGTGGGAATATGGGTTTTTGATGTTTTGGCTGAAAGACCAAAATGCCCTTAAGACTTGATGAATTCAAAACAGAAGGAAATTTTGGGACTTCACTTCTTAATCCTCTAGCCTTTCAAAAAACCATCTTCTTCCACTAATTCTCACAGAGTCGGCATCCCCAAATAAGCAACGATGGGTGCAATCCATCGTATACTCGCCTGAAGGAGAGTGAGATAAGCGAGTAATAAGGTTATTAGGCTCTAGGTGCACATCATGGGCTCCAACTTCTTCTTCCTCAAATTGTCACAGTCAGCGTCGGTGTCCCTAAATTGGCAATGGTAGGTGAAATCCATTGCATCGTCACCTTAAGGAGAGTGAGAGTAAGCGAGTACTCATGATATTGGGCTATGGGTGCCATTTTTGTAAGTTCTATATAAGGAAAAGAATATCTTGTTTAGTGGGAATGATAAGAAAACGTTAGGTGCAAGTAGAATCGTAATGTTCACTTGTCATTTTACTATGTATGTTGTATTTGCTACATGAAAAAACTGGTTTTTTGTAAATTTCAATAAAGTACTTGTTATCACCATTATTTTTTGTAAATTTACATGAAAGAACATATTCTTTTGGGTTCATGACCTATATGTATTAGTTGTAAGTGGAATGAGCAATGTTAACTTGTTATCTGACTATATATATAGTAGTTGCTATCATTAAGAATATGGTTTTCTGTAAATTCCAATACTGTACTTGTTATTACCATTACAATTTTTGTTAATGGTAACATTTTTTTGTAAGTAATGTAAATATGAAGGAACATGTTCATTGGAGTTCATGACTTGTATGCATTAGATATAGGTGATGTCCACAAGCCATTTGACCATTTGTGCAATAGTTGTTTTCATGACCATTTGTGGTTTTTTGTCAACGGCATAATTGAACTTGTCATTACTATTACTAAACTCTTTATTCCCATTAACAAGTAAGTGAGTACTAAGGATATTGGGTTGTGGGAGAGTGAGAGTAAGTGAGTACTAATGATATTGGGATGTGGGAGTCATTTGTGTAAGTATTGTATGACATCCAAATGTGTTAAAGTCTTTGGCAAAAGGTGTGGAATATAACAAATTGAGTAATGGGAATGATTAAACACTACTACAGGTTTCAGATACTACTACCCTTATAAATGTCCCTTTTTTAAAAAGGGATGTTAAAAGATAAAGGCAGTGGCATTTTCATAAATAATATGGAAAATAGGAATATTAGTCGTCCCAAATTTGAATTGGGATGCTTAAAGTAAAGTTTAGACTTCCTAAATTTAAATTGAGAAACCTAAAGATTCCCACGGGTGCCAAAAATCTAAAACTAAAAAAATGTGACTTACTTAAGGCGACCCAAAAATTATTTGGGACGCCTAAAGTATTACTTTAGGTGTCCCAAATGGATTTTGGGATGCCTAAACCCACCTTTAGGCATCCCAAATACCATTTAGGCATCCCCTACATATACACGCATGTCAGACACTTGTCTGACATGCGGCCTCTCACCCCCCTCTTTTACTCTTTTCTTTTGACCAACACTCATTCCTTCATTAAGGCCGTCACACGTTCTGCTTCTTTACTCTTCCTCCTCCATTCCTGTTTTCTTCTTCAACTTTACTCTTCCTCCTCCCTTCTTCCATTGTAGGCTCAATAACCCACACCTTCTTGCTTTCTCCTCCACACCTTCTTGTTTTTTCCTCTACCTCCTTCCATTGACGCACACACCACCTCCTTCCATTTATTCTTCCTCCTCCCTTCTTCCATTATAGGCCCGACAACCTACACCCCTCCTCCACACCTTCTTGCCTTTTCCTCCACCTCCTTCCATTGACGCACACACCACCCCCTCTTCCACAGTGTCTTGGTTTTTTCTCCTCTACCTCCTTCCTTCCATTGTCGTTGATGTAGGCTACCCCCTTCATCAGGTTAGTTTTTTTTTGAAATATGAATTTACTTGAATAATTAAATTTCAACTTGCAATGTGAAATTATTTCTCCTCCACATTGTCTTGCTTTTTTCTCCTTCACCTCCTTCCTTTCATTGTCGTCGACGCAGGCTCCCCCTTCATCATGTTACTTTTTTTTGAAATATAAATTTACTTGAAGAATTAAATTTAAACTTGCAATGTGAAATTATTTTATATGATTCTAGTTATAAGAGTGATTTTCCATTTTGATTGATTTTTTTTCCATAATCATAGAATCATTATTAGCTAGTGGTTATGCAATATATTGTTTGTTTGATATGTTTGGAGCTTGTAAATATTTGTTTATATGTTTGGAGCTTGGAAATTGAGAGGGAAAATACGTATGTATATTATTATAAATAAATGGAGCTATTGATTGATTTTGATGAAATGAACAACAATTAAACATAGTAATTTTTGTTTCTTTAATATGGTTGGTTTTATTTTTTTTAGATTAGATTAGTATGATTATTAATGTAGTTTCCTTAAATATTAGTAGTATGATTATTATTAGTGTAATGGAGAAAATCTTATTTTAAGATAAAGAGATTAATAAGATAAATATATTAAGATAAAGATATTGATCATTAATAAACATATAATTGATTATTGAGAAACATAATATACCACTGGAGTTTGTGTGTTATATGTCCTCGCTGCAATGTAGTCTATTGGTTTGATTCCTTACGTAAAAGGCCAGACAAAGATAAAAAATCCATCTTCGACACATAAGTTACTTTATTTGTATTTTATTGACTCTTAAGAAAATGAATAGTTCTAATTTCTGTTGATTTTAATTTTCATGATAGTGCGACTCAAACATATAGAGTCCTAGGTGCGTCATGCGAGGGTAAATTTGTTAGATACCCAAAGTGGTATTTTCCAAAAGTAAGTAGTTTTGATTCTAATTCTTTCATTGATGGTCATTTTAGATATACCTTTATTGATTTTAACATTCAATTGGCTTTGATTTAAAGTGCCCTCGACAACCTGGCAACACTGAATGCGATATTATGTTATACTTTATATGTATAACATCATTCAAAGTGGAATTATTAGCGATTTTGAACAGGTAATCGCTTCTTCATTCTCAAATGATAATATTTTTGGTGTTGTAATTGAAATACTAATTAATTCATTTACTTGATTCTTTTCATCAAAGCTTGTTTTCTAATTTTCAGATTTTTGATAGTAAAGATGCCTACCTATATGAAGACATTAATTTGATCAGAGACCTTTTGGCTGGACATCTTCTTCAACATATAAATCAGTAAACATTTTATTTATATTAGTTAGTAGTTGTGTGATGACAGCATTTTGACACTTTTTGTTTGTTATTATACATATATAGTAGTAGGTTGTATGAGTTGTTATTGTACATATATATAGTAAAGATTGCAGTGCTGGATGTCCTTGCATTTTCTAACGGACATTATGGTTTATGAATCTAGCTTCTATTTTTTTTCTGCAGTTTGAATTTGTTGGGTAATGAAGAATATAAATAATCATTTAAAAAAACATTTTAATGTCTCAAATTGAGAAAAGGGACATCTAAAGTCCCCTTACGGAGGGACTTTAGACGTCCTAAATTGAGAATTGGGACGTCTAAAGTCCCCCTATAGAGGACTTTAGACATCCCTATTCAGAATAGGGACGTCTAAAGTCCTAACTTTAGACATCCCTATTGAGATTTGAGACATCTAAAGTCGTGCTGTGGAGGACTTTAGAAGTTCCAATTCTCAATAGGGACATCTAAAGTGAGGACTTTAGAAGTTCCAATTCTCAATAGGGACATCTAAAGTGAGGACTTTAGAAATCCCTATTTTGAATAGGAACGTCTAAAGTCCCACTTTAGATGTCTCATTTTTTTGGGACATCTTTTCTAAAATATAATACGCCTCCCACATAGACGTCTCCTTATTTTTGGACGTTAAAAGTGCCAAGATAGGGACGTTAAAAGCCCAGTCTGTAGTAGTAAGATGAATAATGGCTTTGACAAAATTTTCAATTTGAATGACAAATACTGCATGACATCCAAATGTGTTAAAGTGGTTGGCAAAAGGTGTAGACTATGACAAATTGAGTAATAGGAATGACTAATGAATAATGGTTTTGACAAAATTTTCAATGGGAATGACAAATACTACATGATGTTCAAATGTGTTAAAGTGGTTGGCAAAAGGTGTTGACCATGACAAATTGAGTAATAGGAATGACTAAATGAATAATGGTTTTAACAAAATTTTCAATGGGAATGACAAATACTACATGATGTCCAAATGTGTTAAAGTGATTGGCAAAAGGTGTTGACCATGACAAATTGAGTAATAGGAATGACTAAATGAATAATGGTTTTGACAAAATTTTTAATGGGAAGGACAGATACTGCATGATGTCCAAATATGTTAACGTGGTTGGCAAAAAGTGTGGACTATAGTAAATTGAGTAATTAGAATGACTAAATGGATAATGGTTTTGATAAACATCGTAATGGTTTTAACAAAATGAATAAGTATTGACAAAATGTGTGAAATGATTGGCCAAGAGTTGTGTTGTACGATCAATTGAGTAATGAGATTGACTTAAACAGTAATGGTTTTGACAAGATGTGTGAAAGGATTGGCTAAGAGTTTTGGGTTATGACCAATTGAGTAATGATTTTAAAAAATATTGTAATGGTTTTGACCAAATAGTTAGGTATTGACAAAATAAGCAAATGCGTTGACTAATTTTGTTAATGGTATTGACAAGTTTAGTAATATTAATGATAGGTGCAGTGATGGTATTGACAAAAAACCAGAAATGTTCATGACAACAACTATCATGAAAATGGCCAATGGCTTGTGAACATTACTGATTCTACATGCACCTAATGCATACAAGTCATCTATCATAGAGAACATGTCATTCCCATATGCATCACTTACAATAAATTGTCACTATTAACAAAAGTAGTAAAGGTAGTGACAAGTACAGTATTGTCATTTACAAAAAATCAGATTCTGTATGACAACAACTACAATAAACATAAAGTGAACATTTGGAACTTTTGAAATCATGAAGATGCAGTTATTTAGAAACCAAGCAATTGTCTTAGTTCATTAATTCAACTTCATTGATGTTCCTTCCACCAACAATCTCAACTTCGCGATGACTTATTACTTCACTCTTTTCATTCTTGTTTCTAATTTCATATTCCTTTCCTGGTTGGGTCATGTAATCCACCATAAAAACGTAATCCCAAGCCATATCCTTATATTCAAGCAAAGGAGGACTGAATCTTGCATTTATAGAGGGAGAGCAAAGGGGAAACAAAAAAGATGAAGGAATCAAAGTTATGGACGAAGCATTTTGGGACTATCATCATCATCATCTTTCTCTTTAAGCACCCATACCACTATTCATCTTCTCACCATCTTCAATGGAATGTCCGAACCAGACAGAGTGAGAAGGGTGTCCATCCATAGTTGACTAGAAAGAGAGAAGGAGGTTGTTTTTGGAGGAGAGAAGGTGGGGTTTATGTTATGTGGGGGGCAATTTTGTAAAAAGACTTAAACTTAAAAAACCCCAATTCCTACCCTTCCACCTATATGTCCTTTTATTTGTTTAAAAGACTTTTTTGGGATTTGCTAATTCGTATGATATTTTTATGTCCTTTTCCATATTTTAAAATTTGTTACTCAAGGAAAAATAAGGAGAGAGAAGAGACTTGTATACTGGGGTAGATCTACATTAGGATATGGGTTAAAGCTCTAATGCTCTATAACTCGAGCAAATAATGCTCACACAATTATTAGACTACTAGAGTCTAAATAGGATTGTAACAACAAATCACATCAGAACAAGAAAGATGATAGGAGAAAAGATAATGCCTTATAGCTTAGAGGGAGGGGAGTGGTTCAACTGAGGGAGGCATATTCTATTTATAAAGGTCTAATGAGATCATTAATTATGAAGTTATGTGTACTTGTACTTGCTCTCTAAGAAACAACCAAAAAATTAATTCTTGATTAATTTACAAATATACAGTAACTTGTTTCTCAATTAACAAATCCATAACTGATACTGATTTGTTTCTTATTTGATAAGGCTACTTATTTTCTAATTAAATGGTTCGGCCCATCAAGAGCGAACTTGAACCCAAAGTGCAACAGCTACCCTAGGCATTTTAAAAGTATACTAGATAGTTTATTATTTTAAGATATATTATACTCTCATAAACTAAAATTTAAATAACATGTTTTAATTTAACATGCACAATGCGATTCTAAAATCTAAATGATACAAAAGGGAAAATTGAATGGATAGTGGACGAGGGCAGATTCCATGGAACATATTACCTATTAGTTATATTATTAATAGGTGGCTTGTTCATGAAGAAATGGGTATATAAAAGATAGGGGTCATATTAGCTATGTTTGAGTTTAATGGAGACTATAATAGTTGTCATCACTAATTGCAATTCTGTACGTAGCTAAGCCATCAAGACTGTAATTGAGCAACTTGTAAATCAATCAACTTTATATTTAATTGTGAAAAGTTTGGTTAAAATATACGTTTGGTCCTTTATGTTTGCTTCAGAATTCATTTTAGTCCCTTAAGTCTATAAAGTACACTTTTGGTCCCTTAACCTTGACACTGTTAGTCTGGCTTAATGGAAAATACTGACTCAGCAATTTTAAGTGATGACTATGCAATTAAGTATTGACTAAGCATGCCTATATGTTAGTATTTTAATAAATTAATTTTTTTAAATCCTGCAAATTGAAAAAATATTTAATCTTTACGGACTGGTTTACTATTTCTCATTAATGATCCCTTTATCCCTAACTCATCCTTGGGGCTTCGAACCCTCCATCCCTAACTCATCCCTACTTCTTCAACATCTCATCAACAAAAATAACCAATCCTTGAATGTCGATCTTGTAAGTCTATTGTTTTTCCTTTTTTTATATACTATTGGTTGCATTCATCCTTACGGAAATCATCTAATTTCTTTTTTATTGCTAGTAAACCTAAAACATAAAATTACATATAAAGTAAAATTACAAACCATCCCATAACCTTGAATAAAATCCTAGGTGAACAATATTGGCAAACTAAAAGAAAAAAGAAGACAACATCCTAATATCATTAGGCGTCAAATCCCAAAGGCATAATCCTGAATATGCAAAAATGAGCTTTAGATAATTGGAGTCCTCCATATTGAAAAAACTCCTAATGAATCAAATAATCTAGAGATTCAACCCTGCCATTATGAAGAATCCATATAAAACTAATCTAAATAATGAATTATGAAGAGATGAATTAGAGGTGAAGTTACTGGGTAAGGAGAAGCTTGTGCGTTGTTGAAGAGGAGAAGACACTTTCTTTTCTCTTTTCCTAGATTTATTTTTATTTTAAAATATAAACATATTAAATTAAATAATTAACATGTACGCATACTTAGGTAGCGCTTAATTGTGTAGTCATCTCTTAAAATTGCTAAGTTAATATTTTCCGTTAAGTCAAACTAATGGTGTTAAGATTAAGGGACTAAAAGTGCATTTTATAAACTTAAGGTATTGAAATGATACATGAAGCAAACATAAAGGACCAAATATTTACTTTATCCTAAAATTTATTAGGGAAACTAGGGTTCACACTCACTAATTTCACTGTATGCCCCACATTTTGCTTTTATTATAAAATATTATTAAAAAAATTGGGAAAATTGGGCATAAATCCCTATTTGAAAAATTAATTGGTGAATAGGACCTAGAAAAAGGTGAAGTCATCAAGTCTTTAAATGGAAATAGGTAATAACATGAAGTAACCCACCCTTCACCTTCCCCACCCTCCTTACCCATCAGCCGCTCGTCACCAACCTTTATTTATATTTCCACCATTGGTGACCTCTTTCTTCCTAAACGCCATTAGTTTTTTCTTCATTGATGACCTCTTCCTCCTCCCGCTACCTCATAAAAAGTTTCTCGTTCATATCCCTCCCTTCCTCTCACACACCTTCTATAATATCCTGAATTTTAGGACTAGAGGCTAGATAATAAGCTTGAATAAAGTAAACTACTAAGTTTATTTTTAGTAAGAGTCCCAGGAATGAATGAGAAACAAAATGACTTTTAGAAACCGCACTCGGAATAGAATATGAAAGTTAGTGCAGATTAGTCGAAAGAAATTACAAGATTCTTTTAGAATGTGCCTAAATGAAATAAAACCTAACTCCAATCCAAAGAAAAAGGGAAATGGTGTCCAGAAAGAAGTAAGAATGAGAATAAAAAAACACTAATGACACAAGAAATAATATTTCCATAATCAAGGGCAAAAGAGGCAATTGCCACTTGATATTGAGGTTAGAATTGGAAATCAAAATGAAAGGCTAGGATTTTCTATTGAAAAGCAAGTGTAATTATGAAGATGAAAAAGCAATCAACTCCCTCCCCATATATAGGAAAAAAAGGTCCAAAAGTTCAAACATGGAAGAAAGGAGCATTTTTTCAAAGTTTTAAAGCACTTTTGAAGAAAACTTTGGTCAACTTGGACTTATATACCAATAGACAATTGGTCAACATTTTTTCTTTCTTTTTATTGGAGCAATTTGGTCATAAGAAGAAGAGGAAGGAAAGAGAAAGTTAACCAAATAAAATTAACCTCACATGGTTAACTTAATCATTTTTCTTCAAGAAGCCACAATTTTGGCCACATGTTATTTTCTTTTTCTTTCTTTTCTTTTGGCCAATTTTCAGCCAATTATTAAGTGATAAGGAAAGGGAATTTTTTAAACATTTCTCTCTCTCTCTCTCTCTCTCTCTCTTAAAAATTCAAAGAAAGAGCACTTCTTACTTGATTTCACCTTCCAAATCACTTCTATGACTCAAATACTCATCATAAACATTATTTCCTTTAATGAGATCTTTATTTCTATGATTTTATAATTTCAAGGGAAGATGTTTTGAGTCTTCTAACAAGAGCCAAATTTGGTGAATCAAGAAAAAAGCTTAAGAAAGGACAAGAGGTGAGCTTTAGCTTTATTTTGACCTATGTCTTGTGTTGATTGGATGAGTCTTATGAACTTTGAATTTATGCCCTAGTTTTGGCCATTTAGGTTTTTCTAGTGTTCATGAAGCTTTGATCATATACTTATATGATGTTTGGGAAGCATATGAACTTAGTTTGGTAGATAAATTGTGAATTTGAGAATTGTTCCTTTAAACCCTAATTTCTGGTCTGAATATGATATCAAGAAGAAATGAGAATTTGATCAATTTAATGTTACCATGTGTTCTACATGAAAAATTATGTGGGAATAGTCCTCGATTTCAAATTCTGAAACATTGGAACACAATTTGTAAAATTGCACATTTTTTGCCAATTAGGGTTTCCTGCGTGGCAGTTTGTTGCATTGTGTTTTTGAGTAATTAAACAATGTCTAATGACCATAAGCTTTTCCAAAATAAAAGTAGACTAATCAAGCTTTAATTTAATAGGTTATATAGGTCAATTGGATCTGTATATCATGAGTTATGTATTTTTAAAGTTGGTCGTGTAAAACTGGTATGTTTCTGGGGCAGTGTCCAGTGAATGGTAATTTTGGAATGCTGCTCATCCAATTAGCTAAGGGAAATATCTTTTCCTAATATTAGACTTAAAAAGGGTCACATAGCCTTTAGAACTACTACAATTGGATATTTCTACAAAAAGATATGAATTTTCAAAAGTGGTTGCAAATTCTGCCAGCTTTTAGAACATGTGTGAAATTAAAAAGGTAATGGCACAATGTGATTATCTTGAACCCTAAGGGTGGATGTAAGCCAATGAGGCTAATGTAGCAAATAAGAATTCATTTATTATGGCACTAATTATATGATTATATATCTAAGGCCATGAGAAGCCAAGAAAGAAGAAGAATGGAAGAATTTTTAAGAAACTTCAAAGGTTGGAAGAAAAGGGGACAAGTAGATGACACAAGTCCAAAAGGTAGTAACTTAACCTACTTGTGTGTATTGATATGTATGCTTGTGTGCTAATGTGCATGATTGCCTTGCTTGTTTATGTGTAACATAGTTGAATGATTGAAGCTCTATTTCTTGGCCATATCTAAGAAATTTAAAGCATTAAGCATGCAACTATGTCATTATGTTAACATAAGCCTACGTAAGGCAAGTATGTCATGCACTAGCAATTTATCTTACATGCATTTTTACTATGGTTTGCCACTAAGATTCCCCTAAATCTACCCCCAACCAGCCATAGAGGTAGCGGAGCATAGAAGAGCAGTGTAGGATGCTGTGCCAAAAGAAGTTGCCATGAAGATGAGAAGAATTATTTACGCGCTTGTACCCTTGTGTAATTGACTTATAAGTGATTAATTGTACATCATTACATGATGGATTAATTGAATTTTCTAAGTATGGTTAATGGACTAGGAATGGGTAATCACATAATACAAGCTCATTAGTTAAGTAAGCAGAGAAAAACTCTGATAGTAATAAATGGAAGAATTGATAAGTTAAAGTGAAAAGTAAGCTCAAGAATAAAGTTAAGTAATATGGTAAATACGGCTTACCAAATGAATAAGTGACTCTTAAGAAAGAGTATAAGTTCTGGTTTAGGGGCTTAATTAAGGATCCCCTAAGCCGGTAATGCTTTCGTAGTATAATACAAAGTGACATAGGGACGGGTGTTATACCTTCTATTCCTTTGGTCTGCCATGGTTCACCTTGATCTCCTTCTTCATCTCCCTTACTCACCAAGTCTATCATGGCTTGCCATTAAATTTGTCTCATGCACCTTTTATTCCTTCAAAGAAATTGGAGGGGGTTAAGTTAAGAAAGCAGATGTTGCAGTAGCAAATGGGGTCACTAGATCTGCCTTGGTGTTACAAGATGGAAGTTGTCATGATTGGTTTCTGGAGTATCATTAGTGGCTAGAGCTGCTTGGGGAGATATGGCATGTAGAGAGGGTGATGAAGCGATGTAGGCAAAAGGGACTTGCTCATTTTTCATTTTGGTGTAGCTATATTATAATTAAAGATCTTTTTCTTTCTTGACTATACGATAAGCGTATAAAGTTTTATATTTTTTATTGTCTTGTTTTCTTAAATTTTGACACGGGTAAGACTGTTTGATTTTTTCTACATAGTTTGAACTATTTATTTTGTTGGCCATTTTGAGTTCCTAATCCTGAAACCATCTTGTTTTTTGCGGTGGTTGAGTTTAATTTGTTCATATAATGCTTTGAATTTCAAGAACTTAAGATTTTACATATGATGAATCTTACTTTGTAATGTTTTGGCTTTTTTCTCTTGAGAATACAATTTTGAAAAGAAACTCTTCCTCATTCACTCATATTAGAGAATGCACATAAACTCCCTTAATATGAAAAAGAAGTAATTAAAAATGAAAATGAGCTTTTTCAAAATGGAAATGCAACTGAGCTCCAATGAAATGCAAACAAACTCCCTTATTATGAAAATGAAATAAAAAAGCAAATGAGCTTCCTAAAATTGCAACTGCAAGTAAGCTTCCATGAAATGCAAATGAACTCCCCTAATATGCAAATAGAGTAACCATGCAAATGACATTCCATGAAATGTAAATGGGTTTATCTAATGTGCAAATTAATAATATGCAAGTCAGCTTCTTGAAATGCAAATGAGCTTCCATCAATGCAATTAAGCTTTAATAAAATACAAGTGAGCTTCCATGAATTGCAAATGAACTCCTATAATATACAAATGAAGTAAAAATGAAAAGGAGCTTCTTGGAAATGTAAATGCAAACAAACTTCCTTGAAATGCAAATGAGCTTATAAAAAATGCAAGTGAGCTTCTATAAAATACAACCGAGTTTCCCTAATGTGCAAAATGGTATTTTGGTTACTCTCTCCTCAATTTCAGTTAGAGTAGGGAAAATGTCCTGAACCCATCGGGCACTTTTACTATAAGGGCCGGGCTTGAAAATTTGCCCATCAAATTGAAACCAAGCCTAAAAGGACCATCCTTAATGGGCTGAGGGCCTAAAAGGGTTAGCCCGTTTAAGCACTTTTATTTTTGTTGCTCTTAAATTATTCATATAACACTATAATTTTTAAATTATTAATGATGTTGTAAATATTTAGTTCTTATTATCTTTTTTTTTAAAATAAATTTTATAAAATGTTTTGATTTATTTGGTTTTCCACAATGGTTTTTTCATTTAAACTTAAAAAAAAACTAATTTGGACATTAGATAGTGATTTTAACTATAAATTTATGAGTTTTAGTAACAAAGTATATCAAATTAAAGAAAAAATAATAACTACATTTTAAAAATTAAAAGTGAATTTTATTTGAATTAAAATGAAGATTGCAAGTTACAAAACTTAAATGAACATATAGTATAAATACAAGTCCCTTAAAAAAGAGTTAAGCTTTGCTCAAATTATTATATTGGAGCTTCACTTGACACCTAGCATAAATTCTTAGGTGTGGATAGTAGAGATCTATAATGTTTTTTTGCTTTTTTTTTTTAAAAATATAAGTCTACTACCATGTGGCTACCAGTAACAGATTTCATGTGTGGTAGTGTAAGCATATATATGTAAAGTGTTGAAATTTTAATCCATATTACCTTGTTATTTTAACTTTATTTCTTTGTAATTTAATTTTTGTAATATTTATGTCTTGAATTAGGAACTTATTGTTTTAGCTTTAGTTCTTTAAAAAAATTAGATAAATAGCGTTGTTTTAGTTAAACGGGCCTAAAACCCACGAGCCGATAGTATAAGGGCCTGGCTTCATAATTGAGGGGGTTTTACTGGAGACTGGCTTGGACCTATTCAAGTCTGAGCCCATGAATAGCCAGCCCAAAAGGGCCGAGCAAGCTCATATTACCAGCTCTAATTTTAGGGACACACAAGGACTTAAAGGTCTAGATTCCATTCTCCAAATAACTTTTCCATTAGGGATTTATCCCCAATTTTCCCTACAAAATTTTTTTGGAGATAATACCTGATTAGTAAATTTGTATAGGTGTAAATCTTCCGTAGCTCATTTACAACTTAAAATCTTTTCACAGATTCTCTCTTGTATACGTGTTCAGTGTATATTTCTTTATAACCAATTTTGTCATTGAGACTTTACTATGAAAAAGGCAGACGCTAGAGTATCAATCATCTCAGCCTATTACAATCATTTGCATTCATATATTATCCTCTCTTTCTTGGTATCAAATCACTTCTCTAATTTTACTAAGATGTCGACAACTTCTCAGAATACTGAAAAAGCTTCCTTAGCTGCCACCACCCAAACCTACTCCCTTTTTCAATCCTCTAGCAAAAAAATGTCCATCAAGCTGGATAGAACTAATTTCCTTGTATGGGAGTCATTGGTTCTACCGCTCATTAAGGGAAATCGACAGCAGCGCCATATTGATGTTTTTCTATTCCATTAGCTACTCATGTGACTTCTGATTCTTAGGAAACTATTTTGAACCCAGAATATGAAGAATGGTATGCAGTTGACAGAATGTTAGTTGGGTGGCTTCATAATACTATGACCCAGGAGCACTAATCGCTGTGGATGAACTAATTTTACATACTTGAGTAGTTTAGATCTAGAATATAATGCAATAGTTGTAAAACTTGTTGATCAGGTTGCTTAACTTGGATTGAGGCACAATCGGCTCTCCTGGCTTTTGAAGTTTAGATTAAACAACTAAATCAATTTTCTTCACTTTCAACTCAACCATCAGTAAATCTGGCATTTAGAGGAGGTCAGAGCAGAAATGCTGGAAGATCAACTTGGAGAGGTGGACACAACACTAATTCTCTAGGATGCTATGGATCAAAAGGTAGAAGAAATTTCAACAGTAACAATAACAATACTGGAGGAACTAAAGGAAGACCTTACTGTGATTTATGTGAAAAAAGTGGAACACAAAGTGGCTAATCGCTTCAAGAGATTTGATCATACTTTTTGCCCACCTACTCACTCAACACAAGCCTATTATGATGGCACTCAAAATGCTGAGGATTTGACTGGTATATGGACAGTGGTGCTAATCACCATGTTAATTCTAATGCTTCTCAGTTAGATAATGTAACAGCCACTGGTAAAACACATTTTGTTACTTGTATTGGTGCTAAAACAAAAATCTGTGGTGTTGGTAATACCTCTATTTCTAAACGCCTCAAGAAAATATTAGTTCTTCCTCAACTAACTAAAAATTTAATTAGTGTTAACAGATTGGTTAAAGATAACAATGTTGCTATTATTTTCACTAACCTTTGTTACACTGTGAAGGACAAAACAACCGAGCAAGTACTAATAAAGGGGACTCTAAGGCAAGGGCTATATCCAATGAACAGTAGTATCTCAAGAGTTCAAGCACTCATGGCTATAGTTTCAACAAAGGATGATGAGTTTATCAAAGGGCATTGTAAGCTAGGACATCCTAATAATAAGATCCTAAAGCAAATCTTGAATCATTGTAATTTCAATATGAATATTAATGAAAATTTTGTATGTGAGGATGCCAATGTGGCAAATTAAAGATATTATAATTTCCTATTTCTGAATCTCATGCTTCTTGTCTATTAGAATTGAAAACATTGATCTTTAGGGTCCCTCACCTATATAATTTGTTCATGGTTATAGATTTTACATTCATTTTATTAATGCCTTCAGAAGATTTACATAGTTATATCCACTGAAGAGTAAGGGTGAAGCTATTGTAGCATTCAAGCATTTTCGGAGCATGTTTGAGAATTCACTTCAAGCCACAATTAAAAGCATGCAGTGTGATAATGGAACTGAATATAAACCCATTACTGCTTTTGTGGAAGCTTCTGGAATCCATATGCAGTATACATGCCCATACACCTCACAGAAAAATGGTCGAGCTAAAAGGAAATAAAGGCACATAGTGGAAATTCGATTAACTTTGCTTGCTCAAGCAAAGATGTAGTTAGCTTACTAGACAGAGGCATTTCAAATGGTTGTTTATATTATTAATAGGCTCCCAACTATAGTGCTTAAAGTTTGTTCTCCTTTGTTTACATTGTTTAAACAAAAATTTGATTATTAATCTCTCAATCCATTCATGTGTGCTTGCTATCCATGCCTAAAGCCATATAATCAACATAAATTCACATTTCATAGTCAGAAGTGTGTTCCTAGGCCTAGCTTCTCAACAAAAAGGTTTCAAATGTCTAAGTGTGACATGGCATATTTATATCTCACGTCAAGTGATTTTTGATGCCTATAAATTTCCTTTCTCAACAGGTTTCTTCGCTCGTAAGTGATCTACTTCTCCAGTTGATAGTCTAATTCCCATGATTAATACTAATGATGAAACCAGTGTCTTCTCCAGAAGTATTGCCTAGTTCAGCTTTTGAAAACCCTGAGTCTAGTGATTCACCTTCGATATCTAGCTCAAATAACTTATAGCCCATCTCCTTATATAAATCACCTATAGCAAATGCCTAAACCTAACCTTATATTTCAAGTTCAATATCATCTTCTCAAACTCAATCTACTAACCCAAACATAAGCCTAGCCCACTTTACCCAACCTACTTTACCTAACTCGAATATCAACCCAACAGTCACTAATACTTATCATATGGTCACCCGAGCAAAAACAAGTATTACCAAAGCACGTTATTCGTTTGTTGGTCTCCTTTATTCTGAGAAAAACCCTTCTATACTTGCTCTTATGGCTAAACCCAATTCTATTCCAGAAGCTCTTCATTTACCATATTGGAAGGCTGTCATGGCATTAGAATTTATTGCTTCTCAATGTAATAGGACCTTGAAGCTTATTCCTTATTGTGGTTAGAAGCTAATTGATTCAAAGTATATTTAAATTTCATCTTGATGGGTCCATCTCAAAACATAAGGTGATGTTCATTGTGAAGGGATTTCAACAGTTTGTTGGTTTTAATTACATGGAGACATTCAGCCCAATGGTATAGTCTACAACTATAAGACTAATTTTTACAATTGTGGTTACTTATCATTAGGAGATCCATCAACTTAATGTTAATAATGCGTTCTTGAATGGATACCTCCGGGAAGAAATGTTTATGCGCCAAGCATAAGGGTTTCACAGATCATGACATCCTACTCATGTATGCAAGCTTATAAAAGCTATTTATGGCCTCAAACAAGCACCATTAGCATCATTTGATCAGTTGAAGATGGTCTTATGAGTTGGGGATTTTGGAATGCTCGGAGTGATATATCTTTATTCTTTCTTTGGACCCATAAGCGGCTGGTATTTCTTCTCTTCTATATAGATGATATTTTAGTTACTAGTAATGATCCAATTTTAATTAGAAATTTCATTATGCAATTAAATAAGGTGTTATCAGTATTATGCAAATCTTATACATATCGAATATCAATACTCTGATTTAGGTCTTTCTCATCAATTAAATTTTTAATGAGGAAATTTTCCCAAATTTTTTCAAAAATTTAAGTAATTTAGCATTTTCAATTTTTTTCCAATAATGTAGTAACTATTGCTATTTTTATAATTTTAATTTTAATATTTCCCTTAAAATTATCAATTTTATACATATAATACAATGTAAATGTGTATTATTTAATGAAATTCATGTTATTTTTAGTCATTTTAATCAAAACTTGCTTTTTGACTAATTATCCATACAAGTTTCAATTTATCAAAATGACTTTTTTACAAAAGTTATATGAAATAAAAATTTGTTTATCATTGTTAATCCAAAAACATGCAAAATGGTTTTGGGATAGTTTATAATACAACAAGAAGAGTGAGAGAGGCACATAGAAAATGTACTTAACAGTTGACAAGAACAAATGAAAATCCACAATGCACTTCTAAAGTCTAGATGAGACAAAAGGGAATTGAATGCAATGTTTTAAAAGCCGGATCGAATATTGAACAGAAGAAATCAATGGGTTATGATTCATCCGGTTGGATTAGTCGAAACTGTAGTCGAACTGGTGGCTTAATAATTAAAAAGAATTTACATATATAATAATACAAACATAAGAAGTAAATACTACCTCCGGTCCTTAATATAAGATATAGTTGATTTTTTTTAGAAAGATTAAGAAAGCTAAATGAATCATAATGAATGTTCTGTATTATTAGATTGTATATTAGTTTATAAGTCACATAAATTAGTTTAAAGGAAAAATAATAAATATAAATAATTTAAAGTATTTTATTTAATTTCCTTAATTCTTACAAAAAAGTCAATTATGTCTTATATTTAAGACCAGAGATAGTCTCTCATATGTAGAGATAAGAAAGGTGCTAAAGGCATTATATTTAATTGTAACATAATTTTAAAAATTAAAAAAAATACAAATAAACTCACATGTGATAGCATCTGTCCCAAACACCAAGCCGTAGTCCAATAAAATTATTTAAAGTAACCCAATAAAAAATAAAATGCCTAAAATGTATTTTTAACTAGTTCATGGTAATAAAATTAAGTAAAATTTTAAATGGTTAAAAATCTAATCATATCATAACATAAGGAAAAAAAGCAATGGCATTAAAACAATTTAGCTGAAATATATGTCAGAATATAAATGATATACAAATAAAATTTTATAAGAAAGTTTAAAATGTTGTTAAAATATTTGGTTTGAAAAAAGCGTTGTAAAAATCTTAGGCAAAAACACACAATTAAGATCACATTAGGACACGTGTATTGAGGACTGAAACGAGAGAAATTCAAACACACAAAGTCATAAAAAGACTACTATTATTAGTTGCAAATATATAATCATATTTCTCTTTCTTCCTCAGAAAAGCTTTTCTTCCTCATTTCATCTTCTACTCTAGTGATCCTTACATCTTCTTTTATTTGCTTCATCAAACTCAAGCCGAACGGTTAATAAAAGGCCGTTCCAGCTTTTAGATTAACTCTAGTTTCTGGGCTAAAGATGGATTTATGCCAGCTTAAAATGGCTAAACGGGAAAGACGATTTCTGTACCTAACTCAAGCCCCCTTCTTCTCTGAGTGGCGGCTATACCGGCTGGTCCAATTTCTAAAACATTGATTGAATGAATTAATAGCTGACTTGTTCGTCAAGAAAAGTGTATGTAAAAGATTGAGGTCATGCTAGTAGCTATGTTTGAGTTTTAATATGGAGACAATGGGGTATAGGACGGGTAGGGAGAATAGGAAATACTTGTCATCACTACAACTCTAAAGTTAAGTAATCAAGACCGGCATTGAGAAACTTACTAATCAATCAACTTCACTAGCTTGTTGCTTTTTCTACGAATCTACACCCACTTTGTAAAAGTGATTAGGGAAACTATGGTAAAAAATAAAATGAAATTTAATATTTGAAAAAACAAAATAAAAAGCAATATATACACACTGAGATGGGATAGGGTATCCCAATATTTTTTTCATCCGGACTTCATATGCGTCGGGTCCCGTATTTTCTTAAGCTGGGCTCATCTCAATCCAACATGATTGGACATTAATGAGCCAGTATATTCTAATAGAAAGAGGTTTTTCATGCACATCATTATGTATAACTACATAGTAAGGCCCCTAAAAGTTATAAAATGTATTGAGATAAGATGGGATGATTTTTTTTTCATTTTTGTTAATAAAAGATACTTCTTTCTCACCCCGTTTTTCCAATTTCCTGCTCAATATATTTAAGGGAGAATTAATCTTTTGATCTTTCAAGTTTTAATTCAGTTATGAGTCCCTCTCTAACTATGAGACTTGGTACAACTCAGTCCCTCAAATTTTAATTTGGATATACATCAATGGAAAAATGACTTTTTAGACTGGTTAAAAATGATTTTTTTGACCTGTTATGGATTAGGTCTTGATACAGCCGGTCTAAAAAGTCACATAGCCGATTTAAAAAGTATGAAGTTTTAGACCGGTTGTAGGTACAGTATAACCTGTCTAAAAAGCATGGATTTTTAGAGTACAACCAGTCTAAAAAGTCATACTTTTTAGATTGGCTGTCTCTACAACCGGTCTAAAAATGTCAAAAAAGTATTTTTAGACCGGTTGTAGCTACACCCAATCTAAAAGTTCCATGTTTTTTTAAAAATAATCCGCATACAAATTATTTTTACCCAGCAAGCCATTTCAACGACATTCCAAATTCCAAAGAAGCAACAACGCATTATCACCCAAATTAGAAGTAATTACAACAACATTACTACACCCCATATTTCATAGAAGCTACAATAATAAAAATCATTGAAAATCAATACATTGTCAAGCACAATCAAAAGCAACAATTTCATTTGTCAACAATTATCATCATTCTTCCTACCCATATTCTCAGCAGCAATATCAACAAATTATCGTCAAGCATTTTAAAACACAATTTGAATTTACCGATATAACAATAACCCATAATTTAACAATGAAAGCAGCAAAATCTCAACTTTGTGCACTTTCTATTTCAAAACTTTTAAAGAAAAGTGGAGGGACGACAAATTCCTTAGTATGTATAGAAAATTCCTCAATTTTAAAGAAAAAGTACAAAAGTCAATTCTTCAAATCCCATGCCTGTATCAATATGAGACCTGTATCACTCATATCCTATAAATTGTCCTACACAGAGACATAAACCCAGTTAGATTTGAAAATGACAACACTTTATAATTGCTACTAGTACAAAGTTCCCTTTTTAGTACACCACATTTAGACCAGTTATAGCATATAAGGTCTAAAAAATTTGACCAGTGGTAGTTTTGTAATTACATAGAACTTCTAAACCGATTCTTCAAAAAACTAGTCTTAAAAATATTATTTAGACCGGTTGTAAATAAAACCAGTCTAAAAATATCAAAATATTTAAAAAATTAACAATTTAAAACTTTTAAGACGGGTTATTAATAATAACCGGTCTTAAAGATAAAAACTTTAAGACCAATTTTCATAAAAAAATGATGTTAAAGATGAAAAATTTTAAAATTAATTTTTTTCACCCTTTAAGACCGGTTTTTATGGAAAGTCTTTCTAAAAGGTGAGCATTTTGTCTATATTTTTACTCCCGTGCCCAGATCCTGCGCTCTGAACCCTTTCTTCTCTTATCGCCATTTCTCTATGAGCTCTATCCCTGCTTGTTCTGAACTCCTCCATCGCTCCCCGTTCTTTATTTTCTCAACTCTCCTCCGTCATTACCACTGCCTCATCGCTGTTTCTTGATCATCGTCACTCTCCTCCGCGGCCACCTTTATTCTCTGTAGTGGCCATTCTCTTTTGCTGTGACTTCCCTTTGTCAGTGCCGTGAATTTGAGGACTTCATTTTAACCTCAATCGATGCCACCATGACTCTCCTTGGTCTTCAATCAGGTTAGTATTATGTTAATTAAAGCCCTTAACTTTCAGCTTGTATTTGCTTATTCTCAATAATATTAACTCTGACAATATAATTAGACACGAAATAATTACAGAAAAAAGTAATTAAGGTGAAAGGGAAAACTGTGTGATGACTTTACAACTATATAAGTTTTTCTTGTTTTGGACAAAAAGTAAATAAGATGCTTTGATTTGTGATATTTGGATTGGAGTAATACCATTCTAAGTTATGTTTTAATTTAGTGTGATTGTTTGATTGTTAGTGTTATTGGTTTGATGAAATAATACTAGTTTCAAATAGTGCATGTTAAAATTCGTTGAAATCTCTAAAACTCAATGGTTGTTTTATTTTGTCTATCCTTTTGATGTTGGATATAGAGTGCTACAAGTGTTGAGATATATATGGTTTATAGTTGGATAAATGCTACACAAATGAGTGTTGAATATGATAATGGGGTAAGGGGGTTTTTTAGACTTCGCTAGAAGAAATGCCGATGATAGTAGTGGGAAGTTTTATTGTCCTTGTGTAGCATGTTTGAATGAGAAGCGACTAAGTGCTGTAGATATATATACACATTTAATTTGTGAAGGATTTTATAAGAGTTATATAGTATGGGTATGGCATGGTGAAGAATTAGAAATTCCAAGTTCATCTCAACAGCGGGGAGTGCCTTTGATGATAATGACACGAATACAGATGATCAGATAGAGGATATTATTCGTAATATAGGAGAAGAGGCTTTTGGGCAATCACATGCATATGGTAATATGTGCAGTAATGATGAGACGCCACTATACCGGGGTGTCAAAAATACCAATTGTTCAGAGCAATATTGAAATTGGTAAGCTTGAAAGCACGGTATGGATAGAGTGACAAGAGTTATTCAGAAACGCTTGAGGCTTTTAAGGACATGCTTCTATATGATAATGTATTGCCTTCTCGACACTATGATGCTAAGAAAATACTGTGTCCACTGGGGATGAAGTATAAAAATATCCATGCATGCCCTAATGATTGTATATTGTATAGAAAAGAGTATGAAGAGGAACAACAGTGTCAGATATGTGAAACCTCCTGCAAAAGTGTTGTGGTATCTTCCAATCATACCAAGGTTCAAGCATTTGTTTGCTAATAAAAACAATGCAAAAAATTTGAGATGGCATGTGGATGAGAGGACATCCAATGGAAAGCTTCAATATCCGGCTGATTTTTCTCAATAGAAGAAAATCGATAAATTATTTTCTACCTTCGGTGAAGAACCTAGGAACCTTAGGCTTAGGCTTAGTATGGATGACATGAATCCTTTTGGTAGCCTGAGCAGTATACATAGTTCATGGCTTATTCTATTGGTAATTTAAACTTATCTCCTCTGTTATGCATGAAATGAAAGTACATCATGTTGTCTATGTCGATTTTGGGACCAAAACAACCCGAAAATGATATAGATGTTTACCTAGAACCCTTGATCGAAGACTTGAAAGAGTTGTGGGATGAAGGTGTTGTTGTTTTTGACATGAACAAGAAGGAGGTTTTTAAAATATGAGTCATAATCTTTTGTACTATAAATGACTTTCCTGCATATGGAAACTTGTCAGGATATAGTGTAAAAGGCCATAAAGCATGCCTGATTTGTGAAGAAGGAACATGCTATCATCAACTTCAACATGAAAGAAAGATAGTTTATCTTAGCCAAAGGAGGTTTCTTAGATGAGGCCACCCGTGTCGTAGATTAAAGAAAGATTTTTTTGGTGGACAAAAGTTTAAAGATGCTCCAAAGGCATTGACTGGGGAGCAAGTTTATGAAAAGGTGAAAATTATCAATGTTATCTTTGGTAAGACTATAAAGAATAGTAATGAAAAAAATAAATAGAAAAAGAGGTCTATCTTTTTCATTCTTCCATATTGGCCCAATCTTGATGTGAGATACTGTATTGATTTCATGTATGTGGAGAAAAACATATGTGATAGTATTGTTGGGACACTTCTTAACACACAAGGTAGTTCTAAGGATGGCATGAATACCAGATTAGATTTGCAAGAAATGGGAGAACGAGAAGACTTGCATCCAAAGCAATATGGTAAGAGAACTTTTTATCCTCCAGCTGATCATACTTTGTCTAAGGATGAGAAAATAAGCTTTTGTGAGTGTTTACATGGCATCAAAGTTCCTTCAGGGTATTCTTCAAATTTTAGGAAGCTTGTGTCGATGAAAGACTTGAAGTTAGTAGGGCTAAAGTTTCATGATTGTCATGTCTTAATGCAACAACTACTCCCAATAGCTTTTCGAAGCATTGCCGAATATGATCTTCATCATATTTTACTAGACTTTATTTCTTCTTCAATGCTATTTGTAGTAAAGTCATTGAGATAGAAAGATTAGATGAACTGGAAAATGAAGGATATCTAATCTTGTGCTTGCTTGAAAAGCTTTTTCTTCTTTTTTTGACATCATGGCACATCTAATTATTCATATAGTGAGGGAGATAAATTGTGTGGCCCTATCTATTTATGGTGGATGTACTTAAGTGAAAGAACAATGAAAATCCTAAAAGGGTATGTGAAGAATGTAAATCAGCCTGAAGCACCTATTGTTCAGAAATATGTTTCTGAAGACGCAGGGCTATAGTAAAGAGTGTTGATCCTGATGAATTGCAATAAGTCCACTTGAACATCTTGAATAATGTTATTCAAGGGTAGGGGTTGAACATAAAAGGGATTAGTTCAGGTGGTTGAAGAGAGTAAAAGGAACTTCCCTTTGTAGCCTCAGGTGGCTGATGTGCATTAAGCTCCTTTGTATTCACCTCTTGCTCGTTGACCTTCCCAAGTTTTAAGTCAACTACAGGTTGACTTACAGCAGCAACGAGCTTGGGTTGGTTATCCTTCATACCCACATCACAACTAGAGATAATATCTTTCAAATACTTTAAGGTATGAGGAGAAATAATAAATCTAGGGGTAGTTGTAAGTGAAGAATCCTCATTAAGCCCATTATCCTTGGACAAAGGTTGCTTCTATTATTGATTAAATGTATGAGAGGGTGGAATAACTAGAAAGAAACTCTCTTTATCTTCCTGGTCAAGAAAGCTATTGCAGTCACTTCCTTCTATACTATCAGCTTCCACCTTATTATAAGAATATGGACACTCAAGAAGCAAACCTTTTTCCAAACCAATATCACTTCCAAAAGTGGAGTTAGTATTATCAAAAGAAAAAGTGCAAACTTGTGAAGCAAAAAGAGTGCAATAGATATTGAAATTAGGGCAAGTCATGTCACTACCACAAGCATCAAAAAACGAATGTATATAAGGGATAGATAAAAAATACTTATCATAAGTAGCTATATCATTATCAAGCACAAAAGAATCTTGTTTAGCATGCATAAGGAAATGGTAATCATCATGTAAGATCAATTCATAATCAGCTCTAGCATCCTCAATTGCTAAATCAATAGCATTAACACCTAATATGGAATAATCCTTATAAGGATGTTTCATAGCCTCATACATATTAAAACCAATTTTATGATACCCAACCTCCAAGGTTATATCAAACTTATTTATGTCTATAATGGTGTTTATTGTTCTAAGGAAGGGCCTACCTAAAATGAGGGTTGAATCACGAGCTAATTTACTAGACACATCTAGGACATAAAAGTCAGCTGGGAATACAAGGTCTTTCACTTTCATTAAGATGTTGTTTAAGATGCCACCTGGATGCCTAATTGACCTATCAACTAGCTATAACACAACAATGGTGGATTGAATAGCTTTGATTCATAGAGCAGTGTAAACAAGCTTAGGCATCACATTAATTGCAGCTCCTAAATCTAGCAAAGTAGTAGTTATGTTAACAGGTTCTATGGTACAAGGAATGGTATAGGCACTGGAGTCTTGGCATTTTATGGAAAGTTGAGGCTTAAATATGGCTAACACATTAGAACTCAATTGAAATCTTTTATTAAGGTTGAATTTCCTGTTGTTTGCACAAAGATCCTTAATCAAACATTTCTCTTTCAATTTTATCATCATGCAACTTCTTACTTTTAAGGTAAGCTTTAGGGAAAGGAATATCATAAATTTTTACCTCCCTACCATTTTGCATTAAGGCTCCTTGCATGCTTGATTCACCTTTCTCATGTGTGGTTGGATCTTTCTTATTGACCTCTTCTAGAAGTGGTTGCTCCTCTACTTAAGGTTGTTTTTCTTCCTTACCATTCTTCTTCTCAAAGATCACTTTCTCTTTGACACTTTTAAAATTTCCCAATTTCATAGGGCTTAAGGGTGGACTTTTAGCTTCTATCTCTTCATCTACATGGTCTTCATTCTTTCCTGGGAAATGCACCTTCTTGCCATGTTTTAACTCAATGGCATTGATAGATTTAAGGTTTATTATAGTGATATAAGGTAGACCACCCCCATCCCTTACTTACATGATACTAATTGTGTTGGAGACTTGAGTTAAGTGAGATTGCACCATGTTTTCTTTATTTCTAAATTTTCCAACTTCTTGCACATATTTACCATTTGGTTATTGTCATTTTCTCTATCACTTTGCATCTGTTGTAGGATTATGGCAACATAGGAGAATTGACTATCATGTAAAGTTTTATCTTCCTTCATTTGATTGTTTATATTAGTAAGTTGAGAAGCCATACTCTTCAATAATTGGTTGGTCTCATCACTCTTAGGTTAGGAAAGTGAGTTATCTTAGAGTGAAATGACCATCCTTAAAGATTCTTGAAACTGGCTAAAAGAAGCACCAGCTCTAATATTCCTTTGTTGAAAAAGATTTTGTCTTCTATTATCATTGTCTCTCTAACTAAATTTAGGATTTTGCATCCACCCTTCACTATATGTATTTGAGTAAGGATCCCACTTAGGATTGTTAGGGTGGCCTTGACACATGGCAAAGACTTGTTCATAACAAGATGGACAATTGCAGTAAATGTGCATAGATGAGCCACAAAGATCATAACTTGGCATGCCAATTCCTTACCAACCGAATCAACTTCTTCTTGAAAGGTTGGTTTATAAGTAATCTGGTCTAACTTAGTCATCAAAGTAGAGATTTAAGCGATGAAGATGTAAAGCTGAGGAATATATAGAGGTGAAGAGTTAACATTATAAACTCCTCTATTTCTACTTGGCTCCCCATAAGTTTTCTTAGCTAGGACCATCTTTTTGATCAATTCTCAAGCTTCAGGAGTAGTGAAATCAATAATAGTACTACTAGCAGCTGTATCAATCTTGTCTTTATCTTTTTCTTTTAAATCATAATAGAAATTTTGAGCCAACTGCTCGTCAGGAATTTAGTGATGTGGACATCGAGCTAAGAGGTCTTGAAAATAGCTCCAATACTTATATACATTATTGTTTGGATCTTGAAGAATTGAATTAATCTCTTTTCTCATAACAAAAGTTTGGGATGCAGGAAAGTACTTCTCAAGAAAAACTTTCTATAAGTTTTGCAAGCTTTGATATGCATCAGCTACATGTCTTGGTAAGCTCATGCACCATTCCTTTGCCTTGCCTTCCAATGAATGGTGAAAAACTTTCCACATGGCATCCTCTACAGAAGCTCTAACTAGCTTCATGCTCAAACAATTCAAGTAGATCTTCCTTAGATGTAGATAAGGGTCCTTTACAAACAAACTATAAAATCCTTTCCTTAATTTCATAATATTAACTCATTTTTCAAACACTAATCATGGTAGAACTAAATTTTAACAAACCATTTAAGAATCTGCCATGATTATAAAAATTTTCCCATTTCAAACTAAAGTCATCCATGATAGGAAGGATATAATCTAAATATTTCAAGCAATCATGAATAACACTTAAACCTTGAGTTTTCTCGAAACTCAAAATACAACATTCACTATAAGTCCAAGATAAAAATCTTGTTCTATATAGTATCCAAATCAAAATACAATAATCAAAAGTTTCTAAATATTGGACTTATGTAATTAACTAAATGCTCATAAACACCTGCACAACTTGTTGTGAAAACCAGGCAATACTAGTAATTTTGCATTCCTTTGTCGATTGCAGTTCTCCCCAAATTGAAACATAAACACCCAAGAACCAGGAGCACCTAAATATAACAGTGGCTAAATCAGAGCTGAGCTAACTAGGAGATGGCACCATAAAATCAGGAGCAAGTCAAAAACTTTCTTTTCATTATAATGCTTTTTATATTGACTTTTCTTAATACAAATGTATTCTTTTTTCATATAGTAACCATTGGTAATTGTTGCTATTATTGAGGATATGCTATACTGTCATCTTCTTATGATCCACTCAAGTATACCATCTTAATATCAGAAGACCCTTTTAAGAAGTGAATTTTATTCAACACCTCATGGTCTTTGTCATTAATATTTATAGGTTACTAACTGTGTGTTTTAAATTGATTAGGTCTATAAAGTATGTGTGTCTTATTGATTACCCTAAGAGGAAACTGAATGACGCAACTAAGCTACCAAGATGGATTGTGCCAAAAGTAATTTCATGCATGTTTGTTGCTTTGTATACACAGTGATTTGAATTATTTTGCTAATGTGGTGTATGTTATTTTATATACCCACATGCAACTACCAATAAGAAAGTTAGATGCCATTATATCATGAGGCACATGTACAATATTGTTGCCTTGGGCGACACAAAACTTAATAAATAGGTATAGGTGTTTTATGAGATGTGTTCACTACTTTTAATATATTTCCCAGTTACATCATATTAATTCCTTTGCCTTTCATGTTTCAGACATTTACTGTTAAAACCCTTCCCATGGGAAGATATTGAGTAGATCTATGAGTGCTAGAAAAAATTCTTTTATAATAAAATATTGTATCCCATTAATAAATAGTGAGTTATGTTTCATTTCATAACTAAGATTCTTGCTAAAATTGTTTTTTGTTCTCTCTGTTTGTTTAGAAAGTGAATACATTACATGCTTTGAATTGTTTCAGATGTCTTCAGCTCCAACAACTATCTCTCTTCCTTCAGCTTTAGAACAAATAAAGTTAGTTGTGCATGTTTTTCCTCCTTCCATTGTAATTTAACCATTTGTGTATGGTTCCAGAATAATGTACTTGTATTTGTAGCTAACTAATGAATAAATTATTAGTAGAGTATATTGTTTACCTGTGCAAAAATTTACTTTTTAAGAGTTTTGTTATTTGTTTCATAAATTAATATCAGAGTTGATAATTGTTGATCTGTTTATATTGCATAACAATATATAAGAATTGTGGTTCTCTAGGTTGGCTCTCTACAAATAGGTCATTATATGTAGGGCATTAATATACCTACTAGATATATATTAAAAAAAATATCAAACTACAATAGTAATAATAACAGACCTTATTTAGATCAGTTATAATGAAAGAAGGTTCAAAATATATATCTTTTTTTTAGACTGAGGTTCAAAATATATATCTACATGAACTGGATTTGTCCTTTGGCCAGTCTTAAGAGTCGACCATTTTTAGACCTCCTAAACCAAAAACAAGTCTTAAACATGCAACTTTCTAGATTGGACTATAAGCCTAGTCTAAATATCAATTTTAAGACCTATCATATGACTAGTCTTGATTGCATCAGACTTTTTAAACTAGTCGATACAAGACCAGACCTAAACTTAATATAAAAAGCCAATTTCAGCTGGTCTTAAAGCCCTTTCTCTTATAGGGAATATGTGCACCGTCATGTATTAAGAGGTGGAATTCACGTGAATACAAAAATAATGGTTGTACTTAATAATCATAATTTATTTAGTGAAAAAAAGGACAGTTCTTACAAAATAGCTGCTATGTAACACTTACAAACCAATTGTCTTCTAACCTTATATTAGTAGAAACAAAAGCATAATGGTCATAACAATTGACCATAAAGTATGAATGAGTAAAACTACATTTCTTAAAAAACAACTATTATGTAACACTTTTAAACAATCTGTCTTCCCCAACTACTGTTATTTAAAGTACCTTTTTATAAACCTCTAAGTAAATCTAACCTATTTTAATTTGAGGGATCGGAGCTCTTCCTCCTTCATCATAATATTCTTTCTATTAAATTTTTACATGGAATTCATGATGATTGGATTTGTGAAACGTTTTGTATGATCATGAAAAAGTTTCTCAAATTCAATAATTATGACTTCCATTGACAAAACTTTAGAGCAACGTACCTGTTTGTTTGATAACCCATGAAACCCTTTTTCATTCCACTTCTACGATACCCTAGATGAAAACTTACCTCTCTCATTCTCTCTCTAAATAAGGTGGTTGACAAATTACTAGAGAATGAGGAATCTAATGTTGCATAAGACCCATCATTCTCCATAACTTATTATTTTTTGTTTGTTTTTTTACATTGTCTTTTTCTTTATTAATTTTTGTTTGTAATAAGGTCATTATGGTGGTTGATTATATATGCAAACATTTGTACAACAAAAGTTTTTAAAAGGTTTGTCGAATGCAACAAAAATTTTTGTTTGTAATATGGTCACTATGGTTGTTGATCATATATGTAATATGGTCATTATGGTAGTTGAATAAAACCCATCACTTATTAGAATACCATATCAAATACCTAATGTTTATTAAGAAACAACCGCTACCATAAAATATAGAAATAATCTTTGATCTAAAGAACGCGATTAGCTCAAAAATCCATGAAACCCTCTTTATTTAAATGTCCAAAAATTGAACTCCACTTCCATTTCAACTTCTCATAGCCAACTATCGACCTTTGTTTGTAATCCAATGATGAACTCCCTCCACCAACAAGCATTAAAGGTCTTGTCCACGTGACCTATGAGCTCCATCATATGGTCCATGTTTACCTATGAGAGCAAGGATGCATGGACCAATGCTTGAAGGAACATATTTCTCTAGTTCGCTTAATGAACAAGAAGATGGACAAGTTACTGGAGAAGGAAGAATCTGATGATCCATCAGATCCTTAAAACATCTTTGTAACTTTTTATTTTTAGTTTGTTTATATTTTTTTTTATTGTATTTATAAAATGGTGTGGTTTCATAATCAACCATGAAATATAAAAAAAATCAAATACATAATGGTTATTATGTAAAAAACCATCACTTAGAAGAATACCAAGTTAAATAAATAATAATTGTAATTAATAACCGTCATATATTGTCTTATAAGAATGGAAATTCTTACAAAAAAAATAATCATAAAACAACAAACAATTTGTTTTCCAACTTTATATCGAACAATAAAAACATAGCTATTTTTGTGTAATCAATGTCAACTAAATGTTCAAAATCTTCCCCTTTCCCCCATGCTAATGATAGTACTCTATGCTTCTTCATTCTCTAATGATCGGCACAAGAACCAAGTACCCTTTTATTACCCACCGCTATGCCAGACTGTTTATCTTCAACTTCTAACGTGTGCAATCATAGTTCATACCTGTCAATTCTAAACTATTTAAACTCCCCATTTCCTTATTTTTTTCATATTATTTCTTCATCATCCTCCTTTGTTCTCTCAATCATCAAGATGAAACGCCATGTTGAAGACTTGCTAGAAAATCCTCGGCGTCATCCTCATTCTCCTTTGCCTCTACCTCCACTTCTACATCCTCTGCTCTATCAAGTTGGGGAAATGTATGACAAATCCTATTTTGTAATATATTTTCATACTTCATTTAGGGATTTTGTCATATTTATTGAGTTTAAAATGCCTTCCTTGCGACTAATTTGGCTTGAGAGAAGATACACTGAATTAGAACTAAAAAGGGAAAAATTGTCATAATAATTGTACTTACTCTTTAATCAATGATTATTAAGAGGATTTGATGTTAGTTTAATTTTTTTAAAATTTTAGGTGCTTAAAAAATTGGATTAAATTTGAAAAAGGCAATTTAGAGCTCAAATTTTAGAAATGATAGTTAGTCCCATGAATTTTAAAAATGCCAGATTAGTCCAATAATCAAAACTGCAGCATTTTGGTTAATAAAATTAGGTTTGAACATTAAAGTTTCATAAGAGAATGCACAATGAAAAGCAACAGCCATGAAGAGAATAGGGAGCTTCACTATTCATCATCTTAATCAACACCCATCACCTTCATCTCCCCTCCATCTTTACTTTCTTGCTCCGCCACTGGTGGCCTTCAACCTTATCTCCATTATCACCAGTGATCGCCATCCACTATCATGACCATGCCTTCAACCTCTAAGACCCTACAATCACTCATAGAACTTCCAAATTCTATTCTCAGAGCTCACATCCACCATCTCACTAGGCATCACTACTATATATTTGTCTATATTTAACAATTTTTGTACTGATATTTAATCATGAAATATCCAAGCATCAAATACTTATATATATAATAGTTTTTAACTGTTAAATATAGCAATCCATATTTAACAATTTTCTTAATAACAATCATGATATATTATGTACAATACTTAACGATTAAGATAATGAACAATAAAGTATTGGTCACCAGAGGAAGGGGTTTATTTGACGGTTATTTAGAAAAATTGTTATATATGTGTAATATTTGATGGTTATTGTCAAATAATCGCTAAGTATGTGTGTCAAATTTTTTTAAAAACTGGGGTGCTCACTTTCGATATGCCCCCATCTGCATATTACATGCATATGAAACTTATTACAAATCCAACAAAAACCAATTATAGAACCCTTTAAACATATCTATTATGTGCAATCATCAAAAAGTACATACACAAAGCTATAAATCACCAACCACCAAAAGCTAATACAAATCACTAACCACCAAAAGCTAATCAGTTAGAGCAAAAAGAGAAAACAAAAGCAGGAACCAAAACTGTCATATCCAACTCTATAGCATCCATTGACAATTAAAAATATTATTCAGATTTAATCCATTGAGCATAAGTTAGCTAATAATAAAACTGTCATATCCAACTCTATAGCATCCATTGAGCATCCAATTTAATGAAGTAGTTTACTTACCACTAGCAGTATAGCTGATGCTACCAAAAGTTAACTAAGCATCGCAAGTGTATGGACCATGAAAATAGTATAATAGCAAATCAAAGTCATCCCATAAAGGCTCAATTGAATTAGTGATTAGGCACTAAAATTCTCATTTTCATTTAAGTTGAGCAAATCAAAGAGGAAAATTGAAGATTAATTCAAACACATGCAAAAGTATTAAATCTAATGTTTTTGAGATTTTTAATGATAAAAAGTAACCTAGAGTAGCTAATCCCTTTTTCAAGTTTTAGAGCATGTAATCAACCAAAATAAATGCACTTAATATTAGTTTGTTAATATAGAGCATTAATGGATATAAGTATCTCCTAATCAAGTTAAAATTGTTATATCTAACTAATTTTCTAAGAAGTATTAAATATCCAAATTCACTCTAATAGGATTATATAAGTCCAATAGGTATATTCCTATCTTATTGGAAAATTAGAATAAATTCTAATCTCACATTACTTGATCATAAGGTCCATTTAAGATCCTTCTACCAAGGCTAATCTAAATTTCCTAATTTCATACTTAGTGGTGATCAAGCACTAAGTAGAAGAAACAAACAAGATTAAATAAACAAATTAACATTAAGCATAATTAAATGGTTCATACACACTCAAATCCTCAAATAAAATCATAGCTACTCTATGTTGAAGAAAATCTCACTGCATATCACTCAATCCAATACATTATAGGAATGATAATTTCAGAGTTCACTGACATAAGATATGGATGATAATCTAGAAACAAAATGGCATTAAGTAAATTAAACTAATGACAAAATTAGCAATGGCATTGCTCCTCTCTGTTTTTCACAATTAGATACAAGAGGAAGAATGAAGAAGATAATGACAATGAAAAACGCTAGCCCCTTCTCTGGTTCTTGCCTTTAAGCTGAAGACAATGAAGATAGTGGTTCAGATCATTGGAAAAGAAAACAACTTCTCTTCTCCGTTCCTCATTCTCACTATGGGCTTGTTTGTTTAAGCGGTAGCTTAAAAAATAAGCACGTATTACGCAAGCCGAGAAAAAACTCCTCTCACATACTTACCTCGTATACCGTGAATCACGAATTATAAACACGTTTTGGACAAAAATAAGCCATTCCAAATGCACACTATAGGAGTTGGAATCAAATGAAGAGCACTATAGTGGTTGATGGCATCAACTCCTTTCGCTAGGGAAGACAACCAGAACAATGAATGGAGCCCTCCAACTTCTTTGCTCTCACACTTTCTTCTGACTCTTCGATCACTTCTCAAACCTGGGGATAATGATGTAGAACTGACTTGAAATCGCCTGCCCCTGCCCCATCCTTGAAGTGCATTGCTTTCCCTCTCTGATCTCTGGTTTTGATCGACCTTCTTTCTTCTCCCTTTTGCTCACAATCACCCCAAAAAGATAAAGGAACAGTGCTTTCCATTTCTTTTTTTTCTTTCCCAAGTTGGCTTCTTACCAAATCATCTCTCCCCACTCTCTCTTTCCATGGCTCTCTTTCTTTCCCTTTTATGTCTTCCTAAATCTTAGCTATACCTAAGAAAGAGAAGGGAAAAATCTAATTAAACATCAAATAAAATAAAAGAAGCAAAAAAAATTAAAACTAAAAATAATTATTAATTTTTTATTTTTATAAATATTTATATTTTTTTGGTATAAAACTATGATATTTAAAATAAATCCCATAAATGATGTACTTAATTGATTTGATCTTATAATAATAAAATCTCATGTAAATCTTCCAAAATTGCCTAGAGACTTGAGGATAAGCAAAATATATGCAAAATATACTTCAAAAATACAAAAACTGGAGAGTTATCACACCCCCACTGTAATATCCCAAAATTTGGGCCTAGAGACTTGAGGATAAGCATATATAAGCAGAGGACTAAGCCCAGTTTAGAAGAGTCCCAATAATTATGAGAGATGCAAAGACTTTCGAGCATTATGTGATTTGGCCCTACTGGGCAGAGGGCTTGGTGTTTGTGGTAGTATGATTAAAGTGTCAATGTAGATGTGCACATGACACATATATGATGCCATTTGGTTAGTAGAAATATGCCATGCAACTATGTCATGAGGTATAGGAGAGGTTAATTGAGTAAAATATGTTGGAATATGAGTGCACATTTCATTTTTAGGGTAGACATGACTACCCTGCTTTTTTAGAGTAGACACCGGCGTATGGTGCCATTTGGGGCCCACACACATATACATTGACCTGACATCATTTGGCAGGCCTCGGTATACATGAAGCAATCCTGAGTGAAACACGAGTAGACACCAATAAAGTAACTTTATTAAAGTAGCTTTAATAAAGTAAGTAATTATGACACAACTTTTGTGGTGGATAAAGGAGAGGAGGACATATATCCGTTCATTATGAGAGTCATAAAGTGACTATTATGTTTGCACTATTAGGAGGTGCCACCTAGCACTTGAAGTTAGGGAAATCCGCAGGTCTCCTATCCAATCACCTGACTTAATTTCTCGAACACTGAACCTATGAGTCGAGGAAAACCATCAGACTCTCACTTTCCCTGACAAGTTAGATAGCTAAAGGCTCGAGAAAAGAGGCAGGACCTACTTTATTAAAGCAAGTGACAGTTGTCACCGAACCATTGGATCACCAGACAAATGGCACTATAATAATTCAACACGTGGCACTAACTTTTCAAGACTCCGTCTTGGCTATATAATTTGGCCATCGTCATCAAAAAATCAGAAAAGAATACCAAGAAATTGGAAAAATGTTAGAAGAGAGAGAGCATGAATAGTGATTTTTCTTAACTTCAATCCACTAAAACACTATCGAATCGGCGTTTTCTCCCGAAATACCCTTCATAAGCCTTCTTCTCCTCATCATAAGGTTCATTTCTACTATTTTAGAATTTCGTTTGGAGGTGTTTGGTGACTTCTTGCTAGTCAAAGTATTACCAATTTCCAAACCGGTATGGAAATTAGTAGCGGTACGTGTAAGCTTTAATTTGAACCGATTAGTTTGTGATTTTGACTAGCTTTCATGAGGGTTTGGGGGATGGATATTTTTAGGTACAATGATGTCTCTGTATCACTCCGTAGGCTGTCATATTCATGCGACTGCACAAAGGATTCTACCTCAACATCATGAATCATTCTCTCCATTCTATCTTCATCTATGACATCCACAGCTTCCTTCTTGTGCGACGGACAATCAGTTACTTCCTCACCATGCCATATCCACTTTGTGTATCGAAGATTTATTCCATCACAAAGTAAGTGATCCCTTATAACTTCAACATCCCGTGTTCTCTCATTTAAACAATTGACACAAGGACAAAAATGCATCCCATTTTTAGCTGGAGCGTTCCTTCTAGCAAATTCAATAAACTCTTTAACCCTATTCTCATATTCTTCACTTGTTCTCAAAGCATTCATCCAACTATGATCCATTTTATTACCACCTATGCCATTCCCATTTACACTCAAGTTTAGAATAATTGTCAACACTGGGAATTTCCTTTACTATTTTGTTTTTCAAACTTTTGGCAGCATTTCCCCTTAAAAGTGAGGCATCCCAAAATCAAAATAACAAACCATCTTAGTTTAATTTAAACGAAACTAAACTTTAGCTTCTAGCACCAAGCACAAACAGAATACACTTATATTTTAGCAACTAAATTATTAAATCAGATATGTACTATGAGTGAGATATGTGGGAATTTACAAGTCAACTATGTGTATTTACAAGAGACACATGTGGGAATTTATAAGACCGTCTCGACCATATATAAGACAAGGGCCTAAATGTCTTTTCAACAAAAAAAATAATTTCTGTTTAGACCTAAGGGTACAATGAAGTTTCATAAAGTTTTAGAAACTGTATGAGAATAATTTGTTAGAGAGGGTGCAGTGATATTTTCCCTATAGAAATTAAATTTAATAATCATGTCAAAGAGAATGACTTGTAGTTATGATTGCTAAAATGATATATAACATACTCCATCACATTTGCATCTTGGGATATAATTGTCATTTACACACGCACATCATTCATAAAAATTAAATTAGAAATCCTTGTTCATGATATATATTATTATATTATATTATATATATATCTAGTGCCTTCTACTTCATCTAACTATTACTATTACTGGTACGTGTGTGTATATAAATATTCCAGATTCTTTAGCCATTCTATACCTTGCAAGCCATTCACAGTCACACTTTAATTTATTCTTTTAATAATCAATTAAACTCAATAGCAAGTAACATGTACAGGTCCAGCACAAGTCAAACTTTAAATTCACAGCTCACGTTGACAATAATTGTCTCAGCACGTCTACCACCAAAACAGCAAAGATAAAGCTCAAGCACAAATCACACTTAAATTCCAACCGAGAATCAAATGCATTTTGCTAAGTATTCATAAGTTTAGTTAGCTAACCTATAGCTGAAACATTAGAGGGAGATGACCCACGACGGTAAGAGGGAGGACGACGTTGGCGAGAATGAGAGAAAACATTGTGCAAACCCAGAGCAGAGAAGGCGACGAGTAGGCACGCTATAGATGAAATAGAGGGTAAGATGGAGGACCAAGAAGAATCAGGGGATAGCCATATAGAAAGGTTTGGATAAAGAATAAAAACAAGAAGGCCAGGGGAGATGATAGCACAAAGATGGGGACGTCGGAAGTGATGAAGATTGGAAGAGTGAGGAAGAGTAAAGCAGAGGAGCTTTATGCATCCCCAGTCAATATTGGGGATGCCTAAAGCAATTTTCTGACACTCCACATGCACCTGGCAGGTCTGTGATACAGCTTTGGACATCCCCAGCTCGTCTGGGGATGTCTAAAGTGACCTTTCAACGTCCCCAAACCATATGGGGACGTCTAAAGGTAATACACCTTTAGACGTACGCAGACCATTTGGGGACGTCTAAAGCGTAACATTAGCGTCCCCAGCCTAGATGGGGACGTCTAAATTTACCTCTAGACTGGGCATATCTAAAGTCACGTCCTGGGGTCATTAGACGTCTGCAATAATGATTGGGGATGTCTAAAACACTTCTTGCCAGTCCTGGTATGTGGTTCAATTATTTTAAATGCGCCAATCTTTCCAATTTTCTTCTATAATTTACACATATGCCACCCGCCAATATTTTGGGCATCCCTTTTGCAAAAAGGGACGTCCTTTAGGGTAGTTGAAAGTCTATTCTATAGTAGTGAAATAAAACTAAGTTTGAAAATGTAGCGTAGTAGCTCAACCTAGGTTGTTCTTTTAAGGAGATTAATTTTGAAGTTTCTAAATAGTAAAGTGATAAAAAACCTTAAAGTTATGAGAAATCATTTTTAGAATTTGATTTTAAAACTAATGAAGTAATATAATATAATTCAATATTTTTGTATTTTTCGGTTTTCAAGACAAAGAAGCAAAAGGAATTGAAAGTAACAATAACAATAAAGTAAATTTAATAAACTAGAATAATAATGAAATGAGATTCCCTTGAGTTGAGGTTTTAGTTTTCCTTGCTTGCTAATGATTTTGAATTCCATAATGAGCCAAGAGGATGGAACTAAGCTACCACTAGCTCTATACTTGTAATAATCATTTAATTCATTCAACCGAAGCAATTAAATGATTACCACCAAATAATTCAAACTCAAGGAGATGAATAATCAACTTCCAATTCTAGCTTGTAATTACCATTACAAAAGTTCAAAGCATTCAGTTTAGTCATTTACAATCCACTTAACCAAGTTGGAATAAACAACTCAACCTACTCTTATTTTGAATCATACAAAGCTTAATTAATCAACTCCTAGCTCAACCACCAAGTTTATTCACTTGGCATAGAACAATCTAAATCATAACTACACACTTAACCAAGCCATATAATTATGAAATAGAAAGAGAGCTTAAAGGAATTCCATTGAAGGTTAGAAGCTCAAACCATTACCCAACTCAAGGAAATCACCAAAGCTTAGCTACTCATGGAAGAGGAAGATGAGGCTTGATGGATGAAGGGATAATTGGCCATGGGAATTGCAGTACCAACCATTACACCTCTGAATTTTCTCACAGTCCATCAGCTCTCCTACTTTATTTTCGATGCTCATGTCTTCTCTTCACACAGTGCCTCTTCCTTCTCGTTTTCAATATCGCGTCTCTCCTTTCCTCTTTATTTCTGCTACTGTAACACACTCTATTGAATTGGTCCCCGTTGTTTTTATGCATAGCCGCCAAACCCTTCCTTTCCAATTCATGTGGGCTCTGCTCCTTATTCCATTATTCCTCTTCTCTTTAATCGGTCTAGCTGTCTCCTTTTAATTATTTGGTCCAGCTACTCCCTTTAAAAAGTCATCAGTGAACTCTTCTCTTCTTTATTTTCATGTTTCTTCTCTTCTCCATAACCCCCTTCACACTATCCTTTATTCATTTCACGTGGGCCCCTCTATTAGTCTAGCTGCTGCTCTGAATAATTTATTTCCATTCTCTAATTCAATTCAGTCCCATCCTCTTATCTTCAGTCAACAATTTTGGCTCCACTTCTTCTCCTTTTTCTTCAGTTATTCCCAATGCCACTTTCTTCTTCAATTGCTAACTTTCGGTCTATCCTTTTAATTAATTTTAGTCCAGCCTACTTCAATTCCTTTAAGCTACCACACTTCACGTTAATGCCTCCAATTACATTAGGCCCAGCAGATCTCTAGACGATTTATCATCTCCTCTTCTCTTCAATTTAATAGCTACTTTGCAAATAGCCCCACTTTCTTTCTTTTATTCATTTCTCTCTAAGCTAAATAAGTAAGTTGTGATATGCCACACCTACAAAATTATATTCATAAAGGTAGTATCTTTTCCTCACAATTAAGAAATAATGGGAGTAACAAATTAATTAAAAATATAACAATTTAACCACCATAATTCCCAAATTATCCTTTCATCAAAGTCTCACATTAACACTTGATTGTGCCCAAAATATTCAATTAAGTTCTATAAAAGCCTAAGATTAATTAATTAAAATATATAAATATTGATCTCTATCACCATGGCTAGACACTGGATTGAATAAACCCTTTCTCTAATAGTTCCTCAATCTATTTCTTTAACTCTGTCGTCTCACTTGGAGCCTTCTTGTATGGCCTTTGGATATTGGTCCCGCTCTAGGCCTAAGGTTAATTGCAAACACTACTTCCTTGTCTGGAGGCAATACGCTAATATCTTTTGGAAATACTTCTAGAAACTCATTCACTACATGGATACTTTCAAATGTTGTTCTAGCTTCTACTTGCATGGAAAAGAATACTATATACCCCTGACAACCTTTGTACAGAAATCTTTCAACCTTAGCTGCTATCAACCAATCAATACCAAGGATTACTTACAAAGCTTGCAATAGTAAATAGATCAAATATACTATTGATTCATGTCCCTCGGCGTTTATTATGCAATTCAAACAAAAATCGACCATAACAAGTCTAATACCCATGGGTGTAGACACAACCAAGTCATATGGGAATATGTGTACACTCAGGCCTAGCCATCTCACACAATCATATGCAATGAAGGAATGACTAGTACCCGAATCATACATTACTTGTATTGAGTGGCCATTAAGAGAAACGTACCTTGAATCAATTCAGGGGATTTTTTGGCCTCCTTTTGAGTTATTGTGTAGCCCCTGCCTTAAGCTCTTGGTCTAGTCACCGCTGGCTGTTGTTGCTGTGGGCAATCTCTAGCAAAATGCCATTATTTCTGACATTGAAAATAGATAATCTGTCTAGTTGAAACCTGCCTGGTTCTATTGTGTTCTAACCTATAAGGGTCTCTTATTACCATGACCCCCAACCTGATATGTCTTTTTATTATTCCCTTTAGACAATCCACCTTGATCTTTACATTTTTGTGAGGATCTCCTACTACTAGATACACCCCTGTTGTTATTGCTTCTGTTAGTGTACAGGCTCAACAAGTTGTAATTCAATACTCATCAAGAGCCTTGTTGAACACTATAAAGTGTTGAGAAACAAGTTTTTTTTTTCAACTCTATCTTTAACCCCTATACCAACATGTAGAAACTTTACTCCTCATCATCCTAATGTCCTAGGTATGTGGAATATCAAGACAACCAGATATAACATGCTAGGTATTCATCAAAACTCTCTTGGTCATCCTGACATAAGTTAAGGAATTATTTTTCTTTCTCCAGTCTATCAGATTGAGGGAAATATCTTTCATTAAATTTTTCCTGGAATACTTCCCATATTACTAGAATATTCCCTACTAGCAAAATCAACTCTGTGTTCTTCCACCATCTATCTGCATCTCCTTTTGGTTTATTAATGGCTAGCTGAACCTTGATGTCATCAGTACACATCAGTATTGTGAAATTTTTCTCCAATCTAGATAGCCAGTCTTTTGCTTACATAGGACCAAATCTCCCTAAAAAGGCAGGAGGTTGTTGTCTACTAAACTGTTTCAGCCATGTTTGTAAAATATTTTCCTCATAAACAAGCATGGGTGGTGGCTCTTGATAAGGTTGCTCAAGTGGATTACGCTCACCTTCTTACCTCTCAGGATGTCTTAACCTTTCTTGTCTCTATTATACCTCATGTAGTACATCTCTAAATTATTCATTATGGTTTGTTGCTATGTAAACATACCCATAATTTGTTGCATAGGATCAGGTCTATCTTCCTAATATGAGTTATGAGATATCTTTCTCTTGTACGTACCACCTTTATGTTTCACTGTATGAAAGTAAGAAGGAGGTAAATTCCATATGAACACAAGGGTATTTTTGTATTTTCATAATATTTTGGGTACATAGGTATTTCAGATATATCATACAACAGATATTTATAGTAGTTAAGAAAAGCTATTAACACCATACAACTACTATACAACATATGTTTGTTCTTTTACATGGCATAACATCATTATACATTTGGCTTCCCAGGAGGTCACACATCCTAAGATTTCCTTGGGTTGAGCATGCTTAACCCTACTGTACCAGTGTAAAAACATAGATACCAGCTCTAACTGCTTACATCCACTGGTATCCCAAGACTGGTTGTATGCCAAAAAGCTGTGCCGCCTGATTCTGGGCACCAAAATACTGTGTCTAAACTGTCAATCAACTTTGATACATTTACTTCAGCATATAGGGCGTCATGTACGCCATAAACTGTACGAAATGATCATCCGGGCCTTGCTCTACTATCTTATTCTTATTATAGGCCTAAAATGATTTGTCGGGGAAGAAGTACATGGTGGCATAAATCCAAATCTCATCCAGGTAGTCCAATCTCTATGGAATCTGGTCCTAGTAGAGTATCCATAACAGCCAAATATGTGATATACTGGGTTATAGGTATGTCATAATTGCAAAAAGCTTGCAAACATCTTTGCCAGGCATAGTCCCACAACTTTTATTCCGGTCATAGGTCATATCATACATGTATTATCCCTAAACTAGAACTGTAGAATATCCTCAGGTTTGACTTCGTACCATCAAACAATGGTTGCTCTTTGTCTCCTACTGATGAACTAGTTAGTTGTGCTGGTGCTGGTCAAGGCTATGGCCAGTACACTGACCTGTCTTAACTCTCTTTCAAGGTGTATATAGTACCCTAGTACCTCTCAGTGTCCTGTACTATATGATCCATGGTTCCTTGGGTGTCCATTGATCTGGTGGAAGTTGGTTCACTGACGGTGTGATCTATCCTGTTGTTGCCACCTTCCATGCATAGTTCCTGTCACCATGTATATAAGACCACATCAGTATACTATTCTGATAATACTAGAACTGATTTTAGCCCTGATACCAAATATGTCAAACCCCTTAACATTTTGATATTCACAGAGTGATAAACACATAAGTCATTAGGCATATAGAAATAACATAAACATACTGATACAAAGTTCTTTTTAACATTACAAGAAATCCCCATAAGGTTTGAAAAATATAAACAAATTGAAAAATATACAAAATAAACTCTTGATAACCAACTGCAACTCTTATATAGACCGGAACACTTAATCGCCCGTTTTTACTTTTTCCCCTTAGAACCACTACCTTCTACTGGAATATTTTAAATTTTGGTAAAAGGTTGAGATTCAAAAGGAGCTCGGTAGCAACACACAATCAATCATATAAAATGTGATACATAAATATGCTATGCACCACATAATGTAAATGAAAATTCAACTATATCGGTATGTTTACACAATTTAGGGCCAACTCCCCTAGTTGTCCGGGTACCTCATGTTAGTGCAAGCGTTTCACCCAAGAGGCGGGTGAATTGGGTGATCCTAAAAATTTTTGTTGTGTATAAGAAAATTGACAGAATATTAAATGCGAATAAGAACAAGGATAAATATCACCGAAGTGTACACCAGGAGTTATACTGGTTTGGCCACAATCACTTTGACCTACGTCCAATTCTCATAACGTCTCTGAGAGTTTCACTATATTCTCCAAGATTTAGTGGGTTCTTTGCACCTCATTACACAACAAGTTCCTTCACCTGGACACTCGCTCCCCCTTACACGTTATAATCAAAACCCCAACTTAAGGTTCCAGTACCTTAAGTTGCCTCAATAACAAATATTGAGTATGTAATGAAAGACTCTCTCACATAGCAAATATATAATCTCTGAAGTACAAATCAATGAGTATAAGAAAACAAACCACTAAGAATGTGTTGATCAGTGTAATCTCAGTTCGTGTCTTATATTTTCTTCTCTTTGAATGCTCCATAAACATAGATGATTTGTAGTGTCCGTCGGAAGCAATTCAAACTTGTCCGTTAGAGTCGTGCAGCAACTGTTGACTATTCTTCGTATTTGAAAATTATCTGTTGGCTGTAGGTAGTGGTAGGTGAACGTTCGGACTTTTAATTGACTTCTCACATCTGTCATACTCTTTCATTGTTTCTGTGCAAATGTACTTAAAAGACTAATACAATGAAGAGTTAATCACATAGATAACAAATCAATAGATATTTGATGAAAATATAATTTCTGAACTGCCTTACTCGAGTGGCTACTCGAGCGATCAAGTTTGTTACTCGAGTAGTCCCTCTAGTAAACCTATAAAAAATATGGCAGTGAGAAAATCAACATTTTACATCAGATATCACTTGGGTAAGACATGGAGTGATATATTACAAACCTTGAGAATACGTGATTACTCGAGTGGCCATGTCCTTACCTTCACATATTACTCAGGTGATCACTGTGGTAAACTACTTATTCAAGTGGCTACTTGAGTGGGCTTTATTTTTCTTCACACCTTACTCGAGTAGTCCCTTAAGTGGCTTTCAAATAACTTGGCAGTTTAATCAATTACACGCTCGAGTAATATCATCAAATTCTTGGCCAAGAGTTTCGTTTCTGGTTACTCGAGTGACTACTAGAGTGGTACTTTAAATAATTTTACAGATTACTCGGGTGGTCCCTCGAGTAATGCTATTTTCTCACTAGTTACTTGAGTGGCTACTCGAGTGATATACTGCATTTCTTGGTCAAGAGACACTTGAAGATTTTTGACCTGGTTACTCGAGTGGCTACTCGAGTGATGCATGTGAAAATCTTGTTACTCGAGTGGCTACTCAAGTAATGGTCTATATAACTTTACATATTACTCGAGTGGTCCCTCAAGTAACTTCGTCCAAATTTTGGCAGTGCTTAACTGGATGAAATTCTCTTTGCTTACTCGAGTGGCTACTCGAGTAAGCCTTCACAGAATATGCTGGTTACTTCCAGTGTTTACTCCAAGTGATGCTTTGCCACTTTGTTCAAATCCATTTATTTGTTATCAAATCCTTTCATATTATTGATCTAATCTTTGTTATCATCAAAACATATGGGATCTAACATTCTCCCCCTTTTTGATGATGACAAAACTTGGTGATTATGAATAATGTTTTTGAAATTGAGTTTTTAAGCATATGCTTCTCAAATTCATTTCATATGAAAGGTTGTTCATTTTAAGCCTGAAAACTCTATGTGAAATAACTTATTAAAGATCTTTTCAAAGTTTTTGTTCTTATGTTTACTTGTTTACCTTGCATACATAATCGAAAACGCATTAGTCCCAAAATGCAATATAATTGCAACAAAATATCATAAAAGAAAAAATTGCATAATGAGGAATTCAATACATAATCAAACTTTAAAATTAAAAACGTTCATGAACAAAAAGAAACAAAGCACCTAAAAAAAGCTAAAACCCCATACACCCAAATCCCAATCTATAGACTCAGCCATTCTTCACAAAATCACTCAAGTTCTTCTCTTCCATTTTGTCTTCATCACAAAGGTGGAATCAATCATGAGGAGGAGTAGGTGGCTTGACGTCTGAGATGGGAGTGACAGGAAAAGCTAATGACTCATATGAACTATCAGAACTTGAAGAATCTGAAGATGATGATTCAGGTTCAGGAAGGTTTACTGGCGGTGTCTGAAGATCATCTGAAGGATTTACTAGAGGAGACGAAGGGTAAGGAACCATAGAGGTAATCTCTACTTCCTCTGTAGCAACCGGTGAAGACACAAGTACCTCCTCAGTATGTGCAGGAGATGCAATGGGAGTAGGTGTGGGCTCAGGCTAATAGGCTGAGGTGGTTCATCAGAGGTAATGTGAATGGGCTCAGATGTTTTAGAATCTAGCATAGAGAATAAGATATTGCTGGGTCCACTCTCAGAGGGTTTATGTTCAGTAGGGATAGAGGGTCCAGGCTCAAAGGTAGGTATGGGCTCAAGTATATAAGAAAGACCAGGAGTAAAAGATCCAGATGCCATAACATCAAATCTAGCAATAATGGATCTTAGAAGCTCACCCTGGGCACATTTTCAGCAAGCAACACTTCGTGCCTCTTGTCCATTATCTCCACAAGTTGTCCCATTTTCTCATTCATGTGTGCAATCAACTCCATATTCGTATTTGCAATATCAATATGGAAACTTCTCAAAATATTCTCCATAAATGTTTGTATTGCGGCACCAAAGAAGGATGGAAAGATGTGTTGGCTAGAGCAGAAGACTGTCTGTCATCCATTCGGCTTGTTGCTGTCTCAGTCTTCTTCTTTTTCTTTGGGCTTGCTTCAAGAGGTGATTTCAAAGGAATCTTAATATTCAATTTTCCAATTTGATTCCTTCCCACTGGTGCTAGTCTCTCTATCGGCTCTATACTCTCCAAATACCAAATCTTGTTCTTCTTGAGAAACAAAGAAATAAGTTGAGGATATGGCATTAGAGTATTTGGTTTTCCCTCATATCTATATCTCTAGATCTCACTGAAGATATACTCTCCTAAATCCTTTTTCTCTTTAAGGATCACTGAGGCGAATTTGCTAAAGTCTCTCTCGATGAAATGAGTGAAGTTGTTGGATTTATTCACCATGGCTCTAGTGTAGATATACCATAGGACACTATGGAAATCACTCATATCACTCGAATTGAAGTTTAGTGTTCCCACAATCTCACCAGGTCTAAGAATAGAAAAAATTTGGTTTGAAGAAAGATTAGGGTAATCATCATCAGGAGGATTTTCTATTCCTAAAAAGTTATTGATTTGGGAGGGTGAGATAAGAATTCTTTGACCTCTAACCTCAAAAGTCATTTCTTCTTCTACTAACTTCCTAACAGGATCATTAATCGGTTCGAGGTTACAATAGAAATGTCTCACTATTTTGGTGTAGAAAGGTAGCTTGACAGATAACCAAGGCATATAGGAATCAAGGTAGGGACTAAGATCAAATTTCAATACCTCTTGAAGCACCTTGTAGTCAATATAGTGCATTTTGCACACATTCCTCTTGCAAAATGACTTAGGTACTTCTGTGATTCCTCAAGCTTTTTCACATTGAATCCCTTTGGAGGAAATGTGATTTCTTTTATCCCTATCTTCTGTTTACTTTAAGGTTTGTCCTTTCTTTGCATCTTTAGACTAGAAAGCTTGCTCAAGCATGCCTACCATAACATTGGTAATTTTCTCATTGACCTTAGGCTTCTTCAGTGGCTTAGGAGTAAAGGTAGGTGTGTCTGAAGAATTAGAGGGGGGAGAAGATGGCTCTTTTGTTGCTTTGCCTCTTCCTGGAGGAGAACTCTTCTTGGATTAAGCTCTTGTGGCAATGGGCTCCTTGATCACAACCCCTTTCACCTTAGGTTTGGTTTGCAGTTTGGCTTTGGCTTTAGGAGACATTTTCCTCTTCTTGGTAGGAGGTGAGGAAAGTGAATCAGAGGGTTGATAAGGCTACAAAGACTTAGAAGAAGTACTAAGGTTGGGAGATTTTGTCCTCACCATTATGATTTTAGAAAATGAGAAGTTTCAGGAAAAATAGGGATGAATGTCGCAAGTTTCGGGCAGTGATTCAGAGATATTTGAGAGGTTTTTGAAGCTATGAATCACTGGGTTTTGATGGTAATAGGAAGAGAAAGATTCCTTGAAATGATTTTATGAGAGCACAGAAGAATCACTCGAGGAGATTTTGTGAGAAATGACCGAGTTTTGAGAAAACATAACCTAGAACCCGACATCACTCGAGGGCTTACTCGAGTGATCATCATCATCATCACTCGGGTAGCTACTCGAGTGATCATATGAAAAATTTTAAAATACAGCAATTTGGAGCGCGTACCTGGCATGAATAATATTGTAATTATCCATGTATATTCCCTCGATCATTGAATGACTCTTTAGAACAGATTTGCACTGAAAATTAGATGATTTAAAATTTGCACCCAGGTTCACTAGAGTTCTTACTCGAGTAACATTGAACATCACTCGAGGCCTCCCTCGGGTAAGCTGTCTCTTCACCTTCTGACCATTTATTTTCAACCGTTGTGCCATTTCATTTGAAATTAATGCTTTATTGGCACATCTCCAAGTTCATTACTCAAGTGACTACTTGAGTAATGCATCTATTACTTCAAGTTGTCACTCCAGTGATACATCTATTACTTGAAGTTGTCACTCCAGTAATGCTTATTACTTGAATTTGACACTCTAGTAATGTTGTCCTCTGTTAACCTCTGCTATTCATACCCTAAAATAGAATATTATGATTCTGCAAAACAAATTGCTAGAAACTCCGATGCTTAAGTTACTAATCATCAAAACGTCAATAAATAATATCATCTAACATTTGTAAACACTAAATAACTTACAACTCATTGGGAATTACCATTCGCAATTCTCGTCTAATATTTAAAAATTGATCTCTAGGAAGGAGTTTTGTGAAGATATCTGCTAGTTGAAGATGAGTTGGAATGAATATTACTTTAACATCTTTCTTTTGGACATAATCTCTGATGAAGTGATGTCTAACATCAATATGCTTGGTTCTGGAATATTGAACAAGATTCTTTGCCAAGCTTATCGTGCTAGTGTTGTCACAGTATATTGGCGTTTTCTTAGATAAATACCGAGATCCTGGAGTTGTTGCTTTAGCCATATTACTTGTGCACAATAACTTGATACCGCAACATACTCAGCTTCTGTTGACGAAAGGGATATTGTAGTTTGTTTCTTGCTAAACCAAGATACAAGTGAGCCTCCAAGAAATTGGCCTTATTCACTTGTACTCTTTCTGTCCGTCTTGTATCCTCTATGATCAGAGTCTGAGTAAGCAACTAGATATTTACTTCTTCCTTTGGGATACCATAGACCCAATTCTAGTGTGTCAGTAAGATATCGAAAGATAGGTTTCACGGTTTTAGCATGTGACTCTTTTGGTGCTAATTCATATCATGCACACATACCCACACTGAATTGAATGTCAGGTCTGCTTGCAGTGAGATAGAGTAATGATCTAATCATTCCTCTATTTTTCATGATATTGTAATCTTTTCCCTTGGCATCTGCATCAAGCAATATGGTTGAGCTCATGGGTGTGTCCGTTCCATTTGCTTCATCCAATCCAAACTTCTTCAACAGCTCTTTCAAATATTTCGTTTGAGATATGAAAATTCCATTCTTTCTTTGTTTGATTTGTAAACAGAGAAAGAAATTCAATTCTCTGATCATTAACATCTCAAACTCCCCCTGCATTATCTCAGAAAATTCTTTACACATAGTTTCATTAATAGCTCCGAAAACTATATCATCAACATATATTTGCATAATTAATATATCATCTCGTTTTCATTTTGTAAAAAGTGTTGTATAAACTTTTCCTAGTACAAAACCTTGATCAATAAGAAATTTACTGAGCCTTTCGTACTATGCTCTAAGAGCTTGTTTTAAACCATATAAAGCCTTTTTGAGTTTGAAAACATGGTCAGGTTGGGTTACATCTTCAAAACCTGGAGGTTGCTCTACATATATTTCTTCCATGATATAGCCATTTAGAAATGCACTCTTTACATCCATTTGATAGAGTTTGAATCCTTTGATCCATGCCAAGGCTAAGAGTACTCGTATAGCTTCCAATCTAGCCACTGGAGCATATGTTTCCTCATAATCAATTTCTTCTTCCTAATTATAGCATTTGGCCACCAATCTTGCCTTATTTCTGACAATTATTGCAGATTCATCAAGTTTGTTCTTGAATATCCATTTAGTGCCAATGATCGGATGATCCTTAGGTCAGGGTACCAAATCCCAAACATGATTTCTTTCAAATTGTTTTAGTTCTTCTTGCATTGCTATAACCTAATCATTGTCTGATAAGGCTTTGTCAATGTTAGAAGGTTCAATCTCAGAAATGAATGCAGAAAAAAAATTATTGAAAATTCTATTTCTAGTTTTGACTCCTTCATTCACATCTCCTATGACTTGATCTAAGGGATGACTCCTATTATATTTTCAGGCTTTAGGTTGACCTAGTGACTGATCTTCTTCCTTGGTTTGATCAACTTCAGGAATAAGAGATTTATAAATAGATTGACCATTTTTTTGATTTAAAACAATTTCCTGCTCATCATCAATGGTTTTGTCAGAGGATTCAAATTCATCAAATACAACGTGAATTGATTCTTCAACAACACATGTTCGTTTATTGAAAATTCTATATGCTTTACTTCGGTTAGAATATCCTAGGAAAATTCCTTCATCTATTCTAGAATCAAATTTTCTTAAGTTATCTTTACCATTATTATGAATAAAACACTTACAATTGAAGATATGTAAATGAGCAAGATTCGGCTTCCTTCCTTTGTATAGCTCGTATGGTGTCATTCTAATTTTTGTTCTAATATAGGCTCTATTTGAAATGTAGCATACTGTGCTTATTGCATCTGCCAAGAAAACTTGAGACACATTCTTTTCATTTAGCACTACTCTAGAGCACTCTATTCTTACATTCCACGACTCCGTTTTGTTGTGGTGTCCTTGGAGTAGAGAAATTGTGATCAATGCCATTAGTATCACAATATTCTTCAAAGGCTTGATTTTCAAATTCTCCACCCTGATCTGTCCTGATAACTGCAATGGTCATACCTTTCTCATTTTTCACTTTCTTGGCAAAAACAATAAATTTTGCAAAGGTTTCATCCTTTGATGATAGAAAAATAGTCCATGTAAATCTAGAGAAATCATCAATAATGACCAATAAATATAAGTTGCCACAAAGGCTTTTAACTCTGACTGGACCAACTAAATCTATATGTATCAATTAAAGTGGTCAATTTATTGTAATCTTATTTTTTGATTTGAAAGATGATTTAGTTTTTTTACCCTTTTGACATGCATCACAAATCAAATCGTTTTTAAAACTTACTTTAGGTAAACCAAGAACTAAATCCTTTTTGAGTAGTTTACCTAGTTGGTGCATGTTGACATGAGCTAGTCTCTTATGCCATAACCAACTTTCATCAGCATTACTCAGAAAACAATTTTCAGAATTATTTATACTTATATCAAGTGTATAGCAATTACCTTCCCTTTTTTCTCTGAGCTTTGCCTTGATATTTTTCTTATCAAGTTGTAAGTCTTTCTTGTTGACAATCAGACATTCCTCTGAATCAAATATTATCCAATTGTCTTTATATACACTTTGACTTACACTCAGCAAATTATGACACAAGCCTTCAACGTAATATACATCTTTGACATGTATTCCTCTGTCATTTTTTATTTCACCAATTCCTGCTATGTTTCCAGATTGATTTCCTCCAAATTTTACCTTTCCACCTTCCTTAGGTTGTAATGTGGTAAAACTTTTGAAATCACTGGTCATATGTCTAGAGCATCCACTGTCTATGTATCACTTGTTCTTTTTGTATGCTTTAAGACATATCTGCAAGCAAATATGATTAGGTCCTAGGTACCCACATCTTTTTGGGTTAGTACAAATTTTTTTCGGGATATATGAACCTTTAGGTACCCATTTGTAGGTTCCTATATTTCCTTTCTTCATATGAATGCATGATGAAGTATAATGACCTTTTCTATTACAATAATTACAATGTGCAAAAGGATTTGATGTATGCACAGAATGCTGAAAATAATTCAAGTATGATTTACCTCCAGCTTTCTTTCTTCCTTTCCTTCTGTCTGATTTTGGATCATATCCAATTCTAAACCGATCATTCACAAATCGTTGAGCTTTTAAAATCACATTTAGCATTTCACTTCCTTTAGTGAATTTTTCAAGAGATTTAGTAAGATCAGTGTTTTTCTTTTTCAAAGAAGTGCAATTTTCACAATCCTTTTTAAAATTCTCTTTAAGGTCTACTTCAAGAGCTTTGTTTTTCTTTTTGAAAACAACTAGTTCTTTAACTACTTTGATGAATTCAGAATGTAGAGCATTATATTCGGAAAGTAATTCATCATAGGTAGGATCAGAATTAGTTACCTATTCTTCTGTTTCCTCTTAAGCAACTAGACAGATATTTGCTACTTCCTCTTCATCGCTTTCTTCATCAGAAGAACTATCTCCCCATATGGAAGATACAAAGGCTTTCTTCTTGTTGTAGAATTTGCCTTTTCTCTTTCTTTATTCTTCTGAATCATTTCTTGACATTCTGATTTGAAATGTCCTGGCTTTCCACATTTATAGCAGATGATGTGTTCTTTATTGCTTGTTCCTCCTTTCTGAAAGTTTTTGAATCCTTGGCCCTTCTTATAAAACTTTCTGAATCGTTTCATGATTAGGCCCATTTCGTCATCATCAAGTTCTTCAGCTTCATCTTGTTCTTCTTCTTTTTCTTTTAGTGCTAGACCTCTTTTCTTCTTGTCGCCAATATCATCTAGTTCTCGTTTGAAATTTAATTTGCTTTCATATTCAAAAAGGCTTTCGAATAGAGAAGCAACTGATCGCATTGATTCACCTTTTGCTTCCGCAATTGTAGTGACCTTTGCCTCCCAGTCTTTAGAAAGAATATTTAAAATCTTTCATACTTGGGTATGTTGATCTTAGACTTTTCCAAGTGTTCCAAGTTGATTAACAAGGTGAGTATGTCTAAGTTCAAATTCAGCTATCGAATCACCTGATTTCATTCGAAGTAAATCAAACTCAGTAAGCAGAGTATTGATTTGGTTTTCTTTTATTCTCGAAGTTCCTTCATGATCTATTTCTAAGGCTCCCCACATTTCTTTAGATGTTAGGAGTGTGCAGATTCTGAAGTACTCATTTGAACTCAAGGCACTTTAAATCATTAGAATTGCTTTGTTGTTGAGTGTAATGAGTTTCTTGTCATTCTCATCATATTCTACTAGTGTCTTGGGAACTCTTTATGAATCTACAATCTTTTCAGGTTTGTAGTTTCCACTCTTAAACACATCCAATAGCCTATATTCAATAGCCATTATGAAGACTCTGAACTTCGCTTTCCAGAATGAGAAGTGTTCGCCATTGAAACCCGGAGGTCTTCTGATAGAAGCTCCGTTGGGAAGAATGCCTTTACCCATACTTGCCATTGGATCTTTCTTAGGCTATTAAACCTTAACAAGAAGACCTATACTCTGATACCAAATGTTAGTGCAAGCGTTTCACCCAAGAGGGGGGTGAATTAGGTGATCCCAGAAAATTTGGTTAAGTATAAGAAAATTGACAGAATATTAAAAGCAGTTAAGAGCAAGGATAAATATCACCGAAGTGTACACCAGGAGTTATACTGGTTCGGCCACAACCACTTTGACCTACATCCAGTCCTCATAACGTCTCTGAGAGTTTCACTATATTCTCCAAGATTCAGTGGGTTCTTTGTACCTCATTACACAACAAGTTCCTTCACCTAGACACTCGCTCCCCCTTACACGTTATAATCAAAACCCCAACTCGAGGTTCCAGTACCTTAAGTTGCCTCAATAACAAATATTGAGTATGTAATGAAAGACTCTCTCACAGAGCAAATATATAATCTCTGAAGTATAAATGAATGAGTATAAGAAAACAAAGCACTAAGAATGTGTTGATCAGTGTAATCTCAGTTCGTGTCTTATATTTTCTTCTCTTTAAATGCTCCATAAATATAGATGATTTGTAGTATTCGTTAGAAGCAATTCAAACTTGTCTGTTAGAATAGTGCAGCAACTGTTGACTATTCTTCGTATTGAAATATTATCCGTTGGCGGTAGGCGAACGTTCGGACTTTTATTTGACTTCTCAAATCTGTCATACTCTTTCATTGTTTCTCTGCAAATGTACTTAAAATACTAATACAATGAAGAGTTAATCATATAGATAACAAATCAATAGATATTCGATGAAAATATAATTTCTGAACTGCCTTACTCAAGTGGCTACTCGAGCGATCAAGTTTGTTACTCGAGTGGTCCCTCGAGAAAACCTGTAAAAAATATGGTAGTGAGCAAATCAACATTTTACATCAGATATCACTCGGGTAAGACATGGAGTGATATATACAAACCTTGAGAATACCTGATTACTCGAGTGGCTACTCGAGTGGCTATGTCTTTACCTTCACAAATTACTCGGGTAATCACTATGGTAAACTGCTTATTCGAGTGGCTACTTGAGTGGCCTTTATTTTTCTTCACACTTTACTCGAGTGGTCCCTCAAGTGGCTTTCAAATAACCCGGCAGATTACTCAATTACACCCTTGAGTAATAACATCAAATTCTTGGCTGAGAGTTTGCTTTCTGGTTACTCCAGTGACTACTCGAGTAGTACTTCAAATAATTCTACAGATTAATCTGGTGGTCCCTCGAGTAATGCTATTTTCTCACTGGTTTTTTGAGTGGCTACTCAAGTGATATGTTGCATTTCTTGGCCGAGAGACACTTGAAGATTTTTGACCTGGTTACTCGAGTTGCTACTCAAGTTATGTGTGTGAAAATCTTGTTACTCGAGTGACCACTCGAGTAATGGTCTATATAACTTTGCAAATTACTCCAGTGGTCCCTTGAGTAACTTCATCCAAATTTTGGCAGTGCTTAACTGGATGAAATTCTCTTTGCTTACTGGAGCGGCTACTCGAGTAATGGCTTCTCTTACCCAAGTAGCTACTCAAGTAAGCCTTCATAAAATTTATTGATTACTTCTAGTGTTTACTCCAAGTGATGCTTTGCCACTTTGTTCAAATCCATTTATCTGTTATCAAATCCTTTCATATTATTGATCCAATCTTTGTTATCATCAAAACATATAGGATCTAACACCTCAGCTGGATCTCAGACCATAGCTAGGTAATGTGACATAGGCAAAATTCATATCACTATGCCCCAGGCACTCTGTTCACCCATAAAATATAGTATACACAAAGCATACAAATAATCACATATTTTATGAAAGATTGTGTTATTACCTTAAGTCCCTTTTCATTTGCTCAGCTGACAGTCCACTATCTTTGTTTCGGCTCGGGCTAACTATCCGATCCTAAAATCCCAAGTTTACAAGAATTGAGTTATTACTCATTCATGTATTATCCCAAGTTTACAAGATATCGAATTTTCACCAATTAAGAAAATCCAATGAGTACCATCAATCAAATCAATAGTCATTAACAAATATCTAGCACATGGAAAACTAAACTATAACCAGCATTTATGTGCCAAAACATGTTATCAATAATCAAATCAAACAAAACAAGGAAAACTATAAGAAAACTCTTATATCTTTCCTTTGTCATATGCTCTTGAATGCTCTTGATTATGGCTACTAAAGTAGAACACGTCATCAGGGGCTATAAAAGTCCTACAAAATCAAAACAAAACATTAAACCAAACCTTGGATTGCCTCCTAAGCAGCGCTAAGTTTATAGTATTAAACACTATTATCACCTTTTCTTCTTTTCTTTTCATGCAACAAGGTTTCAGACACAAAAAATGATCATTCAAGTCAATTACTTGTATTTCTTTAATCATAAACAATCTCAAAGTACTAGCATTAATTGAATTCAAATAAAGCACAACATGCACATATTTGTAAACAGATTGAGGAGCTTCCAAAAATTTAGAGCATCCCACAAAATCCACTTGATTCTTATCAGTAAGAGTCAAATAGTCAATAGGAGAGTCATGAATAATAGCTTTTGGGACATCCACATCTATTTCTACATCAAAATGACAGGAATTAGGTTATACAACTAGAACTTCTTCTAGACTATACCCACTATTCTCTCCTAAAGTGATTTCAAGTTATTATCACATTCCATAAGGGCTAAAGTTTCATTCAATTCCATATCCTCAACTTCCTCACAATAATCATCATCAACATAAGAAGTGGTCATCATACTCAAGAAATTATCATGCATAATAGTTTCAAAGAACAAAACAATTTGATTCACATAAACTCCAATATTTTGGACCCTTGACTCAACTCTAGTGGCAAATTCCTTTTGCTCTCTACTAAATCTCTCTGATGATTCTACATACTCTTCAAATAATCTTTCTAAATGAGATTTTTCCTTACACTCAAGGGGGTTTTTCTCAAAATGTAGATAAGAGTGAAAAGATGGGGAAATTTCTTTTGAATTGGAATTTAAATGTAGATGTCAAGGCTCTTGCTCCAAACTTCCACTAGGGCACAAAGGATAATCAAAACAAGTTTGGTTCCTAGCAAAATCATTTCTCACATAATGAATGGTTGGATTGGAAGGACAATGCTCATATGAATGACTCTCTACCCAATAAACACAGGAAAAGCAATTATAAAAAGAAAAATTTTCAATCCAACTAGTATTTATAATTTCTTGTCCCATTCCGTCCACATGCATCCCTAATAAAGAACTAAGATATGACAATTTATCACTGATTAAACTCATCGAATTCTGTGAATAATCCATTTTTTAAATTTTTTAAATGGAAAACAAGAAACAAGGAAAACAAAACAAAAAAATTTACAAAGCTCAAGCTTAAAATACTAAAGGCATTCTAATTCTAATCACCAATTGTGTTGAGATCCCCAGCAATATCGCCAAAAACTTGATGCTACCAAAATTTAAGTACGCACCGCAAGTGTATAGGCCAAGAAAATAGTATAATAGCAAATCAAGGTCGTCCCATAGAGACTCAATTGAATTAGTGATTAGGCACTAAAATTTCTCATTTTCATTTAAGTTGAGCATATGAAATAGGGAAATTGAAGATTAATTCAAACAAATGAAAAAGTAGTGAATATAATGCTTTTGAGATTTTTAATGATAAAAAGCAACCTAGGTGGCTAATCCATTTTTCAAGTTTTAGAGCATGTAATCCCCCAAAATAAATGCACTTAATATAAGTTTGTTAATCTAGAGTATTAATGGATATAAGTATCTCCCAATGGCTTATACCCCTCACTCAAGTTAAAATTGTTATTCCTAACCAATTTACTCTAGAGACACTAAATATCCAAATTCACTCTAATAGGATTATATGGGTCCAATAGATATATTTTTATCCTATTGGTAAATAAGAATAAATTCTAATCTCATTTTACTTAATCATAAGGTCCAATTAAGGTCTCTCTCCCAAGGCTAATCTAAATTTTCCAATTTCATACTTAGTGGTGATCAAGTACTAAGTAGAGATAACAAAATAAGATTAAGTAAACAAAATAATATTAAGCGCAATTAAATGGTTCATACAAGCTCAAATGCTTCAAACAGTTCATAGCTATTCTACATTCAAGAAAATCTAGCTATATATGGCTTCAATCCAATACATCACAAGAACAATAATTTTAGAGTTCACTAACATAAGAGATGGATGATAATCTGGAGATAAAATGGCATTAAGTAAATTGAACCAATGACAAAATCAGCAATGGCATCGCTTCTCTTTTTCTTTCATGAACTGATACAAGAGGAAGAGTGAAGAAGGTGATGAAAGTGGAAAATGTTGGCTCCTTCTTTAGTTCTTGCCTTTAAGCTTAAGACGATGAAGATAGAGGTGAAGATTACCACAAAAGATAATAGCTTCTCCTCTTTGGTCCTCATTCTCACTGTCGGCATCAGATTCAAATGGAGAGCACCACAGTAGTTGATGGGGTGAACAGCTCTTCCGATCTCTCAACTCAGCCCAACTCTTGTCACTAGAGAAGAAAACTGGAACAATAAGTAGAGCCCTCCAACTTTTCTGCTCTCACTCTTTCTTCTTATTCTCTAATCACTTGTCGAGCCTAGGGAGGAAGATGCAAAAATAACTTGAAATCACCTTCCCCAGGCCCAGCCTTGAACCGCATTCCTTTCCCTCTCTGACTCTGGTTCTAATCAATCTTCTTTCCTCTCCCTTTTGCTCACAGTCACCATAAGAAGATGAAGGAACTATGGTTTTCTTTTCTTTTTTTTCTTTTCCAAGTCATTTTCTCACTAATCGCCTCTCCCCTTTTCTTTTTCTATAGGTCTCTTTCGTTTGCTTTTAGGTCTCCCAAAATCTTAGCTCCGAACACTGTTGTTTTTGCCTACGAAGGAGAAGGGAAAAATCTAAGCAAAAATCAAATAAAATAAAAGAAGCAAAATAAAGAAACTTAAAGCTAAAACTAGTTATTATTATTTTTATTTTTATAAATGTTTATATTTTTTTAGAAAATGTGATATTTATAATAAATCCTACAAATGATGCACTTAATTGATTATAATAATAAAATCTCTTATAAATCTTCCAAAATTGCCTACATAACTCCCCAATTATATCTAAAATATGCTTTAAATATATAAAAAATGGAGAGTTATCAACAGCACCAAGAAAAAATTGTCCTTCGCCTTTGGATCCTTTTTAATGACTAAATCTGCCAATTCCCCCACTGTTCTCTCCACAAAATCTAGTTTATATGCCTTTGTCAAACATTTCTAGATAGGGGTGGGGGTTGAGGAACATAAGCATGTCTATAGGCCGTTGCAAGCTTTGTGCTCCTTGTAAAGTACCTTACATACAAGTAAAAGCAAAATAGTATATATAAATGCTATAAGTAGCTAAGTATTCATTCACAATAGAAGACATACTGGATATAAAAGTTATAAGTACTCAAACTAGCCATATTGCCCAGGATGATCTCTTTGACTAACACCTAATCGATATCATCAAACATGCATTACTCCCCATAAGTATCTTGCTCAAAGGGGACTTGTTTGGAGTATTAGTCTCACTTATGGTCTATTTCAGTGACTACGCTATCGTGTGCCTCAAGAAGCATCCAAAATTTATTGGAAACAGGCACAACTGGTGGAATTAGTGGCTATTGAGGCAAAGGCATAGGCTCATCTATCTTCTTTGGCACACAAGACACTGAATGTAACACCCTTCATTTAATTTCCTTTATCATGCATCCCAAAGCATTAACGTTCAAGGAAAAACCATAGTTAAACCCTAAAATTTAAAACTTGCATGAATACTCAAATAACCACATCACAAATTAATTAATACATAACAGGGTGTCACATATCCACTTTAATTCTTCATCACACTTTCACTGTGCAAGTCTGATGCATTCCTCTTTTTGCACATGCATACCTATATGGTTGGTGAGGGAGGGTGAGATTCGAAGGAAACTCAGTAGCAAACAATACGAAAATGCATGTAAGATAAATGTTAGTACATGATATGCATGCCTTGCATAGGCTTATGCTAACATAATGACATATCTGTATGCTCAATGTTTCATGCAACATACTTATGGCATAGTAAAAAATAGAAAGAAAGCATCAATCATTCATATATGCTTCAAATAATTAAGCAAAGCAATCATATATATCAATACACAACATACATATCAAGTACATGCAAATTCGATAAGTTTACTACCTTTTATTAAGTCCCCTTCTTATTCCCTTTTCTTCCAACCATTATAGCTTTTTGCAAAGCCTTCCATTTCTTCTTTCTTGACATCTCATGGTCCTAAATAGATAGCCACATCATTAGAGCCATGAAAGCAAGTCATTAGTCATGACTGATCTCTCATTCAAAATCTTTAAAACTCTTGTGTTATGCTGAATAAATATCCAACATAAGACACATTAGTTTCTAATATGGTCACATTAGGTTCTAGAACATGTCTCTTCCCTTTAGATCCATATTTGTCATAATTTACCTCAATTGCCATAAATATGCATGTCTTCCCTAAGTTTCCAGACTTAACTCTTAACTTTAAAAATTCACAACTTAATCTAGAAAAATCCAATTGAGGTGGTTCAAAGTCCTATGCAAAGCTCTTTAAGTCCTCTGTATATAAAAAAATATCACTTACTACCATTCATATGCATAAGTGTCCAGATATCCTCAATCAACCAAATTATTCCAAAATTTGTTCTAAATTCAGTGCCTCAACTTTAAAATTTCATATCTTATAATCTACTAACCCAATAAGGCATATTATATATCAATTTAAAGCTTAAGATGTCTTCTAATAATTTGAAAATATCATGATCATTGGACAATGTTTAACCATTCAAAAACACGTCACAAGAATCGGCCCCCCAGAAAATGCAATCTGGCAGCAAATACCTTAAGTTCCAAAGTTTGGGTTTTCTACCCAATCATATAAGAATCATAACCATACATAACCTTAAATTTCTCAAAATCATATTCCTTCCTAAATTTCTAGGTTTGGCCGAAACTTAAAGGTTTCTTGACCTAAATCTTGTTTTCTATGACGGTTTTCTCATAATTAGTTCCTCACCTTTATCCCACACCATTTTTCATTCTAAACCTGTTGGAAACCTCAAAATCATCAAAATTATTTTATTTCCCTAGGTTCTATGTCTGACCAAAAATTAGGGCAGTATGGAGACGTATCAAAACCTCAAGATATTCAATTCAAATAGAAGCTTATACGTACCTCGACACTTTTCCATATCCGGTTCTTGATTTTGGTAGCACCTCTACTTGTAGATGGGGATCAATAATTCAAAACTATAGAAATGTTGCCCTCACTAAGAGGAACATCATTAGAAAAGGCTCCGAGATCTAGAATTGTGATTTCGAAGGTGAAATCGTCTCGGGAGCTCAGGAACACTAAATTTTTCTCCACTTTGTCTTCTCTTTCTTTTTCCTTTGAATTTCTCTATTTTCCCTTGTTTTTCTATCCCCTTGGACATTTTAATGAGTGAAGGAGTGTTGGGGCTTAATTGCCATATGTGCCCAAGTGTTCGATTAATATGGTGACATGTGTCTTAAGTGTCTAAGTCATAAGGTGCCTAGTACACCAATTTAAAAATTCATCCTCTCCTTTTCTAACATACTTGACCGACCTTAATTGGTTATGGGAGAGGAGTCTGATCATTTTATCTGGTTTTCATATACCATGCTCGAGAAAGTCAATCATGTCACTAGATCGGAGACAAGTGAATTTCCCTAACTAATGGGCTAGGTGGCGTCTTATGAGAGTGCCAACAGAAAAGTCACTTTATGAAAGTGCTAGGTGGAATCATCCCATTAGTCCAACCTAAAAGTCACTTTTCATAAAGCTACTTTATTAAAGCTACTTTATCAGTATAGGCCTTAGACTCGCCACAAATCTCAATATGTGTGGGCCTTGCCTAAAGCCACTAGGTCTGGGTATGTGTATGGGCCCCACATGGTGACACACATGCCTCCCTTAAGCCATCAAAATGGCACTGAGTGTACTCTAATACACATGGTTGTATAGCTCTTTCGACTACTTATACACACTAAGCCTTCTTCCTGGAAGGGCCGAATCATATAGTCCCAAAAACCATTCTATATCTCGGTCATTCCTAAGACTCTTGCTAAACTGGAGCTTAGTAGTCTACTTAATTCAGTCTTTTTCTCAAACTATTAATCCCAAAAATTCAGGATATTACGCCAAACCATGGCCACACTAAGCTCCCAAATTGCTCTTCCTCCTCTTTAGGTAAACAAGTTGAGAGGTTAGGAAAATAACTATTGTAAACTTCATTAGCAAGCTAAAAAGACAATGATATACCTTTTTTGTCTTCCTAGGTATGACAATAAGGTGGTCTGGCTGCGTAGCAAAACTAAGTATAGCTCATTCGACTGTATCTGCATCTAGGGTGGTATCCTAAGGGCATACTTAGGATCGATGGTCATCTTTAGCTCTACCCTAACATGATTATGAGGGAAAGGTGAGTTATGAATCTGTTTTCACCCTGATAAGTTATACAGCAGCCTATAGCAACCGTATGTTGCTTGAGGCTATTAGCCCCATACTTAACCTCTGCCTCACCCTAAACAAAGAGAAACTACAATTAGTGTAAAGAAAAAATAAATAAAGCATAGGTGTTTGGCATGAGTCATAGTACCTTAAGTAAAGTCTAAGAAGGGGAATGTGTAGTTATCTTTGGCACTTGGGGTATGAGCCATTCCTTACTTCCCTGTGATCTCTCGACTCATTAACAAATCAATAACAACTTGTTATGCTTCAACCATCTCATTCAGCATCTCGTCTCCATATACTAGTGAAGCTTCTAATCAGATACCCTTGTTGGCCTCTTCCACTTCCCAAATTATTCTTTTTGTCGACTCCATAGTTGACTCCCCTCAAAAGACCACTGCGATGTAGACCTAGTTCTTTTTCCTAGACATCATAGTCCCTAGGAAGCTTGCCTTATTATAATTCTTGACTCAAGGTCTCCTATAGCAAAATGAAAGGTTAAACTCTTTCTTATATGAAAAATTCAATTATAATCAAGGCATCCCTAACATAATCCAGTATGCATTGTGGTAGAAATACTAATATCATAAACACCTTTTAGATAGCATAAACATAATTAAATAAAAATAACCAGTGCTTACATTCTTGAGACAACCTCCTAGATGCAAGGATTGTTAATGTTGCTCTCTTTGTTTTGCCTTATAGTAGCCCACAATACTCCATAATTGATAGTCACATCCAATCCTAACCCTTACTTCTCTATCAACTACTGCTCGATGTTCGCATACCCCTTGCATCCTCCACAGAATGGGTATTCTTATTCTTTACCCTTCCATTGTTTGTCACGCTTAATACTTGTGGATAAAAACAACAAAAATGTTAGAGTGATACTTTACATTAATATAGAAATCATGTATCTAGAGTTATACATTACATTAATTTTAATTTACCTTGAAAATTAAAGAGTGTCGTTACCCTATAAAAGCAACCCATTTAGGCTATTTGACAATTTCCTTTAACAACGTCGGTGATAAACCCATGTTGTGTGAGTTCTTAAAAAAACTAGGTTTTAAGATGTAGCATAGTAGCTCAACCTAGGTCATTCTTATGAGGAGATTACTTTTCAAGTTCTAAATAGTTCAATGATAAATACTTTAAAGTTATGAGAAATCATTTTGAGAAACTGCTTCTAAAACAAATGAAGTAACCTAATTTAATTCAATATTTTTTCATTTTTTTCGGTTTTCAAGATAAAGAACTAAATGGAATCGAAATTAACAATAACAAGAAGTAAAATTCAATAAACTAATATAATGATGAATTTGGATTCCCCTATTAAGGTTTTAGTTTTCCTTACTTTCTAATTATAGGAATTCAATAATATGAGTCAAATGGATAGACTTATGCTACTTCTAGATCCATACTTGCAATACTCATTTAATTTATTCTACCAAAGTAATTAAATGAGTACCACCATTCAGCACAATAAATCTAACTCAGAGAAGAATAATTAACTTCCAATTCTAAATTGTAATTACCATTTCAAAATTTAAAGCATTTAGTTTTGTTATTTAAAATCCACTCAACTAAGTCGAAATAAACAATTCAAGCTACTCCAAATATGAATAATACAAAACTTAATTAGTCGACTCCTTGCTCAACCACCAAGTTTATTCACTTGGCATAGAATAATATAGCATCATGTCTTATAGACACTTCATCCCATATATTCTTCCTCATTGTTTCAGTTGCCTTCTTCCAGTTATTCAAAGTGATAGGTATATTGGTTTTTGTTGCACACCCAAGGTAGCTAACGAACTTGTCAGATTTCACAACTTGCCCTTTCCTGTTCCATCTTACATTAAGTTTCCTCCCCCCTCTCTTTGCTTTTTGGACCTCCTTTATCACAACAAGGCCCTTACCCAATGCTCTTTCCTCTTGTGCTATAAGTAGTGCATTGTCATCCTACTAGTCACTAAAGGGATTGGCAGAAGGGTTAAGACCCAAAATACTTGAGCCATTATCCATATTAGATGCTAACATATTAACCTATAACAAATAAAATAAATATTAAACCCTTGTATTAGAACTTCCATGAAGTTTTCTTGAACAAGAAAAAATCATAATTGATTCAATAGTATCTAAGTCATTATCCACCATCAAAATATTATGCAAACACATTGTTGAAGGAGCATTTTTTAGAGCATTTCATCAAACACCTTAAAGGAACTCAAAATTAGCTCATAGCAACCATTTCATAAAAACAAAATTAGCCCAATTAATACATGTCTTGGTAAATCAAAGTAAACCAAACTTATATCTCATATTCATTAACAACTAGACCATTTAACTCCTAAATTCAAATAGCCCCACTGTAGGACTCCAAAAATTTTTCCAGCTTCAAGAACATTGTTCTAACCATTATATTAGAGTCTTGAAGCATGCTTTAATAATCTAAGACATTTATCTAAAATGTGAAAGTATAAAGCATAGTTCCTTGTCAATATTTAGCCATAAAATTCAAACCCATAAAGCTTACATTCATCAAAATGTAACTCTTCCTTCTAAGCACTTTAGAAAGCATAATTTCATCAAAACCATAACACTTCCTTTAAAAACCTTGATTGTTTAAAATAGGGGATAGCAACAAAAGTAGACCACAAGAAATAGCAACTTCACTCAAATCATATGTACTCAATATCATACGAACTCAATATCACATAACTTAAAAATGAGATGAAAAACCATTTCCTACTCGTTGTCATATTCTTATCACAAGAGATAGCAACAAAAGCATATAACATCAATTTCATATTGTTAACTCCAATTAATGGCAAAAATTTCTCACATTTATGCTTAAAGACGTGAAACTTGCAAAGCTTCAAAGAATACAGAACCCATACTCCAGAACAAGCCATAAATGAATTCAGAGATAGCCACAGACACTGGAAGGAGGAGAATCAAGATCTTAGCAATAATGGAGAGGGAAATAAATATGGGGATGCTGGAACATAGTGGTTAGAGCTGTTTGACAAGCGCGTTGAGAAATGGTTGAAATTTTGAAATCATGAGAATAGTGTTTAGAAAAGGATTTTAAAGCCATATATTAGAAATTTTATTTTGAAAAACAATAAAATATATAAGTTTCATGGTATTTTGATAAACAACCATCATATATTGATAGAATATATATAATGGGTTTTTAGATACAAAGTCACATAAACAATAGGTTTTTTTTTTCAAAAAAAAAAACTAAACTTATATATGATGGTGGTCATATAAAACTATCAAATATTGTCTCATATACTTAATGGTTGTTTTAAAAAACCGTTATATATTTCTTTCCCATAATTCTGCCTATTTATATTAACAGTTTCATGAAAACTGTTAAGTATGGAGCATGTAATATATACAATTCTGTAGTACTGCATCTACCATACTTTCACATTTCTACCTTCACAATTGTTTCCTTTAGTTTGAATATGTTTATGGAAGATGAGCTTCATTCCTCTATCAACACTACTCTGTGTTCCATTTTCATCAAACCCATCATTCTTCCATCTTTATCATTAAGCTTATGTAATTACCAAAAAATGGGATTAAGGGATAATAACTTCAAAAGTGATTGTAGTTTTTCTAATTATGCACTTTTGAAGAATATGATATGAATTTCGATCTGAATGTGTTTCTATCAGTGCCTAAACCCTGCAATTAAGCTTAATTATGTGATAAAGCTTGAAATGAATTTTAAGAGTAGGGAGGGAATATGTTTGAGTTATATAAAGGATATAAATGTGTTTGGTGGTGATTCAGTAAGAATTGTCATAATCAGGGGAAAAATCAGTAAAAAGAAAAATTACCGACTAATTGATTAGTTACCGAAGAGAAAACTCATAGATAACTTGATATCAATGGTTAGGATTAATTGATCAAGAGAGTGGAATTGTTTATGTGTGAGTTCATGTGAGCCTTGGAAGTTGTGGTAAGAGCATGACACTTGGCACAATATGAACCATGGGATCCAAGTCAAAGTTTCAACTTATTTCCCTCTCTTTTCTTTTCATAGGTCGGTTTATATAGGCTAAAGAGGGAAGAGAAAAACTAAACATATCATCATCATCAACATCTCATACTCTCTCTCACTTGCCTCCTTTGTTGTACAAGGTGTTAGAGGAAAGAGAAAGAAGAAAGCTTAAGGTTAGTGCTCAAATTGACCTTGAATTCTCAAACCATCTCTTCTAATGTTGTTCATGGTGTTAAGGGCTTTATGGCTATGGTTTTAGACTTTTAAAAGGTGGTGTTTGAGCACTTGAGAAAAACTGAAAGTTGGAGAATCAAGGAACTTACTTTGGGAAGAAGAAGAGGTGAGTATTTGATACATTTTGACATATTCATTTTGATTATTGGATAGGTTTTGGAATTTCTATATTTTGGCCCTTTTCTTTGTGTCATTAGGGTATTGTGGATTGAATGGTGTATTATGGTAGAAATGGTGTCAAGTTATATCTTTGTGCTATTTGAATTGGTTTGGAATTTTGGAATGGAAAGGGTTGGAATGTTAGGTTTTGAATTGTGTTTAAATTGAGTTATTGTGTTGACATATTGTAATTGTAGTGTAACATGTCTATGTTGATTGATTTTTTTGTTTTGATGTTCCCAACAGATTCCTTGGAAAAATTGGTATAGGAATGGTGTTTGATGGGAATTTGGAACCATTGGAAGCCAAATTGTAAAAACTAGAATTCTGGATTTTTGTTAAGTGTAAATTGCTATGCAGGGATCTAAATTTACATGGTATTTTGACTTAGTAAATGGTGTCTGAATGATGTGAAATTTTCCAAAGTTGTAGTTCACATTGCAAGCTTTCCAACCATATAAAGCTTGTGTCATTTTGAACAACTCGTGCTAGAGCACGTTCGGAAAGAACCAGGTAGTGACTCTTCTCTTATGCTATATCTAAATGTATGGTATGTATGTGTATCATTGTTTTGTGATGATTTCTGATGTTGCTGCCTATACAACTAGTGATAGCTGTCGTTATCCAACGCAAGCTGGCATTATACAGCGCAGGCTGTTGATATATATTGAAAGCTGTCATTATACAGCGTAAGCTATCATGATTATGTATACAGTTGTGAGTGCTGTCGTTTATGGTGTAATCCATGTATCATTGTGTTGTTGTTGTTGCTGCTGCTGTTAATGGTTGCTTACATGCTATGTGTTTATATATTGTATGAGTGATTTGTTACTACTGAGATTCTTTTAAATCTCATTCTTTTCATTGTTAAACCTATAAACAGGGTAGGTAGTTCCACAGGGAAGCGAACAACCAAGAGCGGTTTGACTCCTTGGAGATATTTGACTTTGGTTATTGGTTATCAATTTTGATTTGGGATGTAAATACTATTTTGAATATAGTTGTGTAATCCCCTATATGAGAAATTGTAAACCCTTAGTGAATGAATGAAACTCGGGGGTTGCTGAGATTTTTGTTATACACTCTAATATATATAAATTCGATTTAACTGCACAAGATAATTATATTCAAAATTGAAATGGAGACCAGGATATGGAAAGGATTTTTTAAAAAAAAGTTTGTGAAAACCCTACCATATGGAAGAGATTGAAATGAGTTTTAGTTATACGTTGGTCTCTAATCCATTTTAATTAAGCATTTTCGAATCATAATTACAGTTATCAAGGTAGGGCGTTATAGCTTATGGGGGTGATTTCTATGGTTGGATGTTCAGATCAGAAGGGGGATTCTTGATGTTGGTTCCATGAATTGCAGCAGCTGATTTCATTTCTCCTAGAGTAGTGTCTTGAGTCTTGATGCTTGGTGCTCCATAGGGGAGTGTTTAGCACTTATTTTTTTTTATTTCCTTTGTATTGGCTAAATTTTAGGTATAAAGTCTGATTTATATATTGGATTGAAATGGTGTGTTGTTGGATTCAGTGCACAAGAAATTATCAACTCATTACTCTAATCGAAGGTATCCATATCTCCAAAAGTTACTTCTAAAAAGATCACTAGGGATTTGATGGAAACTAGTTCAGTTGTACTGAGAGTCATACATAAACAAGTGGATATCAGTTTGTGTGAAATCATGGCACAAAAAAGCATTCTAACAATAAATTGCTTTTGTGAAATTATATTTTTTTGAAAAACCCATTTTTACTCTAATCGAAGGTTTCTCTGCTTTTTTGTATTGACTAGGTGTCACCAAATTAAAGCTCTGAAATTTGACAATGTGAGTTCAGTGCTAGACTCTTCAATGTGATAGTTGTTGAGCTACTTGGACTTGACTCTATCTAATAGAGTATTACTTCTCAAATCTAGCTGCTATGTAATTTAGGATGAATCAAGATTTTCTATCCTTTGTGGCTAGAATCAATCACACTCTTGACATATATATCTTGTAATGTAAGTGCTGACCTATACCTATGGTATGCAAAACTGGACCCAACTAGCCGATTCAGACTTGAAACCAGTGAACCAGTCACCAGACCGGTCTAGTTGAAGGTTAGAGAACCGTTTCAACTAACCCAGTTGACCCTGGGTCGAGGTCGACCCGGGGGTAACCCGGTGTGAATCGGGTGACCCAGGTTGCCCCCTTTTTTATTTTTTATATTAATTTTTTATGCTACAAACTACGTCGTTTTGCCTTTTTTAAAAACCAATTATTTTCCTAAATTTTTTTTATTTGTAAGGAGCCTTAAAAAGATTGTGGAATACTTTTGGCATTGGCTGGAAAAAAATCCTTCTATACTTAATGATATTTTTGTAGGTATTAGATTGAGGAGGTTATATTGGACTATTGAAAAAAAACTTTTATATAATTTTTTGAATGGTATGTATAAACATTTAAATTACATATATATATTTTTAATTAACCTCGGTCTAAACCACTGACCCTTAACCCAATACCTTGACTGGTTCGCTGTCCGGTCCGGTTTTCAGTACCTTGCCTATACCTTGTGTTTCTTCACAACAATTAAGCTAGGAAAAAAAGACTACTTTAGCAACCTCAGTTACTTCTACCATTCCAGGATATACTATGCAAACGATGTCTCTCTCAGTCAGTACATGCGAGAGTATTGAAACAAAAAATAGAGAGTTTATTTGGGGCTTGATGACTGAGAAACAAAAAGCTCTTGGGACACCATTTGTAAGACCAAAAGGAATGAAGGGCTAGGTTTGAAGCATCTCAGGAGTCAGAATCAAGCTTACATGGCCAAATTGGGATGGAACCTAGTAAAGCACAGCAATGACTTATGGGTTCAGGTGGTATGAAGCAAATATCAATGTCGTAGCGATTTGCTCCCACGAATTGACACGTCGAAAGCTAGCTCAAACACCTGGAACATGATTAAGAAGGCATGGAAGTATATGCATAATGGCTTGGATGTTGATCTTACTCGGCAAACTGTTAAATGGAAACATGACCACCATGGCAATTTTAGCATTAAGTCGGCATATCAAATTATTGCAGGAGAGGAAGGGGATGGTGATTCAATGTGGCAAAAAGTGTGGAAGTTGAACACCATTCCAAGGTGTAAGATATTTATGTGGATTGCACTTTATAACAAGCTATTGACGAATGTTTAGAGGGCCTGTCGAGGTATGTGTGAAGCTGATACTTGTTCTTGGTGTAAGTGTAGTTCTGAAAACTTGCTTCACATGCTTCAGGATTGTAGAGAGATGAAAACCTTGTGGCTCAAGTTGGTGGAGTATTCTCAGGAACAAAGATTCTTTATGGTGAACATGCAAAAATGACTTTAAACAAACCTTTGTAAGATAAACTCCCTGGGTCATAACGAGTGGAGTGCATTATTCTCTACCATATGTTAACTCCTTGAAAGAGATGAAATGAAAGAATCTTTGAAAAGGTCATTAGCAGCAATGATGCCGTTAAGTGCAAAGCTGCTTCTGTTATTACGACGATGAACCAAGCTCCAAAAAGATTGAGGGGTGGTCAGATGGTACATGATAGGAAGGGTTGTTGGAGCCTTTCGCCTGTTGGGTGGTTGAAGATGAATGTTGATGGAGCATGTTGCAAATCTAATGTGGCAGCAAGTGGGGTCGTCCTCCGTAACGAGTATGGGAATTTTCTGGCAGGTTTCATGTTTTGTGTTGTTGAGAGTGCTAACAGTTTAATAGCAGAACTTTGGGCATTTCATTCCGGCCTAAAGTTGAATTGGGATCACAGTGTTCGTCAGTTACATATTGAAACTAATGCAGAGAAGGTACATCTACTGGTCTAGGTTTGTAATGTCGACGATCATCCTGATGTTGATATGATTGAGGAAGTGAAAAACATGCTGAATAGAGCGGGGAATGTGGAGGTGTTGCATATCCCTCGAACGCCAATCACACTGGTGATTATCTTGCTAAAGAAGCACTGAATACAACGCCAGGGTACCATCCAATATTAACCCCGTTTGGAAGGTTGATTGAGATAGTCTAGAATGAGAATATGGTGGCCCTGGCCATGAGGAACGGACTTACTTGAGGGAATCCCCTTTGTCTTTTGTATGAAAAAAAAGAATGTTGTGTTAATTTATGAGTTAGCAATTTCAAAGAATTTGCCACATTTCACTTACCTAGCAAAATATTTACCTAAGATGTGAGAAATATGGTATAGAAAAGTTATCACATGTATATAATTCAATTTAAAAAAAAATCACTAGATTATCCTCAGTTCCTTCCCTTTAATCCTTGAGTCGTTAAATATGGGAATCAAATAATTAATATATGTTAATTTATTAAAAATACCTGTTTCATCATTTGTCTTGTAAGCTACTATGGTTCATGAAAATCCTTGTAGTATGTGCAAAATAGGACTGTTTGGAAAAAGAATTACAAATACGTAAGGTAAAGTGAATCAAGGAGTCACATTTAGCATCGAAAGAAAAAACTCATCAACTAGCTCCTATATGTAGTATGAGAGGGAGTAAATGAATTTTTTTAAAAAATAAAACTCATCGTTAACCTAAATTATTTTTAATAATCTTGTCACTAACCACTTGTAGTACAAGTTGTCAATCTTCGAGTATCTCTCTGTTAATTAAAAATGCTTGTGAGAGTTAACATTGTTAATTATGACAATGTGGTAGCTATGCCTCAAAATGGACAGTGTGGGAAAGCCAACTAAGTTGCAAATTAAACCTAAAAAAAATAGTATAAATAGAAAAATGAATATGTTATCTCACGTATACATGGTAAAATATTTTTATATACATTTTAGAGGATGATTTTATTAATCTTACCATGTTATCTCATTAATTTTATTATATTTTTAAAATATTTTACCTCTCAAAATATGATAAAGTTAGAAAATTGAGTTGAAGAAAAAGAGACATATGCTTTCCTTTATAATATTATCTACACACACACACATATATATATGATATAAATAATACACGTATGGGTGTGTATGCATAATATTATAATCTATTAAAAAGAGCAACGTATATCAAAAGAGAATGAAATGGAATGATACCTAGGGGAAAACAGAGAAGGTAAAAAGGTTTTAAATTTAGAGGGGTTAACACTCGAATAATGAAAAAAGTGCCATGGACAATTTGATTAGGGTTGAAAAAGGATATCCCCTCCACCACAAAAAACCCTAATTTTGGAGGAGAGTCCCAACATTTTTTCTCAACCAAACACACTTTCCACCTCCCTTCCTCAAAAATAAAAAAATAAAAAATAAAATAAAATAAAAAAACCAACAAAACAATGCCCTCAGAGAGGTCCACAATAATGCATAAATCAATCTCAATTGTTAACTAAGTGGAGCTTGAGCGTGTGTTTATAGCTTAAATTGTCACTATGGCATTAGGATAAATTGATGCTTATTTACAATTTGAATTCAAAAATGTTAGTTTTGAATGTTTAATAATCAGACTTGGTTTGCTTTTGACTCCATAACAAAAATTTAACAAGGAAGATTATACCTCTTAGTTTACATCAAATTTCAATTTAATCTCTTAGGTTTTCAATGTGTATTTTCAGTCATTTACATTAATCCCATTAACTAAGAATGTTGATTCAATAAATTTAAATGATGACTTTGCAAAGCATTTGATTACCATGAGGTATCAAAATATTGCCCACGCTACAAAAAAAAAAGCGATTTAGTAGTGGTTAAAAAGGTGAATTTGTAGCGGTTTTCCTTACTACAAACGACATTAATAGCGGTTAACAAAACCGCTACTAAATCCACTGTTGCAAACGTTTTGTAGCGGTTCTATATAACCGCTACTCATGCACATAACCCACTACTAACTTTGTAGGTATTGATTACAATCGCTACAATGTTCAATAGCATGTTCATTATTTGTAGCGATTTCATAACCGCTACAAATATTACACCCTGTGGCAGAAAATGGAAAAAAATGAAATTTTTGCTCCATATTTGTAGCGGTTACAAAGCTGCTACTAAATTGAAAAGGAGAAAGGTGCTAAAAAGTAGTAGTGGTTTGATAACCGCTACTAATATCATATAACATTTCAAATTTGGCACCAAAAACTTAATTCCTTTTTGTTTTTAAATTTGTAGCTGTTGTAGTTCTTAAAACCGAAACAAAGTTTTTGTGAATTTTTAAAAAAAATTATACAATTATCTGTCTCAATTTTTATAATATGGTATTGAATAATTTATTATTTCAGTAGTTTAGCTGATAATAATTATTTTCTAAAAAGAATGATTTAATTAATTGGTATAGTATAAACTATATTTTGATAATATTATTGAGAATATATAGGTAATAAAAAATTATTATATTGGCTGCTACATTATGACTATCATTATGAAGGAAAAAAGGAAACGGTGAGAAAAAGCCCTTTAATATCTGTAAAAAAGGAAAATAGTGAGAATAAATACTATGCGAGGGAAAAAATATTGAAATGAAAGAATAAAAAAACTTTTTATTATATTTGATCACCTTGTTCAGCTTCTCAGCTCTTAAAAAATATTTGTAAATGAGAGAAAATGAAAGAGAGAAAGGGTTGAAAGAAATGGGGGAGTGTTTGAAATGAGGTGTGGTAGGGGGTATTTATAGGGATCTGTGTAGCACTTGTAGTGGTTAGTGTGATGGGTGTTGTAGCGGTTGTTGTTTGTAGTTGTTGTTGGGACGTATTTGTAGCAGTTTGTAAATTTGTAGCGGTTTTTTTAATTAATAGCGGTTATAGCGGTTTATAAGAAACGCTACAAATAATATCTTGAATTTTTTTAAAAAAATTATACGTCAAGGATTACAAAAAAAAAGCATGATTTGTTTAATCATTCATCCTAGCCATCCTTACAAAAATTGTGTGAAGAAATTGTTAGTGTAGTATTATTTTGTAAAAAATTTAAATTTAAATGATGTGAACTTAAAAAACACACACCGAAGTATAGGTAAATTTTCATCACCTTCAGGGAAGAGGTTTTCGAAATTGGCTGGCTGAAATGGCTCACTTTCATAAGTGATATTATTAGCATCACCCATGTCGTAAAGGTCTCGAGGCTTTAAATGAACAACTATGTGCCAATCCATGTACCTCTCATCCTCGACATAATAAACCTAGTGTGCCTCTGAGGCAAATATATATGGCTTATCATCTTCAGAATGCCCAATGTGAATTGGCCGTAAAAAATTTACTGATGTGATGCCTAAGTTGTCAGTTGTGAGTCCCTGACAAGTAGTGATATTTGCCCAGAAACACTTGAACAGCGTCACAGTGAAACGATGTTGGTAATTAAGTTTGACGACATCAAGAAGCTTTCCATAGTAATGGACACCTCCAAACTACATGTTGGCGCACTGCTGCTCGCATAACTCCTTGTCCTAAAGGTGCAATAAATACCCAAATTTTGCATTTGTAATCCTTGATCTCGTGAAACCATGCAAAACTTGAAACCATTGACATTGTAAAATGTAAACATTTTTGCATGGTCAAGAGGGTTGATTGTGAGAACTTTAAAGTCTAGTAAGTGTAGGTTATGGTCATTTAGTATTTTACGCGCAAACCAACCAGGGAAATCTCTGTTGACCTTTTTGTCAACTTCGAAGGATTTTTGCATACGAATTATGAGTTGACGCTTAACATGACTTCTAAATTCCCTACAATTAATTATGGAAAGGTGATCATGAAATGTAAGTAAAAATTGTTACGAAAGATATAGAATAACGTGAGTGTACAATTCTTACTAAAGGAAGGGTTTAACTTGAGTGCAATTAATTAAGACATGTCTATGTGCTTGCAACTTCTTTGTTGCCATTAGTTTGAAGTTCCTAGTTCCTCCAACTGGTTTACCAATATAAGGGATAAATTATGCTGATGTTGGCGCAAGTTCAAGACAATCGTCTACACGAGGCAAGCGATTGAAAGTTGTCTCAATGTCATCAAAGAACCTTGAACAGAAATACAACACCTCATCCTCTATATAACCTTTAGCTATAGAACCTTCTGGCCACGCCTTATTCCTTACGTACGATTTTAATTTCCCAAGAAACCTACGAAGTAAGAAAGGGAAAAATGATACTAAATGTTGAAAAGGGCGACTAGCAAACATAAGAACTAATAATGATGCACATATGTTAAATGTGTACCTTTCAATAGGATACATTCATCGATATTGAATTGGGCTAGCGAGCTTTGTTTCATTAATAAGGTGGATTGCAAGGGAACCATCACAGTGAAAAAGGATAGAGGAAAGATCATCTCCAAATGACCAAGCGTAAGAATGATTTTAGACTGCAACTAATCGAGCTCCTCAACGATCAAAACCCTGGAACACAACTTATGAAAGAAAGAACACAGTTCCACCAAAACGATAGACACATCATCGGGAGGAAGTGCATTCTTTATAGCCAGCAAGAGTAAGTGTTGCATAAGAACATATAAGTCATGACTCTTCAGGCTAACAACCTTTCGAGCCTACATATCAATATATTGAGAAATGTTGCTTGAATACCCATCGGGAACTTTTATTTTTTTTCAACATTGCGAGAAAGACTTCCTTATTCGCTTTTGTGGGGGTGAACTTTTCCGGTTGAAATTTGACATGCTCTTTTAGCCACGTGTCTTCACAAACTCCTACGCCACGTAAATCTTTCCTCATTTGAAGATGATCTTTTGACTTGCCAGGTTTATTAAGCAGCGTATATAGCACATTATCGCAAAAAAAAATTTCTATGTGCATGACTCAAAACTGTGAAGTAAATTAGATTTTCAATATAGTAGAGTGAATAAAATGCTTATCTTCTTCCATTACTAAGGCACAAAAGTTTTGCCCATCTTTCTCCTTACTTTTGCTGAATCATCACTTTTTTCAAACTTGAATTCAACATCCTCAAGCTGTTGTAAGATATCTGCACTGGATAACGTCTGAGGTGGTCCTCTTTTTTCTAATTTCCTGTTAAAGCTATTCCGTTGCAATCTAAAGTTGTGATTCCATCGAGAAACCTTTGATATCATATGAAGCATCTCTTTCAGCTGTGGGAAGGCAAACTGCGTCAAAGTTAAAATTGCAATCTGAACACACTAACCCAGTTTGCACATTCTAACCGGATAAGGTTCCAAGGCCAAGAAAGTTACTAATCATCAACGTCAAGGCTACACGCAAGTTGAACAATGTCTTCCCATAAGCGTCTTAGGTCTCGATACCGACATTCTACAGGTCAATCAATTTAGCAATAAGCGGTTGGAAATACACATCGATGTCATTACCTAGTGCCTTTTTGCCTATAATGATCATAAACAAAATGAAGGAACTTTTGTTTCATACACATCCAAGGGGTAAGTTGAAGGGAACTAAGACTACCGGCCAAACACTGTAATAAAGCAAGCCAAACATTTCTAGGGTCAGCTACGAAAGTTGGAAAGTCATTGACAAAGTCTTTCCAGGCGTCCGCATCCTGAGGATGTCTTAATTTACCATCTTCATTCTTATCAACATCAAGCTACCTCATGTGTTCAGCTGTTTTGGATGACATAAACAATCTTTGTAAGCGTTGCTTTAAGGGAAGTACCTGAGAATCTTTGCATTTTCTTCTTCATCTTTTTCCCTTTCCTAATTGTCTTGTACCTTGATGTATGACATCGATTACAAGTATCCCTGCTAGCCTCGTCTCCACAATACAACATGCAATCATTGGGGCATGCATCAATTTTTTGATAGTTTAAGCCCAATCTGTTAATAATCTTCTTGGCCTCATAGAACATTATGGGAATCTCTACGTCAAGGAACACATCTTGTAATAATTTCAGCAACATCGACATTCCATTATCTGTTATTCCACACAAGTACTTGATATGATATAACTTGATCAAGAAAGATAATGTAGAGTATTTTCGACAACCTTGATATAAAGGACGATATGCTTTATCCATCAAGCTGAAAAAATCCTGAGCTGCTTCATTCCTCATGAACATCGGCTCTAAACCTTGCACTTCTTCATTGAAGTTGTCATCTTGAAAACCAAAAGCATCACGTACAGCATCATTAATTGGATCATCTTCATCTAGTTGAACTTCTACTCTTGAATTTTGAGGAAGAGCGTCATCATATCTCATACCAGCCTTTTCACCATGAACTCCCTAAAATGTATAGTCTCCAGGAAAGTGTTCAAAAGCAAATGTTCCTTAACAACTTGTTGTGCGTGCCACTTCTTGAACTTGCATCTCTGACACAAATAGTCGATCTTGCCATTACAACTGGCATGATAGAATGTGAAATCTAAGAAATTGTTTAATCTGTACAAATATTATGGAGAATTGTGGGGTAACTTGATCCATGACTTATCCATAGTTAGTGAGAAAGTTTAGTAAATAAGATGAGCGAATAGAGAATTACGAGTTCCTAGAAGCTTATATACAACTTTTGCAATGTTAAACATTTTGTAACGGTTATAAAACTGCTGCAATAACCGCTACTAAGTAGATATTTGTAGCAGTTATATTAATATAACCACTTCAAATTTTTCATAACTGTTGGTGGTTGACAAAAATTTCATTTGCACTTTATAGCGGTTTTAAAACATAACTGCTACAAATTTGATGACCGTTGGTAGGAAATGAAATTCAAATTTCAAACTTTGACAATTTGTAGCGGTTATTACTATTAATCGCTACAACGTTTGTTAACAAAATTTTATTTTCATCTTTTGGCAGTTATATTAATATAATTGCTATAATTTTCCATGGCTGCTGACAACATTTCATTTTCGCTTTGTAGTGGTTTGAAAAGACTAACTGCTACAAATATGATGACCATTGGAGGGATATGAAATTCAAATTTCAAACTTTGACAATTTGTAGTGGTTTTTACTATTAACTACTGCAACATTTGCTAAAAAAATTTTATTTTCATCTTGTAGCGGCTTGTTGAGCATAACCACTACAATTTTCCACCACAATTAGCAGGAAATATAGTTTAAGTTTTAAAAGTTGAATATTTGTAGCGGTTATGGACTTAAACCGCTATAAAATAATCTTTTCAAAGTTTGTAGCAGTTTTGTACAATTAAACCTCTACAAATTTCATATAGTTTTTTTTTTAATTTTTGTTTTTTAGTTTTAAAAATATAAATATAACTGTCATAAATGAAACATGAATTTAACAAGCTCTGAAAATATAAATATTCAAGTTCTTTTACAAATATTTGAAAAAATAAAATAAAAATCATAAGGCTAACTAATTAGAAACAATAAACTAACTACTAGGAGGATGACGATCAGGTCCCAACTCTGGAGGGGAAGGATCATGGCACTGATCATTAGGTCCTCCCTCAGGAGGGCTCCCTCAGGTGCTACTGTATCAGGGCGCTAGCAGAGTTAACAACACCGTCATTATCAGCAGGAGGAGTCAGCTAGATGATGAACTGAGGGATAGAGGGAACCTGTAGATGCTCCTCGTTAGGGAACAGGTGACTCCACGACCACTCTAGTATGTAGTTTGAGATATCGCACCATTATGTATGATGAGCGTAGTAGTAATCCGCCTGGTACTGCATCTAATAGGTCACTGTAGCCTATGTCCTAGTTACATCTAAATGAAGGGCCTCAACAGACTCATCGCTCTGACGTCTGACCATGGACTCCATGCTCGAGAGCTGCCAGCCTCAGAGGCACCGCTTCCGCCGTAGACTATACTAGGTCTAGCGCCTATCCCTATCCCCCTCACTTATCCAAGGTGCTCAACTGGACCTAGAGTCACTTTCAATGGCACAGTGGGGTCCACAAAACCCTCTGACTCCTGGGCTTGATTCTCTCTCATCTCAACTTGTGACTGCTGCATCTACACCTACCATTTTATGAAACAATTAATTAGTATTATTGTTATTCAAAATAAAGTTGTTTTATAAATAATATAATATAAATTAACTTATAATGTCCTCCTCTACCTGCTGAGAGGTCAGAGTCTCACCACGGTGTCTATGGGTGATAGTAAATAACTCCTGTAGTCCATTTAACGGTTCTCCTGCTGTGCCTTCCTCTCCTAAAACAATCACAAAATTAAATTAGTATTATAAACAAAAAAATAATAAATTTATAATATGAAATAACTAGCTACAAGTAATTGACATTGTGAAAAGTTACCAGCTCATTGTAAGTCACAGCAAAGGTCTTCGATCCCGTAGTGTGGTGGATCGTCTGCTGCCTTTGGGACCTTGTATTCCTATAAGAAAGCGCCTGCAAAAAACAATATTAAAAGTATTGAAACAATATAAAACAATTTTAATTATTAAAAACATACAATTTATGAAATTTAAATTTAAATTATAATTATAAATAAATTACTTGCCCCTCTGCGCTCTTCCTGAACTGGACAAAACTCGCCTAGTCGTTTAGTGGGACGCCGTCCGGGACGTTCTCGATTAGCTATGGCAGAGGAATCATCCTATCCTTATTCAAAATGTGGAAGATGATTCCTCCTATTCTTCCAGTCATCACCCATTTTCATCAGAGTGTTCCTCTTCCTGTTGTTCTGGATAGCAAACCTAAGCTGTAACACAATTGAATAAAAAATAATGAAATACGACTAATTTGAAATGACACAATTAATAAATATTAATTAAATACAATTAATTATAAAATAAATAGTATAATTAAATACTATTAATTACCTGCACCGCTTCCTCCTACGCCAGGTCTTTCGGCCCCTTGGGAACATTTCTCTACATCCTGAAGTGAATGTGTAACCATTAAATGCATAACCATTATAAGACAACACATTTAAGCTTGGTCCATTCAATATCCATCTTAAGTTTTCAGAGACAGAATAAGGATTCCTCTCCACATCATCATTAATACACCTTTTTAACCAAGTTGGAAAATGTCGGTTGTGATCTTTCGTTATCAAATTTTCATTCCTCTCACCATGTACCAATCAAAGATCATCCTTATGTTCTTTAACATACGGTTCAACCTCATGAGTGTTATGTAGCACATACAAGTGAGCTTGCTCTCATTCAGTCACTGATATGCTGATTACATCCTTTCCAGTTATTCCTTTTCCTGATGTTCGCCCATCATGATGAGGCTTTGGGATCCCTACAGGGTCAACATTTGATAGAAAATCAATACAGAAGTTAGTTGCTTCTTCAACCATGTAACGCTCAGCTATACACCCCTCTGGTCGATATCTATTTTTCACATACCCTTTTACAATTTTTATAAATCGCTCATTCGGGTACACCCATATTAGGTACACTAGACCGAACAATTGAACTTCTTTCACCAAGTCTATGGTTAGATGGACCATAATGTCAAAAAAAGAATCTAAAAAATACATTTCAAGTTCACACAGAGTACAAACAATAAGCCTTTGTAAATCTTGTAACTTTGTTGAATCAACCACTTTACTGTAAATCAACTTGAAGAACATGCAAAGTCTAGTTATGGAATTCCTTACTTGTTTGGGTAAGATTGACCGTTACCAACTGGTATGAAATTTTGCATTAGCACATGACAATCATGAGAATTAAATTTCTTTAGCTTCAACTCTTTTACTGATACAAGATTCTTTATATTTGAAGAATAGCCCTTTAGAACTTTGACTCCTTTGAGAAACTCATAAAATAACTTCTTCTCTTTCCTCGATAGACTGTAAGCTGCTGGAGGTATATAAGTGCGGTGCCCTTGCTCAACCGATGCCAACTCTTCTTTGATTCCCAGGTTAACCAAATCCAACCTAGCATTCACACTATCTTTGCTCTTCCCTTGTATATTGAGTAACGTGCCAATTAGATTATCACAGATATTTTTTCCTATGTGCATCACATCAAGAAAATGTCTCACATATAAGGACTTCAATATGGAAGCTCAAAGAAAATAGACTTCTTCTTCTAGCCGCTTGTCCCAATTTGTTTTATAAAATGCTTGCCAAAATTGTTATCCAAGTGTTTGACCTTCTCAAAAACCTGAGCATTGGTCAACATCTTTGGTGGGCTACCTTCTTCTAACTCATCATTTAAAGCCTTTTTCCACTTCCTCCAACGATGTTTCGATGGTAAGAATATTCTATGTCCTATGTACACATTTTTCTTACAATGATCTAGTCATAATAAATGAGTGTCATCTTCACATATAGAGTACACACAATATCCTTTGACACTATATCCGGACAAATTACCATAAGTAGGAAAATCATATATTGTGCCAAAGAATATGGCTTTCAAAGTGAAACTTTCTTCTATGTAGCCATCATACACACTTACGTTTTCCTCCCAAAGTAGCCTTAAGTCATCAATTAAAGGAGCCAAGTATACATCTATATCATTCTCATGTTGCCTTCACTACAAAAAAAACATGATTTAGTAGCGGTTAAAAATGGTTATTACTAGAAGTTTTAACCACTACAAACAACATTAGTAGCGGTTCATAAAACCACTACAAAATCATATATTGCAAGCGGTTTTGTAGCGGTCATTTAAAACCACTACTCAAGAAAAATAACCACTACTTTTTTTGTAGCGGTTCAATCCCACCGCTAAAAAATCGCTATAAGCAATATAGTTTTATGTGATATTTGGGTTAGATTTGTCATGTTTTGATGATAACAAAGGATGGTATGAAAAATATTTGATAAAAAAATAAGTTTGAACAAAGTAATCACAGGGAAAATCATTACTCGAAGTAAGCATTGGAGTAATGAAGAAAGGCCAAGAGAAAAAGCTGAGAAACTTCACCACTGGCAAGTTTTCTAAAGGGTTACTCAAGTAAGTACTCGAGTAATAAGACAGAAACTTGAAGTAACAAGGTCAACCTTCAAGTAACCTGCCAACGTTACTCGAGTAAGCACTCGAGTAATAAGGTAAATGATTTCTAGTTGCTCTCGGCCTGCCAATGTTACTCGAGTAACCAGGTAAATCACATAGAGTTGCTCTCGGCCAGCCAATGTTACTCGAGTAAGTACTCGAGTAACCATGTAAAAGACTTCCAGTTGCTCTCGGCCTGCCAATGATACTCGAGTCTGTACTCGAGTTACTCTATTTCAAGAAATGTGTTACTCTCGGTATTTTCAACCCTGCCAATGTTACTCGAGGAGCTACTCGAGTAACTTACTGTGGTAAGCAAAACCTGAAGGTATTACTCGAATAACATGAAATGCTTTTCTCACACTTCACTTCAAGTCACTACTCGAGTATGCAGAGTTATTTAGAAGAAAAACTTCAAGTCACTACTTGAGTATGCAGAGTTAGTTGGAAGAGAACTTCAAGTCATTACCCGAGTAAGCTATGCAGAAAATTTATGTTTACTCGAGTAAGTACTCGAGTAACAAGGTAATCAAACTTGAAGTGCTCTCGGCCTTGAAATCCTACCAACATTACTGGAGTGAAGCATCGAGTAACCTAAAGTTTATTTGAGGGTTTACTCGAGTTACTACTAGAGTAACCTATGAAGTAAAGTGTATCATACTCGAGTAAGTACCTGAGTAAACAGTATTTCCAAAGGTTTGAAACTTTGTTTACTTCATGCACTACCTGAGAAATGTTATGTTTACTTATTGACTTGCAGTTTATCAAAGTTTTCCCGATGATACTCGAGTAAGTACTCGAGCAAACTTAATGAATACTCGAGTAGCTACTCGAGTATGTAAGTTCAAAAATTCAGAAATAATTCCAATGTTCATTGATTTGTTTCCTATGTGATTAACCTTTCATTGTATTAGTATTCTTAGCATATCTACAGATAAATACTGTAGAACTCTTACCAAAAAAGGAAAGTCAAATGCAACGTTCAAATGCCACCTACCACCACCTACTGCAAACGTATGTCTTTCAAATACTGGAAAAGTCAATAGTGGCTGCGCACGCTCTAACGGGCATGAAGAAATATGTTCCAACAATTATTACCAACGCATATATATATATATGGGAACATTCAAACAGAGATAGATAACAAGAATACACACACGAACGCATTATGAAGTTCATTACTCTGTTTTACAATATACTTGTAATTCTATGCTTCAGTGATTCTTATTCACTCTGTGAGAGAGATATTTCATTCAAACTCAATATTTTTTATTGAGGTAACTTAAGGTTGTGGAACCTTGAGTTGGGATTGGATTACAACTTGTAAGGGGGAGCGAGTGTCCAGGCTAAGGAACTTGCGTGTACTGAGGTGCCAAGAACCCACTGAATCTTAGAAGTTATAGTGAAACTCTCAGAGAAGCTCTGAGGACTGGACGTAGGTCAAAGTGGTTATGGTCAAACCAGTATAACTCTCAGTGTACACTTCGGCGATATTTCTCCTTACACTTTATTACTTTATATTCACCGTCAAGTTTTTATTTGCAACGAAATTTTAGTATCACACAATTCACCCCTTCTTGGGTGAAACACTTGATCTAACATTTGGTATCAGAGCGTAGGTCTTCTTGTTAAGGATTAACAACCTAAGAAGGATCCAATGGCAAGCATGGGTCAAGGAATTCTTCCCGACAGAGCATCCATCACTAGACCTCCAGGTTTTAGTGGAGAACACTTTTCTTTCTGGAAAGAAAAGTTCAGAGTATTAGTGATGGCTACTGAATATGGGCTATGGTATGTGATTGAGAGTGGAAACTATCAACCTATAAAGATTGTAGATTCTCAAAAAATTCCCAAGACTCAAGTGGAATATGATGAGAATGACAAGAAACTTATCACTCTCAACAGCAAGGCAATTCTGATGTTACAAAGTGCTTTGAGCCAAGTGAATATTTCAGAATTTGCATATTTCCAACAGCAAAGGAAATGTGGGAAGCTCTGGAGATAGCTCATGAAGGAACTTCGAGAATAAAGGAGAATCGGATCAATACCTTGGTCACTGAATTCGATCTACTTCGAATGAAATCAGGTGAGTCAATATCTGAATTCGAACTAAGATATACTCATCTTATTAATCAACTTTCAGCACTTGGGAAAATCTATGATCAACATACCCAAGTACGAAAGATTTTGAATATTCTTTCCAAAGAATGGGAGGCCAAAGTCACTGCGATAGAAGAAGCAAAAGGAGAATCAATGAGATCAGTTGCTTCTCTATTTGGAAGCCTTTCTGAATATGAAAGCAAACTAAAGTTCAAACGGGAACTAGATGACATCGGTGACAAGAGAAAGAAAGGCCTAGCACTAAAAGCAAAAGAAGAAAATCAAGATGAGGATGAGGAGTTTGATGGTGATGAAATTGACCTAATCATAAAATGATTCAAAAATTTTTACAAGAAAGGACAAGGATTCAAACACTTTCAGAAATTAGGAACTAGCAGCAAAAGATCATATCATTTGCTACAAATATGGAAAACTAGGACATATCAAATCAGAATGTCCAGAACTGAATTAAAAGAGCAAAGAAAAGAGAAAAGGCAAATTCTTTAACAAAAAGAAGGCCTTTGTATCTGCTATATGGGGTGATAGTTCCTCTGACGAAGAAAGTAATGAAGAAGAAGTAGCCAATATATGTCTCATTGCTCAAGAAGAAACCGAAGAAGAGGTAAATGATTCTGATCCTACCTATGATGAATTACTTTCTAAATATAATACTTTACATTCTGAATTCATCAAAGTAGTTAAAGAATTAATTGTTTTCAAAAAGAAAAATAAAGCTCTTGAAATTGAACTTAAAGAAAATTCAGAAAAGGATTGTGAAAATTATTCTTCGTTGAAAAAGAAAAACACTGATCTCACAAAAACTCTTGAAAAATTTACACAAGGAAGTGAGATGCTAAATGTTATTTTAAAATTTCAATGATTTGTAAATGACCGATCTATAATTGGATATGATCCAAAATCAGATAGAAGGAAAGGTAGAAAGAAAGCAGGAGGTAAGTCATATTTGAATTATTTCCAGCATTCTGTGCATACATCAAATCCTTTTGCATTCTGTAATTACTGTAATAGAAAAGGCCATTATACTTCTTCATGCATTCATAAGAAGAAAGGAATGATAGGAACCTACAAATGGGTACCTAAAGGATCTTATGTTTCCAAAATTTCCTGTACTAACCCAAAAGGACCCAAAAAGAAGTGGGTACCTAAGAATTAATCGTATTTAATTGCAGATGTGTCTCAAAGCATCCAAAAACAACAAATGATACATAGACAGTGGATGCTCTAGACATATGACCAGTGATTTCGAAAGTTTTATCAAATTACAACCTAAAGAAGGTGGGAAGGTAAAATTTAGAGGAAATCAAACCGGAAGGATAGCAGGAATTGGTGAAATAAAAAAAGACAAAGGCATACAAGTCAAAGACGTATACTATGTCGAAGGATTATGTCATAACTTGCTAAGTGTAAGTCAAAGTGCAGACAAAAACAACTGGGTAATATTTGACTCAGAGGAATGTCTCATTATCAATAAGAATGACTTACCACTTGATAAGAAGAATGTCAAGGCTAAGCTCAGAGCAAAAAGGGAAGGTAATTGTTATACTCTAGATATTAGTAGAAATGAATCTGAAAACTATTTTCTGAGTAATGCCAATGAAATTTGGCTATGGCATAAGAGATTGGCTCATGTCAATATGCATCAATTAGGCAAACTACTCAAAAAGGATTTAATTCTTGGATTACCCAAAGTAAATTTCAAAAATGACTTGATTTGTGAAGCATGTCAAAAGGTTGATATGTGAAGCATGTCAAAAGGGTAAACAAACTAAATCATATTTCGAATTGAAAAATGAGATTTCAACAAATAGATCACTACATTATTGCATATGGATTTAGTTGGCCCAGCAAGAGTAAGAAGTCTTGGTGGCAACTTATATTCATTTGTCATTGTTGATGATTTCCCCAGATTTACATGGGTTATTTTTCTATCATCAAAAGATGAAACTTTTGAATAATTTATTGTTTTTGCCAAGAAAGTGCAAAATGAGAAAGGTATGTCCATTGCAGGCATTAGGACTGATCATGGTGGAGAATTTGAAAATCAAGCCTTTGAAGAATATTGTGATACTAATGGCATTGATCACAACTTCTCTGCTCCAAGGACACCTCAATAAAATGGAGTCGTGGAATGTAAGAATAGAGTTCTTACTGAAATGGCTAGAGCAATATTAAATGAAAAGAACGCGTCTCAAGTGTTCTGGGCTGATGCTATGAGTACAACATGCTATATTTCAAATAGAGCCTATATTAGAACAAAACTTGGAAAGACACCATACGAGCTATACAAAGGAAGGAAGCCAAACATTGCTCATCTACACATCTTTGGTTGTAAGTGTTTCATTCATAATAATGGTAAAGATAACTTAGGAAAATTTGATTCTAAAACTGATGAAGGAATTTTCTTAGGGTATTCTAACCGAAGTAAAGCATATAAAGTTTTCAATAAAAGAACATGTGTTGTTGAAGAATCAATTCATATTGTATTTGATGAATTTGAATCCTCTGACAAAACCATTGATGAAGAATAGGAAGTTGTTTTAAATCAAGAAAATGGTCAATCTATTTCTAAATCTCTTATTCAAGAAGTTGATGAAACCAAGGAAGAAGAGCAATCACTAGGACAACTTAGAGCCTGGAAATACAATAAAAGTCATCCTTTAGATCAAGTCATAGGAGATGTGAATGAAGGGATCAAAACTAGAAATAAAATTTTCAATGAAGTAAGTTTTTCTGCATTTATTTCTGAGATTGAACCTTCTTACATTGATGAAGCCCTATCAGACAATGATTAGGTTATAGCAATGCAAGAAGAACTAAATCAATTTGAAAGAAATCAAGTTTGGGATTTGGTACCCTGACCTAAGGATCATCCGATCATTGGTACTAAATGGGTATTCAAGAAAAAAATATCAGACAATGATTGGGTTATAGCAATGCAAGAAGAACTAAATCAATTTGAAAGAAATCAAGTTTGGGATTTGGTACCCCGACCCAAGGATCATCCGATCATTGGTACTAAATGGGTATTCAAGAACAAACTCGATGAATCCGCAATTATTGTCAGAAACAAGGCAAGATTGGTGGCCAAAGGCTATAATCAGGAAGAAAGGATTGATTATGAGGAAACGTATGCTCCAGTGGCTATATTGGAAGCTATACGCGTACTCTTAGCCTTTGCTTGCATCAAAGGATTCAAACTCTATCAAATGGATGTAAAGAGTGCATTTCTAAATGGCTACATTATGGAAGAAGTATATGTAGAACAACCTCCAGGTTTTGAAGATGTAACTAAACCTGACCATATTTTCAAACTCAAAAAGGCTTTATATGGTTTAAAACAAGCTCCTAGAGCATGGTATGAAAGGCTCAGTAAATTTCTTATTGATCAAGGTTTTGTACGGGAAAAAGTTGATACAACACTTTTTATAAAACGAAAATGTGATGATATTTTAATTGTTCAAATATATATTGATGACATTGTTTTCGGTGCTACTAATAAATCTCTGTGTAAGGAATTTTCTGAGATAATGCAGGGAGAGTTTGAGATGTCAATGATGGGAGAATTAAATTTCTTTCTTGGTTTGCAAATCAAACAAAGAAAGAATAGAATCTTCATATCTCAAACAAAGTATTTAAAAGAGTTGTTAAAGAAGTATGGAATGGATGAAGCAAATGGAACGGACACACCTATGAGCTCAACTACGTTGCTTGATGCTGATGTCAAAGGGAAAGACTACAACATCACAAAATATAGAGGAATGATTGGATCATTACTCTATCTCACGGCAAGTAGACCAGACATTCAATTTAGTGTTGGCATATGTGCAAGATATCAATCAGCAGCAAAGGAATCACATGCCGAAACTGTCAAACAAATCTTTAGATACCTTGCTGACACAACAGAATTGGGTCTGTGGTATCCCAAAGAAAAAAGTGAATATCTAGTTGCATATTCAGATTCTGATCATGGAGGATACAAGACAGACAAAAAGAGCACCAGCAGACAAGGACAATTTCTTGGAGGATCCCTTATATCATGGTTCAGCAAGAAACAAAATACAGTGTCTCTTTCAACAACAGAAGCCGATTATGTTGCAGTCTCAAGTTGTTGTGCATAAGTGATATGGTTAAAACAATAACTACAAGATCTTGGTATTTATCTCAAAGACATACCAATCTATTGTGACAATACTAGTACGATAAGCTTGGCAAAGAATCCAGTTCAACATTCTAGAACCAAGCATATCGATGTGAGACATCACTTCATCAGAGATCATGTCCAAAAGAAAGATGTGAAAGTGATATTCATTCCTACTCATCTTCAACTAGCTGATATCTTCACTAAACCCCTTGCAAAAGATCAATTTCTATACATTAGAAGAGAATTGGGAATGGTAAATCCTAATGAATTGTAAGTTATTTCAGTCTCTTAAGAAGTTAGATAAAGATATTTGATAATGTTTTGATGATTACTAATTTAAGCATCAGAGTATGTAGAAACTTGTTTTGTACGAAGATTAAAACTCTATTTTGAGAAATAAAAATAGAGGTTATCAAAGGACACCTTTACTGGAGTACCAACTTCAAGTAATGACTGACAGTGAAGCATTACCCAAGGAACAACTTGAAGTAAAAGAGCACTTTACTCGAGTAACTACTCGAGTAAAGGTCTTCCAAAACTGGAAGTAATGTATCAAGTTACCTGAAATTTAAATCAAACAGTTCAGTTGGTGAGAAATCAACAGTCAAAAGTAGAAAAGGCAAGTTACCCGAGGAAAGCCTCAAGTAAAGTTGAAGGTTACTCGAGTAAGGCCTCGAGTAGTTGCAGGTCTAGATCACAAATTTGATGAGAATCGACTCAAATCTTCTCTAAAATGGCTATAAAATGATCGAGGGAACATACATGGATAATTACAATATTATTCATGCGAGGTACACAATTTAAATGAATTATTTTAGAAATTTTTTGTATGATCACTCGAGTATGGACTCGAGTAAACATGATATTTACTCGAGTAATGTCGAGTTCTAGGTCTTTATCTGTCGCAAACTCGGTCATTTCCATAAAATCTCCTCGAGTAAATCACCCAGTCCTCTCTGAAAAACATTTCACAATCTCTTCCCTACATTATTTCCGTCAAAACCCAACAATTTTTAGCCTCAGAAACCTCCTATTCTGCTCAGATTCTTCGTGACCTAACTCGCGACCTCTTACTCTGTTTTCTGAGATTTCAAAACTTTCACTGATTCAAAATGGTTAGAACCAAAAATCTCACTCCCACGAATTCTTCTGGATCCCCACAACTCTCTGACCTTCTTTCTTCTCCTCCCAGAAAGAGACGAAAGCTTACTCCTAGATCTAAAGCTAAAGTCCAACTCAAATCCCAACTGAAACCTAAAGAGAAAGGAGTGGTTATCAAAGAACCAGCAGTTACAAGGGCTTAATCCAAGAAGAGAACCTCTACTGGGAGAGGTAAAAGTGCCAAATCTCCCTCTCCTCCAATTTCTGATTCCTCAACTCCCTCTTTCACACCAAAACCAGCCAAGAAGCATAAATATGATGTGAATGTGGCTAAGGCAATGGCTGGCATTCTTAATCATCTTGAGAAGGGGCAATCTTCAAAGAAATCAGAACTGCCAGAAGAGGAGATCACCAAACCTCCATAGGGGTTTAATATCAACAAGCTAGAGGAGTCCCCAAAGAACCTCACTCAATTCTCAAGAAGAAAAGTCTGTAAGACTCACTATGTGGACCTCAAAGTACTTCAGGAGGTATTGAAGCATAATCTTAGTCCCTTTTTGGAACCTTTTATGCCTTGGTTATCTATTAAGCATCCTTTTTGCACCAAAGTAGTCACACATTTTTACTGTAATCTTGAAATTCTTGATGAGCCCAATAGAACTTCAGCTGAGGAAGAAATTACTACTATTGTTAGAGGCCAAAAGATACTTATCTCACCTTCTAGGATTAATCTGTGGTTAGGAATAGAGAACCCACCAGATGATATTTACTCTAAACTTGATTCAAACCAAATTTTCTCTGTTCTTAAACCTGGTGAGCTTGTAGGCCCTTTGAACTTCAAACCTAGTGACATGTGCGATCATCACAGGGTTCTATGGTATATATACTCTAGATCCCTTGTGAACAAGGCCAACAATTATACCCACTTTTCTGATATGGACTTTAGATGGTTTGCTTCCTTACTCCTGAAGGAACAAAAGGATTTGGGGGAGTACATATTTTCTGAGATGAAGAGGTACAGAGTAGATGGGAAAGCTACTACGCCTATGCCATATACTCAGATTGTCTCACTCATTCTGAAGGAAAATAAGATATGGTATTTGGAGAGCAAAGAGCATATTGAAAGGATTACTCCAGTTGGGAGAAATCAAATTGGCAAGCTCAACATTGATATTCCTCTCAAGGGTCCTCTGGAATCTAGATCTAAGAAGAAGAAGAAGATCGAGACTGAGACGAGTAAAATGGATGACACTCAGTCTTCGGCTCCAGCTGCCACTACCTCTACACCTTCTTTCCTCAATACCACACTCTAACACTTTATGGAGAATATGCTCAAGGGATTATATGTGGACATTGCCAACACCAATGCTGAGATGATAACTAACATGAATCACAAGTTGGGTGAGCTGGTTGAGAGGATAGATAAGAGGCACGAAGAATTGCTAGCTGAGCAACGTGCCCAGGGTGAGACCTTGAGGTTGATTCTGGCAAGATTGAACTCTTTAGGTCCTGGACCTTCTGCTGGTCCATCTTCTTCTGCACATGAGCCTTTTTCATCTCCAGAGCATATACCATCTCCAGAACATATACCACTACCTCCAGAGAACATCCCATCTGACCTTCATCACACTGAGGATGAACCACTTATCCCTCCAGTCTCTAGTCCACCTGAGCCACGACCCAAAGATATCCTATACTCAGTGGATAACCTCAAAAGTATTGAGACCATCCATATCATCATTGATGATTCACCACCCAAACCTCAGCCTGAACCCTCTCCTAAACCTATTCCATCTCCTACCCAATAAGAGGAAATTTCTCCCTCATCCTCTGATCATCATACTCCCGGTGGTACTGAAGAGGTTGAGACTACCACTATGATTGTCTATCAGCCCTCTCCTATTCCTCTCAGAGATGATATTCACATCCCTCCACTAAATCTTCCTGAACCATAATCTTCCAGTTTTTCATCTTTTGATTCTTCTGGTTCAGATGAGTCTTTTGTTCTTCCTGTTAAACCTAGTTCTATGCTCAAGCCTTCCGATCCTCCACTTGATTGATGAAGACAAAAAGGGGGAGAAGAGCTTGAGTGTGATTTTGTGGATTTAGTTTCTAAGTTTCTTTTTCATTTTGGGTGTATGGGTGTACATTCGGATTTATGGAGCTTTTCAATTTATAAATTTTCATCTTGTAATGCAATTTCTAAGTCCAATGCAAGTTTCCTTAAGTTATGATTTCATTTCAAGTCCATTTAAGCTTTTAAATCATAATACATTGTGGGACTAATGAGTTTATTATGTATGCAAGGTAAACATGTTATGAATTCAACCTTTTTCCAAAACACTTTGAATTTAAACTTTACAAGGTTTTCAAAATTATCATTGAATTCAAGAAGTGTTTATTTGAGAACTTAATTTCATAAATATTGTTCAAGATCACCAAGTTTTGTCATCATAAAAAAGGGGGAGAATGTTAGATATCTCATGTTTTGATGATAATAAAGGATGGTATGAAAAAGATTTGATAAACAAATAAGTGTGAACAAAGTAATCACAGGGAAAATCATTACATGAAGTAAGCATTGGAGTAATGAAGAAAGGCCAAGAGAAAAAACTGAGAAACTTCACCACTGGCAAGTTTTCTAAAGGGTTACTAGAGTAGTACTCGAGTAATAAGACAGAAATTTGAAGTAACCAGGTCAACCTTCAAGTAACCTGCCAACGTTACTTGAGTAAGCACTCGAGTAATAAGGTAAATAATTTCTAGTTGCTCTCGGCCTGCCAACGTTACTCGAGTAGATACTAGAGTAACCAGGTAAATCACTTGGAGTTGCTCTCGGCCTGCCAATGTTACTCGA